>JALMGA010000022.1:1022500-2222500 GCA_023333525.1 Aspidoscelis tigris stejnegeri | reverse complement strand
GCCCGGTCATGGCACAGAAACCGTCTTGGTCACCCTGGTTGATGACCTACTCCAGGAGAGAGACAAGGGGAATGCCACCCTGTTGATTCTCCTGGACCTCTCAGCGGCTTTTGATACCATTGACCATGGTATCCTCCTGGAAAGGCTACGGAGTCTAGGAGTTGGAGGCAATGCTTGGCATTGGTTCCACTCTTATCTTCAAAGCCGATCCCAGATAGTGTCTGTGGGAGGTGTGGATTCGACACCCTGGGAACTCACTTGTGGGGTTCCTCAGGGGTCGATTTTATCTCCCATGCTTTTTAACATCTACATGAAGCCGCTGGGAGAGGTCATCCGGAGATTTGGAGTGAGGTGTCATCAGTATGCAGATGATACCCAGCTCTATCTCTCTGTACCATCTGAATCAGGAGAGGCGGTGGAAGTACTTGACAGGTGTCTGGAGGCAGTAATGGGCTGGATGAGGGCCAATAAATTGAAGCTGAATCCAGACAAGACAGAGGTGCTGTGTGTCACAGGGTCTCGGGTCCATGTAGTTGGGAGATACCCTGCCCTTGACGGGGTTGTTATGCCCTGGAAGGGACAGGTGCGCAATTTGGGGGTACTCCTGGACTCCGCGCTAACACTTGAAGCTCAGGTGGAGGCCGTGGCCAGGAGTGCCTACTCCCATCTATGGCTGGTGCGCCAACTGAAGCCTTTTTTGGATAGAGATGACTTGGCCACAGTTATCCATGCTCTGGTAACCTCTAGATTGGACTATTGTAATGCACTCTACGTGGGGCTGCCCTTGAAGACGGTCTGGAAGTTGCAGCTAGTGCAAAATGCAGCAGCCAGAGTGCTGACTGGTACAGCTAACCGGATACACATTACGCCGGTTTTAAAAGAATTGCACTGGCTGCCTATTCACTACCGGGCCCAATTCAAGGTGTTAACACTGACTTATAAGGCCCTAAATGGCTTGGGCCCCAAATATCTAAAGGAACGCCTTCTCCCATACCGACCTGCCCGTGCCTTAAGATCCAACAGTGAGGCCCTCCTGGTCATCCCGCCACCTTCAGTAATGAGGTTGGTGGGCACCCGGGAGAGAGCTTTTTCAGTGGTGGCCCCGAGACTATGGAATGGCCTCCCCCTTGAGGTACGCCATGCCCCTTCCTTGTATTTATTTAGGAGGGCTGTAAAGACTTACCTTTTTGCCTTGGCTTTTGGGTGAGGCTATGTTCTCCCTCCCCAGTTATAATGATACCATTATTAACGTCCTAGGTTTTAATTTGTTGAATTTTTAAGGGTTTTAACCGTGCATCTTGCTTTTAATCTGTATTTTCATTTTAATCTGTATCTGTTTGAATTTGTATCCTGTTTTAATTTGTTTTAATCTGTTGTTACCCGCCCAGAGACCTTCGGGTATGGGGCGGGATAGAAATGTAAATAAATAAATAAATAAATAAATAAATAAATAAATAAATAAATAAAAGATGCAGAAGAAAATGCTATTTCGGTGATTTGTGTGGAAATGTAGTTTTGGATACAATTTGTAAGTGTAATATATATATCTGCACAGATATTCAGCAAAACATTCCAAATTCGACCGAATTCAAATTGAATGTCTATACATTCAAATTTAATATTCAAATGAATTTTTGAATGTTTCGAATCATTTGGAAATTTGTATGTGTACAAATTTGTACGGATACGAACGGGACGAAAACGGGATGCATACAGGATAAAAACAGGATGTGTACGAATGCGTATGGATGTATATGGACACATCTGAACGTTGTCGACATTTGTATCTTCAAACACGGATCAAATATTCATACAAATAGATCCGAATGTGTTCAGTTTGAATCGAATGTGAATACATTTGAATTTTAAACATTCAAATTGATTCAAATCTTCAATTTGAATCAACTCGAATCCCAAAAATTGCACTCACGCACACCGCTAGTGCGTGCTTAGTGCACATTTTTACAGCTGTACTCACTCATCTCTCTGCCCTGAGATCCACCACCACCCCACTTTCTGCTCATTATGTGGTATCCGGATAATTAAACGGCTTATATGGCAAAAGCTGCCTGGCACCATCATTCTGCTGTCTTAAAACGGGTACTGCCAGTGGAACTGCAGTTGCCAAGTCTGGGGGAAGCAAACATCTGGTTTCTTGGCTCCTCTACCAGCCATCCTACGTCTGTGCCAAGAACCTATCATGCTCTTACTTTTAAAGCAGAAAAGAAGACAATGGAAGATTGTTTGCCCTTTGAAAGCCAACATGCCAAAGGATGGCAGGTTCAGCACAACACCCTCACGTTGCTCACACGCCATCACTAAGGATCCCAAAGGGGAGCCTGTCTTCTCTTGACATAGTTGGTTGTCTTGCATTTTAAACACCCAACTGGCCTGTATGGTGGGAAATGGTTGGGACAGACAAAGGAGGTTACTTCCCTCTATACAAGGAGTAGATACTTTGGCACTGGGTCCCTCAAGATGCGTTTTGGGCTACAAGATTAGAAGCCTTGAGAAAGGGGTTGCATGAGTTCATACTAACATAAGAATGTAACAGGAGCCCTGCCAGATCAGGCCACAATCCATCTAGTCCAGCATTCCATCTCACACAGTGACTCACCAATTGTTCCTGGGCATCCTGAGCAGAAGACAAGGCCCAAAAGCCAGCGGTGAGTTCCTGTGAGAACAGACTGCTGGGTTAGATGGGCCTCAGGTCTGATCTGGCAGAGGATTCATTATGTTTTTAATCTGAGCGGAAGACAGACATTCCTTGAACATTATGAAGGCTTGTGGCACAAAGGTTCTTGGGTAGCCAAGCGAGGGCTAGAAAAGACCATTCAGTTTATCTGAGTCCTTCTGGACTGGTCTTCATTTCTGTTTATGGTATTCCACCAGCTGCCCAGCGAGCATTACTCACAGCGGAATATGTATGAAACTTGTTTTTCCTTTGAAAAGTGTTGGGAAACTGGGGCTTGAAGAAAAGACAAGAGATTTCCGTCCTCCTGCTCCTCAATTGCCCGCAAAATCCCTGTCTATAAATAGGAGGAAAGAGGGAGGGAGGGGCCATTTGCTGAATACTGGGACAGCAAAATAATTTGATAACGTTAAAGGAAGGGAAGAGGGACACTCTGATTAATCTTTCTCCCCTGCAAAGGGGATCATGTCGTTTCCAAAACTCTGGTCAAGAATGTGAAAGGTTGCAATTCACGGCACACAGCTGAGAACACGCCAGTCAGTCTAAAATTCAGTGCGATTAATATATGATTAGCTCGTGTTTGCACAAAGCTTTGAAGTGTAAAGTACTAATTAGAATTTCTAGATTAGCTCAGTTTATGCCCCAATGCAATCCAAATCAGTAAATAAATGTGCCAAGATTTAAAACACATTGCTGGCCCGTAGATTAGGGGACCCAGGAGGCATTATGAAACACTTTTATTTTTAAGAGGATAACTAAGAACGGGTAAGGGAGAAACAGAAGTCAGAAATTAACTCGGAGGAAGATGGGTTCAATAATACTGCAGGAGCCTTGGGACAGACAATGCCAAAGTCCCTTGAAATTGTCCCGATGGCCACGGAAAATGTTCTAGTCACTGACTATGTTCAGCAGTGAGGACGAGCACAAATATTCATGCAATTTAGAATTCCTACGAAGTACGAACTTGAATCAAATGGGCCCTACATTCGAATCGCATATAAATCTCCCACAAATCCCCCATGTATCTGATACGTATCGCCTATGTATCCGCTCTGAATACATCAAATATGCCATGAATCCAATTTGAATCCGCTCTCAAACCACTTTGAATCCACTCTGGATCTGTTGCAGATGTTATTGGCGCAGCTGCCTTCCCACCTCCCCAGGTTCGTGAATGTAATGGAGTTTCATGCGAATGTTCAGAAATATTTGATTTGAATTGCAATGTCCATCTTCGAATGTGCCAACATTCAATTCGAATCTGAATGTCACAAATATTTGTGCACATGCTCAATTTAAAAGGCAGAACTTAAATATTCTTATAGAAATGGAAGCTCCTGGTCACCTCTTTATCATACCTCTTCTCTTGTTTTCAATGAGCTGCCACCAGTAGGTAGGTACGTGCAAGAATATCTGAAACATTCAAAATTCAATTGAATCCATTCAAATTTCGACATTCAAATGTTAATCGAATGTCCATACATTCGTACAAACTATTTGGAAATTTGTATGTGTACGGATACCTACGCATTATATACGTATCTATACACACCTTATTCATATCGGTACACATTTGTACAGATACGTAGAGGATGAAAACGGGATGTATACGGGATGAAAATGGGATGCATACAAATGTGTACAGATGTACACAGATGCATACGGACACATACGAATGTTGCTGACATTCGTATCATCAAATATTCGTAGGAACAGATAGGAATGCATTCAAATTGGTTAGAATTTGTTTTTTCTCTATTTGTACGAATTTGGACATTCGAATATTCTATTTGAATCGAAAGTTGAAAATTGCACCCTAATGACCAGCGCACAACAAACCTCAGAAAGAACCAGCAAAGACGGATTTTCAGCAAACCAAATCTCCTTCTACAATATAAACTCTCAAAGGAACACATTTATGTCCTGTCCAGAGGGTGGTATCCATGTGATGCTCAGTGAACAACAACAAAGAAATGATTTTTATAAAAAGCATCCAAAATTGGTGCCTTCAAAAATAATCCCTCTAATGGCTACCCAATGCCCACATGCATTCGTGTGACCGAAGCAAGCGCTAAGAATTCAAGAGCAGAACTGCAGATGCCTGTAACCTTACAATAAACCAACTGGGACTTTCTCTGATTTGCAAAGCATCTCTTCTTTAAAGAGGAAAACCCTTGAAGGAGCCAAAGAATGCATAAGACGGAAGCAAAGAAAAAGAGGGAACCCAAAGCGGAGTTTGGTGCCAGTGAAAGTATGGAGCAGAGCTGATTAGCATTTTCAGCAAGAGGGAGGCGGAAAGGCTGCCGCACTTCACTTCTGTCAGACAGACAGACAGACAGGTCATGAGCGAAGCAGGCTGCTGTCCAACAGAGCAATGTTGTCTCTGCTACCAATCCGGCCCTTTCTTGCTTAATTAAAGCTGTTGAACACTTGAGGTGGAAAACTGTAATCCCCATTAAACTGTCATTTTAGCTGTAGGTGATCAGACTTTTCAAGCTACACTAAGTAATTATGCTAGCAGGAACTGTGTGTGGTATTAATGGCAACACGGGACAGCCGCAAATACGCAGGCTCACAGTTTCTGAGCTGCGCTGCAGGAAAACCCAGGACAAAAGACGTGATTTCCGAAACAGGTCCGCAATCCAGGTTGATGATGTTGCTATCCTCACACAGTGCCGGTGCCAGCCTGACACACAGTGGCCCTTGCTGGTCAGGTTCGAAGCCTTACTGGAGAAAGAGCTATGCAAACATGCCTCCTTGGCTTGATGAGTGTCTAGTGGTCCTTCCAAGAGCTGCAGTTCCAAGGACAGTGTGTCTGGCTGCAAAGTCCAGAGTGGATTAGTTTGGCAGACCAGCCTGGAGAGTTGGAGAGTTGAACATGAGAAGAAGGAGGAGGAGGAGGAGGAGGAGGAGGAGGAGGAGGAGAAGAAGAGTTGGCTTTTCTATCCCACTCTTCTCACCCATTAAAGGTGACTCAAAGGCTAACAAAGCCTTTCTATTCTTCTCCCAACAACAGAACACCCGGTGAGGTAGGTGGGGTTGTGAGAGCTCAGAAGAGAAATGTGACCAGCCCAAGTTCACCCAGATGGCTTCATGGGGGAGGGCGGAATCAAACCCACTATTCCCAGATAAGAGTCCGGCTCCCTAACCACTAGACCAAACCGAGCGAGAAGAGGCCATCCTAAGCCAACTGAAGCAGGGTGGGCTTTTTTTTTTTAAAAAAATTATTTTGCAAATCTTTGGAAGTTTAGCTTGCTATTGGGCTGAACATCTGACCACTTAGTGTGATGGAAGGATTATGAACCAGGATTAAGGAAGAACAAAATGACATTGGCAGTCGCAAATTTGATAAAATAGTTTGAATTCACGGAAATTTGCATTAAATAAAAAATCTGGACATTCAAATGCAAATGACCCAAAATCAGATCGAAACGAGAAAGCCTCCCATTTGCAAACATGAAACCTTTGATAGAATGTTTGTATTTCATCATGATTCGGTTGTGAGAAAAAAAAATGAAAGTAGTCACTAGGTTTGTTGATCAAATGGGATGAGGTGACCGAGAGATGAACTGGGGTGGACTACTAGTGGATCCAATATATAGCCAAGCAAAAAAGCTCTACTTCTCGGTCACGGGATGAGGCAGGCAGAGATTAACACTATGTTTACACCAACTTTGTGACCCCATTGGAAAAGGGGCTCTTTCAATGGGAAAAATCATGAAACCTTTGCAAAAATGTTTGCATGCAAATGTAAAAGTCTAGACATTCAATTCTGCAAAGCTGCGATAGAACAAACTTTCAGATATTCAATTAGATACTGAAACAAATGTGATTTTTTCCCCCATGCAGATCCGTAACAAGGATGTTCACACTAAACTGGTTTACTAAAGGATGGTTCTGTACTGGCCAGTACGCTAGACCAGTAAACAATATTCAAAGCCTTCTTTTTGCATGCTAGTATGGTCTAAGGGCCTTTTCCCACTAGGGCTTAGAACCCTTCTAAGATTGGTACCAATTGGGAAGGCCCGGTCCTCACCTGGACCCCACTGAAGGCCCCATCTGCAAGGCCCTGTCCCCACGAGGGCAGGGGAAATCCAGATTTAATGGGTCCTTCAGGCCCTTAAATCTGGATTTTGTGTGGACCGATTAAAGTTGTCCACAATGGGGTCTTCAGGCATCTTCAAGATCTAGATCTCCAGGACCTGGATCTTGAAGGTCTGGATCTTTGACTGTGTGTGGAAAACGAAGGCAAGAATGCCCTGACCCCTTAGACTCCACCCTTAGACTTGCCCCTTACACCATCCCACCATGCAGAAAGGAGGCTCCAAGTATGTTTGCTGATCCAGTATAATGCTAATGCAGAATCACCCTACAACCTGTTTTGCACACCCCTTGAATCTTTCAGGGCTGTACCGCCGGTGTGAATGCAGATCTCTCTCACAGGCCTGTCCTCTCCCTGAGACTTTATGAATCTAGCCTGCTAATGCCAACTTGCAGCACAAAAACACCTTCAGGGGACCTGGCTCTCTTGATGAAACGACATCTCAAAGAGAGCATAAAAACAGGTTAAGTTAGGCGAACCTGTCGAAGGAATCAGCTCCGAGTTGCTCTCTTCTGAAATCCAAACAGGCACACACCCAAATCTCATGTCAAATACCAGATTGCAAATATTTTCAGCATGTCTTGAAGTATTTATTTATTTTGTTAGGGCGGAGAGAAACTGAAGGGTACAGCATTTCCACCACCCTCCCTGTAAGGGGGTGCATAATCAAAGAAGAAGAAGAAGAAAAAGAAGAAGATCATTGTCATTAGCGCACAAGCAAGATCATAAATGAATGCATTATTAAGTCCTACTGAATTAATGTTTAACTGCAATAGAGTTGAAATTGAATGAGGCAATTAATCAGAGCGAGGATGGGGTGGTGTGTGTGTGTGTGATGAGAACAGCCGCATCTGTCTTCCTTTGAGTGCGTTCAGCAAAACGACCTTCAAACGGCAGCGTCAATCAAGACAGACAGCCCTCCATCTTCACTTACGCTGCTACCCACCCCGGGAAGAGAGACACTGCAGCCCCTCCGTCAAAGGCATGGCGTCAACGGTTCAATTCATATCGAACTGAATCCAAAGAAACCTGTATCCATTTGCATAGACCCCCTTTGAATGCGGCAGGATTTGAATTTGATACAAATGTTGGATACGAATTCGATTCGAATCCCCGCTATGAACTACATACGGACCCCCTACATATCTGCTGAAATATGCCCTGAATCCACTTTGAATCCGCTCTCAAGCCATGTCGAATTCACTCTGGTTCCGTTGCAGATGTACCTGGCGCAGCCACTTTTGCCACCTTCCCAGGTTCACGGATATACCGAAGCTTCGTATGAGTGTTCTGAAGCATTGGATTCAAATTCGAATGTCAATCTTCAAATGTGGCGACATTCTATTCGAATTTGAAAGTCTGAATTTGGATGGATTTGTACGAATTTCGAGTGTTAGAAATATCCGTGGACAGACCTAACTCTGAGCGGCCTCAGCTGACCAGAAGGAGGTAGAAGAGAAGTATTGGAGAGCTGTGAAATCTTGCCTTTTTTTGGACTAAGTAGGGATTGGCTATATTTGAAAAGTGACCTTCACAGGTGAGGCGAAAGCTTTTGTGCCTTTGTTCAAAGCTTCACGACATTCAGAGCGGGCACCCAGTCGCCTCCAGAGCAGACCCGCTTCTGGTTCAATTAGGATTCACATCTAATTCGCACAGGATTCAGGGGTCCTACTGGAGGCAGCAGAGATTTGAGGAGAATTTGAATCCTAGCACATTCAACGTGGCTTCATTCACATAGGGACGTGCAAGAATGTTTTTTTGATATTCAATTCAGATTTTTAAAATTTGAATTTAACATGATTCGAGTCAAATTAAGCAAATTCGAATCTATGTGTTTGCATTTTTTATTCAAATTTGCACTTACAAATGTCGACAACATTCATATGTGCCCATACGCATTGTTACGCATCCCATATGCATCTGTACACATCCATACACATCCCATTTTTATCCCGTATGCAACCTGTTTTCATCCCATGTGGATCCGTACAAATGTGTACGGATGCGGGAAAGCTGCAGATCTTCAAGTACGCTTCTTGTACAAGCCTGTACACATACAAATATCTGGGTAATTCAAACGAATAGATCTGAAATTCAAATGTTTAAATTCAAATTTTGGGGCATTCTATTCAGATTCAAGTGTTGAAATTCAGCAAATTCAATTGAATTTCAAATGCCTACGAATATTCATGCACATCCCTACATTCACAAGAATATGAATTTCCATCCCATTCACTTTCCATCCCCTCCCATTGATGTGAAGCAGCCGGGGGGGGGGGGAACTGTGCGCTTCTGTCAATGGCTAAGGAGGTTGTGAGTTTTAGCCTAGCAACACCTGGAGGGACCATCAGCGCCATTTTAATGTAATGTGGTTTCTCTAGCTCTCCACAGTTTGTTCAGATGGAAATTTTACATACTCTTAGAATACGAGTGATTTTTATTTTACAACCATTTCTCCTGTCCTGAGGAAAGAGTGGAGGAGGGAGAAACCTGCATTTCTTTAGCTCTTCTTGCTTTCCTTTTGCTTTCTCTCTAAGTCCCTTTTTTCAGTAAAAAGAAATTAATAACAACTTGTCAGAGTTCCAGTTGTCTTCTCCCCCCCCCCCCCAAGTGGATTGCTGGAAAGATTTAGTCTGATGAAGAAAATAAGCATATTCATTTCCACCAAGGAGTAGGTTCAAGGTATGCTATTAAAGATGTCTACTCTGATATTCTTTGATGAATCAACTAATTACTAAAACTGTAAAAATAAAAAAAAGTTTACTGAGAGGTTGTTTTTTTTTTAATGATTGGCTTCCAAGCTTCTATTCCTCTGCTTGCAGTTAAAAACACAAGGACTGTGTTTGATCTTTGCTTTTAATCTGCTCTGTACTTCCAAGGCCAATACGCACGCCTCCTGGGTGGCAGACAAATGCAGTGAGACAACCGCTAGATTTAGGGATGCCAAGGTACGGTTTCACAACCATTCAGCTCCAGTCTGGACAAGCTAAAGTGCCTCATCCAATCGTGGGTTCATCCTGCCTCACTGTACTATAGAGCAGATCATAGACTTAAAACCATTGACTTAGAAGCAACCATATGAGACAACAAAGTCTAGCTGAAGTGCACACAGACTGCGCAAAGTATCTTAAGCAGATGGCTGTCCAGCTAGGGGTATTCACAACTCTTTGCTTATTAAAATGTTTCTATACTACTACTTAATTTAAATACTACTACTACTACTATTTAGGGATGTGCATGAATGTTTAAAATCTGATTGCTAAAAAAACTGATTTGAATCTGTTACATTTGAATCTATTAGTTCGAATGTTAGATTGGTATTTAAAGATACAAATGTCGACAACATTCATATTTGTTATATGTATCTGTATGCATTTCATATGTATCCTGTTTCATCTCTTATTATAAGCGCAAATGCGTACAGATACATATAATAATATCTGTATATTTGAATGATTTGAACAAATGTTTCAAAACATCCAAAATCCATTTGAATGTCTAAATTAGAATCTGAAGACATTTGATTCGAGTTCAAATGTCCATATTCATCAGATTTAAATCAGATATTTGAATTTTTGAATATTTGTGCACATCCCTACTGTTACTACTACTACTACTACTACTACTACTAGAAGTAGTAGTAGTAGTAGTAATTAAAATTATAATAATAATAATATTTCTGAAGTGATTTATGATATACATTTTAAGCATGATCTAGTGATGTGCACAATTTTTTATCCTTCGCATTCAAATGGATGGGACAGAAATTCACATTTGTGCAGATAGAGCCACTTCAAACATGCTGTGATTTGAATTCACTTTGAATTCTCTGACTCCTTCCCGCCACCCGTTTTGTGTGCAGATCAGATGTGAATCCAATGTGAATCCACCGTGGAGGTGACTGGACAGCCACTTTGAATGTAACAAAGCTTCGAACGAAGGCTGAAAAGCTTGCACTTCGCCTGCGAAGGTTGGTCTTTGAATATAGTCAATATTCTATTCAAATGCGAAGTTTCAGATGTTCACAATTCATATGAACTGTAAAAGTGATGAATACTAAAAGCATGATAAAAACTGGCAGGGTTCAGGAGCAGGCAACCGTGGGTTCTGGGGCGCTTGGGTTGAACAGCTAACTTTTCGGCTGCTGCCTAAAAATGCAATAATTGATGATGTTCTGGTACCCCACTGAAAGCCCACCGCCCCCACCCTGCTAGTCCCAAACATGGAAGGACCTGCATGCCTAATCCATACTTACTGATCTGGACTGAAGGCAGGCAAGTGGAGAAAGGGTCGTTGGTTAGGAATACTTTGTGAGTTGCTTTTCCCTTGAATTTATGGTGCAGCTTTTCATTCCCAAAGCCAAAATGTGTTTCAGGTATGAAAAAATGTGCATTTTGCATGGTAAGTCATACAGAATCACTACACCTTCAAAGAAAATAAAAAGTGAAAATATTGAAAATCTCCATACATCTTTAGAAGAAATATGCCCCAAATGACTTGCCACAGATGTGTTCTCTGACCCCTGGAAGGGATTAGGAACGAGCCAGACTTTCCCATTATTCTCCTAAAGGGTTTTAATACACACACGGACACGCACACCAATACACAACGAGCCTCCATTTTCCTAAAGGTGGAATGGCTTAATATTCACATATTTGAAATCTATTGAGGTTTTCTAGGAAACTAAGGGAAGCACAAGAAAAGTTTGTAGTACATGGTCAGGACAGTCTGTTTTGGAAGCAAGTTATTCCAGCAAGTTCTCAGCAGCTTCATCTTAACATAAACCCTTAGACTGTGTCCAGACAAACAGGATTAAAAAATCTGCATGGAATGTGCAGCAGCTTTCAACCTGCCAGACATTTTTTTTACTGCGGAGTATGGAAGTATAAAGTACCTGCGCAATTATAATTCCATACTCCACAGTAAAAAAAAGGGAGGGGGCTTAGAAGATCATTCACTGTGGAGTATTTTGTTTCTTTCCATTTCCCCAAGTGTTTGGTTGACCTGCGTGACAACTTGTGAGAACCCACCTTCATCTGAGAAGCCGCAGATCTAACAGAGAGAGTGGGCTGAGCATGAGAACAGAAGAACGTGGGGCAAACCGTTTTCCCTGCGGAAGGCTTTTCTTCGAAGTAAAGGCAAGCTGCACATTTTTAAGCATAATGTCCAGAGACAGCCTTGCTAGCACACAGTAATTTACAGGGACCATAGCTTCCTCCTGGTTGTGATGGATTCTATGTCACGCAATCCAGGCTGGGGCTTAGAACTAAGAAAGGAAAGGAAAGCATGCGTGGGGGTGGGAATTTGGGAACTCTCTCTATTACACGTGCATACATCCGCACACAAATCCACTAGATAAAAATCAACAAAGCAATTAAGCTTCAACAAAAACAAGACAGGGTTTTGTCGTCCCCCCTCCACCTCCCTACACAAAGTGACTGTTAATTACCGTGCTTTACAGGAGAGATAACAAGAGGGATTTCTCTCTCTCTCACCCCCTTCCTGCTGCCTGACAAGTATTTTTCAAACAAAGACATGAAAAATTCATGGGCAAGGGAAAACCTTTGCGTCATTTTTTACTTTCCTTGTCAAATATCTCGGCTCCAGAGGGCCAGGCGAAGGTTACAGAGCAAGATTCGAGTCCAAAAGATGGCTGACAAGTGAACCGAAAAGCAATTGGAGTTGCAGAGGCCACAGGTGATCCTGTCAACATGTTTGGAATGGACAAATACATCTAAGTTGCACTTCTGCAGCCCCACACAGAAACAGCCGGGACCCGAAGCCTGCAAGAAACACACACCCCTCCCTCCTCGTTTTATATCTGAAACAGGGATATAAACGCAAAGGCTCCTGTTAACATGTTCTGTAAACGAAATTACATGCATCCCTGGCTCCAGACCTGCAAAGAGGAATAGCCCCAAGGGCCAAGCTTCGCCTAAGCTTTACACAGCCCATCCGGTCCAACTTCCCATCCCACATGGAGGCTCACCAATGGTTCCTGAGCATCTGAAACAGAAGACTAAGGCAAAACCGCCACCTGGGCGGAATTCACACTTAGGCCTCTCGTATGCAATTAGGGCAGCTCTGTCCTAACTGCACGCCAGAGGCCTAGGTGCGAATAGGCCCCTGCTGTCAACTGCCTGAAAGTGGGCTTTAGAGGCCTCCTGCCTGTTTGAGCCAGTTTGGTCTAGTGGTTAGGGAGCCGGACTCTTCCCTGGGAATATCTGGTTCGAATTCAGACATTCATACGTGAATCAAATGTTATGGTATTTGTAAATGGACATTCATATGAATAGTTTGTACATTCATTAAACGGGGTGGTGGGAAAGCGGCTGCGCTAGTCACACCTGCAACAGATCCAGAGTGCATTCAACATGGATTGAGAGAGGATTAAAAGTGGATTCAGGTCAGATATGATGCTTTCAGAGCAGATTTGTTATAGGATATGTATTGAATACGTTTGTGTCAGATACATATGCATTCATGTCAGATACGTACCGGATACATATGTGTTAGTGTCAGATATGTATGCAAAACATACACGTTCATGTCAAATACGTATTTGTTTGTGTCGGATACGTATCGGATATGTATCAGATTCGTATCAGATTCGTGTTCATTTATATCAGATATTTGTACAAATTCATATCAAATACGTTCGCATCAAATAGAATCCCACCACATTCGAAGGGGATCTATTCATATGAGTACCGATTTTCTAACATTCGGTTCATTACAAATCGAATGTCAAAAA
Source organism: Aspidoscelis tigris stejnegeri (assembly GCA_023333525.1). Classification (NCBI taxonomy): domain Eukaryota; kingdom Metazoa; phylum Chordata; class Lepidosauria; order Squamata; family Teiidae; genus Aspidoscelis; species Aspidoscelis tigris. Next base: position 2,208,952 of record JALMGA010000022.1, on the reverse strand, counting down.
CCCATTTGTGCACATCCCTACTTGTTCCAAAAAAAACAATAGGAGGGGAAGAGAATTCCGTGGCCTCTCCGCCTTTCACTCCCATGACACAACAGCCAAGCGCTCTCCTTGCCCACTTCCAGCCTACCCCTGAGAACTCTAGTGTTTGACTCCGGAACCTCCTCGCTTGAATGAGGTTGAAAGATATTCAATAAAGGGGAAATATGGACTGAGAATTAAATAGGCTTCTTGGTTTCACTAGTTTCTTATCTTGGGCTGACGAAAAGGTAAACGCGAGTGCATTTAACCTCAACTTGTTTCCCTTTGGTACACAGAGCAAACTATTATGTGCAGCTGCAACCACTGCAGATGCTAAGCTAACCACACACTCTCAGCTTCCGCCTCAGAGCACTGAGCCACTTAAGTGCTGAAGTCTTCTTAAACCACCATCCTCTCACTCTTTAACAAGTTTGTGTTTATCACTCCTGGCCACTTGTCCTTTATGGTTTCAAAATCCCCTGGGCGCCCACACTTAGCAGCATCTCTCCATGTTCAGATAATGTTACGCATCTCCTTCCCTGCACCTCCGAGCGGGACCGCAAGAAGATCTGCCTTCACAGCAAAATGGTAAATGAAACAGCATCACAAAACCACTCATAGAGGAAGTGGAGATGCGAAAGTGGTTTTGTACGTCGGCGCAGGGGTGTTTCTTTTTAGGTGATGGAGCGCCACATCAACCCTCAACATCTGAGCCAGTGAAACAGTTCGGCTTCAACATCTGGAGGGAAAAGCAGCGGGGCAAGAAATGGAACTCTCCAACCATTAGTAAACAAGATCTGCTTCAGATCCAACAGGCGGTGTTCGAAAGGGCCAAGTCCAAGCCGAACACCTTGCCTGTTCGAATGCAGAGCTCGACTTTGAACAAGCAAAGGGGTGTTCAGACGAAGCGACTGAACACGCCCCCATTCAATCTGAGTTCAAAGATGTTCAAAAGGGTTCGAATCGAAGCGAGTTCTGTGGCTTTTCAAAGAAAAATGATCAAAGGCAAACTGAACAGAAGAGTGTTAAGCAGAAAACAAAAGAAACCAGAAAAAGGATGTGCACATCTCTATGGCCGTGATCACACCTAAGGTTTAATACAGCTTCAGTCCACTTTCAGAGCGAGAGAACGCATCAGCAAAGTGACCAGCAATTTCTTCCCCACATTATCTCTCCCAAAGGTGAATTTTCTGGGTTATTTGACACTGAAAGAGAACAGCTTGTCACTTTGCGGATGTATTCTCTCGCTCTGAAAGTGGACTGAAGCTGGGTTAAACCTTTAAGTGTGACCACAGCCTATAAGGGGCTCCACCAGCCTGAGAAAGAAATCTTCAGTCAGAAATGGTAACTGCAACAGGCCTGGGAAGATTTCTCAGTCATTACGGGGCTAATGCAGGTCAAGAAAACACACATTTGTGAGGCTTCTAACTTCACTTGATGGATTTGTGGTGAAGCAGTACTTGAGAGAACCTAATATGTGTTTTCGCCAGTGTCACTTGGCCTCCTAATGTTTTTTAACATTGATGGTGACAGAAATTGTTACATTTCCACGCTTGGTCACCCAAAACTTGGTTGCTGAGTTGGCAATCCCAGATGATGAAATTTGTCCGATGACATTTTGAAACAACGCAGCACTGAGAAGGGCTGATGGGAAGGTTTCCAAGCTGCAAACAATGGAGGCAGTAGAGGTGGAAATTGGAAAAGTAGACCAAGAAGAGTATACAATGTAAGACCCACATTCCTAAAACAAGGCTGAACATGAGAATGTAAGAAAAGCTCTGTTAGGTCAGACCACAACCCATTTATTCCATAAGAATGTATGAGGAGCCCTGCTGGATCAGGCCACAGCGCATCTAGTCCAGCATCCCACCTCACACAATGGACCACCAAGTGCTTCTGGGCAACTCAAGCAGAAGACAAGGACCAAACCTTCACCTGCTCTCAACTCTCTGCAAACAGCCATTAGAGGCATCCTGCTTGTCTATCCATCCTCGAGATGGTACCTGGGCACCCATTCTAGTAGTTCCTCCATGGATTTCCTCTTGGTTCTACTGTTGTTGCCGAAGGCATGATCAGCCAGTTATTCAAGGACAAGTTGGATCTGCACAGGGCTGGTCTCTCAGTGTTGGTAGGACTCACAGGCTCCAATTGCTGAAGTGATCAGTGCAATCATGTTTGAAGAGCGGCGAATCAAATGTTATCCTGGTGGTTCTAGTGGGCCACTATCCCCACACTGCAGAGGCCAGTGGTCTCACAATCTTCTCCTGAGGTTACCGGCGCACTAGCAATCTGACCTAGTAAATCCTGCCCTGCTTTAAGAAGTGGGCTCCAAAGCCAACAGAAGGAGCCCCAGGGACAAGAAGAAGGTTAAAGCACATTCAATGAAAGGTTAGGGATCAAATGACCTTGATATTCAAATGCAGACAAGCACACAAACACGCACTCTCCACCTCCCCTTTCTTTGCCCTTTTTTGGTAGCATCTGGCTCCTTTTATCGTATTGAGTACACAGTTCTATGATTCTTCTTCCATGGGTTTTTTCTTTCAGTGAAGTCATTTCCCAGACTGGAATTCACGAAACATCTGGCAGTGATGGCCAACCTATGACACGCGTGTCACAGGTGACACGCCAAGCCCTTTTGGGTGACACACGTGGTCACCCTGGCACTTGGGTGTATAGTGCTTGCTTGTTCTTGAAGTGTACGAAATACCAACTTACAATTGAAAATTTAGCAAATGTAAAGAATTATTTGTTTTTGCTTTTAATAAAATACATATATCAAAAATATAACTTTTTTAGAGCTACAGATATCACAAAATTATGGATATTTCTAGATGTGACACAGCACCCGAGTTAAGCCAGGTTTTCTTGCAAATTTTGACACACCGAGCTCAAAAGGTTCACCATCACTGGTCTAGAATAACCCAGGAGTTTGCATACCGGGTTGAAACCCCACAGGGAGAGCTCCTTTTGCACCTGTCTGCCGTGAGGCGGCCTGGTTCTCTCACACTCTGTTTCATGAGAACCAATACCCAGCCTCCTACCCACTCACCGCAAACAGGAAAGAGTTCCAGAAATAGTCACGTCAACTGTAGTTGCATGCTAAAACCTGGGCTGTATTTCGTTCTTAGACAAAACAGCAGACCACCTGTGAATGAGATGAAGTGCTCCAATGTAGAAATGTCCTCTGTGGTTGCCTATCTACTGGTCTAATCCCTTGGCCTCTGTCTCATTATGTTCCGGGGCAGGGGTGTCCAACCTGCGGCCAATGGGCCGCATGCAGCCCAGTATGGCTATGAATGTGCCCCAACTGAAAATTGTAAATTTACTTAAACATTATGCAATTATGCATGGATATTTAATGTGTGGCCCAAGACTGCCCTAACCCTAAGTACAACTCACATCCTAACCCTAACCCTAACCCTAACCCCCAATGCTAACACTAACCGTAAACACAACCCACATCCTAACCCTAAACACAACTCGCATCCTAACGAGGAGTGGAGAAGAGGCAGCAAGCTGGGCTCTGCCATCTTGCTCCCAGCAGTGCCCCTCCCTCCTCCAACTGCTATCATCACAAGGCTGAGAATCATCTTGCCTGAGAAGAGTGGAGAAGAGGCAGCAGGCTGGGCTCTGCCATCTTGTTCCCAGCAGTGCCCCTCCCTCTTCCAACTGCTCCCATCACAAGATGGCAAAGAGACTACGGCAGCGGATCCACCAGTTGAAGAAAGGTCTGGTCCTGAGGCCGAGCAAGGTGGGGCTGAGTAGATGCCGGCTGACCATCTCTACCATCTTCTGGTTTGTCATCAATGAAGAGAAAATTCAAAGTAAAGAGAATAAGAAAATTCCAGCAATAAGAAATGAACTGAAGAACTGGATCTGAAGACCTCAAGCGCTTGCTTTTTGCTGTTCCCTGTTCCCTCCCACACCATTTTCCTTTCGTTTCTTGCCTCTTTAGATTGTAAGCCTGAGGGCAGGGACCTGCCTAAGATTAATATAATATTGTAACCTGCCCTGAGACCTTTGGGTATAGGGTGGGATAGAAATACAAATAAATAAATAAGTAAGTAAGTAAGTAAGTAAGTAAGTAAGTAAGTAAGTAAGTAAGTAAGTAAGTAAGTAAGTAAGTAAGTAAGTAAGTAAGTAAGTAAATAAATAAATAAATAAATAAGTAAGTAAGTAAGTAAGTAAGTAAGTAAGTAAGTAAGTAAGTAAATAAATAAATAAATAAATAATGCTAACCCTAAACACAACCTTAACTCTAACCCTAACCCTAAACACAACCCACATCCTACCTAATCCTTAAAACAATCCGGATCCTAACCCTAAACACAACCTTAACTCTAACCCTAAACACAACCCGGATCCTAACCCTAATCCTTAACACAACCCTCACCCTCACCCTAATCACAATCACATCCTAAGCCTAAGCCTAAACACAACCCGGATCCTAACCCTTACCCCAATTGCATCCTAGTGCTAATCCTAAACACAACTCGCACCCTAGCTCTAGCCCTCTTCCAGGGGAAACCATTTCCAGCCCCCTAAACTCACTACACTAAATGGATACAGTCGATTTGATCGAAATCCCCATTCTCTCTGCACAACCAAGCCATTCCAAGCGTCATCCGGTCACTCACCCTGATGTGGAAGAGCCAATTTCAAATCTGACTCTTCGCCTGTTAACGTGGAAGCAAACTGTGGTGCACTGGGGCTTATTCCAGGGTTAAATTAATCCACCTGTTTCTGCTTTTCATAGCAAGGGTGAATTCTGAAAGCAGGAGGCAGTGACCTGACAGGAGGGGCGGAGGACAGGAAATGCTTTGCTTTACGTTAAGAGTCGTGAATTTACACCATGTGAACAGCTCCTTTCGATTCTTGCGGCACAGTTCTCTAACCCAGAAATGGTGATGGAAATTTGCACTTTAGGGTTAATAAACTAGTCAACATTACTTGCAACCCCCCCCTCCCAGTATTTCCTCAGCCAGTATTTGAAGCTATCTTCCCACATCCCTTCGAAGTAGAGATATTCATGGATGTTTTCCCCCTGGTTTGATTCGATTTGAACCAACACTCCCTTGTTTGTTTTGAATGTGCACTTTTCTTTTCAAACAGGAATTGTGTTCCAGTGATTCAAACATCTTTGAACTCTGATCGAACCGGTTGCTTTTGGTAGGTTTGTTTGAACATCACTTTGGCTTGAATTCGAACTCTCTTTTCAAGCAGGCAGAGACGTCTGGTTCAAATGTGTACATTTCGAACATCCCCTGTTTGATCTGACCCAGTTTGAACCCGAACCAGTTTAGCATACCTCTACTTTTTAGTATATCTCTACAGAGGCTGTTTTCTAGCTAGTTCCTCCACCTTTGAGTTATGGCCACTCCTGGAATGTGAGAATGGAGCCTGCTTTGGACTCCTGAGGGGTTTTGGTTGGTCACTGTAGTACGAAATTAGACTGCAACATCTAGGCCTCTTTGGCCTGGGAAGGCGGTGCTTAAGAGGGGACTTGATTGAAGTATATAATATCATGCATGGTATAGAGAACGTGGATAGAGAAAAATTCTTTTCTCTATCACACAACACTAGAACCAGGGGGCATCTATGAAGCTGATGGGTAGGAGAGTAGGATCCAACGAGGGGAAGCATTTCTTCACCCAAGGGGTCATCCGGCTATGGAACTGGCTGCCAGAAGAGATGGTAAGAGCAACCAGCCTAGATGGCTTTAAGAAAGGGTTAGACATATTCATGGATGGCAGGTGTATCGATGGCTACTCGAATGGATGCCTAGCTACATATTTCAGGCTGGGGGGACAAGCAGGATCCCTCTAAGGCTGGGATTTGAGAGCAGGAGAAGGTTTGCTATTGTCTTGGTGGGCCACTGTGTGGGACAGGATGCTGCACTAGATGGGCTGTGGCCTGAACTAGCAGGGCTCCTCTCATGTTCTTAGATGACCCAACACTTTGGGTTGATCCAGAGGCGCTCGTTTCATCAGTTGAATGTGTGGCTATTCCCAAGGTACTGTGCTAAACACCTGGCACAGACATCCCCAATGTGTTCTCATAGGAAATCTTGGGGAAACTAGAATTTTCAAGTGCTCTAAGAAATATCTCCTGGAAACTCCAAGAACCGCAACGTATTGAAGTGAAAACTGGTTTACTCTTAATGCATCAGTATTGCAAATGAGGGATAATTCACTACTATTGAAGAAGGTGAGTATTTGATACAAGCCATGAGAACTAAATATCCATTGATAGTCCTACTGAACATGACACTTAACTTTTTCTCCATTCATACCTTTTTTTTACAAAGGGAAGAAGGTCATCTTCGCCAGATTTTTAACCATTGCCACCTCGAGATTTCTGAAATCAGATTTCTTTTTTTTCTTTCTTTTTGCCCAGAAGTTGAAGAGCCCCACAGAATCTGCCTTTGATAGACAGCCAGGATACAGAAGAATGAACACAGCTCCACTCATTATTATATTTAAAATGTTTCAGGAACCTCAAAAACAGATTAAGTAATGTAATAATAAAACTCTAGGTGAACCTGAGCAATAAAATCCATCAACAGAAGAGACGGGTAATATAATCTCTTTAGGGGGAAGGAGAAAGAAAGAAAAAAATTACCCACTCCTCTCTGCCTGAATTACCTTGTGGTGCACAAGATAGAGGATTTAGACTATAGCAATGGATTGAAATCTCTCTTTAGGGACGCCATCCTCATAATTGTACATTCATGTCTTTATCCCCGGTAGCAGACTAAATACAATTTCCCCTTGCACATACCTCTATAGGGTTTCTGCAAATCTCACACTTTATTACCACCATGCTCATAATGGTGCACAGGGCACACAACAAATCCTAGGAGCTCACTAACTGCACAAGATATTAAGCAAGAGTAATATATACATGTGTCTGTGTGTGTGTACATGAGTGTGCATATCTGCGTGCATGCGTGTGTATCTTTAAAAATATTCAAAAGAAGGTCTGCAATTTATAGTTCTCCATAAAAGACCTCAGGGAACAGCAATTTGAAGGTGAAAAGGAAATGGAGAACAGATTTTAGACTGGATTCTTTAAAAAAAAATATTGGACCAACGCATGGGGATTATGGGCTGGAATTAGCAAAGAAAACATTTTAAAAAGGCGGGTCCAGAGTTAAAAACGTGGGTTTTCAAATTGTGTGTAGACCACAAAAGGCAGCACTGAATACAGAGATGCAAAGATAACCCTTTTAAAGAGATGATGGGAAGGAAGGCTTGCGTTAAATCTTACAGGTCATGAATAAATGGCCCAAGGTTCATCTGCAGAAGGGGCTACTTTCAATCGTATTATTCGAGGGCCGTACACATGAGTGTGTCAGATGGGAAAGCTGCCCATCTGACACGCTGGAGTAAAGTTTGCCCTGGTGGTGCAACATTTAGGAATCAATGTCAAGAGCTTCCTTGAGTATTAATAGCACCAGAAATTATAATTGATTAGGAGCAGGTGTTTCTCTTTGTTCTGTTAACCAGAGTATTTGATATTATAGCAGAAGGTAAATGGGAAAAAAAGAGATATATAAAGTCCTTCAGTTCACTTGAGGGCAGGTCAATCTACTTTGATTAGGGATGTACATTTTTTTTTTGTATTTTATTCATACTGAATCGAACGCAAGAAAATTCATATTCGTTTGAATAGATCCTCTTCAAATGCGTTAGGATTCGAATCTGATACGAATGTTCAGTCCCATATGAATCGCATACGAATGCATACATATCTCATACAATGTTTCATATGAATGTTTCAAAACATTCTATCCAAATTTGAATGCCGATTTTCAAATGTGCCCACATTTGATTCGAATTTGAATGTCCGGATTCGGCCAAATCCGTATGAATTTTGAATGCTACAAATGTCCATGCACGAATGTCCTAACCCTGATGCCCTTCGCATGCTGTTGCTCAACGTCCTAGCTATTTCTCAACAACTTACAGTCCCTTGAACTTCGCTAAAATTAAGCAGATTTGCATCTGATAAGGTTTTCAAAGGGAAACCGATTGGGCAGTGCTGCATTGGCTGGTACACCAGACCAGAAAGTGCCCTAGGAATCTCCCTTCTGGGTGGTTTGACTCCTCTTGATAGCAAAGACAGCACCGTGCAAATTCCTTGGTAACTGTCGTGTCTCAGGCAGGCTAGGTCAGCAATGCAAACGCTCATGGCCATCTGTAGGGGCTCAAGAGAAGGCAACGTCAAACAGTCCAAGGTCAGAGGAATCCAGAAGTTCAGCAGGGTCGAATGACAAAGTCCAGGAATCAGGTTTCACAGGCAAAACACCGATGGGTTGTATGGGTAGATGCTTGTTGTTTGCAACACTTGAGACCAGCGAGGGCAGAACTTAAGTAGGCGACTCAGCCCCACGTCCTTTTCGGCTCAGGTGTGCGAGATGCCGAGATCTGCTCATCTGCTGCTTCTCCTGCCTGAGTTGATGGGGGGAAGGGTGTCTCTGAGGCTGAGTGTCCAAGCTATCCTCCCCAGAGTTCCTGACTGTGCCCTCAGATCTGGCCCCTGGCCCTCAATGTCTGAGCCGCTGTGCTCAGCTTGCTGCTTGGTTTGATGGGTGACCGGCACCCTCCTTCATCCTCAGAGGAGGAGGCTGGGCTGACAGGACATGACATGACATGACAGTAACAGGATAGGAACAGTTTGCTTTTCCTCTGGGCAGATGCTAGGAATGAAATCCAGGACCCTCGCCACGCACAGCTGACGTTCTGTCACAATGCTGTGGCCCTTCTTTTGTGCAAAATTGGAGTGGGTAGTTTCCAATCAATCTCCCATCACTACAAGAATGAAATACTGGATGGTATGTTTCAAATCTGGCAGTTGGATATTAATATTACAAGAGAAATTGCTGGGCAAAAATAAAAAAAATAGTAAAATAAGACACTAGGGTACAGGAAATTGCATTTAAGATATTTTATAAATAGTACAGAACACCAGCTCAATTATCATGATTCCTGGAATGGCACCACAACGCTCGCATGGGCGTGGACATATAGGAACGCATTTCCACCTTTGGTGGGAATGCAACTGTGTTAAAAGATTTTGGAGGACTATTCAGAATCAAATTAATATTACTTTAGATGTAAATGTGGAATTAACACCCGAAACAGCTTTGTTAATGTGAAAATAGGGAGAATAAGAGCAGATAAACAGTATATATTTGACCAAATGCCGCACAATCTACAATTGTATTGGGTTGGAAGGACAGTGCACAATGGTCATTAGACAAATGGTATAAATATTTAATAGAACAATACAGATTTGAACAAATAAAGGAAATTAGATTTAAAAGCCAAGGCTTGAAACTGAGTCCCAGGAGGGAGGACAATTGGAAAGAGTGATTGTATTAGTCAATGAGAACCCAAGCACCAGAACTTTTGAGAGAAAAAATAAAAAGATAATTTCTTTGGTCCAACTAAAGTAGAAGAGAAGATCTAAGAGATGTTGTCAACTGAGTGTGCTAAGGGTAGCAGGGTGTGTGTCTAATTATTTTTGTATAACCACATTTTTATGTTTGATATTTTTGTTATTTTATATTATGAGTTTATGAGTTTTAAAATTATAAATACATTTTAAAAATCAGTGACCACTGGTAGCCTAACCCTCTGCTAATTTATCCCACTCTCCAGTTTGGTCTAGTGGTTAGGGAGCCAGACTCTTATCTCGGAGCACCGGGTTCGATTCTGCCCTCCCCCATGAAGCCAGCTGGGTGACCTTGGGCCAGTCACAGCTCTGGGGAAAAGAACAGGAAGATTTGGCAGCCACTTTGAATCCCCTTACATGGGTGAGAAAAGTGGGGTAGAAAAGCCAACCCTTCTTTATGTCCTCTAAGTTAGTTTATTTATTTTATATATTTACATTTGTATCCCACCCTATTCCTGAAGGTCTCAGGGCGAGTTACAATACTCTAAACCAAATGTAAACTGCCCCTACTAAAACAATAACAGCACCTAAAATTGGGGAGGAAAGTTTCCTTATTTGGCCAAAGGCCAGGGCAAAGAGTTCATCCTCACTGCTCTCCTGAACGTGTGAAGTGAAGGTGCCTGATAGACCTTGGTTGGGGTGGAGACTATTCCACAATCTGGGAGCCACCACTGAGAAGACCCTATCCCAGGTGCCAGCCCCTTTTGTTATTGAGGATGGCGGTACATTGGTCACTAGACCATCAAACTATTTTGCTGAGAGGGAATCCTACAGTTTAATTCTGCCCTCTGTACAGAAGGCCTTACTTCTGTTGGTTCTAAACCTGTTTCTCTTCGGGTTCCCCAGTCTAGTTTTCCTTGCACTCAGCAGATCAGAGGAGCAAATTATAACAGATTGAGACCCACAGGCTGTTTTCAGTGGGGTCCTAACTCCATCATGCTGTGTCAAAAGCCTTGGATATAAACGGTTTGTCTCCTTGCTGTGTTCAACAGCAGGTCACCTTGAGATATCAATGGAGGATCGAGGCTGCTGTGAAATATGTATGACTACCTTTCACCCTGTTCGATATTTTTCTTAAAAAATAGAAAGAATGAAACAAGCTACAGGGAGTTATTACAGAATTTAAAAAACCAGAAATGTAACTGAGCTAAGTGACCTTATTTTCCCTTTCTTTTCCTCTACGCTCCTTGGTATCAGTTAATTAAACGGGAAGAAAAACACATCTGTCTGGTGAAGCTTTCCAGGGACTTGTAGAATTTGGCACCTTGAACTCTCAGAGAGAAGCCCTGCTGGATCAGGCCACAGTCCATCTGGTTCAGCATCCTCTCTCACACAGTACCCCACTAATTACTTCTGGGCATCTCAACCAGAAGCCAAAGCAAAACCCTCACCTACTCTCACCTCCCTGCAAATGGTCTTTAGAGGTCTCCTGCTTGCCTCTCCAGCCTGGAGGAAGTGTCTAGGCTTCTCTTAGCCACTGATATACCTGCCCTCCAGGAATTATGAGGAGCCCTGCTGGATGAGGCCACAGCCCATCTAGTCCAGCATCCTGTCTCACACAGTGTTACTTGTGGGCACCTCAAGCAGGAGACAAAGGCAAAATCTTCACCTGCTCTCAAGTCCCAGCAAACGGCCTTTGGCGGCATCCAGCCTGCCTGCTGTTGATAAAACCCCCTAGTCTACTTTTCTGGATGCCTCAGCTGCTTACAACTTTAAGATTTCGCAGTATAAACTTTGTTAAGGGAAGCTTGAGGTGGCTGATGTAAGACATTATGGTGGGATCAAAACGCAAACAAACACAACCAAACAATAAATACGCAGAACCAGCTCTGAGGTGCAAAGGGTGAGGACCTATAATCTGGATGTCCTGTAGACTCCATTAAAGGGATCTACAATGGGGTCTGCAGGCATTAAATCCAGATTATATGGAGCACACTTCCACTGTGATCGGGCAATGTGGACTAGGGGGGCTGTAGGGGGGCACACCCTTGGGGGGGGGCACAACCCAAAGCTCTGAGACCTGTGCACAATCTCCGAAGCCGGACTCCAAAGAACAGCACAGGCTCCAAAGAGGACTCCATGCGAGAGCAATGCCAATCCTATGGACCTTATGTCAAAGGCTCTGGAGAATCTTTGAAGTTTGTGGCAGATCACTCTGGAGAATCTCCAAAGCGTCTATGGAGATTGTACCCCTTGTCCCCCCAAAAACCTGGGGTGACGGGTGGGCCCAACGTGTGTCGATACAGATTCGCCACATGGGTCCTCCAGTGTTTCCACTGCGAGCAGGCTAGCACCCATTCCTAATGGGTGCTGCACTGCCCACGGATCGGGTACCTCCCTTAATCCGGAACTACTAGATCTGGATTAGGTGAAGGACCCATTCCTTAGATCCAGATCATCTTAGATCTTGATTAAGGAAAGTCAGTGGGGGGAAAAAGCCCAGGAGGGCCTCTCCTCCAGATCTTAATGCACAGGCAGGTTCAGTATGGGAGAAGGTGCTTCTTTAGATATTGGTGGCCCAGGTCCCCAACCAAGTCCCATAGTGGCAGACATTATGACTTCTTATTCCCAAGCTTTGCCTAAAAAAGGGCTATTTGGTGAAAGGTTCTTTGCAAAAACTAACAAACAAACAAATAAATGGACAGCGAAGGGCAGAAACATATTTTGCTGTTGAATAAAGACATGATTCCTAGACAACTTGTCAGTCACTGACCTTTTCTTACCACATTTAGTTGTCTTTTATGTCAGTTTTCCTATCCAAAGGGCAAATTATATGCTCAGTTGCATCATGATAAGGCCATTGATTTTGGAGGTAGCTACAGGATAATTTTGAGTACATGGATATTATATTTCACTTAGAAGTAAAGGCCAAGCTGTGTTTCCTAACCTCCCCCCCCCCCACACACACACACAAATACGCACACGAGGTGTTCTCTTCTTGCTAAAAATGGCTTCTTATGTGCCTCCCTGGGGCGGCTGAGAAGGCTGGGGCAGAATTCCCTGGATTGGGTTTTGTGCTTAACTGTGTTTGCACTTTTCAGGTGATGAGAAGGCCAATTCAAAAAGCTGCTGCTTACAGGCTTGGTGATGTGGAAAGCTGCCAAAGCCAGTAAAAGCTTATGTTTTGGTGTGTGTTCCTCTCGACAGTTGAAGTTTTTTTCCAAGTGGGTTTATTCATGTCATTCAATCTTTATATATATGACTTGGGCCTAAATGACTTGGGCCCCAAATATAAAGGAATGCCTCCTCCCATATTGACCAGCCTGTGCCAGGAGGGGAGGCCCTCCTGGTTGTCCTACCACCCTCAGCAGTGAAACGGGTGGGCACCTGGAAGAGGGCCTTCGCAGTGATGGCTCCCAGCTATGGAATAGTCTCCCCTTTGAGATGCGTCAGGCTCCCTCACTGAATATGTTCAGAAGGGTGGTGAAGACACACCTCTTCACTCTGGTCTTCAGTTAAATGAGGAAAGACTCTCCTTTTCCACCTGCAGACACTGTTTTAATATATGCTTTAAAAATACATATTTTAAAGTATATTTAATATATGCTGTCTAATATATTTTATATACTAAATCAGATTAACAATGGCTGCCTTTGGTGGGGCAAGGTCCCTGCCGTTGGCTGCTGGCGCTCTTTGGATCTCAAGAGGGTGAAGGAAAGGCATCTATGGTTGACCTACCAAGGATTAGGGTCAGGTAGGCAAAACTCAGGCCAACAGAGAAATGGAACTCACAAACATAATGGATTCTGCACACTTATCCACCCCAACTTGCCCTGATGCCCCATGGGTTTCCTGAGCAGGTGAAGGTTTTGCCGTTGTCTTCTGCTTGAGATCTCCAGAAGCACGTGCTGGGCCACCATGTGAGATGGGTTAGATTGGCTGTTGCCTGAAAAAAGAAGGCTTCTTTTCATTCAAGGAGGAGAGGTATTTCAGTGGTCACTGGAATGGATGCTTAAGTTCTACCTCCTGATTGAAGAAGCAGACAGGAGGCCTCTAAAGGCCATCTGCAAGGAGTCAAGAGCAACTGAAGGTCTTGCCTTCGTCTTCTGCTTGAGATGCCCAGAAGCAATTGGTGGACCACTGCGTGAGACAGGAGCTGGATGGGCTGTGCCCTGATCCAACAGGGCTCCTTTTAGGTTCTTATGGCTTTGCCTGTTACACCAGGAACAGAACATGGCAATACTGATTCTAGTTATTTCTCAAGTCTTAGGAGCAGAACCTCCTTTAGACAGTAATATGTATTAACTCTAGAGTTTGGAGATCATTCTCTCTCTCTCTCCCTCCTACCTTCCCTCCCTCCTTTCTTTTAGTTAAAATGGCCATGATTCAGAATTTTGGGAGCTGCAGTCCAAGAATGTGCTCTTCTGGACTTCTACTTGTTTGGACCGTCTGCATTTAGGGGTGTTTCTGTTCATTCTGGGGACCCGGATTCACATGCTGCCAACCTACTGTGACTAGGCTCTGCAGAGGATAGGGTTAGCATATGTTGGCATATAATTGCTTAATCCTGAGGTAATAAGATCTAATATCACATCAATAATTCCTAGTCTAGACAAGGCCTATGGCTTACAAAAGCTCAGATATTAACCACAGAATTAAGGGGGGGGGGGAGAAGCTATACAAAAGCCCTATTAACAGCTCATTATAATTTTTCATTGTTTCCTGGAACGAAAAAAACACATTGTTTTACTGTTACAATTATTATGAAAAGATGAATTCTCTTACGAAGAGTGCACAGCAAACACTGGTGCTTTGGATCAGTTCAGACTTTCCCCCAAAACTTATGAATTACCCAAATATCATTGCAATTACCCAAATATCATTGCAACAGACATGTTATCCAAGGCAAAAGTTGTTTTGGGGAAGCTGCATGAAACCATTCTGATTTTTCCAGCCATTTCAACAGTTCCTCTGCTATCACTCACGAGCAGGGGTGTGCGCAAATGCAATTTTTGAGATCCAATTTGGATCAAATACACAAAAATTCAATTCAATTGGAATCTTTAAAACTTGAATTTAACCAAATTTGATTCAAATTAAGCAATTCAAATCTATTCATCTGAATTTTCTATTCAAATTTGCACTTACGAATGTCAACAACATTCATACGTGCCCATATGCATCGTTACATATCCCGTATGCATCAGTACACATCTGTACATGTTCAAATGCATCTTGTATTTATCCCATATGCAGCCCGTTTTGTCCTGTATGGATCTGTATGGATGCGGGAAAGATGCGTATCTGCAAGTACGCATCATGTACGAACCCGTACACATACGAATGTCCGGTTAATTCGAACGAATAGATCTGAAATCTGAAATTTGTTCGAATCGTTAAATTCAAATTTATGGGCATTCAATTCAAATTCGAATGTCAGATTTTGGATGGATTCTATCTAATTTTGAATACCTTCGAATATTCGTGCACAATGCTGCTCACAAGTCCCCAAGAGCTATTGAGAAAACTGTTGCTGGTTTATTCCACAATCTTGATTTTGGATTGCTAAATCCTGATATTTCACAATCTTTTCCAATCATTTGGGGGGGGGGGAGCTACTACACTTGTAGTAATACACTTTTGGTGTATTTTTTTAAAAAAATATAATTATTACATTATTATTGTTGTTGTTGTTGCTATTGTTATTAGTGTTAACACTGTTATTATATTAGTGTTCAAGGAACTTAACAACTCTGTCTTTTCATTTTTTGCCCCACCCATTTCGCTCTAGCATGCTCAACTCTAATCCCTTCAAGCAATATTGCTACCAGTCAACACTTGCCTTGGCCCAGCCCATATCATGTCCCATTTCATTTTGCAAGGTAGCTGATCCCTTCTCAAGGCTTACTATTTACAACCCATAATAAGGCCCCATGAACCTCAGACTAGCCTCCTGACCTGGAACCGGCACTCACTTCCCACTCAGTGCTTTTGGCTCACCTCCAGCACTTAGTTCTCTCCTTTTCCCTTTGGCCCCTTGACTTCCAAGATTCCATGGCCTCCCTTAAGGAGGAACAAGTAAGCTTTAGGGCTGACCCCCAGCCAATAATCACTGGAACAGTTTCACCTGGGTGTCAATCCTGGATTTCCATTCCTCTTCTGCCTGTGGAGCTGTTAGAGCAGAGCGAGGAAAAAAAGAGAGAGAGCAAGAGAAGTCTCTGGTTTGTTTAAGGTCCATTAACACGGCCATCTTGAGCTAATTTGGGTAAAACCAAAGAAGAATCCAAACCTTTTCCCCGCTCCCAGTTGGAAAAACCGGTCATGCTCTTGCTTAAATGTGTTTCCGAAATGAGAATGCAAGCGAGTTTGTTTTTAAAACCTACCCTTTTTTGTGAGGATAGGCTGTTAGAATAAGGCCGCATTGCCGTATAAGATTAAATCTGAATCCAGTCCGTTTTCGGTATCATCCGTTCCCATTTAATTTTTTATTCCCGGAATTTACAAAGACCGAATCGCTATAATCCACAGGGGGAAAAAAAGTCCTTGGAAAAACTGTTCTTGGTCCTGTTTTTGTGGCTAGCCCATGTCATTTTTTCTGAATGGGAACGGTCCCGGACTATTCGAGGAGATTTGCCTTCCGGGCTGTCCCTCCCATATCCTTCTGGTGTGGCATTAGATGGGTGCGATTCCGCATCTGGGAAAGTCTGGCCCCTGCCCTTGCAGTCCCTCTCCCCATTTTAAGGGGATCAAAAGTGCTGAGCATTTTTGTGCATGTGAAATGAAGGATGATAAAACATGAGATAAAACCACCAATCAGCAAGCACGATCTTGGCTTGATTTTGGGATTGTTTTGCACATGAGCGCTGCACTGTTTTACCAGGCACTTCGCTGATGGGGAAGTGTGCTCCTGCGCAAAAGTCCCCCTAAAGCCGGCAGCCACTCACGGTCAGCCTGTGTCCTGGCTTTTTTCTGCCACTGCATCCATTAGTGGCACAGGGGTGGGTGGGTGTGATCCAAGGGTGGGGGCACGGTATCAGGGAGAGGAGTGGGAGGATCAAAAGATAAGGAGGGAGAGGAATAGATCCTGTTTCTTTGTGCTGGGGATTTGTGCAGTTTGAGTGGGGACTGCTGTTTTCAAATTGAGCCTGCATTATCGTCAAGCAAATGGGAACAGCCAGAATGCGCACTCAGTTCTGAATCCAGATTAAAATAGTCCAATCTGGATTAAAATAGTCAAGTGAGAACGTAGCCTAAAGGGCCACCATTCTGACCCATTGGAATGTTTCTTAGGTTCTTACGCTGGGCCAGACAAAAAGGTGAGAACCAGTGTACTGAACTGCAACCTAGAAAGCCTGGTCTCTTTCCTGGAGGCAGAAAAACTGATGTTCTCCACCCATTGTACAGCTCAGTGGGGCCCGGGGAGGTTGTTCAAATACCTGTTCTCAACAGCTTACTTCAAACCTCTACTTGGCTATGGAAGCTCTCACTGTCTTTCAGTCTAACCAAACTCAGAGGGCCACTGTAAGGATGAAATGGAGGGGAGGGATACAGCGCGATATATCTTGACATTTTTGGAGGAAAGGCAAAAATAAATCAGGCATGGCATGGAAAAGGTGGATTGGGAAAAACTATATTGTTTATCGCTCAGGACTAGAACCAGAGGGCACTCCTCAATGAAGCTGATGGGCAGGAGAGTTAGGAACAACATGGGGAAGTATTTTTTTCACCCAGAGAATTCACTAGTCCATGGAATTTACTACCAGAAGAGGTGCTGACAGCAACCTGCCTGCATGGCTTTAAGAAAGGGTTAGACAAATTCATGGAGGACAAGTTTATCAATGGCTACTAGAATGGATGCCTTGGTACTGCATTCAGGTTGGAGAGACAGGCAGGATGCTTCTAAAGGCCATTTGCAGAGATTCGAGAGCAGGTGAAAGTTTTGCCTTCGTTTTCTGCTTGAGCATGATCAGAAGCAATTGGTGATGCTGGACTAGATGGGCTATGGCTCGATCGAGCAGGGTTCCTCATAGGTTCTTATCTACAATGTATGTTTATGCACTGCCTCCAGGTTGGAGAAGCAAGGAGGGGTCTTTTTCCACTAGGGCTTGGAATCCTTCTAAGACCCCATTAGAAACCTGATTGGTACCTGATTGGCACCAATCAGCAAGGCCCTGTCCCCACCTGGACGCCACTGAAGGACCCATCTGCAAGGCCCTGTCTCCACAAGGGCAGGGGAAATCCAGATTTAATGGGCCCTTTAGGCCCTTAAATCTGGAATTCATGTGGACCTGATTAAAGGTGTCCACAATCGGGTCTTCAGGAATCTTCAAGATCCAGATCTCCAGGAGGACTCCATCTCAAAGATCTGGATCTTGAAGATCTGGATCTTTGACTGTGTGTGGAAAAAGAGGATAGAATGCCTCAAAAGGGCACCGCATGGAATAGCCAATAGCCAAAAGCAGGGAATGGCTTTGCCTTTGTCTTCTCCTTGAGATACCCAGAAGCAATTGGTGGTCCACTGTGTGAGACGAGATGCTGGACTAGATGGGTTATGATCTGGTATAGGCAAAGCTGATGCTCTGCCACTGAGCTCAGTACAGAAGAGGTTCACCACTGCTTTCCTCTTGGAAAGCAAAATTTGTTACCTTCTGCCTGTGAAGCAAATGCCCTCTGCCGAAATACCCCAACAAACCTTCCCTTGCACACAGGTGACAGTGTACAGAAAACAGAAGAGAAAATGCCTTAAATGTCAACTTCTCCGTTTGATTAGGGCTTAGTCAAGAAATAACCCAGTGGCCATTAAGACAAAAAAGGAACACTGTGGAGGCAAAATGACCTTTCTTAAAGTGGGTGAGCAAGGTGAGGAACCCCTAACCCTAGAAAGGAAGCCGATTTCTGGGGAAGAGCCAGGGATTGTCTGCTAAGCGCACTCCTGAGCATGAATCAATTTTCTTTCCGTCGATAACTAGCACAAAGGTTCTAACCTTCATTTGCGCTCCAAATACTCAATCTGGGATGTAGAACACATACCAATTAAGCAATTCAGCTAAAATAAGAAGGCCGTGAACCAACATCATTGCTGCGGCTGCCCCGGAGGGAGTGAGGGTTATCAGCTTGGGGAAAAGGTAATTTATTGAGCTTAATACTCTGCGAAATGTTCTCATGATAATAAGATTGTAAGATCATTTTAATATCTGAAGTCATGTTGAAAAGGTCATTCCTCATATTTTACGCCTACCTAAGTCATGTAAATTAGAGCTACTCAAACAGAGCTGAGGGTGTGTGTTGCTCGGTTCTTTCAGAAAGAAAGAAAGAAAGAAAGAAAGAAAGAAAGAAAGAAAGAAAGAAAGAAAGAAAGAAAGAAAGAAAGAAAGAAAGAAAGAAAGAAAGAAAGAAAGAAAGAAAGAAAGAAAGAAAGAAAGAAAGAAAGAAAGAAAGAAAGAAAGAAAGAAAGAAAGAAAGAAAGAAAGAAAGAAAGAAAGAAAGAAAGAAAGAAAGAAAGAAAGAAAGAAAGAAAGAAAGAAAGAAAGAAAGAAAGAAAGAAAGAAAGAAAGAAAGAAAGAAAGAAAGAAAGAAAGAAAGAAAGAAAGAACCTTTTGGATGAAGAAACCTGCCAAGGGCACTGGCCACAGGTCAAACCAGGGCAATGGAGACTGAAGCACCTTCAAGAAGTTCACCATTAAGAGCATTGCAGACTTATTTGACCAGCCTTCTTCCAGATCTCCCACAAGTCTTGGAGTAGGAAACTATTTTCACTCACTAGACATATAAAACTGCAGAGTTTGCAACTTGTGCCAGAGAGCTGAAGCCATAACTAACACAGGAATGCCAGACATTCTCTGACAGAGAAGGCCCAGGTATTGGCAGCACGACAAAACAAGACCTTGGGCAATTTTCCTACACACCTTTGGAGAGCCAATTGGATATTCATTTACATTTTCCTTAAAGAAAAAGGGAGGGAGAGAGAGAGATGGTTACGTTTCCTCTGCTTAGCACACTTCATCCTATTCCAAAAGGACCAAGTTACACAAGTGAATGGCACAGGTTTCTATCTGGGTCATTTTAGATATAACCAAGGCAACATCTTCTGTCGTGGTGCTGCGCTAGGGGATAGAGATGTGAATGGACTGAAATTTCCTGTTTTGGTTTGAATTAAACCAAACTACCCTTGGTTTGGGTTCGATCTAACCAGGCTTTCCAAAATACAGGGTTATTCAGTTTGCATGCAAAGACCGCAGTTCACTGCAAACCATGAAGCAACTGAACCAGTTTATCCTGGTGGATCAGCCTACTTAAAAACAAACAAACAAAATATCCAGGTAAT
Organism: Aspidoscelis tigris stejnegeri; assembly: GCA_023333525.1. Classification (NCBI taxonomy): domain Eukaryota; kingdom Metazoa; phylum Chordata; class Lepidosauria; order Squamata; family Teiidae; genus Aspidoscelis; species Aspidoscelis tigris. The sequence goes on along the minus strand of JALMGA010000022.1, from coordinate 2,189,208 downwards.
GTCATCAAGGTTAATAATCCCTCCTGTTTGACCCCAACAACCATACGTAGGGGTACAGTGCATCTGAAAGGTTGTTGTGCTTCTTACAGCCCTTGTTCGGGGCTTTCTTGTTTATCACATGAATGAAGCCAGAGTCGGGCATTCCGGATGGGTCCTGCCCTCAACATGACTCCCAACACCAGCAGTTGGTATGGGGAAAAGTGTGGGCTGACGCAGCGAACTTCCAAGTTTTGCATGAGACCAACTCACAGCGGCCTTCCAAGTTCCCAGAAGCATTTCAGCTTTGAGTTGATGTTTGTAAATCTAGAGAAGGTTGAATGAACGCCCTATGAGGCACCGGGAATAATGGGTGAAGACCGATGGATCCACGTGGGGGTATGGAAATCAGCTTTGTTCTAACTCTCAAGCCCTTCATGTGTCAACATTCACCACTTCCCCTCTTTAATCTGCAAGGAACTATGTCTGTGGTTTAAGAATCGTTCTTGGTAAAACCCCAGAATGTGCTACAGTCATGCTGCTCGGCTGACAGTACCCTTTCTTTTTCATTTACATCAGCATGTAACCACAAACACCAAGCGCAAAGGCATGGAAATCTCACCTTGCTGTGGTTTCTAAAGGGAGGGAGGTTTTTGTTCAATGCAGCGCAAGGCCAAAAGCATGAATAGCATTCATATGCAGCAGCCAGACAAAGGATGCAAACGCCTCTATTTGGTTTGAATTTTAACTCTTCCTTGAACACAAAGGGGTTCGTTTTGGCCTGAACGCCTTCAGACACCTTTGAACCTTGGATCAAACAAGATGTTTTTTGCTAAGATCATCAACCCTAGCCCTTCGTTTGGTTCAACCTTGAACTTTTTGAACGCCCCTGTTCGATTTGAACCAGCATGAACCCAAACCGGTTTAGCACGTCTCTATTTCGAACAGCTGTCCGGAAACTACAGAGATCCAAGGCGTGCAGTGGCGGCTCTCTCAACCCTGCCATAGCTGCCCATGAAATGTTATGGCTGGAGGCCTCGCTTGGCTGTTACTGAGACGTGGTTGGACGCTCCTGCAGGGAAAACACGGTCTAGGGATATCCGAACAAGAGGCCTGCCAAAGACATGGGAAAAATAAACCGTTTATCCCTCCTGTCTTCGGGAGTGTCATGAAAGCAGCAAAGCCACTGGATGTGAGATTTTTCCCAAACTGATTGGCATCATCTGGCATCCTAAGAAAGATGAGCGCCACCCTCAAAGTGCCTCTCTTTGGGCTTCAGAAGATATCCAGTGACGGAAACCATTTCTTTATCCGAGACAATAGAAAGAAGGAAGGAAGGAAGGAAGGAAGGAAGGAAGGAAGGAAGGAAGGAAGGAAGGAAGGAAGGAAGGAAGGAAGGAAGGAAGGAAGGAAGGAAGGAAGGAAGGAAGGAAGGAAGGAAGTGGGTACTCTTTTGGCTCTTCCACTTATTTTCCTCCTTGTCTCTCTTCTCAATCCCACCTACCTGGTGCAGCGGTGGTGGAGGAGGAGGCGGGAGGGGGGAAGGAAATCATAATAAAAGGTTGATTAATTATGTGCAATAACTTGGACAGCATATCATGAAAATTCCATTCTTGTTTACTCAGCTAATTCACTTTTTATGAGTGTTTAGGCTTTAAAGCAAAACAAAGCACTAATTACCCAATTAACGAGCAATTAAGTTACTGCAGCCTAATAGCTTGTACAGTGACTGCCTTTATGAGTCTGATGGTGAGTTAAGAGACCCATTAAACAAATTTATACGCAGCTGTAGCATAACCCTACATTTCCGGAGATGTAGCATTACATGTTAATATATATGCATTTCCCTCCTCCTCCTCCTCTTCCTCCTCCTCCTCCTCCTCCTCTCACAGTTCAAGCCTGCCCTTAGCATCAGCGGCCACATTAGAGAAAAGAGTTTGCTGTTTTAAAGAAGCCTGTGCCTCATTAAAGGAACGTCACCGGCCGCTGTTTTAGCAAAGTGGCCATCAAGAAGAGAAATGGCCGGCGAGGAGGAAAGGGCAAGCTGGATGTCCTGTCAGAACTTCCAGCTGTTTAAAGGCAGCTGTACGACATTCATCACTGCCTGCAAAGTGTACGGAAAAGAGTTGCCCTGCAGAATTGATGCTCTGGGGACTGGTGCTCCGTCATTAATCCTCGAAAATCTCTCATTTGGACCATCTGCTCTCGCTTTCTCCCAGGTTCTGTTCGTGCACGTTCCAAACGCTGATGGAAACCCGTGGCCGCATGAGGCAAAGGCAGGGATGCCTCCGCAACGCTGCCTATCGCTTACTCTAGAGGAGTAAGGAATAACTCCGCTCAGTCAGAGGCCTTCTGCTGTGGGGAATGCCTCCAGGAACAGGCTCTGTTCTTCTTTTCCTCTGCAGCTACTCGCTATGGGTTTTTCAAAGAATGGGGTGGTTCAGTTTGCACGCAATACTCTGGTTTGCTGCAAACTATGAACCAGCCAAACTGGTTCAGTATATCTCTATAATGGGCGCATAACTGATGAAGTTTCCGCTCCTGCAAAGGGGATCCCCTGAAGCCGATTGCCAAGGACCACATGGTCACACCCACACGGTTTTCTGGGCAATAATGCCTTGTCTTCTTCTGAGCTGATGACAGGAACTGAATGAAGAAGAAGAAGAAGAAGAAGAAGAAGAAGAAGAAGAAGAAGAAGAAGAGTTGGCTTTTATAATTGATTTTTCTCACCCTTAAGGGAACTCAAAGGGGACTGTAAAATTGTGCCAGGTATAGAAAAGGTGCAGAGAGAAAAAATATTTTCTCTACCACTTAGTATTAGATTCAGGGGGCATCTATGGAGCTGATGGGAAGGAGACTTGGATCAGACAAGGGGAAGTATATTTCTTCACCCAGAGGGTCATCAGCTTATGGAATTTGCTCCTGGAAATGGTGGTAACGGCTACCAGCCTAGATGGCTTTAAGGAAAGATTAGACAAATTTATGGAGGACAAACGGATTCTTAGGTATACCTCCAGGGTGGGGAGATAAGCAGGAGGTCTCTAAAGGCCATTTGCAGGGATGTGAGAGCAGTTGATGGTCTTGCCCTTGTCTTCTGCTTGAGATGCCCATAAGCAGCTGGTGGGCCACTGTGTGGGACAGGATGCTGGACTAGATGGACTGTGGCCTGATCTTACGTTTACCCCAGGTCTACCAGCAAGTCAGCGGTGCCTCAGAGGACCATTCCCATCATGTTACTGAACGCTTCTGGGATTGCATTAATTTTGCCAGCTGTGCAGGCACAGAGACACGTTGTGTAAAGCCACGTTCTGTAAGGGAACAAGACCTGTTTCACCAACAGTGTAAAAGCAAATCTCCGTTTCGAAGAGACAACTGTTAAGTGACCTTTTAAACAAACCAACCCACAAACAAATGTACTTGGTTAAAAATATGGGTGTGGTGTTTCTGCAAGGAAAGCAGTTTGTTGAAATGAAAGACATCACAGTGCAACAAAACAACTCCTGATACCTCTGAGAACCATCTGTAACCCCTCTTCCCATGGATAGACCAAGCATGATAAAATGAAAGGAATCTGAAATTGCAAAATGATGAAAACTCCTTTGGCAAAGCCCAGTACTCACTAAATGGCCAGAGGAGTAACTCACAGCGCAGCACGTTTAAGACAATAAAAATAGGGAGAGGAATTTCCTCTGTCTAAAAATGCACAGAAGAATCAACATAGGAAGGGTCTGAGGAATCATCATCATCATCATCTTCATCATCGTCATAATTTACGGATGAAAGCAGACAGGAAGAACAGACTTCTCAGTCCCAGAAAAAAAAAAGAGCAAGCTTTTAAGTTTGCAAGCTTTTGGAAGGGGCTGTGGCTTCTCATTCAGCTCATCATTTGCTCAACATTTAGGACTGTCCCCAGTGGCCTATCTATGGAGGGAGAAGGGGAAAAGGGGTCCCTTATTTCAAGCAGATGGAGACCAAACTTTGGATTTTAATGAAGCCCCTCCTGGAAGAGGCCTGAGATCATCTAGAGAGGTCTTGCTGTGGGTTCCACTAAATCCAGAATGACCACATCCCCATGCAAGCCATTTGGGTCTGATTGGGCATGCATCGGACCGGGTGCAGGACTGAGATCAATTGTTGCCCGCCCCCAGGCCATTCCTGGTAACGCTGGCTAGGTGTGGGCTGGGTGTGGATTTAGCCATCCTCATGCAAACCACGCCAAACCCTGGCATGAGGGAGCAGTGCCACCTCCTCTCTGCCCCCTCTCCCCTCATTGGAAGCCAGACTGACGTCACCCCACCCCTGTGCCACCCAGTGCAAATGCCGCATACCCCCCTTTAGCAAGACCAAACAGGAAAAAAAATAAACTAAAAAACCCAAAGCCGCTACGAGGTTTGGCGGCAGTTGAGCAGTTTTGCGCATCCCTGCTCCACCCGGGAACCACGAGAACACCTGCAAGCTTAAAATGGAGAAAAGTCAAGCCATTATCCGCCTTGGAGATCAGGAAACAGGGGTGGAATATTTTCCGTGTAAAAGGGGGGGAAATCAAACCATTATCCTGCGATTGTGAAATGGTGGTGGTGGTGGAATACTTGTATAAAAGAGTCTTGTGGGACAATGAAAGCCATTTGACCACCTCATCATTTCTGCTTTAACACCATTTACTCCCCTATCTCTCTGTCTGTCTGTCTGAGGGGGAGGTTTGTTTTTATTTCCTTACTTACTTATTTCAATTATTTATCCTGCCCTCTACCCAAGGGTCTCAGGGTGGATTACCACATATAAAATGAACACATTAGAACCATAACATATTAAACATATTAAAAATGTTACGGTGCTGGGATGTTCCCTTTCTTTAGCCAAGGGCCAGGGTAAAGAGGTGCATCTTCACAGTTCTTCGGAACACACAAAGCAAAGGTGCCTGATGCACCTCAGGAAGGAGACTATTCCACAGTCTGGGAGCCACCACTGAGAAGGCCCTATCCCGGATGCCCACCCCTTTTGCAACTGAGGGTGGTGGTACAACCAGGAGGGCCTCCTCTCCAGATCTTATGAATTCTCCTGCCTCTGCTTACTGCCCGCGTTGGCTGGAGACGATAGGAGCTGAGGTCCAGCAACATCAGAGAACAAAGCTATATTGTGCCAGGTTGCACTGCTGCATCTCCTGTCCTCACATGATACCCGTTGATCGGCACCAAAGTGCCAGGGGGAAAGGCCCACGTCCCACTAAAGGAAACAGTTCTTTAAAAAAAACAGAGACGAAGGCAACAATAAGGGGCGTCCAAAGCAGCTGGTCTCCCATGGAGCAACAGCCGCCCCCCCAATACACATAACCACCTTGCGCCAGGGGTTGCATCCACCTATGCCCATCCTATCTTTCTCCCTGTCTCTTTTTTTCTGCAACACCCTCCCCCCCTCCCTTACCTGGCCATCAGAACTGGCATCCCCTCCCTCCTTCCCTCGGACGCCTGAAGTCATTTCCAAGCACGGGTCTCAGATATCAAGCCCAATATCCTTTTTCTCATTAGCGCTTCTTCCCGGCGCAGACCTTCAAATGTGGTAATAATTAATGAGTCTGTGTCAGAAAATGAATAAAAGATGGCCCAGATGCTTCGCGGCGCAGGCCTGACCTTTCGCTGAGTCTACTGTATTAATATATTCTTGTGTTTTGTCGGACTCAAAAAAAAAAAGAAAAAAGGAAAAAGAAAAAGAAAGAAAAAAAGAAAAAAGAGCTAACTGCCTCATGAATTATTTATCGACACAAAAAGTCTTAACCAGAAACAGTGTTAACATTAATTCCTAACCCTTCTGTGTCACACAGCAAAGCCTGCCCGCGCTGAATAATTGAATTTTAGTTTCCGGCAGCCAATCCAAGCGCAAGGCGCGTTGGCGGCCATCCCGGTGGGCTGACCTGGTGGTTAGTTTTCAGGCAGAGCCCACCTGTCGGCTTAGCCCGGTGTTGATGGTGACCAGACCTGCGGATTCCCTGCAGTGCTCTACGGCAGCGGCCGAGCTCTAAAACCTTAGGAGACATGTGCACAAAACCGTTTTGGGCGCTCAATTGGGATGGAGCCCAACCGGGGCTGGCTTGGTTTGAGTTTGAGAGATTTCTTCCTTCAAACAGCAGGATCCAAGTCTCCTTCCCATCAGCTCCATAGATGCCCCCTGAACCTGGATCGAGCCAGGTTCCTCAGAACACCCCTTTTGGTCGGTTCGAGTTTGAACTCTGTTTTTAAGTAGGCAGGGTGTTTGGTTGAAAACTGAAATTTTCAAATGCGCTTGTTTGATTTGAAACAGTTCAAGCCTGAATAATATAATATAATATAATAAATATAATATAATATAATATAATATAATATAATATAATATAATATAATATAATATAATATAATATAATATAATATAATATAATATAATATAATATAATATAATATAATATAGAAGAAGAAGAAAGAAGAGGAGGAGGAGGAGGAGGAGGAGGAGGAGGAGGAGGAAGAGACTTGGCTTTTATACCCCACTTTTCTCACCAATTTAAGGGGACTCAAAGCAGCTGACAAAACTTCTTCCCACAACAGAACACTGTGTGAGGTGGTTGGGGCTATGACAGCTCATAAGAGATCTGTGACTAGCCCAAGGTCACCCAGCTGGCTTCATGGAGGAGGGCGGTATTCCCAGATAAGAGTCCGGCTCCCTAACCACTAGACCAAACTGGCACACATCTACCTCAGCTTGGAAGTGGTTCACTTCCTATTCAGCAGGGGGAAATGGGCCATCAGGGCAATGTGAGGGGCTCAGCACCACACCCCATAGCTCAGAGCTTTGAGTCCACACCCCCTTCACCTTTCCACATGCTTCAGTTCTTGAATGACTAATGCAGGCATGAGCCACTTCAGTGGTATCAGTGTTAATTGGCTTCAAACAGGACTACAGCTTTAACAATACATGTATTCGCACGTGGCTTTATTCTGGAATATATCCCAGAATAGCGGCCTTCTGTCCACATGCTAGTCCAGGTTACAGCAGGCCCCAGGTGAGGCCTGCCAGGGTCTGCATTAGCATGTGGACCACAGGCCCCTATCCGGAGATAAGAACATGAGTCCTGCTGCATCAGGCCACAGCCCATCTAGTTCAGCATCCTGTTGCACACAGTGGCCCACCAACTGCCCATGGGCATCTCAAGCAGAGACAAGGGAAACCTTCTCCTGCTCTCAAATCCCAGCAAATGGCCTGTACCCCAGCCTGAAAGATGTACTCAGGCATCCACTCTAGTAGCCACGTACTCCAGAATACAACCACGTGTGAACCACTTTCCCACCAACCATTAGTGCTGCCTATTCAGATCTCTTCTTATCCCTTCTTTCTGCCTGTCTTCTCAAAAGTCCCAATAGGCACCACTGCCTTGGACCCTTGACCATTCCAATATGCTTAACTACTGTATATGGCCCAATAAAGCACTAGCATTTTCACTATTAACTGGAAGCCCTTTTAGTTCAGAACCATTTTAATGGGACCTTGGAGACATGGCTAAGGGGTATTTCAGAGACATCTTAAGATATACAACCGTCCTTCGTATGATGCTAGGGCTGGAATTTCACAAGCAACTGCATAGAACAAAACCATGTTTTCTCAATCATCTCTGCCTGTGGGAAATTGTTGGTTAGGAGAACTTCATGGTGCTAAGGATGGTCCTTAGTGAAATGTCTGCAGAGAGGAAGATCAAGCACGGAGAACCTTCAGTGATGGAACTGAAACCCAGAAGCCCAGTCTATAAATGCAATCCAGCACCCTCAGTCTATGAAACTGGGATGTCCCGGTCTACAAAAGTTAAGTTAATGGTGCCGCGCTGTGGAGGCCTGGTCTACCCATGCATATCAAAATTTGTCACAGAGGTCAAATCACATTAGTGCAAATTTCTGGGGCCATATTAAGCACGAGAGTCACATTTTACTTTCAATGTAAGAACATAAATGCCCTGCTCAAAACTCTGCCTCGTGAAGGCCGAAGCTACTTTCCTTTCAAAGTAGGTATTTACTAGGCTGTTCCTCTAGGCACAGTGCAACATAAAAATTCTTGAATGCTGAGTGCTTCATTCACATCCCCATTAAATGAAGTCTAGGGTTGACAGGTACATCAAAATAGGCTTGGCTTAAGACAAAGCCTCGAGGCAGACAACTTCCATATCTCAGCCATGGCAGAACTTTGAAAAGGAATAAAAACAGCTCCTCAATTTGTCCCTAGGCCTGTCTGCATTTTACTGCCTGGAATGATAGGAGTGATATCTCATTCCAGAGCAGGTACATCCAGGGACTGTGGTCTGCATTCACGCTGTGAGCGCCAGTGCATGTCTCCAACTCCACTTATCAGCGCTTGCAGTGCAGATGGCCCATCCCAGACCGTCCAATGGCAACTTCCGCTGCATGCCGAGCCGTCGCCATGGCAATCATGATGCAGCACCCGTCTGTTCAGTCGCACCCACCCTACCTCGCCGCCTGCAGCGTCCGCACAGGACAAAGGTGCAAACGCTGTGGCCGGTAGCTCGCCAAGGGAGGTGATGTGGCGGAGCACTAAAAACTGCACCACCACTCCACAGGATCAGGGATGCTCAGGGACAGTCCGAGACAAAGGCAGTGGTGCGGTGTGCAGACAGAGAACTCAGAGTGTCTCCGCAGGGTACGTGCGAACAGGCCTGCCACTTCCCAGTGACCCACTTGATCCCACTGTCTCCCTTCTGCAGAAAAACCATTCACAACCAGGGGACCTGCTGAAGGACGAACAAGTTTTGCTATTTCAATACCCCAGGCTGAACTAGTGGGGTTTGTTTGTTTGTTTGTTTGTTTGTTTGTTTGTTTGTTTATTTGTTTATTTATTTATTTATTTATTTATTTATTTATTTATTTATTTATTTATTTATTTATTTATTTATTTATTTATTTATTTATTTATTTATTTATTTATTTAGAAAAAGCACTCAGAAAGAAAGAGACCAGTCATGCTCTTTTAAAATAAAGAAACACCCACTCTGGCAGTTATGACATAACCTGGCAGATTTTTCTCGTTACTTTGCTGTTTTAAGTGCCTCCTCAACGTGAACCCAATTACCCGGAGCCTTTGTTTTCTCTAACAAAGGGACTGTGTTTGAAGGAGCCCTGGCCTCATCTGGCTTTAATCAGACCTCTGCTGGGGATCTCCATAACAACCCCTTGGGGTCCATTTTATGATGTCTGTACAAAGGCGGGGCAATTTGCAGGGTGAGAGAACAAAACCTTCCCTTGACGGCTTTCCCCGCGTTTTCTACAGGCACACGAAACAGATCCAGATCTTGGGTAAGAAAGGTGGGCCCTCTGCCCCAAATGGAAAGTGGAGTCCAGGCATTTTCTGGTAGCCAAGGCATTTAGGCGGCCTTTCGCCATGTCTGGTTTCAGGACCTAAGCAACGGCTTAAACCCAGTTCACAGTTGAATGGGAAACCACCTGGTCCTGTGGTTTCGACAGAACTGACAGGAAATAGTGTGGAAGAAGAAGAAGAAGAATTGGCTTTTAAGGGGACTCAAAGCAGCTGACAAAGCTTTTCTATTCTTCTCCCCACAACAGAACACCCTGTGAAGTAGGTGAGGTTGTGAGAGCTCAGAAGAGAGCTGTGACTAGCCCAAAGTCACCCAGCTGGCTTCATGGGGGAGGGCAGAATTGAACCCAGTATTCCCAGATAAGAGTCCGGCTCCCTAACCACTAGACCAAGTCAAGCAGTTCTGGATTGTCACTAAGAAAGTGGCACGGATCTGGCCAAAGTCAGGTTTGCATGTTTGTGTGGTGGTGGTGGTGCTGGAGCTGGAGCTGAATCTGTGCATGCAACACACAACCAGGACTCTTTGGTGGTGACTAAAAAGGACGGTGAAATCTGTCTGGGCATAATTCCAGCATTCCTATGGGATCTTGCTTGTTCTCCCTCAGCTTCCAAAGTACCTCCTTGTGAGCAATCCTAGCTAGAATTCTTGCTTGAAGATTCACAGGCATTTTATGAAGAGTGATGCATCACTAGGAACACTTAGCTGCATGGACCAGGGATGCGCACGAATATTCAAATGCATTTGCACGTTTAGTCCAGTCTCAAAACCAGGCTTAGTGTGTGGCGTCCCCATGAGTTTTCAATTTGGTCCGGTTTCTGCAGACCAAATCTCTCCCCCCCCCCCCAAACCGGGCCAGACCAGGACCAAATTTGGTACCTGAAAAAACAAGTCTGGGCATGGTTTGGGGTCCCAGCACGCATTGCTTAACGAGCTGAAGCCATGCATGGTCCCAGGCTATTCGGGGAGGAGATTGGTGCTTGCCATTCCTGCCCTGTACATTGGAGATTGCAGCCGCTGACATTTTTGGGGAGTGGAAAAATCCTGATTGCCAAGGCAGGCAGGATAATGGCTTGATTTTTGTACATTTTCCATGGAAAATATTCTACCCCATTTTCCGATTGCCAAGGCATCCAATGAGGAGAGAGGGGGCAGAGAGGAGATGGCGCTGCTCCCCTGTGCCAGGGTTTGGTGCGGTTTGCATGGGGATGGCTACATCCGCGCCCAACCCGCACCCAGCCTTCGTCACCAGGAATGGCATGGGGACGTGCTTTGATCGATCTCAGACCCAGTCCTGGTCCCATGCGTGCCCATTCCACGTGGATGGGGACTCAGCCCTTCAGTCCACCTTCAGATCTGACTGCTCACACCTTTCTATTTTATTTGTGGACTTTCCACCCTCCATTTGGAATTTCCTGAATGGAAAGTCCACAAATGAAACAGATAGAAATGAGACGGTGTGAGCAGTCAGACCTGAAGACGTGTCGGTGTGATCACGGCCTTTGCCAGAAGACTCAGGATCTACGCTTTCCTATCCAAGTATGTATTTTCCTTACACTTTCTTTCTTTCTTTCAACCTAATTATCTAATCCTAGGCAATCCTTAACGGGGCTGTGGTCACACCTTCCGCTCAGGAAAGTCCACATGAAGGGTGGAAGCTTCACACATCTCCACTACAGACCTGTCCCAAAAACTAAGATCAACTGGAGAGTCTCTTCTCCTGATTCCTTCTCTTGAGATCCTGGCTGCATCCAGACTTTTTTATACTGCACAGTGGAATGCGCAATCATGATCGAGGTGGTGGTGGTGGTAAGTTTACACATGATGACTGATGCATCTTCATGGTGTCGCATGACCTGATCATTGCTGTGCCCTTACTTTAATGCTGATCTAAGGACACTCACTGTATGGAATAAAGAAAATTTGAATTTTCCCACCAGTCCAGGCAGAATGGTGAGAGCAGCATGATGAGAGCAGGAGGGCAGCTCAAATGTGATTGGCTGCCTCAACCCACATGACGGCACGTGCCAACTCAGCTCTCGCAGCTTCCGATGGGAAATACAGATCTGCTTTTTGAGTCGGGATGCCCGGTCGTCGCTGCACAGTAGGTAAGCTATGCTTTTACCTTTAACTCCGGATTTATTCCACAACTCTGGAGGCAGCCTCTGTCACTCACGACCCAGAACCCAAAGGGACATCATCCTCAGTGGTAGCTCCCGGGCACTAGAACTAGTCTCCAAACAGAGATGTGCCAGGCATCAGCAATAAACCATTTGCAGCCCCCTGAATAATCTAATTTAGCTTTCCATAACTGAGGATGTTTTTGTCCATCTTTTATCTTTCTTTACGGGTCCTAAGCTGCTTTGTTAACCACCCCGAAGCCGAGGTATTTGGCGGTCTATAAATTATCTAAATAAATAAACAAAAATAAGATGAACATCTGGCACAAAATTTGCCCATCTGCCCACAGCTCACAACTCTGTCTGCTGTAACCCTGAGCCTTTGATATTTACCAGTGCGCACCATGCAGACAGTTATAAATGCTCAATCCGAAAGCTCAGCTGACAACGGCATACAAATCATGGTGCTTTATGCCACTTAGGTAACAACCCAGCCGGCATGATTTACCATTATAGGAACCATCACACATTTTCACATTGATTTACCAAGTGCTCCATCAAGCCCAGGAACTGCAGTGTACACATGGCATGCATCGCCATGCCCCGGCAAATAAACACAGCACAGCTGCATTGGTCTAGAACCAGGGAAGGGCTGGTCTTCTTCATGGAGTCCCGTCTAATTTCTGCAGTTGTGATGCTGTGGTTACTGATAGAGTTCAGGGGGGTTACTTATACATAAGGGTGTCTAGGGTTTGCATTACTTCTTTTATCATCCATTTCTTTGGCTAGACTTCATTGTTCTGCCAGAGAGGAGCTTGAGTGTAAGAACCCAAATAAGCCTGAAAAGTCTGCATGCTGAACAGCACCAGTGTGATCTGATGTGTACAAATCTGTAGTGAGCTCACTTTTTGGAGACTGGGACATTTTATAGCCAAAATAGCATAATAGTCATTCTAAGACAAAGTTACTGCCAAGCAAAGAAGAAGAAGAAGAGAGTTGACTTTTCTACCCCGCTTTCCACACCCTTTTAATGGGACTCAAAGCTGCTGACAAATCTTCTTCTCCCCCAAACAAGATACCCTGTGAGGTAGGCAGGGCTTTGAGAGCTCAGAAAGAGAGCTGTGTATGGGAAGAAGAAGAGTTAGGTTATATATCTTGCTTTTCTCACCCTTAATGGGACTCAAAGCTGCTGACAAGCCTTCTGTTCTTCTCACCACAACAGATACCCGATGAGGTGGGTGGGGCTGTGAGAGTGCAGAAAGAGAGCTGTGACTGGCCCAAGGTCATGATGTTGGCTTTGTGTAGGAAGAAGAAGAAGAGTTGGCTTTTACACCTTGCTTTTCTCACCCTTAATGGGACTCAAAGCTGCTGACAAGCCTTCTGTTCTTCTCCTCACAACAGATATCCTAAGAGGTGGGTGGGGCTGTGAGATCTCAGAAAGAGAGCTGTGACTAGCCCAGGGCTACCCAGCTGGCTCTGTGGATGATTGCGGAATCAAATCCGGCGCCTATGAGATAGGCGTCTGGCACTTTAACCCAAGACCAAACTGGCTCGCCAAATTGGAAGAACCTTGAGATTGCAGATGTTTCCAAAGAACAACTGTGCTAACTGCGGTTAGCAGAAATGTGTATGGAGGGGAAGAGTTCAGGGACTGGCTCAATTTGAATTTGAGCTTTTTTTCTCCAAAGAGCAGGGCAGTCTCGTTCACCCTCAAACCCCTCTGAATCCTGATCAAACAGGGGATGTGCACTAGGTTTGTTAGAAAACTCCTTCGTCCAGTTCAAATCCGAACTCTGTCTTTGAACAGGTAGGGTGTTTGATGTGATCTCGAATGTTTCGATCATCCCTGTGCAATGCAAACCAGGGGATGTGAGCTACTCCCTGGAGAAACGTGGGAGAGCATTAGGAAGCATTTCCCCCCTCTGAACTACACCTCCCATGATCCTTAGCCAGTGAGGTCACGGAAGGTTTCCAGTGCTCTCTCCCGCCCCACTCCGGCCTAGAATTACAGAGTAGGAAGACTTTCGTTAACTTCAAGGAAAGTAGAACCTACAAGGCTGTGTCATTTCAAAGACCTTCAGAAATCTAGCTAAGGCAGAGTGGGTGCATCCTGGATGACTTTACACCTCTGCATTGCCAACTACCTTCAGTGGAATTCCACCCCCACCCCACCCCAGTTGGGAGATTTACGTGACCCCAGAGCCAGATGCTGGGGGAGGCAATTGAAAGGCCTGGATCTAATTTGGTCTAATGGGATGACAAATTGCAAAACAAGACGAAATTGCCAGCGGTCTCGGGTTGCAGGCTGGGGACCAAAGCTGAGCGCCAATGGACTCAGAATCCGCCTGACACTTAACCCTACACATTTAAAGTTTGCTAAAGTTTATTCATTCACTTACGGCATTTTTAGAAGCACAGGGCAGAACATATCAAGTCTCCTCTTCTACATTCAAAACAACTCATTGAGCAAAGTCCAGCAGGCCTTGGGGAGAATGGAATGGTTATTTCAGTCCTGAGGCCTTTTTCATCTACGGCCTCTAGTGCATAATTAGTGCACCTCTGGCAAAGAGCATACGCACATGGAGTATGCTGTTACAGCCTCCAAGCGTGCCTGCCCTCCTCAGAAGTGCACTAATAGTTGATTAGGTGTGGAGCAAAAAAACAAGAAGAAGAAGAGTTGGTTTTTATACCCCACTTTTCTCACCCATTTAAGGGGACTCAAAGCGGCTGACAAACCTTCTGTTCTCCCCACAACAGGCATCTTGTGAGGTAGGTGGGGCTGTGAGAGCTCAGAGGGGAGCTGTGACTAGCCCAAGGTTACCCAGCTGGCTTTGTGGAGGAGGGTGGAATCAAACACAGTATTCCCAGATAAGAGTCCGGCTCCCTAACCACTAGACCAAACTTATCTGAAGTGTCCAGCATTGTGACCATTCGCTCTTGCCAGCACTCCAGGGTCGTTGGAGGTCCCACGCAAGCGCGCTGTCACCCCGGATGTCCATAGATGCGACTGCATGTGCACAGAGCTGTCAAGGTGACGGCGCTGACACACATGCAGTCTTGGAGGAGCCACTGCTAAAATGGTGGCACCCAGAGGAACACCGGGCCCCGGGATCGAATAAGGAGATCCAATCTAGGGGGGGAAGAAGCGGGTAAAGTTGACTAGTGCTCAAGTGTGGGCGTTAGTCAATGTTGGGTCTTTGCTCTCCATTTCTGTACAGCAGACAGGAGGGGTAGTGAGAAAACACCTCTGGTTTCTAACAGAGATGTGCACAAATATTCAAATGCATTCAAAATTTGATGGAATCGACCAAATTTCGACATTCAAATTCGAATCAGATATCCTTAAATTCAAATTTAAAGATTTGATTCGAATTTCATATTTCAGATCTATTTGTTTGAATTATCTGGACTTTCGTATGTCTGCGGGCTCATACACAACGCATACTTGAAGATCTGCATCTTTCCCACATCCGTACGCATTTGTACGAATCTGTATGGGATGAAAACAGGTTGCATATGGGATAACTACGGGATGCATACAGATGTGTATGGATGTGCACGGACCCAGGGAAGATGCGTATGGGCTTCTATGAATGTTGTTGACATTCCTAAGTGCAAATCTGAATAAAAAATTCAAACAAATATTTGAATTTACCTAATTCGAATCCTATTTGGATAAACTCAAACCTTAAACGTTCTAGTCAAATTGAATTTTCAAGTTGAATCTAATCCCAAAAATTGCATTTGTGCACAGCCTTAGTTTCTAATCCTATTCTGCTGAGTATTTTGAAGGATATCACATCTAAGCTACTGATGTGCTGTGTTCACACTTACGTTTTAATCAAGCTTCAGTCCACTTTCAGAGTGGAAGAACACAGTGGCAATGTGACTTGTCACTTTTCTTCCATGCTATCTAGCTCAAAGGCGGATTTTCTGAGACAGATGAAACCAAAAACGTCGTCACTTTGCCCAATGTGTTATCTTCCTCTGAAAATGGACTGAAGCTGGATTAAAATGTTAGGTGTGAACACATCCTAAGCAAAGAGAAGCAAAGAGAAGCAAAGAGAAGCAATAAAATGGTATCTGGAGGATGAAAGGCAAAGCGGAAATCTTTTTTTATTTTTTGAAAATAAATGATTAAAAACAACAAGCAAGCAAACAAATAAGAAATATTTAATGAAAGCTTAACTTTATATTCTGAGTATTGATCCTGGTGAAGCTTGTATTATTTCAACAGTGGTTAAATTGACAGACGATGCAAAAAAGGAAAGAAAGAAAATCACCTGAGTGCTCACTAATGGGTTTTAGTGTTTACGCCGTTCCATGGCTTAGGTGCTTTAATTTTGGCTAAACTTTAAGTAAGCATAGTTACCAGCAATATGTTCCTGAGGAAAGGGTTATCTTACATATCATCACAACTTTTGGCTTGGGTTGCAGGTCATAGCAAGTTGAGAGGAAGATAACCAAGGTATTTTCTGGAATTACATTCTAGAATAAGGGTTTGCCATAGTCTGCATCAGCAACACACGGATGTTAGGCTCCTATTCTGGAGTACAATCGGGGGTGCATTCCATACAGGTTTAAATGCGAATTCAGTCCATTCAGGCATTCCCATTTATTTTTTATTCCCGGACTTAATGAGGACTATCCTGCTAAAATCTGCAGAAAAAAAGTCTCAGGAAAACTGTTCGTGGTCCTGTTTAGGAGCCCAGCCTGCTTTTTTCCTCCCTTTAGGAACGCTACCAGACTATCCCAGGAGGATATCAGCCTTTTGGACTCCCCACCCCATATGTTTCTGGCCAATGCCTGCCAAGAATGGGTGGGATTTCACATCTGGGAAAGTCCCCCCCCCCCTTGCCATGCCCATAAGGCTAGCTAGGAGGAGATGAAAAAAAGGCTTGGATTTCCCCTGAATGCCACAATAACTACAAGAGATACATTAAAAGCAATAGATCACAGCCCCTCCAATTAGAAAAAGACAGATCACTTGCACTCTCTGTTTTTTCACTTTCCTGCTTGTGCACAAAGATTCCTTCATACTAATGTGAATGGAGGGAGGGAGCTTCTGATTTGAGAGAGAGAGTGAATGCTTTGTCCTGTATCTGTCTGCTGCCATGCTGGTGACGTGAATGGAGGGAGGAAGTTTCCTATTTGAGAGGGAGAGTGAATGCTTTGCCCTATATCTGTCTGCTGCCCTCCTAGTAATGCAAATGGAGGGAGGGAGCTTCCAATTTGAGAGGGAAAATGAATGCTTTGTCCTGTATCTGTCTGCTGCCCTCCAGGCAATGCAAATGGAGCAAGGGAGCTTCCGATTTGAGAGGGAGAGTGAATGTTTTGCCCTGTGCCTGTCTGCTGCCCTCCTGGTACCGCGAATAGAGGGAGGGAGCTTCTGATTTGAGACGAAGAATGAATGCTTTGTCCTGTATCTGTCTGCTGCCCTCCAGGCAATGCAAATGGAGCAAGGGAGCTTCCGATTTGAGAGGGAGAGTGAATGTTTTGCCCTGTGCCTGTCTGCTGCCCTCCTGGTACCGCGAATAGAGGGAGGGAGCTTCTGATTTGAGACGAAGAATGAATGTTTTGTCCTGTATCTGTCTGCTGCCCTCCAGGCAATGCAAATGGAGCAAGGGAGCTTCCGATTTGAGAGGGAAAGTGAATGCTTTGCCCTGTGTCTGTTGTTTCACTCACTCTGAGCAGGATTTGACCAAGGGGCGGAGATTAAAAGATCCTGTTTCTCCATGCCTGGGATTTGTGTGGTTTGAGTGGGAATGGCAGTATTCAAGTTCAGCCCCTGTTATCCTCAGGCAAATGCGGATAGCTGGACTGTGCATTTGGTCCTGAATCCAAATTTTAGAAGTCAAGTGGGAACACGGCCAGGGTCATAGTGTGGTCCCAACTTCTAGCTGTGCCCACCTCACAGTTCAATTGTGAGCTTTGCTTGGACTCTCCTTTCTATGCTGACATAAGCTTGTGGAGTGAAGGTTGGAAAAAGGACAACAAATAAACATTTGCCTGCACTGAGAATTTGCTTTTCCCTGCATGCACATTAAAAAGGAGATACCTGGGAGGCATACGTGGTTTCCATAAATGCCCCTGGCACACGCAGAGTGTGCAAAGTGAATCACAGTGCTAAATTATTAGGGAAGAAATTTCTGTGCAGATGGAGAAACGGCGGCATGAGAGTCTCCCTCTGGCAGCCAGGACTAAGACCTCATTCAGAACGGCAGTTTGAGGGAGTCTGAGTTAGCGTAGGAACTGTTTTGGGAGACAGAGGGGGTGGATCCTGGAGATTTCTGCACAGATATTAAGAACAGGCAACTTCCTCAAGCAGACATATGTGGCTCATTTCGGATGCTGACGTTTGGGGTTTGGAATGGATGCACTTTAGGGTTTTCTGCGAGCATAGAAAAGAACATTTGCATTTCTCAGCCACAAAAGATCTATATATTAACTCTGCCTCCTGTGGAGAGCAAGACCCTCCATGACACGTCTCCCCATCTGGATATCTGCTTGAAGACTGTAAAAAGAAATTAATGAAGAACTCTTTAAAAAAAAAGCCCATAATGATAAAGATCCCCCATTGAACAGGTGTTTCCCCTCCCTGCTTCCCCATTTCCCTGTTTGCCAAATTACAAGTTGCCGGGAAAAGACACGGGCCTGACTCCGTTTTCATTTCACTCCCAGCTCCTTCCATTAAAATAATAACAGGCTTTATGTTCCTGAAGCTGTAATTAAACAAGTACTTTGGGAGGAAGTTCTAAAAGCTTGTTGTTCCAGAAATAAAAGAGGAATGGCAGAAGCAGAGGAGCCCTGGATTTAATGGCGGGCATTCATCTTGCCCCTGTACCAAGGTGGGAAAACGATTGTGCCCATTGGGAATGGTACTGATCCTGGTTGCTCAGGAATGGAGAACTTGTGTCTGCATAGATTCATGCCTATCAAGGAAGAGAATGAAAAAGAAGAAGAGCCGGCTTTTTATACACCACTTTTCTCACCCTTAAGGGGACTCAAGGCTGCTGTTCTTCTCCTCGCCACAGACAGCCTGTGAGATAGGTGGGGCTGTGGGAGCATTGAAAGAGAACTGTGACTAGCCCAAGGCCACCCGACTGGCTTTATGTAGGAAAAAGAGTTGGCTCTTATACAGCACTTTTCTCACTCTTAAGGACACTCACGGCTGTTGATAAACCTTCTGTCCTTCTGCAGGAATGTGGAGTCAAACCCTGTTAATTATCAACATTTTTAATAAGTCTTGTTCCTTCTTGCGATGGAACAACGCAGTTAGAGAGCAGGCTGATGCCGCTGCAGGAAAAGTCCATTTAACAAATGAAATTGCATTAAGCTGCAAGCCACTAAAAATGCTGCAGAAGGGATAAGGATATCTGCCTGGGGGTGGGTGGGTGAGGGACATGCCTTCTGAAAGGGCTGGTGGTTAAAATTTCATTCCAGTTTGAGTGTATTCTCAAGACTCCGCGTGCACGACGGAAATGAAGGGCAGGATCTTGTCAAAAGACGTGAAGAGGAAAGGATATCTCTTTGGACGGTGCAATTTAGCATTGTCGCTTCCAATGAAACTTGAAGATTTTGGAAAGCCAAAGTGCATAAAAGTGCTGGATTCTACAGGTTTTTGCAAGTCAGAATTATAATGCACAACACATGTACACACGAGGGATGTGCAGAAATGTTTTTTTGCATTCGAATTTGAGTCAAATCAAATGTCAAAACATTTGATTCGATTAGAATGTTTAAAATCTGAATGCTAAAAAGAGATTCAAATCCATTACTGTACCTTCAAATCTATTCGTTCAAATGCTAGATTCGTATTTAAAGATACAAATGTCAACAACATTCACATGTTGTATCTGTACGTATCCGTACGCATTTTGTATGCATCCCATTTTTTCCCGTATGCATCCTGTTTTCATCCCATATTATAAGCACAAATGTGCACGGATATTCGAAAATCCAAAAATCCTATTCGAATCTGACAGATGTGGACATCCAAACTTGAATCGAATGTCTTTACATTTGAATTATAGACTTTCAAATGGATTTCAAATGTTGCGAAACATTCATTCAAATGATTCAAAACACTCGAATGGACAGATGTCCACATTCGTTGGATTCAAATCGGATTTTTGAATATTTGTGCACATCCCTTGCACACACAAGAAAAAGCCCCACACCATTTACATTTCACGAATATTTGAAGACATTCAGAATTTGATCAAATTTGTCCTAATTTCAATATTCAAATCGAATGTCCATGAATTTGAATTTAAACATTTGAACAAATTTTGAATTTTCAAATCTATTCATTTGAATTATTCTGACATTCGTATGTGTACAGGTTTGTACATGATGCGTACTTGAAGAGTATCTGTATCTGTATGCATTTGTATGGATCCGCACAGGGCAAAAACAAGTTGCATACTTGATAAATACGGATGAGTAACGATGTGTATGGGCACATAAAAATGTTGTCGACATTCTTAAGTGCAAATTTGAATAGAAAATTTGAACAAACAGATTCGAATTTGCTTAATTTGAATCAAATTTGGGTAAATTCAAATTTTAAAGATTCTAATCGAATTGAATTTTCGGATATTCAAATCGAATCGAAACCCAAAAATTGCATTCCTGCACAAATAGCTACCACTATTATGGATCATCCCCTAAGAACTGGGAGGTATTCTCGCAACAAATTTACAACAGGAATTTGTATGAAATATTTTAAAGAAATACTCAAAACAAACTCATGTGTTGATTGAGGTCAGAGACCCAAATTGCAATGAAGTACAGTCCAAACAGACAATGTGGAAGGAGGATGAGATGAGGAAGCTAACATAGACCAATGGCAGTTTGCCCAGGGAGACAGAATAGGGTGGACACAATGAAGGTAACTATTGGCAATCCTAACTGGGTTCAATCAGAGCTATGGTCTAGCTTCTACATCAGCGGTTCTCAACCTTCCTAATGCCGCGACCCCTTAATGGAGATCCTCATGTTGTGGAGACGCCAACCACGGGGGCGGAGCAGCTGGGAGGTGGGAGGGAAGGGTGGCGGGAGACTTGTCGCAACCCCTCTGAAAGGGTAGTTCGACCCCCAAAGGGGTCCCGACCCCCAGGTTGAGAACCACTGTTCTACATCCTCACTGGAATCCACCTTTGACTCATCCAAGAGCAAAATCCTCTGAAGTTGAATATCGCAGCTATATCCGAAAGCTTAGTTTCACAGAAGAAACCTAGAACACAGCACAACAAAACTGCTACAAATGGGATGGAACCATGAAGTTAAACTACAGCTCCTCTTTTGCACCCTCATAGGAAATTGATCAAGCTCATGCACACACACATGAGTTGTATATTTCTTTTGTTGGAGATCTTCAACTTAGCAAACATAATGTCTCTGCATGCTTAAAAACATGTGGTAGACTTCCAACTCGATCACTGGCTGTGCTTGCAAAAAGAGCATTAGAAGATGGCGCATGTCTTCTCCTTCCCAGGGAATAAATACTTTCATTTTAGGCCATGAGCCTCCTGTATATCTACAGTTTATACTCAGTTTATTACGTTTCCTTTCTATCCTTCCACTGTCTTCCATTGAGGAATAAAGTTTGGCCTACAGGCGATATTGGTTAGATGCAGACTGCGGGCGCGTCCGCATGCTCAAAATAATCCGAAAGGATTCCGTGTCCACCTCGGGAGCATCCACATGCAAGCCCCTAATTCATGCTACATCTGAGTCAATACGTGTTTTTTTTAAAAACCACTTTACAAGTGTACTGCATTTGAAATAAGGGGCTAACATGTCTTGTCATGGGGGTCATGGGGACGCCCCTGGGTTACTTGGGGCAGAGCTTGGCGGCCGCAGTATTAGCGGGCGGGGTTTTCGACTGTGCTTCATGTTCCTGAGGTGCACGCTGCAATCAGCAGCTACTTGCGGTTTTTTTCACACAAACTGAGGGATGACGAAGTAGATGAGCTGTCATGTAAAGTGGATGGGCAGATGTGCGCACATCTGCTTGACAGCTCATCTGCTTCAGCGCAAACTTGTTGCCTTCCCAGCAATGTGAATGGAGGTACCGTTACTGGCAGAGCAAGCAAGCAAGCAAGCGAGCGAGGTTATTTTCCCATTCATCCCCTCCTTGTCCATGGCTGGCAGGGGAGGAGGGGATGAAAGGGAAAATAACCTCGCTCGTTCGCTCACTCTGCCGGTGGGCGGATGAGAGAATGCTGCAATGCTCCTCTCGCCACTGTCGCCACTGCTGCTGTTCCCGCCATTCCATGGGGATAGGCAGTTACAGTTTGGATCCGCGTTGCCCCAAAGCACGCATTGTTACAACACAGATTTTTTTATCACAGGTATCCAAATCGCATCAGCTGGCTTGCATGTGGACGCGGCTTGTGAGACACAGAACTGGGGCGCATCTAAGGCCATTTGCTGGGATTCTAGAGTAGGAATAGGTTTGTCCTTGTCTCTGCTTGAGATGCCCATGAGCATTTGGTGGGCCACTGTGTGTGACAGGATGCTGGACTAGATGGGCTGAGGCCAGATCCAGCAGGGCTCCTCTTATGTTCTTATGTAACTTAAGATGACCCAGGTGGGACATGCTGTCTGAGCTGAAGTTGCCCTCCTCCTCATACATGAAAGTTACTGGGAGACCATCTTAAGCTTGGACAGGAAAGGCTTTTATTGCTGCTTTAGCAGGAGGTAAAGTCAAAAGAAAAGCGTCTTGACAATTTGAAGAGGAACTCATGGCAGGAACATTTCTTGAGTTCAGGCCAAGTCTACAGCCATGAGACAAGTCTTGAAAATGCTAGAGCCGGTGTGCTTATAAGATAGCTGTCAGAAACCGAGCATTATAAGTGTGACCTGTACATGAAATGCCTCAGGGTTTGTACTGAATATTGCTAATTAAGGGGGAAAGTGACTGAAGCTTAGGATCAGTGTGACTGCCTGGAAGGTAGAGGTCACAGGTTCAATCCCTGGGCATGTTTTTTAAAAGAAGGGGTAGCAAACAACTTCAGTACCCTAGCCAAGAAAACTGCATGGATGTCAGGTTTTCTCTCAGTAGACAGGGGAGATGTCAAAGGTCAAAAAACTGTGCACACGCCCGGCAGCTAGAAGGTCAGAGGTGAACGTTTCAGCATTTCCAGTTGAAAAGGATGAAAGAAGGTGCTGACCCAATCCCACAACTTCGGGACGTTGATGAACTGCAATACCAACCAGTCATAGCCAACATGGCTAACGACAGCGGACTTAAAGCAGCTGACAAAACTTCTGTTCTTCTCCCCACAACATAGCAGGGCTATGAGAGCTCAGAAAGAGAGCTGTGACTAGACCAAGGACACCCAGCTAGCTTCATGAAGGAACGAGGAATCAAACCAGGAGACCATTAGATAAGAAGAAGAGCTGGCTTTTCTACCCTGCTTTTCTCACCACTAAGAGGACTCAAAGTGGCTGAGAAACCTTCTGTTCTTCTCCCCACAACAGTGACCCTGCGAGACAGATGGGGCTGTGAGAGCTTTGAAAGGGAGCTGTGACTAGCCCAAGGTCACCCAGCTGGCTTCGTGCAGGACTACAGAATCAAACACCATGACTGTGAGTTATGAGTCTGGCACTCTAAACCACAAGTTGGGAACCATGGTTTGAAAATAGCTTAGAGCCACAGTTTGGTAGATTTAGGTAACCTTCTAGGGAATTGTGGTTTGAGTGGTGCCCAATCATGGAACGTTTCTTAGATCAATGTTGTATCCCTCCTGTTATCCAAAATATATTTTAAAAAACCAGAAGGAAAAGCTATGTCACCCATAAAACAGTGGCAGGGAAAACAAGAAATGATGGGAATATCCATGTTTTGTTCTGGAAGATCCAAATACAGCAGAATAAGTTGGCAACGTCTGGATGCAGCCCAACACTTGCTGTAGCTATGTTTCCAACAGTGGCCAACAAAGTCTGAAGCACAAAGAGATTTCGATGCATACATTGTATTTATCTCCACTTCTATGATATTTTTTGTTAACACCTGGACTGTGCCTTGAATGAGATTTGGATTATTGTAGGTCTTTGACCTGCAATAAGTCTTGGCTTGATTTGTCCTTTGGGCACAGTTCTTTGGGTGACCCACAAACTGGGGCTCACCAAGACATTTCTACTGGACTTTTGTCTGAGAGTGCTCTGAACATTTAAAAGTGATATCTGAACGCAGACGATGAGGATTTCCTAGTGCAGAAGATCACTGTTTCATGCCAATAACATCTCACTTCCAATTAACAGCGCCGTCTTTTTAGAAAAGTGCCGCCTGAAATGTCACCCGGCTCAAATGAAATCCAGAGGAGGAGAATAGCTGCTCATTCATCAATCCAGTTATTAAAATGATGCTGCAGACCTCGGCGGGCTGTCAGAAAGGCCAGGGAATCATATTAATGAGGGGAACTGAGGAAGAGAAATGGCATCGTTAGCGCCTGTCGCTTTGGGGAATACAGCTCGGGAAAAATGCTCACGCTCTCCGGGTTCACGGAGTCAGAGCCAGGAGGAGTCCTGGCACACAGAACCGGCAAACCTGCCGCGCCGCATCGGCCGGCGAGTGGCATGAAACCTGAGGGTCCCTTCACGGCTTCAGAAACAATCGACGCAGAAAAGGTTCAGAGTTCTGGATGGAGATTAGCTGTTAGGCTGCACCTGACAGCAGCTGACGCTTAGATCCTGATTATCATGCAGCAAGTTTGTTTGTTTGTTTGTTTGTTTGTTTAAAGCAATGGGGTTCATCATGTTTTGCTTTGAGGAAGGACTGCATGCAGAAAACCCCAGACTGAAACCTTGGGAAGAAGAAGGAGTAGGAGTTGGCTTTTATATCCCATTTTTTCCACCCTTAAGGGGAGTCAAAGTGACTGACAAACATTCTGTTCTTCTCCCCACAACAGGCACCCTATGAGGTAGGTGCAGCTGTAAGAACTCAGAAAGAGAGCTGTGACTCACCCAAAGTCACCCAGCTGGCTTGGTGTAAGAAGAAGAGTTGGTTTTTATACCCCACTTTTCTCACCCTTAACTAGCCTCAAAACAGCTGCCAAACCTTCGGTTCTTCTCCACACAACAGATACCCTGTGAGGTAGGTGCAGCTGTGAGAGCTCAGAAAGAGAAATGTGACTAGCCCAAGGCCACCCAGCTGGCTTTGTGAAGGAATGCAGAATCGAACCAGGATATTACCATATAAGAGTCTGAAAGCCTAACCACAAGATCAAGCTGGCAGCTGGTAATCTATACAGACAAACAGGTTAGAAGAGAAATCCATTTAGTTCCATTGCAAAGGTGAATCTAGAAAATTCATGCATGACAAACCAAGTTGTGAACCAAAATCCAAAAGTTCTTACAGAAATTCACAGTTTTTCTAAGTTTGTGATTCATCTCTCTTTCTCTGTCTCATACATACGTAAACTGCTGATGGGAAAGCATATTTCAAAGGAAACCTTGTTTAAAAATATGCACACTACTGAAAAACCATCCATAAACAAAACAAAACAAAAAAGTTTCTCATCCTAAAACAATTTTGTTAAAATGTACAGAATTATATGAAGAAATGTAGGTGCGACTGTGTTAACTGAGGCAGAAATTAGGTTAACAAATTTTAGACTGGTCATATGAAAAATGATATGCCGCAGATTTCCTAGTAAAGAAGAGTTGCCTTTTCTACCCTGCTTTTCTACCCCATTTAAGAGGACTCAAAGCGGCTGACAAACCTTCTGTTCTTCTCCCCACAACAGACACCCTGTGAGGTGGGTGGGGCTGTGAGAGATCAGAAGAGAGCTGTGACTAGCCCAAGGTCACCCAGCTGGCTTCATGAGGGAGAGAGGGAGGGAGGAATCAAACCTGGTAGAAAAGCCAACTCTTCCTCTTCACCCAGAAGGTCATCGGTCTATGGAACTGGCTGCCAGGAGAGGTGATGACAGCAACCAGCTTAGATAGTTTTAAGAAAGTGTTAGACAAATTCATGGCTAATAGAATGAATGGCTAGGCGTTTCCTCCAGGCTGGGGAGACAAGCAGGAGGCCTCTAAAGGCCTTTTGCAGGGAGTCAAGAATAAGAACTTTTTGTCTTTGTCTTCTGCTTGAGATACTTTTAACATAACATAAGGACATAAGAGAGGCCCTGCTGGATCAGGCCACAGCCCATCTAGTCCAGCATCCTGTCGCACACAGTGGCCCACCAAATGCTCACGGGCATCTCAAGCAGAGACAAGGACAAACCTTCTCCTGCTCTCGAGTCCCAGCAGATGGCCTTAGAAGCGCCCCAGTTCCTCCCCCCCCCCCCAGCCTGAAAGATGTACCTAGGCATTCGTTCTAGTAGCCATTGATAAGCACATTCACGCAGAGGACCATAACAAAACCCCTGCCTGCTCTCCCCTCCCTGTAAATGACCTTCAGAGGCCTCCTGCCTGTCTCTTCGACCTGGAGGGGGCACCTAAGAAAGGGTGAACTGGAGCTGGCATCGGTTAAAGAAGAGATAGAATCTTGTAGGATGGCGAACCAGGCACCAATCTCACACCCACATCAACAGACCAGAAACTGAGACTTCTCCCAGGGACGACTCACTGACAAACCTTGTTAAGATATGTCCAGCAAAGCAAGTAAGCTGATCAGGACTCAGCTAGTATTAAGTCTAAAACAATTTCCAGCAGAAATGTGATTAATCCATGCATGACAGCTTAAAGGTCAAAGCCAGAAATGCAGTCCTTCTTGACTCCGAGGAAAGAACTGACTTATTTTTATCTCTTCTTTAAAAATTACAGCAGCCATGAAGTGGCTCAAAGAGCAGAGTAATGAATGCCATAAACCTGCCTCATAAAAATGGCATTCATGCGGTAATACAGCAGGTCAGATGAGCTGGGAACATTTCATTAAAAATTCCCCTTTCTTGCCTACCCAAGAGAGGCTTAAAACTAATCATATAAAATGGCTGACTGACACCATTAACGAGCATTAATATTTTAAAGCCTTAATAGTACAACAGAGCGGGGCTGTTATATCAAAATTATAAAGCCTTATTAGATGGTGCACTTGGCTATATTGCACTTGAAATGTCAGTGTCTCTGGCTGGAAATATTAACGGGTCCAAGGGCCAAAGCATAAATATTTTAAGACTTTTGTTGGTTTGTTTGGGCTCTAGAGATGGTGGCAGATCTCATACATGGGGACAGATTATGGCCACTTTCTCAGGGCACAGGAAGGAGAGAGAAAAGAAGCAGAAGAAGTAGAAGAAGAAGAGTTGGCTTTTCTATCCCACTTTTCTCATGCTTGTAATTGGACTCAAAGCTGCTGACAAACCTTCTGTTCTTCTCCTCACAACAGATACCCTGTGAGGTAGGTGGGACTTGGAGAGCTCAGAAAGAGAGCTGTGACTAGCCCAAGGTCACCCAGTTGGCTTTGTGTAGGAGGAGGAGGAGGAGGAGGAAGAATTTTATACTCTGTTTCTCTCACCCTTAAGGGGACTGAAAGTGGCTGGCAAACCTTCTGTTCTCCCCACCACACCCTGTGAGATCAGTGGGACTGTGAGAGCTTTGAAAGAGAGCTGTGACTAGCCCAAGGCCACCGAACTGGCTTTGTGGAGGAGTGCAGAATCAAACCGCATGACTGTGAGATATGAGTCCGGCACTCTAACCACAAGACCAAACTTAGAAAGCTGTGACTAGCCCAAGGTCACCCAGCTGGTTTCATAAGGGAGGGTGGAATCAAACCCGGTATTCCCAGATAAAGAGTCCAGCTCCCTAACTACTAGACCAGTGATGGTGAACCTTTTGAGCTTGGTGTGTCAAAATTTGCAGGAAAACCTAGCTTAACTCGGGTGCTGTGTCACATCTAGAAATATCCATAATTTTGTGATATTTGTAGCTCTAGTAAAAAATGTATTTTTATATATATGTATTTTATTAAAAGCAAAAACAAATAATTCTTTACATTAGCTAAATCTTCAGTTGAAAGTTAGTATTTCATACACTTCAAGAACAAGCAAGCACTACATGCCCAGATGCCAGGGTGACCATGTGTGTCACCCAAAAGGGCTTGGCGTGTCACCTGTGACACGCGTGTCATAGGTTAGCCATCACCGTACTAGACCAAACTGGCTCAGGAAAAAAAAAAGACTTTTTAGGTGGTGGTCAGAGAAATACCAGACAGAAATCTTTATTGCAAACCTGTATTTTATCCAATAACTACTAAAGTTTCCTTCGCAAATAGTAAAAAACAATAAATTAAAAAGAAGCAACTCAAAGGTGGCACCGAGCAGTTTGAAGGTGGTTCCTGCCACACGTTAAGAGTGCCAGTTCCACCTCCAAAGAAGGTTAAAGGTCAGAAGATGTACCTCCAAAGGACATCAGAGGTGGACCACAAGAGGAATGAGAAGACTAGATGTCATATGCTACCTCCTCCAAGAATCTTTTAAGCTGTTTTTTATTTTTTCTGGCTATATGTGAACATAAAATCATAAGAGAATGTAAGAAAAGCCCTGTTGGCTCAGGCCACAGCCCATCTAAGTCGAGCATCCTGCCTCAATGGCTTCTGGGAATCTCAAGCAGAAGACAAAGGCAAATCCCTGCAAATGGACTTTAGAGGCCTACTGCCGGTCACTGCAACCTAGAAGTGGTACCTGGGTATCCATTCTAGTAGCCTTTGATACACCTATCTTTTATGAATTAAAAGGAGAGCTGGTGCAATGGCCCTTCAGATACTTGAAGACCGTGATCATGTCTCCTCTCATTCTTCTCTTCCGTAGGTTAAACATTCCAGACCACTGATGAAAAATAAGCTCTGATGAAAGATAAGTTCTATTCTACGTTATAGTTCTATACGGTGTGTATGCAGCTGGCACAGAATACACAACCAAGTTCTAGAGATGACCCAGAATTTTGGAAAACCAAGAATATCCATCCATCCATCCATCCATCCATCCATCCATCCATCCATCCATCCATCCATCCATCCATCCATCCATCCATCCATCCATCCATCCATCCATCCATCCATCCATCCATCCATCCATCCATCCATGTCCGTCGGTCTGTTAAAAAGGAGTTTGGTTCAACGAAGAAGTGGCCATCTTGGTTCAAAAAGTCCGGTCAGCATTCTTCACACCTGGAGAGCTTGCGGACTCAATCTGATCTTATTGACTGGAGGATTTTCCCCGCGGTCCCTTTACACTACCTTAAACTTTTATGATTTGTAGGGAAGCAATTAGCCTACGCTGACAATAACATGTACAGTACGCTCCCTCCTTAAGTGAGCATCCTACTTAGGGAGCATCTGAAAGCTCAGCAAAGTTTTCATTTAAGAGCATCTCTTAATTACCTTGGCATTATAATGAAGGCTTCTCACACAGGCACCCAGCTGTTTTGTTTCGCCTTGTAGAAAGACAAAAAAGAACAAAACAAAACAACCCAACAACAACCCCAGCAACCTAGGGAATTACTCAACAACTCCCTGAGTGGTAAGGCAGGAGGATTCAGGAGACTGGAGAGATAATACGGATCCCTTTGGACGATTCCCCCCTCTGTTCTTTC
This sequence comes from Aspidoscelis tigris stejnegeri, assembly GCA_023333525.1. NCBI lineage: Eukaryota > Metazoa > Chordata > Lepidosauria > Squamata > Teiidae > Aspidoscelis > Aspidoscelis tigris. Next base: position 2,160,231 of record JALMGA010000022.1, on the reverse strand, counting down.
TATTCTCCCCTTTCTGACTAAATGCTATAATTTTAGTGAGCAATTGGAGGGTGAGCCAGAGGTGCTGGCGGTTGGCACAACACATATGACTTAAGGCAGTGTTTCTAGTAAACTGATCTTCTGCTTTTGTGGGTGTATGTGCAGTGTGGGCAGAGAGGAGGGTCGCTGATGTTCAATGCATGGAGGAAAAAAACACCCCCATGCACTGGGACTATATCCAGGAGGCCTCAGGTTCAATCACAGGGAACTGGAAGATACTGGTTTCTTATAAATCTATGGAGAGGCCACATTCGGAATATCATGTGCAATTCCGGTCACCGCTCCTCAAAATGGATACTGTGGGAATGGAAAAGGTGCAGAAAAGGGCAACCAGGGTGATTAAGGGGTTGGAATGCCTGAAATCAGGCTGCAACGTCTAAGCCTCTTCAGCCTTGAAAGACGGCATTTAAGAGGGGACCTGACTGAAGTATGCAAAATCATGCACGGTATGGAAAAGGTGGATAGAGAAAAATTATTTTCTCTGTCACTCAGCACTAGAACCAGGGGTTCCTCTATGAAGCTGATGGGTGGGAGAGTCAGATCAGACAGAGGGAAGTATTTTTTTCACCCAGATGGTCATCAGTCTATGGAATTGGCTGCCAGGAGAGGTGGTGACAGAAACCAGCCTAGACAGCTTTAAGAAAGGGTTAGACAAATTCGTAGATGACAGATGTATCAATGGCTACTAGAACGGATGCCTAGGTACATCCTCCATGCTGGGGAGACAGGCAGGATGCCTCTAAAGGGGTACTTTGCAGGGAGTCAAGAGCAGGTGAGGTTTTTGCCCTTGTCTTCTGCTTGAGATGCCCAGAAGCAATTGTTGGCCCACTGTGTGAGACAGGATGCTGGGCTGGATGGGCTGTGACCTGATCCAGCAGGGCTCCTCTTAGGTTATTAGGTTCTTAGACATAGTTGCAGCGTTAGTGGAGCCATGGGCCTGTCCAGTATGTAGGCCATTTTGGGGATTACTTGTGTTTAGCATTGGTAGGCTGTTGGTCCCCTGTGTTTAAAACCCTCAGACATTGAAAGAAGAAGAATCCTGCTGGGTTAAAAATCAGAACTAGTGACAATTGCGCAAACGGAAATTGCATGTTCAGCTCAACCTGAACCAAACATCTGCTTCTTTACCTTGATGGTGGACAATTTAATCAAATAAACAGCTGTTAAGTCTGTTTGATTTCAAAGTTGTTTGAAAATCTTTTTTACTAAGTTTTCCACCGAAGAACAGCAAACATGAACTGTTTGATGAAGTCACTCATGTTTGCAAGTGGGGGAGTGATTCAGTTTGATTGAATTTTTGGACAACCGAAGCTCCACGTTAGGTTCAATGTAAACAGCTTTGAACATGAACTATTCCGGGAAGTTTTCAAATGTGAATTGAACTTTGCACATCCCTAATGGGAACTTGATTGCTAAACTCTGAAGGCAATTGGATGTTCTTCCAGAAGAATTCTTACAAGCCCGGATTTCACTCGCAGTATATTAAAATTCTGCTGCAGATCCTTGCTCTCTTAATAACTGTCTTTACAATCTCTTTCAATTCCACTCCTATTTTCCCTGTGATCACTCCTGCTTAAGACTGTTTCTGTTCCTACTTCTCTTTTACAGCAAATTGTGCACTGGATTTCTTTGTTTTTCTCTTAGTATCATACAGACTAGCAACAATCTCAGCTTTCTGAACGTTATGCCTATGTCAGACCAGCATGAATACTTGAATGCAATTATCTTGGCAAATACAGATGTGACTTCCCATTACATTCTTCTGGGGAGACGCCGAGGGTCAAACCTGTGACCCTCTGCTTTCCAGGAGGTTCCTCTACCACTGAGTTATGGCCAGTCCTTAGGACTCTGTCCTTCTCAGTCCCTGGGGAATCTTTTGAGGATCAGAACGCAGATCTGGGGAAGGGGGAGTCCAGGAGTGAAGAAGAAGAAGAAGAAGAAGAAGAAGAAGAAGAAGAAGAAGAAGAAGAAGAAGAAGAAGAAGAAGAAGAAGAAGAAGAAGAAGAAGAAGAAGAAGAGTTGGCTTTTCTACTCCACTTGTCTACCCATTTAAGAGGACTCAAAGCGGCTGAGAAAGCTTTCTGTTCTTCTCCTCACAACAGAACACCCTGTGAGGTAGGTGGGCCTGTGAGAGCTCAGCTGTGACTGGCCAAAGGTCACCCAGCTGGCTTTGTGGAGAAGAGCGGTATTCCCAGATAAGAGTCCAGCTCCCTAACCACTAGACCAAACTGGCTCACAGTTAAGGTCCCCTTGCATAACCAATCCGCTAAATTACATGATAAAACCTCCTTTTCCTTTTCCTCCTCCCCTCCTTGCCCACCATGACTTTAAAGAAGAAGTTTTCTTGAAGCTTATTTCATTCTTTCCCTGCCTGCTGAAGAACATCACCAATGCTCTTAACAATTTGTGTTCTCTTTCCCCCCTCCCTACTCACAGAGTGCTCATTTGTCCACGGAAGGAGCACCCCTGCCAGCTGTCTGCAAATATTTGGAGATCTGACAAAAGTTCTTGCAGTTAGAGATCTATTAACAATTGGCATGCTGTTCCATTCTTTGGCTATTTTCAAGGCACAGCCCTCTTCCACCGCATTCAAATCAGAGTCTCTTTCCTGGTAGGAATAAAAGGCACTTTTGTCACTTTCTCTTCGTTGGGCTTGATTGACACCCAGGCCTTAGCACAATGCGACTGTACAATCCTCTGAGCCCACGGGAAGCATAACATACTCAGAGCAGCTTCTATTCTGTTCATGCACCTCCTTTTATTATTATTTTTTCTCTGTTCAGCCCTAAGCTATGATCAGAAGACTCAGCAAGATATTGCTAAGGATATCCTCATCTCTGCCTTGCCAAAAACAGGAAGGAAGGAAGGAAGGAAGGAAGGAAGGAAGGAAGGAAGGAAGGAAGGAAGGAAGGAAGGAAGGAAGGAAGGAAGGAAGGAAGGAAGGAAGGAAGGAAGGAAGGAAGAGACCTAGAGGGAGGGAAGGAGAGTTGGCTTTTCTACCCCACTTTTCTCACCCACTTAAGGGGACTCAAAGCGGCTGACAAACCTTCTATTCTTCTCCCCACCACAGACACCCTGTGAGGTATGTGGGGCTGTGAGAGCTCAGAAGGAGAACTATGACTAGCCTAAGGTCACCCAGCTGGCTTCAAGTAGGAGAGTGGAATCCAACAGGGAGACTAGCAAATAAGAGTCCAACACTCTGACCACAAGAAGGAGAAGGGACAGGTAAGATATTCTGGGTGTGCTCTTGGACTCTGCACTGAAGCTTGACATTCAGGTGGCTGCTGTGGCCAAGAGTGCCTATTCCCAACTACGGTGGTGCACTAGTTGAAGGCCTTTTTGGACAGAGGCGCCTTGGTCACAGTTATCCATGCTCTGGTAACCTCCAGACTGGACTACTATAATGCACTCTACATGGGGCTGCCCTTGAAGACTTTTCGAAGCTGCAGCTAGTGCAGAATGCAGCTGCCAGGTTGTTGACCGGGACAGCTGGCCGGACACACATCACGCTTGTCTTAAAAGAGTTCCACTGGCTGCCAATTCACTACCGAGCCCAATTCAGGGTGTTAACTTTAACTTATAAATGACTTGGGCCCCAAATATCTTAAGGAATGCCTTCTTCCATATTGACCTGTCCTTGCTGTCCCACCACCCTCAGTAGTAAAAGGGGTGGGCACCTGGGAGAGGGCCTTCTCAGTGATGGCCCCTTGGCTATGGAATAGTCAACCCCTTACGGTGCGTCAGGCACCTTCACTGTATATGTTCAGGAAGGCAGTGAAGACGCACCTCTTTGCCCTGACTTTTGGTTAAATAAGAATATACTTTCTTTCCCCGCTTTTCAGACACTGTTACTGTTTTAATATATACTGTCATTGTTTTAATAGATGTTTGATTTTAAATGTTGTTACCCGCCCTGAGACCTCCAGGTATAGGGTGGAATAGAAATACAAATCATCATCATTATCATGGCTTTGCTTTGCGAACAAAGACTTAGGGAGGTCTCAAGCCATGCTTGCCGCATGCGCGTTGATGGCTAAACAGTTCAATGTGAGATAGACAAGTCTGGTTGCAGAAGGTGCAGAGAAAGGTCTCCTTGGGTGGTACTGTGATGGCACAGTTCTTCCTGCATTGTCTGTTTTCCTAGAGACTGGTTCTCAAAGGAGGCAGCAGCGTTATGGATGGTGCGTCTCCATGCCTCTCAGTTTGAGGCCAGAGTGGACCACTGATTGTGATCAATAGAGCCAAGGCTAAGGGACTGTTTCAGGGAGTCCTTCTATCTCCTCCTTGTGGCTCTTCTGTTTCAGCAGCCGGTGGTGAGTTCACCATAAAGCACCATCTTAGGAAGGTGATGATCCTTCATCCTAGAAACCTGCCCTGCCCGCCGCAGCTGTGCCCTCAGCAGCATGGCCTTGATACTGGTGGCCTCTGCTAGTTCAAGGACAGCAACGTTTGTCATGTAGTCAGACCAGCTGCTGTTTAAGATTGTGCGGAGGCAACACTGATGGATATGTTCATAAATAAAGGACAAGTGGTTTTACTGGGTAGCTTAATGGATTGAGAATGCAGGAGACATTAACCCCCGGATTCCACCTACTCCTGGACCTGTGTTCTGGGGAGAACCAAACACTGAGGACTGGCCATGACTCCAGTAGTAGAGGAACCACCCAGAAAGCAGAGGGTTGTGGGCTTGAGCTTTAACATTTCCTCAGAAGAATGTAATGGGAAAGCACTTCTGTATTTGCCAAAATGCAAGTGTTCATGCTGGCCTGAGATAGCTTTTGCCCCTCCAATCCAAGTTATCTGCCAATCCTTTCCATGAATGTATGGTTCCTTACACACAGGCTATGGTAGTCCAAACTGCCTCCGAACAAGAATTGAAGCATGTAATAAGATCAGTCCTTATGACGGGCAGGAAGAATGGATGTGCTAGAGATCCAGGAGATCCATGCAAAGACAAACAGAGGTGGATTGCTAGCCAGCTAACCAGACAGACAGGCAGGCAGACAGACAGGGCTAGCAATGGAGGCAAAGCAACAGAGGGGGAGGTTTGAGGCCGAGTCAGACGGGGTCAGGCTAAAGGAACTCCTTCTGTCCATCCATCTTCCAATGGAGATCGGATATGGAATTGCAAAACCTCCAGCTGGCCTTGTAGTTAAATCATGATGACTGTGATGAACCTCTTCCTGGATGGCAAGAGGCCGATAAAATGCGCCGATCGAAAGACTGCTCAGAGCGCTCCTCTCTCTTCCGTGTGCCAGGCTAAAGTGCATCTGGAGGACATTTTGCAAATAATTGCTGGCAATTATTACACAGGGCTAAACATGATGAAGTGGCATGAAACTGCTTGAAATACAATGCGGCGCTCCACGGGCAGCCAGACAGGCAGCTTGCCTGGCTAAGTAGGCTTGTATGCAGGAACACAAGCGAACAGTGGCAAAGAAATGCGACAGCCGCAGGCCAGACACAAAGCTAGAACGTGGTTTGACACTAGTATTCTCAAAGGATGGCTCCAAACGGGGGTGGAAGGAGTCAGGCGCCATAGCGAGCTGATTAAGAAGCCATAAATGGCTTGGTCCTGAGATAGGAGCCCTTCTTCCCCTATAGAACTGCCCATGGACTAAGACCCATATGGGGGGTGACCTCTAGTAGTGCTGCCACACTCAAACGCTGAATGGGCTGGGTCAAGGGACAGGACCTTATTTGTGATTGCTCCCATGCTGTGGGAGCAGGCATCATGGGTCATTTAATGTAGTGAGAATGCAAGAACATGAGAGGAGCCTTGCTGGATCAGGCCACAGCCCATCCAGTCCAGCATCCTGTCTCACTCTGTGGTCCACCATTTCCTTCTGGGCATCTCAAGCAGAAAACAAAGGCAAAAACCTCACCTGCTCTTGACTCCCTGCAAATGACTCCTTTAGAGGCATCCTGCCTGTCTCCCCATCATGGAGGATGTACCTAGGCAAAGTGCACACCAATTATTTAAGACAAAGGCAGAGATGGTGTCAGGTTGAGCTTGACCCCTATGACCTTCCTGCGCTTATCTCTGTTCCAGAATTTAGACTGGGTCTTCTTTTGTCCGCATGCCGGTGTGGGCTAGAAAGGCCAACCCTCACTGGCCTTTAATGTGGACTAGCGACGTGGCAGCAACCACTGCTTAAGTCTCGAGCTACTTAGCTGCTTCCCTCCACACCAATTCCAGTGGATGCAGCATGCATCTGCTACGAAAACCACAGAGCCACCAGGATTCCTCCACTCCTGGATGGTAGCCAGCCCAAACAAGAAACCTGGTCATGATGATCACCTGTTGATCGACTCTGCTCCTTGTTAGGGGAAGCATATGTTACAGAGTCTTCAACTGCAAGCACAACACGTAAACCGGTGCCGCTGGGAAATTCTGCCTGCTGGAGCATCTCAACAATGTTAGGGTACATAAGCGTATTCCTAGTTAATATTCGTCCCCAGCCACATTGTAACTTTATAGATTATCATTTCTCTTTAATAAAGGAAAACTCTCCAAGTCCCCCAGCTTCGTCTGGTGATGGATCTTTCATTTATTTTGTTGCAAGAAACCAAATTAAGAAAATTACTTTCTAACTAATTTTATGGTGCTTGAGAATGGCAAACGACATGCAAGGGAAAAGGCTTCAAGCTTTCTGAATGAAGCTGTTTAGGATAGATGTAATAATTGGAAATTGGCTATGAATAAATCTTGGCAAAATTAAACTGCATTTAAGTTGCATGCATGTGTGCATGCGTGCACAGATAAAGCAGGTAGCACACAACAGAGAGCTGGAAAGGCTTAGCACTGGAAAGAAGGGCAAAAGATCTCATAGAAAAAAATACTGTCTCGGGCACCCCATTGTATGCACTAACCCCGAAAGCCCTTTGCAGGGATTTGAGTGCAGGTGGTTTTGCCTTTGTCTTCTGCTTGAGAAGCCCAGAGGCAGTTGGTGGGCTACTATGTGAAACAGGATGCTAGACTAGATGGGGTGTGGCCTGATCCAGCAACGCTACTGATAGGCAAATTCACAGAGGAAAGGTGTGTCGGTGGCTACTACAGTGGATGGCTATGGAACATGACATAACAGCCCCAAATTTGCAACAAGTGAGATTGTGACAGACCATGAAAGCCTGCATTTTGTTTTGAGGAGTGTTGGTAGATCACTCTCTTGTATAAGAGAATGAGCCAGTGTGGTCTAGTGGTTAGGGAGCCAGACTCTTATCTGGGAATACTGGGTTCGATTCTACTCTCCCCCATGAAGCCAGGTGGGTGACCTTGGGCTAGTCACAGCTCTCTTCTGAGCAGTCACAGCTCTCTTCTGAGCAATCACAGCCCCACCTACCTCACAGGGTGTTCTGTTGTGGGGAGAAGAACAGAAGCTTTGTCAGCCGCTTTGAGTCTCCTTAAATGGGTGAGAAAAGCGGGGTAGAGAAGCCAACTCTTCTTCTTCTTCTTCTTCTTCTTCTAGAAGAGGTAGCATGGATCTGAAAGCCAGCTCCCCATAGATTCTGAGTAGGGCAAATGGTTGGGCTAAGAGCTTCCATACACACCTGCCCGGCTGTTTCAAGAACAGACCATTGGATGATCTCAGCTTTTTCGAGCCAGCAGGGCTTTGTGATTGTCTTGCCTTCCCACTAATCCTGTGAGAGAGGGAGTCAGAGCCAAGCCCAAATTCATCCAGTTTTCATGGCCAAATCAGGGGTTTGGAAGCTGCCAACCCCGGTGTCTAATCTAGCACGCCAGCCCCTAGGCCACACTAGCTTTCACTCCTGTTGCTTCTCATCACTGGAGCTGCCAGGGCAATTATCCTTTTTTGGGGAACAGCATGTCAAGGAACCTTCCATTCTCCAATCCATCTGCCTCACCTTAAACATCTCAGAATGCTTTCAGCTTCCGACTCAAACGTGAGCCACTCATTCGACAAGTGACATTTATTTAGCATTTGCTTAGCATTCATTTAGTGCCCGTTTGCAAAGAGGCATGACGGGAAAAACAACACAACCGCCCCGGACGAGGAGCTGGCTGGTTGCATAATGAAGCTGCTCCTCTGAAGATTTCTATCCATCCTTCGGCGCCTCTCCGCACTCTTCTGCGGCAAAAGTGTTCTTTTGTTTTGACAACCAAACTGAAAATTCTGCTTATTGCTTTAACAGCAACATTTTAACTGTCATTCTGGGAGACCGTTTAAAAAACACTCCAAAGTTTAAAAAACAAGACAAACTTCAGGGACTGATTTGGACAGGCACTCAAGTGCTGTTTACACACATTTTCTTTTTAAAGGAAAGCACTAAAGGTACAATTAGACTGTCAGGCTCCGCTTCCTATTGGAGGTGTAAGTACCATTCCGAGAAGAGACTCTTTGGGGCTGGGACGGAAGACAGGTTCCACTGGCTTCACACGGAATTCATGCTAATTCGAATCAACATCTTCTCGTTCACCCTTGGGAGTTTTTCCACTGACCACCCTTAATCCAGATCTAAGATGATCCAGATCTAAGGAATAGGTCCTGCAACTAATCCAGATCTAGTAGATCCGGAATAATGAAGGATATTTGATGTGTCCCCAAGAGTGGTGTAGCACCAGTGGAAACGCCGGAGCACCCATGTGGCGAATCTGGATTGACTCCAGGTTTTTGGGAGGACAGGGGGTACAATCTCCGTAGACACTCTGGAGGTTCTCGGAAGCGATCTGCCACAAACTTTGAAGATTCTCTGGAGCCTTTGACAAAGGTCCATAGAATTGGCATTCCTCTTGTGTGGGGGCCTCTTCAGAGCCTGTGCTATTCTTCGGAGCCGGCTTTGGAGGTTGCGGACAGGCTTCGGAGCTTTGGGTTTTGGTGCACCCCCCCCCATGGGTGCACTCCCCAGAGCCCTCCCAGACCCCATTGCCCAATCACAGTGGAAATGTGCTCTGTATAATCCGGATTTGATGCCTGAAGACCCCATTGTAGACCCCTTTAATGGAGTCTACAGGAAATCCGGATTATAGGTCCTGAAGACCCATTCAATCCGGATTTCCCTAGAACTGGTGGAAACAAATCTGGCTCTAATGGGGTCTGCAGTGGAAATGGGGGCTTCCTGCTCTGAGCCTAATAGGTTCCTAATGGGTACTTAATGGGTACTTAGTGCAAGTGGACCCCCCCCCCAAATTACTTCTGGATTAAAAGGGACTGTTTTCATTCCCTACAGGGGCAAAAGTAAAACAAGAAGTGACCAAATAATTTCCAGCAAGGGGAGTTCCATGCAATGCTTTGAGCTGCCTGAACCATGAAAGGCTCAAAGATTAGTCCAGTTTCAAGTTGGTGCTCACACTTAGGTTGCGTCTAGACTACGGATGTGCAGGAATACTTGTAACATTCAAAATTCATATGAATTTGTCTGAATTCAGACAGTTGAATTTGAATCAAATGTAGGCACAATTGAAGACTGACGTTCAAATCCAAATTGAATGGCTCAGAACATTCGTACGAAGCTTTGTTACATTCGTGAACCTGGGAAAATCACATCTGCAATGGCTCCAGAGTGGATCTGAAGGGGATTGAGAGTGGCTTCAAAGCTGATTCAGGGCGGATTTGACGGGTTCAGAGCGGATATGTATGGGATTCATTGGGGGCACGCATGAGATTTGTATGCAATTCGTATTGAACATCTGTATCAAATTCATATCGAACTTTAATCCTGCCACATTCGAAAGGGATATATTCAAACGAATGTGAATTTTCTTGCATTCAGTTCAATACGAATTTTTAAAAAATTGGTGCTCATCACTAATCCAGATGTTGGTTGCTCATTTTGCTATATCTTTTGCTCATTTTGCTATATCATTTTGCTATATTCCAGAGTAAAGCCACACTTGCTCCCAGAATGTTAAAATATAGGCTGCAGAGGTGATGACTCTGAGAGGTTTCTATGATAACCTGTCAGAGGTCATTTAGTAGCCCCCCCCCCCCAACGTATTTTAGCTGGCTCATACTGGGAGAGGTGATCATTGCAGAAATTCAGACCTAAGACATTTAATAATAATAATAATAATATTTATTTGTATACCGCCCTATGGCAAACCAATCCGGGCGGTTAACAGTAAAATGTAAAATATAACAATTAAAAACACCTTATCCCTCCCCCCCTTAAGAAAGTATTAAACAGTATAACATATTAAAACATAATATCAATGCATAAAACATATAAAAACTAAAAACCCTGATGTCCCTCTACTGATCCTCAACCATCACTAAGATGGGGCCACGGGAGGAATCAGGGAATCTGGGCCGGGATGGTTAATCTGGAAAGGCCTGCCGGAAGAGATCCGTCTTGACCGCCTTTTTAAAGCTGTCTAATGATGTTATCTGACGGATCTCATCCGGCAGGTCGTTCCAGAGTCACTAGGACCTGTACAGTCACTATCAGTACCTAAGCGGAGCCCTGCTGGATCAGGCCACAGCCCATCTAACCCAGCATCCACTCACATAGTGGCCCACCAATTGCTTGCAGGCATCTCAAGCAGGAGAAAAAAGCAGAACATTCACCTGCTCTCCAATCCTGACATTAGGATCAATTATTATGGAAAATAAATACCTCCCACACATGTCCTTTATACAACAAAACAGTCACGTGAGAATGTTTATGGGTGGGTGCAACATACAAGAGGTGAGTTTTTGATATGTTTGTTTTTAAATGTTGTGAGCCGCCCAGAGACCCTTGGGTATGGGGCGGGATATAAATATAAATATAAATAAATAAATAAAATAACCGTCCACCGCAAATGGGGCCTTTTGGCATCTCTGCTTTAGGAAGGGCAGACATGAAGCTCTCTGTTCTGCAATTCTCCCTCCCAAAAGACAATCATACCCACAAGAAGTGTTACGGATGCTTTGACTTAATGAAGCCAATGGTGTGAATAATTAAAATTAGCTGATGAAGCAAAATCAAGAACACTTTTTCTCATAAACTTTGGAGGTTGCGATGTGATCTTAATGAAAAGCTGAGCAGACTTTAAGTAGGGAATTAGATTTTTACCACGAGTAAAGTCATCTCAGGAAGAGACCCAGATCCCATTATAACTAACTGACTGCATTTGATCAAGGATCAGAGAATTCCCAGGGTCTGGATGGAACACAGCCATGTTTCGGAGTGGGGTTGCAGGCAGCGTTTTCAGCGAAACCACATTCTGACAGCAACAGAAAGCATCAACGGCTGTACCATCACCAGCAAAGTTGTGGTAATGACAGAGAACATATGTCTAATCTGCTTTGAAGGTTGCTGTATAAACATTGGTGGTCAACAGACAGTCGGGCCTGAGCAATTAAATCTGGGGAATTCTTAAATCAAACCATCGCTAAAGCCAGTTTTTGGTTTTGACATCAAAGAGGGTCATAGGATCACTTGGGTCCTCTTAAAGTAAGTTGGGTTGCATCCAGACAGGGTCAAAAGCCTGTTGAGTGTTCTGTAATTGCACTTGATTTGCCAGATGTGATCACAGTGTTTCTGATACAGCCTTGGAATACAGACACCATTTACTGGGTTATTGTTATCTGAGTAAAATTAACTGTCATAGCACTATACCCTGCTATTCCATAACCGCAGGTATGTCTGGGTTATTGGGGGAGGAGGAGGAGGAGGAAGAGGAGGAGAAGAAGAAGTTGATTTTTATACCCCACTTGTCTCACCCCTAAGGAGACTCAAAGTGGCTGGCAAACCTTATGTTCCTCTCCCCACAACAGACGCCCTGAGACATCAGTAGGGCTGTGAGAGCTCAGAAAGAGAACTGACTAGCCCAGGGCCACATCAGGTGGCAAAAGTTGCATTTTGTCCTTGCAAGCAAAAACAAAACCCTTCAGCACAGTTGGGGTATTTGAACCCGGGGTGGATGACAGTGTAGGTGGTGTTTTGTATGTGTCTCTAAAAAAAAAGTATAAGTATGCGGATTTCAAGATAAAAGATCAGTTTTACAAATAAAGCTATTATTAAAAAACAAAAACAAAAATCACCCTTATATAATTCTGGCTATTTTTGTTGAGTAGAGATGGACAACATATTCTAACATAAATTGGAAGCCTAAATACTAAATGTGAAATACTAGAGATGATGGTGATGATGATTAATTATGCCAATTATTAGTGTCCTACAATAAGCTGGACTGTGATTTAGGCTGTAGTCCAAAATATTCATGTATTTGGGTACAGACACAAAACGTGTGTGCTTCCAAAATTTTGCCGCCTCCATTTTGTTCAAAACTGGAAAGACAAAAAGCGGCAACCAAGTTGGACAGTGTGTGCTCCAAATTTTTATTCCTCCATTAATATCTCAAGATGATAAAAGTGTCCATTCAGCTGGCAAGATGTTGCCTCGCCTGTGATCGTCACATTTTCACTTTTGCTATAATGCAATTTCTACGTAGCCCGAAGGGGATAATACATGATCAGTTATTAGCACTTTTCCTCTGTAAATTAATCAGAAGCAGCTACCAAATAATTACAGTCTTCTCTTCCAAATCTATTATCTTCCATCTTAAATTTGAGCAGATGGCTGGCTTGGGGGCATATTTTATTCCAGGTATGGAATTAATTGATGAATTCCCACCTTACAAACAGAGAACCTTGTATTATTGTCAAATGATTTTTCCTTCCACGATCAGAAATGTCTAGCAGCAATGAAGGGTCTGTATTAAACACAAGACAAATTTAGTTTTGGTGCAAGAATTACAAAATCCTTCTCCGTGGATCTAAAAATGACCACCTGTGGTTCTCAGATCCAATCCCTGGCAGCCACCAGATTAGACTACTGTATTTCACTCTACATGGGGCTACCCTTGAAAATAATCTGGACGCTAGGATGAAAAACATGGAAGTTATGACGGAGCAACCATGCCTTAGCAACAATGAGACAAAGGTCTTTGCACTAATCAGTTCAAGAAGGGCAAATATAGGTACTTCCAGAAAAATAAAATTAAAAATCCCTGGAATGAGCAGTAAGTCTTTAGCGGGGTGGCGGTGGGAGTCTTTATCAGCTTCCTGTGTAATCCATCCCAAGGGTCTCCTGTTGGGGGCCACCATTCGGAAAGCCTGTAGATCTGGATGGAAATGAAATGATGGGTTGGCTATGTAGATTCTGATGGCTTAAAGCTAAATTCATGAGATAATTGTAATCACACTGTGGCCCTTTCTGCACTGAGCCTTATTCCAGATTAGATTCTAGAACAGGACCCTGCTGTCCACTTGCTAGTGCAGACAACAGCAGGTCCCAGGTAGGGTCTGCCATAGTCTGCACTAGTATGCAGATAGCAGGTCCCTATTCCAGGATATAATACGGAATAAGGCTCAGTGGAGAAATGGCCTATGTCTCCTTGGTCTCAGCTGCTCTGCTGCTCTAAGCAAGGCTGCTCCTGGATCCAGATCTCATGAATCCGTTCATACTGGGCAGTCTTACTGGGCTTTGTTCTAACCCAGGCAATGCCACCTGTAGCTGCACTAAATCACAGTGCACAAAGTTAAGAAATTTTGGTTATAGGGCTGAATTTTAAAAAAAAATCCAAAAAAATCAATACGATTAAAGAAACTAATACATAAAACGGTGCTAATTTGGAACACTGAGCTAAAAGCACACGCAGGCGGCTCACTCCTTGATTTCTGAATCCGTCAAAACAGTAATAATACACTGGGACCTGCAAGGGAGACTTTTAATTTTCAGATCTGGCTAAGAGTGACACACACACACACACACACACAGGGACATGAGACATGGACACACACACTTTCTTGCAGAATCTTTTTGCCAGTTGTCAGAAGAAAAGCCATTTTCATGAGTGTCATAAATCATAACAGGAACAAAAGAGGTCTGGAAGCTCATTCATAGCTTCCTTCCTCTATTATTTTTCTTTTATAACTTCCCCATTTGGATCTCTTCCTGTTCCATCATACACAAAAGGAAAACAGAGCTCAAAAGCAGCCGCTGCTGTGCCTCCTGGGTGCAGAACAGGAAGGAGGAGGAGGAGAAGGAGGAGGAGAAGAAGAAGAAGAAGAAGAAGAAGAAGAAGAAGAAGAAGAAGAAGAAGAAGAAGAAGAAGAAGAAGGATTAAACCATGATGATCTGTTACGAATTTACAACAACTCTTGTTCTGATAAAGCTTCCTCCTGACTTGCTGCCAATACCCAATGATGAAATTCTACATCCATGGCTGAGGAGGACAGGCTGAACTTCCTAGCAATGGGTTCTCTTTATTTTCCACTGCAGGGATCAATCAACGCAGAGCTAAGTGTGCCATAGAGGGCTGTTCCTCTGGCCACGAGGCTCTGATTTCCCTTTTCATTTCAGGCCACAACCGCTCTCCCGCAATAACTGAGAAGCTCTGGCACCATAAAAGCCCAGCTGTGGCACTCCTGTTGCTCATGCTCCAGACTAGGCGTGTGCATGGAGCCATTTTCCACATTCTATTCGAGTTGAATAGAATGTGGAAAAATTCGGCTCCGGCTGAATATCCCCACCCCACCCCCACTCCGGATGTAGGGGTATTCATGTTCGAGCAGGGATATTCTATAGAATATCCATGCTCAGAACGAATAACCCCCCCCCCATTCCCGCCCTTTCCCCCACTTACCTGAGCTGAGATGCCGCCACTGCTACTGCCCCAGGCAGGAGGGAGCCAGAAGCCCTGTATTTACCTCCCGGGAAACCTGTTGCCGGTTCCAGAGGGCCCTGGAAGAGGTCTGGGCTGCCACCAGAGCAGGTAATGGGGCCCTGGGAAGGCCCTGGGGGGGTAGGTTTGGGGGGAGGGAGGCCCCGGGGCACCCTGTATCCATTACTGAATCATCCGATTTGTGGACAGATAGGGCCTGATTTGTCCACGAATCTTGCAATCTGGACGTATCTGTCCAGATTCCGAATGCACTAATAATTCGTGCACATCCCTACTCCAGACCTGGCATTCATCAGCGGGTAGATGGTTTGTGTGTTCAATCGCATTGTTCGGGAGAGTCAGAATTGTGGACTTCTAAGTGAAAGAGCAGAATCTATTGGCATGGGAATGGGAAGGCAGAAACCCGATCCGTGCCTGAACACGTTCCGTCCTCCTAATTCATACTCTCTATCAGCAGCCAGCTTGTCAACTGGGAATAACGGGACAAGGGCAGAGTAGGGTACAACTAAAAGGTAATCGTTAAATTTGTAAAACTGGAAAGCACAGCATCAGAGTCTTAGGAAGGGTCTAGCAGCCAATTGCATCTATGAAGGCATGTTATCTTTATGAGCCATCAAAAGATATGTCAAGTGGTTCCTGTTGTGCCTGCAGGGGGAAGTGACATAAGAACCTAAGAGGAGCTGAGTAGCTCAGGCGGCAGCCCATCAGGTCCAGCATCCTGCCGCACACAGTGGCCCACCAATTGCTTCTGGGCATCTCAAGCAGAAGATAAGGGCAAAACCTTCAACTGCTCTTGAATCTCAGTGAATGGCCTTAGAGGCATCCTGCCCATCTCCCCAACCTGGAGGATGTATCTGGGCATCCATTCTAGTAGCCACTGATACATCGATTATCCATGTATCTGTCTAACCCTTTCTTAAAGCCATCTAGGCTTTTACCGCCTCTTTGGCAGACCGATGAGCCACTGGGTGAAGTCCCCTGGTCTGATCTGACCCTCCTGCCCATCAGCTTCATAGAGGGGCTCCATGGTTCTAGTGCCGTGTGATAGAGAAAACTGGGGTATAAAAGCCAACTCTTCTCCTTCTTCCTTTTCATATCTGTGTCCGTAACAGAGATGTGCACAAATGTTTTAAACATTTGAAATTCGTTCAAAGTTGATTGAATGTGGACATTCGAATTTGAATAAAATTAAAATTTAAACATTCAAAGCATTCAAAAGTACAGATACGTACGTATACCTATCTGTGGGAATCTCATATGTACCTGTACGCATTTGGGATTATAGTATGGGACAAAAACGGGACGCATACAGGACAAAACGGGATGCGTATGAAATGCATACAGATACGCATAACGCATATGAATGTTGTTGCCATCCGTATCTTCAAACACAAACAATTTCAAATGTATTCAATTCGAATCGGATTTTGTTGCATTTGGATTCTGAACATTTGAATCAAACTGCATGTTTGGATACTCGATTTAACTTGAATTTGAATGCAAAACAACCATTCGGGCACATCCCTAGTCTGTAAATTGCACCATGAGGCTGCTAAATGCCCATGAGGGACTCTAGTACCAGAGCTGTGTTGGGCCACTGCGACAGGTCACAGGAAGGTCCTCTCTCATAAGCAGTGGACCACTGCCCCTTCCATCAACGGACAGTTACCCACGCAGGCTCTTTCACACAAGGTTATTTGCTTCTTTCTTGGTAGAATCTATAGTGTTTTGCCAAGATCTTCTTCTGGAGAGGTACTAGGGGTTCTGCCTGGGACCACCTGCTTCCCAGTAAAGTGATCTACCTCTGTCCTTTGGCACTTCCAAAGTAGCTTACATTGCTACCCCAAAGGATTTGTAGAATACAAGGAAACATCAGGCTAGGTGTTTGCACAGATTTTTTTTTGGCATTTGAATTTGAGTCAAATCAAACATTCAAAAATCCAATTTGATTCAAATCTAAAAATCCGAATTTCCGAAAATCCAATTCGAATCCAGATTATCCGGATCTGTAAATTCAAAAATCCGATCGGTTTTACGAATTTGTGCGCATCCCGTATACATTTCTATCTCCGAATACAAATCGGATTCCCCCCCATCCCGTATGCATCCCGTTTTATCCTGTATGCATCTCTTTTTCATCTCGCATGATAAGTGCAAATGCACATAATTTTCATGCAAATTCTGATGTGATAAATACGCATCTATACATTTGAATCATTTGAATAGCCGTATTGGATTTTTGGAAATGAGAAAATCCATTCGAATGTGTAAATTTGAATATCGTTAAATCCGATTTGAATTCAAATGCCGATATTCATTGGATTCAAATCAGATTTTTGAATTTTTGAATATTCATGCATATCCTTACATTAAGCCGCTCCTTGTTAAGAGGAATAGTCTCAACTAACAGTCACATTCACATGACATCTCTCAAAAGATGCACACATGCACGCCCCAAACCACATCTGCATAGATTTTAGCCACAGCCTTCTGATGAGTATCTGGGATTCATAATAAAACTGGAGCCATACAATAGGAAGTGTTTTGTGGCCACGCAGAGTGCACGCTCTGCGTATAGCATTACATATAAATACGAACATTGCAGCTAAAACCAAAGCCGGGGACTGCAATATGGAACAGTCCTGGTACCACAGAGCCTGAAGAAATTCCAACACACATGTTTCACTGGCAAGCAAAACTTGGCAGTTACTAACCCTTGCAGGAAAACATACTTGGTCACTTCTGCCTGAGATTATGGGCCTTTCTGCATCTGCCGCCGGAAAACGGATCTATAAGATCCGTTTTCTGGCGAAACGTTTTTAAAAAGAATCTGCCCCAAACAGGGGCAAATTCTTGGAGGCCCCACGCATCTGCACACGCACGGGCCATCCCAGTCCGGCCTCCAGAGGCCCTGCCCAGCTGTCAAAGACGGAGAGCGCATGCTCTCTGTTTGACAGCTGGCCCTGCCCACTGTCCTTCGAGCTGACATGGCAAGACCGGCAGCTGGCTTCCCCGGCTTTCCCCTCGCAAGAGAAGGCACAATGGTGCCTTCTCTTGCCAGGGGAAGCTGCAGCTGCCACCCCCCACCCCGCCCGTGGCTGTGTGCTCCCAATCCGGTTCTTACCTGGTCACGGCTCGGCTTCTGGAACCAGGGACCTGGCTTCCACTGCGTGTCCGTGTGCCGCAGCCGCAATTGGCCAACCACCCTCATGAGGGTGGCTGGCCCCTTCCCCCTCCACATGGGTGCTCTGGCATTTCCACTGCAAGCACGCTAGCACCCATTGTTACTGGGTGCTACACCGCCGGCGGAGATGCATCGGGTACCTCCTTAGATCCGGATCTACTAAATCCGGATTAGCTGAAGGACCCATACTTCGATCTGCCACATATTTCGAAGATTTTCCAGAGCCTTTGACAAAGGCTCTGTAGGTCTGTAGGATTGGCATTGCTCTCGTGTGGGATCCTCTTCTTTGGAGCCAGCTTCAGAGCCGACTTCGGAGATTGTGCACAGGCTTCGGAGCTTTGAGTTTTGGGGCACCCCCCCCCCCCAGGTGTGTCCCCCTGGAGCCTGCCCCAGACCCCATTGCCCGATCACGGTGGGAATGTGCTCCATATAATCTGGATGTGATGCCTAATGGGGTCTACAAGAAATCCAGATTATAGGTCCTGTTCAATCCGGATTTCCCTAGAACTGGTGGAAACATATGTAGCTCTAAAGGGCCTGCAGTGGAAATGGGGCCTTCCTGCTCTGAACCTGATGGATCCTTAATGGGTCCCTAATGGGTACTTAGTGCTAGCAGAAAGCCCCCCATTATTATTATTATTATTATTATTATTATTATTATTATTATTATTATTATTATTATTATTATTAATAATAATAATAATAATAATAATAATAATAATAATAATAATAATAATAATAATAATAATAATAATAATAATAATAATAATAATAATAATAATAATAATTTGGGCTCTCGGTCAAATCACCATTTAAAAGCAATGGGTTACTGCCAGCACTCACACAATACTGAGGTTAATGTGTTGTGTTGAAATGTTTACTGGTGGGGTTTTGGGAGAGCAAAACAAAATAAGAAAGTCTTACGTGTTGCATTCGTTCATTATTAATATGTTACTTAGAAAGCAATATATGTTACTAGAAATATGTTTCCTTGAACGGCCATAAAGCTTTAGAAAGGTTATCTCTTTGGTTTTGTACACTACACCAAACTTACAATAAGCAACTACTAAAAACACACAGACTTAACTAATCCTTCCTCGCTTCCTCTCTGCTATTCTTCCTCCTTCCCTCCCCCTTCCCTCTCTTTTTTCCCTCTTTTTCTCCTCCTTCCTTCCTTCCCCTTCCCTCCCCCTCCCAAAATCTAGTAAGGCTTGCACCCTTCCCAATTTAATCCTTCCAGATTTTAAAATTACATATTTTTAAAAGTCACACCATGGAGCCTCCATGTAGTAATTAAAGGGTTAATTATATGCACCATAAAAGACTAAGGTCTGTGATTTATGGTGCACACCCACCCCCTATAATCTGGCCATAAATAAGAGGGCTGGTGATAAGGAAAAGCTTCAGGCGGGAGGGCAACTCACCGTCTTTAATGGCCAGTTATATGACATGCTTCTAGTACATTGGTAGTAAATCAGCAGAAACATCTTTTATAGAGTTCTGGGTTTTATGATGTCATTAACTTTCTTCCTTATACTTAAGGGATAATGAAATAAAGTCATGAGGAGGGATCAGGGCATGGTATCTTGTGGGCAGCCATGGGAGAGCCAACTTGGTGCCCACTCTGAAGTCCAGGAAAGTGGGAGGGGGAGGGGCAGAGGACAGGAAGGAGGTTAAGGGCCACTATTTGGGGTTTGGGCTTTATTTATGTATTTATTGTGGCAAACTCTGAAAATGTGCCAAGCCCATTAATGTGCACTTTATACGAGAAGGGACTCTTTCCTCTGTTGCAAACTGGTCTGAATTTTCAGCAGGCAGGACAGCAAAAAGATGAAGATTGACTTGAAGTTCAAGCTTGTTTTCAGATACAGAAGAAGAAGAAGAAGAAGAAGAAGAAGAAGAAGAAGAAGAAGAAGAGTTGGCTTTTCTACCCCACTTTTCTCACCCATTTAAGGAAACTCAAAGCGGCTGACAAAGCTTTTCTATTCTTCTCCCTACAACAGACACCTGCAAGGTTGGTGGGGCTGTGAGAGCTCAGAAGAGAGCTGTGAGTAGCCTAAGGGGGAGGGCGGAATTGAACCCAGTATTCCCAGCTAAGGGTCCGGCTCCTTAACCACTAGACCAAACTGGCTCACAAATTGAAGGTCAATGTGACTGTCCCACCAGGATGAGCATATGCAGTGTTATGTTACTGAAAAATACCTACAGTCACCACACTGTCTCTATGTGATACCTCCCTCTCTCCCTCCCTCTCTCCCTTTCCTTTCCTTTCTTTTCCTTTCACATAGCAGTCTGTAGCTGTGAAAGTCAGAGATTATACACATTTCAGTAAAGTCTTGTAAAGATTTATTAGAAAAGAGAGGACCTTCTAGTGCATTTCGGGTCACAGTCCTCTCATTACAGAGGGGAAGAAAATACTGAGGGTGCGTCCCCATTCAACTTTTAAAGAGATTTGAATTCATTTCCAAAGCGGAATGTTCTCAAACGATCGGAGGAATCTGCAGTTTCCGAGGTTTAAAGCTCCCGGAACACGGATTATCTGTATTCAGATCAAAAGAACTCTAGCTGCAGGATTTAGGAATAATCATTATTTGTCAACGGGGACACAAGCAGTTTGCATGATTTAGGGGTGTTCTCAGTTCCCCCTGATCCAGTCATAAGCTGTGATTTCCTCCCCCCCCCCCCCGCTGTTTTCTAATGAGATCTGGCTGCACTGTGACATTCAGCGCTCCGTGTCCCCTTTCAGATATAGAAGATAAAAAAAAGGCAAGTGGGGGGAATCCTATCGCCTTTCGGTCCCCAGCCGAAGCTCAAATTGGCAGCTTCCCTCCTGGGGGCTGTAAAAGGGTGCCAGCTCTTAAAAGGCTTCCTACTTTCAGCTTATCAGATCCAAGGATATGCTGTGATTTCTTCCTCTTTCCTCCCTCTCCCCATGAGATGCAAAGGTTCAGGCTTGGCTGAAAGTGTGAGTGAAATATATCAAGAGATCAGACAATACAGTGTAGCGAGCTATCAGACCATAGCCCGAGGAGAGTCTGATTTTGCTTAGACAGGAATTGAAAAGAGTTTTAAATGCTTGCTATTCGCGCTGTGCCCATGCTGTACAAAGCTGGTGCCTACTTTGTCCCTCTTACTGGCAAAGAGGGGCTCTTCTGCCAGAGATCCTCCTCCTGCTTGCCCCTCCTTTCTTCCACCCACGCCTTTGCCTCCCTCTGTGTCCCCATGGCGATCTGAATCAGGCTTATACAGGGGGTGGGGCTTGGATCCCTGCCCAGGAAAGAGGGGGGGGGAGGAGTTTCTGCCCCTGCAATCTGATTAATGTGCCCTGGAAGGGACAGGTTCCAAATCTGGGGGTCCTTTTGGACTCTGTGCTGAAGTTTGACACTCAGGGGGAGGCTGTGGCCAAGAGTGCCTGTTACCAACAACGGCTGGTGTACCAGTTAAGCCTTTTCTGGACAGAGATGACTTAGCCACAATTATCCATGCCCCGGTAACCTCCAGACTAGACTACTGTAATGCACTCTATATGGGGCTGCCCCTGAAGATGGTTCGGAAGCTGCAGCTAGTACAAAATGCAGCAGCTAGGTTGCTGACTGGTACAGCTGGCCACATGCACATCACGCTGGTCTTAAAAGAGTTGCACTGGCTGCTGATTCACTACCGAACCGAATTCAAGGTGTTAGCTTTAACTTATAAGGCCCTAAATGACTTGGGACCCAAATATCTGAAGGAATGCCTGCTTCCATATCGACCTGCCCATGCCTTAAGATCTGGAGGGGAGACGCTCCTGGTTGTCCCACCACCATCAGCAGCAAAAGGGGTGGGCACCCAGGATAGGGCCTTCTCAGGGATGGCCCCTAGCCTATGGAATAGCCTCCTCCTTGAGGTGCATCTATCACCTTCATTGTACACGTTTAGGGAGGCAGTGAAG
This sequence comes from Aspidoscelis tigris stejnegeri, assembly GCA_023333525.1. Taxonomy (NCBI): domain Eukaryota; kingdom Metazoa; phylum Chordata; class Lepidosauria; order Squamata; family Teiidae; genus Aspidoscelis; species Aspidoscelis tigris. The sequence goes on along the minus strand of JALMGA010000022.1, from coordinate 2,138,445 downwards.
ACGTATCTCTTTGCTCTGGCCATCAGCTTATTGAGAACACACTTTTCTCTCCACTGGCAGATGCTGCTATTCTTTTAAATGATGTTTGATTTTAGATGCTGTTACCCACCCAGAGACCTCCGGATATAGGGTGGGATAAAAATGTAAGTAAGTAAGTAAGGAAGGAAGGAAGTAAGTAAGGAAGGAAGGAAGGAAGGAAGGAAGGAAGGAAGAGTAAGTAAGTAAGTAAGTAAGTAAGTAAGTAAGTAAGTAAGTAAGTAAGTAAGTAAGTAAGTAAGTAAGTAAGTAAGTAAGTAAGTAAGTAAGTAATAAGCTGGCAGTGGGATTGTGAAAATACAGAGCTCACTGCTGATTTAAAAGACACAGATTAAAACCCAGAATAAATGGTGCAGTGAAAACAAGCCCTGATAGCTATAATAAAAGACCTGAGTTCTTTAGGCTTTGGTGGTTGTCCCATCAGAGCAAACTGGACAATGTCTTACCGCAGCCTGCAGTTCAGAGGTTGAGTCCATTTCAGCCCTTTCCTTCCTTCATCTTTCAGTTCTGGTGAGCTAAGGCATGTATAATGCACCACATGCAGCGGTGTCTGTTTTCCCATGTGTCTGCCTAAAGCTTCAGCCTTTAACAATGTTCTCTTACCTGCCATCCGGCTGCCCCTGTTCTGAGCCCTGGCATAGTCGCTATTTGCTTTTCCTGCGCCTAGCCTTGTCCACTGGTAGATTGAATGCCAAGTCTCCAGCATTCCACATTCACTCTTGCACGCGAGCAAGTGTAGAATGCGAAGGAGGTTAAAGGAGAAAGCAGAAAGGGCATCCCACTCTTTTCAACCTTTTTCAGCTGCACAGGTTCAAGGTTCAGTACTGCCTGCTGAGAGGCTTTCTTGCCTCCACAGAAGGACCCAGGGGGAAAGATCAAACCCGTCCAGGAAGCCAGAATGTGGCACAGAACATCTTACTGGGACTCTAGGGGTGCGTACCCAAGGACACTTTAATCCGAATTTAATTCAAATTCAGGAAGGACTACTATAATTAATCTGAATAAAATCTGAACTGAGCACCCAGCGTACCCATGCAACTCATTATTCCTGGATTTTATAACAATCCTGCCTAAATCCAAAAAAAAAAAAAAAAAAATCCTGTAGGATGTTGGTCCTCCTGGCATGTCTAGTACAGTATCCTCGAAGGAGAAACAAATCTGAAACAGGAGTCACTGCCAAGGAGGACATCCTGCTTGCCACCATCCTACAAAATCTGAAAGGGTGTGGTATATTTGCCTGAGACCTGAGCCTCAAATAACAGTCCACACTTGTTCTTTAGCATAAGCCTAGTTAAACACTGTGGGCTTGAAGTACGGCTGGGCAGTTCCTTCCTGACCAGGTTTCTGGGGCCCCGATTGGTGGTCCACCAACAGCATTTGCTCCTGTGCTGTGATCGCTTAGAGTTCCCTCTTCCATTCTTATAAAGCTCCCCATTCAATGTGGCTTAAAGAAAGAGTCGCTCTGGGTGTCATTTTATGCCGTGAGGAATGGTCGCCCATCCCCAAGTAATTTCATGTCTGCCTTTACAGCCTCAAATTCACCCTGAGGGCATTTAATTAAGCATGCCTGATCACTGGTTTTATTTACTTGTTTTTGCTGTCCAGTAAACTTTATCTGAATGTTGACCTGAATGATTCCCAATGAATCTAACAGATACCTTTTTAATACTCTTTAATTAATTCTCGGCCTACCTCAAGTTTCCTGCCATTATTGCTATCAAGAGCTCACTTTCTGCATGTCCAATTCCAGCTGGACCCTTTCCTCACTCATTGCGTCTTCGTGATACTTTGCCTCCTGTCTCCCTCCAACCAGAATTCTGCACCCAAGAAGGCCATGGCCACTTGCAGACATGCAAAACAAGTGAATTAATTTATATACAGATAAAGGCACAGGTATTCTGCCTTAACTCTTGCAGTGTTCTTACTAGCTTGTTTCTGTACCAGCAGTCCATGCTGCATTTCCTCTTCTTTTACACAGAAAACCTGGCAGGATTTTCCCTGCCTTTCCCCCCCCCCCCCCATTCTTTCTTTTATATAGCAAGGTCATGGACTTTGGTGCTAGTGGAACCAGAAGAAGTTCTCAGACAACCCTTTCATAGCTTTCCCCCAGAGCGCCATATATTTTGTAAGGAATCATGCCAGGAGTGACAACCCAGAGGCGGCTCACTTTCCTTGGTGCTAACTTTATATCCACATTCATTACATGAATAGTCTGGCAAAACAGTTTCCTGTGATAAATTGGAATTCTGCATAGGTTGTACAGGCCGACTTCAATTTTCAGTAATGGTATACAATCATCTAGATGGTTATGTTCGATGCATGGAGCACTACTTCATTTAGAGACGTTTGAATGCATAAAGCCCTCCATGAACCATTCCAGTAACAAATTTCCTTATTTTAGGCGGTGTCACAGTACATAAGATTGGTCACATTCCTTCTCACACACACACACCCATTCCTTGCACCCCCACCCCCCTTCTTAATAACACCACTAAACCTGTCTTGTCTCTGTATGGTTGTTTGATGGGGGTTAAAAAACGTAACGCGAGGAAACGCATGTGCTGATGGTGGAGAGAGACATGTGGCCACATTCAGGTTAGACTGTTACTATTTGTGGTAGAGCAAGGTCCACGTCACCTCGGGCAGGATGCATATTTCATTCGGCCCAGGGAGAAAATGTGAGGTAAGCATTCCATTCCATTTTTATTTATATACCGCCTTTCCAAAAGAAACTTTTGCCCAAGGCGGTTTGCAACAAATGGAGAATAAAAAATACAAAGCAAAATACAATCATTACAACAAAGAAATATGGCAAATATAATCAACAACTTAAATCAAAACAGTTTTTTCCCCAAGGCAATTTACATAAGTCAAAAATACATTGCATATTATAACAAATAAAAACATTATATTATATAATAGTTTTAAAAAAGGCTGGCTGGAGGCTGCTTGGTCTTTCTTTCCCATTCCCTCCCTCAAATACACTTGCAGGAGGGTGGGGCTGCAGAAAACGCTCCCAGTCTGACCTGGAGGCTTCCTGAAGACTGCTTGGTCTTTCTCTCCCCTCCCCTCCCTCAAATATACTTGCAAGAGGCTGGGGCCACAAAAAACACTCCCAGTCCGACTTGGAGGCTGGCTGAAGGCTGCTTGGTCTTTTTCTCCTATTCCCTCCTTCAAATACACTTGCAGGAGGGTGGGGCCGCAGAAAAGGCTCCCAGTCTGATCTGGAGGCTGGCTGAAGGCAGACCTTAAGCAGGAGTTAAAGCTTGAAGTCTGGAGCTAAAGCTTGAAGTCTGCTGATCCACAGAATGATAGAGCTGAAAGGGACCTCTAGGGTCATCGAGTCCAGCTCCCTGCTCAATGCAAGATTCCCTAAACCAGCCTCTGACTGAAGACCTCCAGTGACGGAGAACCCACTGCCTCCCGCAGCAATCTATTCCACTGACTGATCGCCCTCACTGTCAGGAAGTTCTTCCTAATATCTTACCTGTATTGACTCCCTTGAAGTTTCATACTGTTGTTTCTAATCCTCCCATCTTGTGCAAGTGAAAATAGGGACAATCCCTCTGTACTGTGACAGCCCTTCAGATACTTGAAGACCGTGATCATGTCTCCTCTCAGTCTTCTCTTCTGTAGGCTAAACATGCCTAGATCCTTCAACCATTTTGGTAGCCCTCCTTTGAACTTGCTCTAGTTTGTCAACGTCTTTTTTTGAATTGTGGTGCCCAGAACTGGACCCAGGACTCTAGATGAGGTATGACCAAAGTACAGTAAAGAGGAATAATTACTTCTCGTGATCTAGACCTGGAGTTCCCAACCTTTTTTGCACCAGGACCAGCTTCCTTTTCCATAGTGTGGTGGTGTTGGGGACGGGGGGGTGTAGCGTGGCGTGGCATGGCGTGGCTTGGCGTGGGCAGGGCAGGGCAGGACAGCTTGTGCAAGTGAGAATAGGGATGATCTCTCTGCACTGTGACAGCCCTTCAGATACTTAAAGACCGTGATCATGTCTCCTCTCAGTCTTCTTTTCTGTAGGCTAAACATTCCCAGATCCTTCAACCGTTCCTCACAGGACATGATTTCTAGACCACTAACTATTTTGGTAGCCCTCCTTTGGACTTGGTCTAATTAATGTCTTTTTTAAACACTCAGTATCAGTTTATTTGGTTCTGATGCTATGCTGAATGACTTCTTCAGGCAGCTGATAAACCATTTGCATTCTGACTGAATGAAAGCAGCAGTATTTTTAATTGGCTTACGAGGTTGATAAGACCACAGCAGTGCTCAGCATAGCTTGGGGGGGTGTTTGGAGGTCTAGTTGTTATGCTGGTGAGATGTTGGCATTTCTTCTGTATCTAGAAAGTCCCTTGTTGATATTATTTTTTAAAATATATATTCAGGTGGCTGGTGAGATCTATACAGTGATCAGATAAACTATTTTTAAAAATAAAATGAAATGATGAAAATAAAAAGTTAAATCAATTTAAAGGAAGTAAAATTGTAGTTTGAAGATAAATATGAGATAGATTTAGAAAGCCTGGATTGGGATACAGTGAGGGGGGGGGGATCCTTCCCTTGCAAGTTATATATGATTTGGTCAATATTAATGACCAGAAGATTCTATTATTTCTATATTACTCAAATGTGCAATGTCTAAATTGCTTCCAATAATTTTCCATCTGAAGGATTAGTGGCTTGGAAGAACAAAACCCACAGTCATTGGGTTTTGCGCTATGCTGTAGGACATTAAGGCAGAATGAGGAATTAGCTGTGCCAAGGAGAAAATTTGCTACTGTCAAAGTTATTTAGCTATTAATTTACAAATACGACGTGATGGAATCAAAGAGAGAGGAGGGGGAGAAAGATATATTGGCTGGGCAATATTAAAAAAGGGGGGAGTAATTCAATATCTGGTTATAAATCTTTTTAATAAAGTTATGGTGCAGATGATGTTATTTTTATGTATTAATGAAAGAGATTAATTCTTATTTGGATTAATAGATGTCTAGGTATAATTAAATACTAGCAGGGCTGGAATTCAGAAGTATGATACTGAAATGTATTTAAGCAGCACCTTCATTCCAGACTAAGAAAGAAAGAAAGAGAGAGGAAGGGATGGAAGGAAGAAAAGAAGGAAGGAAAGAAAGAAAGAGAAAAAGAAAGAAAGAAAGAAAGAAAGAAAGCTTTCTGCGCAAGTCATTCTATGGTCCCCATGGAGCCCTTCTCTGCATTTAACCGTTGAACTTTTATTTATTACTGTTGCCCTGAACTTTTCACAGGGCTCCTTTCATGAGCTAAATTCCTCCTTTTGAAACATGCAACATTTGGACAAAAATAAGAAAGGACAATAAAAGAGAGAAGGAACAGAAGGAAAGAAAGAAAAGAAAAGAACGAATCAAAGCTTCACCCCGTCTCCTCTCTCTCCTGAAATTAACTTTTCTGCACTGAATTACCCAGCCTACAACATAGCATGTTCACCCACTGGAAATTATTTAGAAATAGCCGCGCTAGAAGGCCAAAGGCCTCCGTCCTTTATGTGGGGCTCCATGATTGATGCTTCGCCGGCCCTGCTGTGGCAAACAGCGATTTCTATCTGTTGCTAGCGGCAACAGTCTGGGGCGCAGCGTGATGCTGCCGGGAGCATCAGGGCTTGCCGCAGCCGTGGCCCGCACACAGGGAGAGACAAATAGTCTTTTCAGCTGGACAGGTCTCATGGGGGGCTTTGACATAAAGGGCCCTTTGGAAAAGCTGGGATTGTCAAGTCCTTTGATGGCCCCATGCTGGGCCATTAGCTTCTGTTACTAATTTGCAGCGTATGTGAGAGGGCAGGCCGGCAAGAACACCTGCAACTGCGAGAGAGAAAAAGTGCATTGTGGGAAGGGTTTTATGGGGAGAACACACAGACACACACACACAAAGAGAGAGAAAGAAAGGAAAAGGGAAAAGGGGGAGGAAAGAAGAACAGATGAGGCAGAAACCCCTGTGTTTATAAAGGCATTTGGCACAGGCAATTATCATTTTCAACTGCAACTGGAAAAAGGAGAGGGAGAAGGAAGGAAAGAAGGAAGGAGAGAGAGAGGAAGGAAGGAGGAATGAAAGACAGAGACAAAGAGAGGGAGGAGGGAAGGAAGGAAGGAAAGAGACACAAAGGGAGGGAAGGAAGGAAGGAAAGAGAGAGAGGCAAGAAGGAAGGACCGCACTTTTTGAAGATTTTTGCAAGGATTTTGCACCCCCTTCTGCCCCCCCCCAACAGGCTTACAAGCAGAGGAGACAATCTTACATGCAGTATGCTGAAATACCCAGCTAGAGTGGAGTTTATTAGGAACAGAATTTCTAAATTAAAGCTGAATCTCCTTGCTTAAGCTTCTTTGCTACCCTAATTCCACACCTGGAAACAATATTAAAGTAAAGCCGAAGATCAAAATGTCGGTGAGCGAGATATTGTAGGCAGATTCCTGGTGTGAATCCCCCCTCCACACCTCAGGAAGAGGTAACAACTTTTTTAAGTTCTACAGACTCAAGGGTAGTGAGAAACTGGGAATCTCATACTACCTGCAGGAGGAAATTTCGAATGAACTCTGTTTTAATGTTGCTGAACCCCCACGGATGCTCTAAACGTAGTGACAAGCACAGACTTTCTCCTCTGGGTGCTGAACATCATTTCAAAAAGCATTCAGTACCTGAAGAGATCCAGTACCACCTATTTATCACATTCAAATTGGGGGTGCAATCACACAGAGGGATTTGGAGATTCCCATTTTCTGTCATCACCTCATCTGTGGACCGAGGACCAGCAACACATATGTCTTCAGACGGCAAAGGGCTACAAGGGGAACCTGGCATTGCCCCCTGCCATAGGCCACCAGAACTGTATGGGGCTCTCCAAGCAGAGATTCACTTAGCAGGACTTCTGACAAGGTCTACGGGAGCTTGCTACACACAGGTCCTCTCCTTTCCTTCCTTCCTTCCTTCCTTCCTTCCTTCCTTCCTTCCTTCCTTCCTTCCTTCCTTCCTTCCTTCCTTCTTTCCTTCCTTCCTTCCTTCCTTTTCCTTCCTTCCTTCCTTCCTTCCTTCCTTCCTTCTCCCTCCCTCACACTTGGCAAGCTCCTAGAAGCTCCAGATGAGGGACACAAATAAAGGGAGCTATGGTGAGGTTGCCATAGATACATGTGGTGACCCAACCATAGCAGTGCCATAATGGTGCTGCGTCTCCCTGATCTCGACAGGGCCACTGTACCTTGGACTGAAAAGGTGATATGCTGAAGGTGTTTACGAGTGATCCAACACTCACCAAGTCCCCAGCATTCCATCAAAGCAGAAAGAGAACTCTGGTAGCCCTAGAGTTAGTTGTTCTTCACAAACTCAGCTGAAATATCATGGGGGCCTGAAAGCAACAGACACAGAGAAAGAGACACACACTTTTTGTCTGCCTTGATATGGAGGATTAGAAGAAGAAGACGAGTTGGCTTCTCTACCCCGCTTTCCTCACCCATTTAAGGGGACTCAAAGCAGCTGACAAAGCCTCTGTTCTTCTCCCCACGACAGACACCCTGTGAAAGCTGAGAAGAGAGCTATGACTAGCCCAAGGTCACCCAGCTAGGTTCATGGAGGAGGGCGGAATTGAACCCGGTATTCCCAGATAAGAGTCTAGCTCCCTAACCACTAGACCAAACTGGCTCACAGTTTGGAAGCAAACTGCCTTCCGGGATTGCAGCTTCCACGGGCAGAAGGGTAACGCTGGAGCCCTCGTTTTGGATAAACAACCAAGATGATTTCAAACTCATGAAAATCGTTAGCGGATCCTGCCCCGCTTTCCATTTAAGGGGGCTAAAGAGAATGCTTGTTCACAGGCTCGAGTTGCGTCCCCCCTCTTCCTGGCACACATTCCCTGCCCCCCCCCCCAAGCTATAAAACATGGGTGCATAATTGAGTCACTGGCAGCCTTTGGAGTGCAGGCAGCTCTCACAGATGTCTGCTTAATAAAAACAAATGGTAATAAGGGAGGGGGGATCAATAGAATGCCAAAAATAATCCTGACTTTTACAATGTTTAGGAAACAATAAGGCACATTTTTCTTGTTCCCACAACTTCTCCTGTGATCGCAGCGCTCCACGGCTTTACGGGAGAGTGTTTGACATAGTACAGGCTTCCCCCTGCGTTACCCTTTACATAAATCCTAGGGAGACATTTTCTTATGACCCAGTAATGAGTGCGGTTTTAGATCCTTTTCCTGAACGGGCTTAGCAGTGCTCCAAACTGGGCTCCACATTTGGGTTTACAGCAGTGGTTCTCAACCTGGGGGTTGGGACCCCTTTCAGGGTCGAACTACCCTTTCAGAGGGGTCGCGACGAGTCTCCCGCCGCCCTTCCCTCCCACCTTCCAGCTGCTCCACCCCTGTGGTTGGGGGTCTCCACAACATGAGGAACTCCATTAAGGGGTCGCGGCATTAGGAAGGTTGAGAACCACTGGTTTACAGGGATCTGAGCATTGCCTGTCCTTCACCCCACGCCCTTTCCGCTTGCCTTCAAAGCACCTCTGTGGCATGGGGGTAGGCCTGAATCAGTGTATAAAGTCTTTATTGATTATTGATTGATTGATTATTAATATTTCTATTCCGCCCTAAACCTGAAGGTCTTGAGGCAGGTAACAACCTTTAGAACAGCCAATTAAAACCAATTTAAAAACCAGTAAGGTACATAAAAACGTTTAAAAGATTCAGCATATTAAAATACTTAAAATACTTAAATACATAATTAAAATAATTACACCAGCCAAAGGCCAGGGCAAAGAGGTGCGTCTTTACCGCCTTCCTGAATATATACAGAGAAGGGGTGTAACGCATCTTGAGGGGGAGACTGTTCCATAACCTGGGGGCCATTATCAAAAAGGCCCTTTCCCACGTGCCCACCCGTTTCGCTACTGAGGGCGGTGGGACTACCAGGGGGGCCCCAGCTCCAGATCTTAAGGCACGGGCAGGTCGGTATGGGAGTTCGGACCAACACAGGGAGCATTTCTTCACCCAGCATTTCTTCGTTGGTCTACGGAATTTGTTGCCAGAAGAGGTGGTGGCAGCAACCAGCCTGAATAGCTTTAAGAAAGGATTAGACAAATTCATGACGGATAGGTCCATCAGTAGCTACTGGAATGGATGCTTAGGTAACATCTCCCAGTTGGAGAGACTGTCAGTGCCTCCTGGGTTAAGACCATTAACAGTGAACTGCAAGCTCATGAAGATTATGCCTTGGTCTTCTGCTTGAGAACAGCCAGAAGCAACTGGTGGACTATATGGGCTGTGGCTTGATCCAGCAGATCTCTTATCTTCATGGAGGACAGGTATATCAACGAAGAGCAGAATGGATAACTCTGAAGTCTATTTGCATGGAGTAGACAAGATGAACATTTCACCCTCATCTTCTGAGTGAAGATGCTGAGAAGCGATTGGTGGGCCGCTGGGTGAGACGGGATGCTGGACTAGATGGGTAGTGACCTGACCCAGCAGGGCTTCTCTTAATTCATGGAGGACAGGTGTACCAATGGCTACTAGAATTGGATGCCTAAGGACCACCACCAGGATACGTCTAAAGGTAATTTGTTCGGAGTCTAGCACAGATGAAGGTTTTGTGGCCGGATCCAGCAGGGCTCCTCTTAAGTTCTTATTATCCCTTGCTTTGAGTTCTGTGCCACCAACCGAGCTAAAATGCTGCTCACCAGACCTGAACCTCACTACAACTGCTTTTTGTGAAAGCAACTCAAAGTGTAGGGCTCAATACTGCTGCATTCATGCCTCTGCATTCCTTACCATAAGGATCCAAGTTTATTGAATGTCCCTGCCGTGGCATCAGAAAATATTCAGCACTATCAGATCAGCAATGTATTATTCATCTTATCATACTTTTGTAAAGTAATTAATGGGACCCTTCCCCCTCCTCCTCTCCCTCCCCTTTCCCTCCCTCTCCCTCCTCCTCAACTTAACCCAGGAGGCACTTGAAACACATTTCTCCACCCACCCGCAAGCACAGAATCCAAAGGAGCTCCATAATAAGCATGTTAAATACCTTATTGCTTTTTCAAAAACAAAAAACAAAAAACCATCAACAACAAACTAGAAGACGTTCCTAGACATTTAATTACAAAATATATGCATGCAAAAGACAGCAACAAGCCTACAGGAAGATCGACGCCTGCTCGGGTTTTCGACTGAAGCCTCAATAAATATTTCAAAGTTTGAAATGGATGCTTTGCAGCCGCGTGCTTTTCATTTGCACAACTGCCGGAAGGAAGCATTCAGAACTGGCTTAGAGCGAAAAGCAGTGTACTTTCCTGTAAAACTTTAATTGGGAAACTGACACTATATTATATCTGTACATCATTGCCTCCGAGCTGTTGTTAAAAAATTAAAGCAGCATCAAAGAGCTGTTCTGTTAAATTAACACATGTTGTATGTCCCAGACGTGCTCCCTGCCATGGAAGGAAATTGCTTTGAGTTGTAAACACTTTGACGGCAGCAAGGGACGGGGAACGCAGAGAGACTTCAGGAGGCACGGGGAAACCAAGGGCTGCAGATGTCAGGAGCTCTCAGGTCATAGGGAAAGTAAGGGGAAGGCAGCAGTGTTGTGCAGTTCCAAAGGGCAGCATATTTTCCAGAAAGAGGTGCAAAAAGAGCACCCTTTCCCAAAGGGAACTGAAACTCCAGTATCTCTCCTTCAGGAGAAATAAGTCAAAACAAATAAGGAAATCAGTGCACCGACTGAATTCACACTCTTCCGGTTTAATCAGGAGTAGACTGACCCTAATGGACAGACGTAGCTCTGTGGCTCAACGACTGCCCAGAAATAAGAAGGCTGCAAAATCTATCTCCAGAAGCTCTCTGGAAGAAAGTAAAGGTTTATCAGTGTTGTACCTATGAAGAGAAGATATCCACAGGTCAGTGATCAAAGCAGCTGCCTGAAGATCAGCAGACCGCAGATTCAGTGTTTGCCATTAGCTCAGAAGAAGGTGATGGCAAACCTCTTAAGCTGCAAAAAATTTGTAGAATTAAGTTGCAAGGAATTGTATGGAGAGCCAGCCCTGACTTGATGATAATAGTCTAGTCTTATACAAGCCCACTCAAACTTCACTGCATCAAAGGGGAATTGCTCCTTTACCATATGCATTGTTTAGAGGGCAGAGGTGTCAGGGTTTTTTTTAGAGCAGGGAAAAGATGTGCAAAGGTGAGTTTGTGTTTGGAAATTAGATCACATGATTTGTGTCTGAAGCTGTTTGCATCAAACTGAACATAAGGTTCTTTGGGGATCAGGAAATTCAATCAGACTGAACCAGACCTCCGCATATGTACCTGAGCGATTCAATCAAATGTTTTGTGTTTACTGCAGTTTTGCCTTTGAAAAGAACCTGGTTTTTGTTTCAAACAAGTTCAGAATTGACTGTGAACCACAGTTTGTTTAACTGAACACTTTGCCATCACGTTGAATAAATGGGTACGTATTTCCCGGCGTATAAGATGACTGGGTGTATAAGATGACCCCCAACTTTCCAGTTAAAATACAGAGTTTGGGATATACTCGCCGTGTAAGAAGACGACCCCCGGCATATAAGACGACCCCCGACTTTTGAGAAGATTTTCCTGGGTTAAAAAGTAGTCTTATACGCCAGAAATACAGTATTTGGTAAACCACTGAGCCAAATTTGTGGTTTTCACTCATGCACATCTCTGGAGTAGGAATGTGCACAGTTGTGTGTGGTTTTTTTTTTTTTGCATTCGAATTCAAGTTGAATCGAATGTCAAAACATTCGATTTGAATGTTTAAAATCCGAATGTAACAAAAAAGATTCAAATCCAATACATTCAAATCTATTCGTTCGAATGTCAGATTCGAATTTGAAGATACGAATGTTGACAACATTTGTATGCGTTATACCTATCTGTACCCATCTCATACACATACCGTTTCATCCCGTATGCATCCCGTTTTCGTTTCGTATTATAAGTGCAAATGCATACAGATATGTATGATATTCATACAGATACGTATCTAATACATGCATATCTGTACCTCTGAATCATTGGAATGAATGTTTTGGAACATTCAAAATTCGTTTGAATGTTTAAATTTGAATGTGAAGGCATTCTATTTGAATTTGAATGTCCACATTTGATTGAATTCGATCGGATTTTGAATGTTTAGAACATTTGTCCACATTCCTACTCTGGAGCAGAATAGAAACCCAACACCACCTAGCATGAAATCACAGAAGTACAGCCTGATGCCATTCACCTGTGCTTTATACTGATTCTCTATGGTGCAAAGATGTTTAATCCTGTGTTGGCCATGGGCATGATGTGGAAGAACTTGAGGGTGTACTCAGTGGGAGAAGGCTGCTCTCCTGAGACTAAACAAAAACTGGGAATTCGCTAAAATAATTTGGAAAAATTCCTACCGGGCTGTGGTAAGTTTGTGAGGTAAGTCCTCTGGCTTTTGGTCAGAGTTTTGGGTACTTGCTGTGGCAGCAGGTTCAGATATTTCTAGGTGAGTTTAGAAAAGTTCTAGGTGAGTTTAGAAATTTATGAGAGACCGCATGGTCTATATTCTTGGTAACTCAGAGAAGGAAACCGGGGATTAAAAGATTAGCCATTTCTGAGCTGGGAGGAGCAGCAAAGGTCAGTTGAGGGTGATCACGCACATAAAATATTAATTTAGAAAATTTGCCTTTAAGAAAAAAAATTAACACATTCTAAGTTATTTTTTCAAAAAGTAAAACAAGTGTCTGGATTTTTTCTTCAAATAAACTAGGAGCAATAGGAAAAATAACTCAAATAGTAACAAATGCAAAAGAAATAAGATAATTCAAAGAAAAATATCTAAGCAATAACCTAAGCAATAACAAAAACTTGAATAGTCTTAAAAGGTAAAACAATCTAAATAGTAACAAAAGCAAATTAATTCAATAGTAACGAAGGTAGTATGTCAGTAGGGGGAAAGGGGGCTTCCCAGTGTTTTGCACTGAGTGTCATATGTATGACAACCTGCCCACTGGGCAGAAGTCCTGGGTATGTGCTTGGTGCAATGAGCTACAGGCTCTCAGGGAATGTGTCTCTTCCCATAAAGCCAAGGTAGCAGACCTGGAGAAGGAGATTGAGAGAGACAGGGCTGTGGGTGAGGCCTTCAGGGACGAAGTAGGAGCATCCCACTCCTTGATGAGCAGCTCTCCAGCTGCCTTGAAGAGTGGAGGCCTCAGGCAGGATGGACATCAGGCTGAGGAAGAGGGACAGGCTCCCTTAGTAAGGACCCCTTCCTTAGTAGATGTGCCTGTATCCACTTGTGTGAGGATACTCCTCCATGGGTAGCGAGAGGAGGGTTTCTTATAATGGGTGATTCAATTATTAGGAACATAGAGAGGCGGGTTTGCGATAGGCATGTTGACCACATGGTGACTTGCCTACTGGGTGCAAAGGTTGCATCTAGATAGATTGGTAGATAGTGTTGGGGAGGAACCAGTGGTTATGGTACATTTCGGTACCAATGACATTGGGAAGGTGAGGTCCTGGAAGCCAAATTTAGGTTGTTACATAGGACATCCAGGGTTGTATTTTCAGAAATGCTACCTGTTCCACGTGCAGGACCAGCTAGACAGGCGGAGCTCAGAAGCCTCAATGCATGGATGAGGTGTTGGTGTTGGGAGGAGGGGTTTAGATTTGTTAGGAACTGGGGAACATTTTGGGAAAAGCCAAACCTGTACAAGAGGGATGGGTTTCTCTTGAACCAAGATGGAACCAGACTGCTGGAGATTAATATTAAAAGGTCACAGAGCAGCTTTTAAACTGATCCCTAGGGAAAAGTGGACAGGAGCTGGGCAGCATCTGGTTTGGGAGAGTGTGCCGTTGAGAGAGGAGGGCTAGAACTATGACTTAATACTAAGCCAATTGGAGAACCAGTCAATAATATGCAAGAATGATGCAAGGGGCAGTATAAGGCTTCAAGGGTTCACAGAGGGCAGAACTTGCACCAGAGGAGTGAATACAGATGTATAAATGCAAATACCAGAAGCCGTCAAGCTAAAATAGGGGAGCTAGGAAGCTTGGTGATGGATAATACAATTGATATCATTGGTGTAACTGAAACCTGGTGGACCAGTGAAAACCAATGGGATACAGTCATCCCAGGTTACAAACTGAACAGGAAAGACAGGGAAGGGCGAAATGGTGGTGGTGTAGCCTTGAATATTAAGGAAGAATCTTACAAACTGGAACATCCAGGTGAGTCTGACTTCCACAGAAGCAGTTTGGGTAGGAATACTAGGCCAAACAAGGAAGCCTTATATTAGGGACTTGCTATCGCCCTCCCAACCAAACTCCCAAAGGAGAGCAACAACTACAAAATGAGGTAAAGGATGTATCCAAAAAGATAAGGTAGTTACAATGGGGAACTTCAATTATCCTCACACAAACTGGGTGAACTGCTGTTCAACTCAGGAAAGAGAGAAAAAATTCATAGAGCTGCTAAATGACTGTGCCATAGAGCTAACGGTCATGGAACCAACCAGGGGAAAGGGAACCCTAGACTTGATCCTAAGTGATGCTCAGGACCTGGTAAAGGATGTAATTGTGTTTGATTCAATTGGGAACAGTGACCTTTAATGCAATAACCTTCAACTTAAATACAGGGAGTAAGTTGTTAGTAAAGTCTAACACAGAGATCTTAAACTTTCATAAGGGAAACCTCCCCAAACTGAGGAAACTACTGTAGTAAAAAGGAAATTGAAAGGGTAAGTTAGAACTGGAAAAGGTGCAGAAAAGGGCAACCAGAATGATTAAGGGGCTGGAACACCAGGTCTTTTCAACCTGGAAAGATGGTGTTTAAGAGGGGACCTGATATAAAACCATGCATGGTATAGAAAAGGTGGACAGCACTAAAACCAGGTGGCGTTTTATGAAGCTGATGGGTAAGAGAGTTGGATCAGGCAGGGGGAAATATTTCTTCACCCAGTGGATCACCAGTCTATGGAATTTGCTGGCAGAAGAGGTGGTGACAGCAACCAGCTTAGATAGCTATAAGGAAGGGTTAGACAAATTTATGGATAACAGATTTATCAGTGGCTACTAGAATGGGTGGCCAAGTACATCATTCAGGCTGGGTGGACAAGCAGGATGCTTCTAAGGCCATTTGCTGGGATTCGAGAACAGGAGGTTTGCCCTTGTCTTATTTTGCATGAGATACCCATGAGCATTTGGTGGGTCACTGTGTGAGAAAGGATGTCGGTCTAAATGGGCTGCGGCCTCATCCAGCAGGGCTCCTCTTATGTTCTTAGGTCAAGGACAGCAATGGCTATTAGCTTTGATGCTAGTAGTAGGTATCATGCCTCCAACAGCTACCTGTGGGTAGACTGCAAGAAGAGCAAAATGTGTGCTTGTGTCAAGCTGGTGGCCTTTTTTTGGGCAACTGACGACCACTGGGAGAAAAAGCTGCTGGACTAGATGTGCCACTAGTCTAACTCAACTAGGCATTTAAAAAATGTTTTTACAATCTTATGTCCTGAATTGCACACAGTAACCCACTGGGTCGGCACTTGAAATAATATTTGGGATAAATTACACATACCAGGTAACTTGTTCGCAAAGTGCTGGCACTCCCTGAAAGTCCTAAAGTGGGTGGCGACCTTGCAGAAATCAATGGACTGGTCACCACAGTTCAGACTGATGCAAAATATCACTCCAAGGCCTGTTTTGTCTACCAAGAAGACATTCATCACTACCAGTGTTTGCCAACCCTGCTGTTCAATTACGGCTCTCAATCTCATATCTGGTCTTTTTTTTTTTCATTTCCATTTGTTTTTATATACCGCCTTTCCAAAAGAAAATTTGCCCAAGGCGGTTTACAACAAACAGAAAATATACAATGCAAAATAATAATCACAACATTATAATAAAAATACATTATAAAAATTGCACAACATACAAAACATTGCAAAATAAGCCAAAGCACATAAACACCCACAGAAAATTGAGGCACCTGAGGCCAAGTGAAGTCCAGTGAAGGCCCCAGTTGCACAAATGATCACCTCCTCCAAGATCTCTGTGCTGGATAGTCATCCAGAAGGCAGCGTGGTCTAGGCTGGCACCACTAGAATTCGGGAAAGCTTTGGGGGTAATGGGAATTGCAAAATTATGGAGAAACTCTGGTTGGGAAACTGTTGTCCAGAAGAATTTACTTGGTGTAAGACCTCTGCTCCTTTTGACAAGCTAACCCAACAAAATGCTCTTTGGCTCCTTTTCCTAGCAAAACAACTCTTGTGGAAACAAGATACACATTTTTATCTCCAAAGCCACAATGTTCTAACATCCCCACCCCCACCCCCTGGGAGGTGGAAACCATACATCTCCCCCTTTTTTTTAAAGAACATTTCCTCAGGACAGTGCTTACATGAATTTATCAGTCCTGAGAGTGACCAAGCCGATAACCAGGGTATTTGTGTCGTGCTGTCGCTCGCAATCCACAAGGCAAACAGAAGCATTACTCAACGGTGCAGCTTAACTGATTAAGCAGGTGGGAACCGATGCAAGATCAGCACAAAAGCATCTCTCTGCTAACCAGAAACTGGCCGCAAGCTGTGTCAGGAGATTGGCCACAGATATCATGCTGATAACAGAAGAAGCTTGAAATTATAACTTCCTGTTTCAGTGCTCTCACGGTCACATGCAGACCTGCTGAGGAGTGGGGGAGACAGGAGCAGGGAAAGAAGATGCTTCAAAAAGGATAGGCAAGGGTTTTGCACGCTCCTCCTCCTCTCTGTGGCTCAGTTCTGGCACAACTCCTTTCTAGGGATGTGCATGAATGTTCGAAACACTCAAAACTCAATCGAATTCGATCAAACGTAGACATTTGAATTCGAATAGAATGTCTTCACATCCAAATTTAAACATTCAAACAAATTTTGAATGTTCCAAAACATTGGTTCAAATGATTTGAATGTATAGGTACGTAAATATTACAAACGTGCCTGTATGAATCTCATACGTATCTGTACACGTTTGTGATTATAATGCAGAATGAAAACAGGAAGCATACGGGATAAAACGGGATGCGTACGAAATGTGTACAGATATATATATATAACACATACGAATGTTGTCGACATTAGTATCTTCAGATTCGAATCTAATATTTGAACGAACAGATCCGAACGTACGGGATTCGAATCAGTTTTCGTTGCATTCGGATTCTAAACATTCAAATTGAATAGAATCTTTTGACATTTGATGCAACTCGAATCCGAATGCAAAAAACCCACCATCGGTCCACATCCCTATCCCTTTCCCAAGGCAGAGGTGGAACCGTTGAGATGGGCCATATTTGCACATCAGCGTGTATTTGCACAGCCTTGTCATGTGAGGATAATTCATGTGCGTGGGCTTTTTTAAAAAAAAATATTTTTCATGCAACTTTTTTTACAGATGAGGAGGAGTATATTTGTAAACTCCCAGTTACAGTCACTATGAATGTAATATGGAGCGTACTGTTTTAAATTTGCTGAATTTTTAAAGTGTTTTTAGTCTGTATTTTGTTTTTAATGTGAATTTTGTTTTTAATCTTTTGGTTAATCTGTTGTTACCCGCCCAGAGACCTTCGGGTATGGGGCAGGATAGAAATGTAAACAAACAAATAAATAAATAAACTCCAGGAGGCTGACCCCACCACTTTGGATCAACAGAACCTCAGATCAGCACTCCGGTGCTCCAAACTTGGGATGTGCATGGATATTCGTAACATTTAAAATTCAAATAGAATGTGTATGCATTCATATTTTAACATTTTACGAATTTTGAATGTTTTATTCAGACATTCTTATTACATACATATCTGTGCGCATCTTATTCGTATCCGTACACGTTTGTATGGATACGCACGGGATGCCTACGGGATAAAAACAGGATGCGTACAGAAGTATACAGATGCGCACGGACACATACGAATGTTGCCTACGTTCGTATCTTCAAATACAAACTAAACATTCGTACAAATAGATTCGAACGTATTCAAATCCAACCAAATGTGAATAGATTCGCATTTTAAACATTCGAAATGATTCGAATTTTTGGATATTTGGTTCAAATTGAATCTAATGCTGAAAAAAGCATTTGTGCACAGCCCTACTCTACTATTGGCTGGCTGATTGCCTCACTTAAAATATCCCGTTGACAAAGGGGGTCTAGTAGCATCCTGGAGACTATCAGAGAGAAGAAAGTTGGCGGCATAAGATTCTGTAGATAAATGCCTTTTCTGCACTTACCTCAGTTTGATCCAGATCAGTGACTCTGGAATAAATGGACCCACTGATATGGATTGTGTAAAGGTGTGGTCCAGATCAGCACCATCTGTGTTGATGCCCCTGACCTGGTCCATGACTCCCCACAGCTGTGAAACTTGGTAACACCACCACCCCCCCAAACACACACACAACAGCCAGGAACAAAAGGTCCCAGTTTGGGGCTTGGGGGGGAGGAGTAGATTTTGATGATGTGCTAGGGTGCACTGCTGAAAAGCAGCCCCCAGAGTTATGGATCACAGAAGTGTGCCATCCTGCATGCCACAATCCAGAACAAGGCCTTTGGTCTTCTTGTGGATCGAATTAAATGAGGCCAGAAGAGATCCAGATGAAGGGCCTCTTAATCCGGATCTAGCTCCATCTTGGGCAGATGGAGCAGGACTAATGAGAGGTGGGGCCTCCTCGATTCACATCAGCATCTAGATGGGAAACCCTCGATCCGGATTAAGAGGCTCCTTAAGCCGGATCACAAATCAGCCTACTTCATCATGCATCTGATTACAGTGGGTTAGGTTATGAAATCTTCAATGCTTGCTTAAAGAATACCCTCTGTTTTTTATCTGTGAGCTACCCTGGAGCTTTTTGGTGAAGGGCGGGGTATAAATTCCTAAATAAAAATAAATAAAACTTTTGAGGCCTGTTCCAGGATCTTATGGGAACCAGTATTTTAAAACACCTCTCTTTGGTAAGGTCACATCTTTGAGTTCCATTTCTACTTCAGTATAAAGGATTAGCCTGGAAACCTTTGAATTTCATCTCCATCATTTTGTTTAAAATCTTCCTTTCTTCTCTTTTAGCAATCACTGAACAAGCACAGCTTGCAAATAGTCCCTTTTTTTTCTTTAACCAGAGCTGTTTCCTATTTCAAGCTAAAATGTAGCCCTTCTTCCCAAATGTTCATTTGTACATAGAAAACAGCCTGTGCAATTTTTATGCAAATCTTCTTCTCCTTCTTCATTGCCTTTTTGCGGCCATGTATTTAAGACCGAAATACTTTATTCCCCATTTTCTTTTGGCAGAAATCAAAACAAAACGTAATCATAACCTTCCAGACTTGAGAATTCAGGATATGTTTAGAATTGAGGACTATTTACTGCCACGGCAAGTACTAAGCAATGCACTATGGGAAGCCCTACAGAGATGTATTTAATGTAATCAGAGCAGCATCTCAGATTGCTTACAGGAAAGTGTTCTTTCTCTCTTCTTTTCCATTGTATTTTTCTTCCCTCCCCCCCCCTCGCACTAGAAAAGGGAATCATATCCTATAAAACATCCCTCAAAGGCATTAAGAAGGCCATACTGTCAAGATGCCCTGCTTTTGGATGAGATCTTCTGGGACTATTAGGTAATTCTCAGTAAGGACTGACCTCCAGACTGCATTCAAACCTAAGTTTTAATCCAGCTTCAATCCATTTTCAGAGTGAGAGAACACATCAGCAAACGGAAACACTGTTTTCGTTTCGCATTATCTGACTCAGAAAAGTCTATCTTTGGGTTAGATAATATGGAAAGAAAATGACTGGACATTGTGCTGGTGCACAAACTTAAGTGTGAATGCAGCCTTGACTCTGTAAACACACTACAGTGAAGTTTTCCTGAACTGATAAAATCGGCAGTCAGTCCAGGTAAAGAGGGCAGCCTCAGGACAAATTTGAGACTCAAGGATCAGTGACAATAATTAATTAATTAATCACCCCATCCCAGAAGCTTTGTTTGTGTGCCCCTTTCCCAGAAGGGAAATAATAACTCTCAGGGCCACTCACTATTTGAGTCAGTTGGGGCAAGAAGCTGGGAAATGACTGGCAGGGATGGGCAACCAATGAGGGCTCCATAAATCCAGGCTGGTGATGGCCAATGAGTGGGGAACACTTGTTGCTATGGAGGCTTTGCCAAGATTTTCTTTTTATTATTTGAAGGAGCGTATTTTGTAAAAGAGGAGTTTATAAAAAGCCTTGTATGAACGCACTTGAAGAAGTGGTTTGCTGTTACCTGCTTTGCGGGGAGGCCAGGAATCAAACCTGTGACTCTCTTAGCTTTCTAGGCAGTTGCTATGACCGCTCTCACGACTTTTAAGTTTATTCAAAGCCACTTCTTTCCATTATCTTCAGGCCTTGCAAAGTGAAGAGTATGGGTTGTGTACCTGCCCAAGCCAAGGCCTTTTCCTGAAATAAGTATTCAGATTAGGGGCTGGGAAAAAGCAGCAGCAGCCGCTTTAATGTACAACAGCATGCACACACACGCTTGCTTACTGGCGGCTCTAGGCATGAAAGAATATTTATGGGACATTTGATCATTATTAAAGGCAGAGCACAGTTTAATTGGAAACTAGGAAGGGTGAGTTATTTTGAAAGAGAGCTAATGGGACCGTAAAACAAAGTTACGTTTCGTAAGACATGCACTAGCAGTGTTACTTCCACATGTCTTGCTTGCAGAATGCAGAAAAAAGAAAAGAAGGGAGGAGAAAACCACCCATCTCTGGCTCCAGTCAGCATGGGATGCATTTTGCTTCCCCCCCCTTTTTTTACCCACAGAAACTATGAAAAGAGTAGGAGAAGTACGAGCCACAACTAATAAACCCAACGAGAGCTCTGGAGATAAAGGAGAAGGATTTCAGAGCTGGATCCAAGCTTCCACAGATGGCCCTGTGGTTGAAGCTATGGCTCCCACAGGGCTTTGAAGGCAACATTTCACACTTGTCTTAGGAAGCTCCTTGAAGAAAAGCCAAGAGAAACTCTCCTTTACTATCTTTTGACTCTATACTACCGAGAATTAGGGAGGTGCAAGAATATTCGAAACATTCAAAATTCAATCGAATTTGTTTTAATTCGGACATTCGAACTCTAATTGGATGTCTATACATTCATTTTTTTAAACATTCGAACGAATTCGAGTGTTTCAAACCATTTGCATGAAATATTTGAACATTCATATGTGTATGGATATGTACCTGTACGCATCTTATTGGTATCTGTGTGCATTTGTACGGATAAGTACAGGTTGAAGACGGGATGCATATGGGATAAAAATGGGATGCGTATAGATGTGTACGGACACATATGAACATTGCTGACATTCGTATCGTCCAATATGAATCGAATATTCCTACAAATAGATACAAATGTATTTGGATTCGAATACATTAATTTTTTCTCTATTTGTATGGATTCGGACATTAGACTATTTGATTCAAATCAAATCAAATGTCGAAAATTGTGTCCATGCACACCCCTAACCGGAATAGCAATACTACTGGAAAGCAGGGTCCCAGGGTCAGTCTTTAGCCTCTCTCCAGGAGGAGGTCACAAGAAACCGCTTCCGCAAAGCTAACTGCATGTAGATGTTCAAGCAGCGGCCGTACTTCAGTGGTAAATCTCCTGGAAAGCCAAGGGTTGTAAGTTTATTCTTCAGCATTTCCCTAAGATGATGATGGATCTCCACCAGGGGGTTCCTGGTCCAATCCCCAGTTTCTCGCCAAAAGTGGGCAGTTGGGAACTCCTTCTGCATCTCTGCTAGAAAACTGCTCAGAGATACCCTTGAAGGCTGGGGGTGTCTGCAGCTCAGTGGGAGAGCAAGCAGACCGGAAAGCAGTGTTGCCAATTCCTCTCCCTGGAAGTAGGTACTGGAAAACCACTCCTGCATCCCTGCCAAGAAAACTGTATAGTGGCACCCATGGAATCTGGGCGTGGCTGTGGCTCAATGGAAGACCCCATCTTCTCCCCAGAAATCAGCAATGGTGGGCTACTTCTGTATCTCTGCCAAGCCCACAGAGTCTGGGAGTGGCTGTAGCTCAGTGGGGAAGCAAACAGCCTGGAAAGCAGGGGGCGGGCGGTTTGATTCCCAGCTTCTCCCCAAAGTAGTCAATGAAAACGGCATAGAGATGACGTCAGCTAGGAGCTGGTCATGATTCAGTGGTACTGGACAGCAGCAAAGGTCTCCTTAAGACTGTTTAGTAAGACTAAAATCTCACAAGGGGGTATGTGAGGACTGGAAGCCTGGGAGAAACAGCCTTCACGGAGGCCAGATCTCCTCTGCAAACCACTGTCTTCTGCTAGAAGGGTTTTCCATCTGAAGGCATTTTCCACTTCCATTTCATGTCTGGAAATTGCTGCAGCCTGAGTGGACCACTTAACTACTCTGCAAATCAAAGAACCTCCGTAACTCATTATTTTAATAATTTTTCCATTTCAGTGTTGGTGCCGTCATCAAACCAAGCACCACTTCACCAAAGCACAGCTTAAATGATCCAATTTTAAGGAAAGATTTGTAGTATGCCTTTCACTGTGAAAATCAGGAGTCCTCGAGCACAATGTCGCTTAGCTTGGCTCTGGTCAAAACAGCTTTTGAGCCGTAGCTTTCGGTTAAAAAAGAAAATAAACGATAAAAAAACAAACAAACCCAAATGGATCTGTTTGTCCCACGGTCTTTCAGGGAGTTGAAATTGTCTGCTGCATGGTACAAGGTTGAAGTCAAGTTAAATAACCATAACAGGGAGGGAACAGGAATGAGAATCAGATTTCTTCACCCAAAATTTGCATGTAGTTAGCAAACTCTATGAGAAGAGAAGTTCCTTGTGCTGAGATTGAGCAAAGTGGCAACATTTGCACATGGTTTGACCTCTGCTTCGCTAACTGCCACATGGGGAACTGCCCCGGGGAAAATACCAGCTGAGCAAATGTTAGAGAAGGTCTGTGAACTTATCTAGGCACACCTGTGAGCCCAAGGCTATCTGGACTGTCTAGTTGCATGGGAGCCCTGTACAGTTTCTGACAGCCTGAAAATGATGGCACGCGTGGACACAAATACAGAGACCCTCACCATTCCACTGCTGACCCACATTTTCTAGCCTAGAACGTCCATGAGATGGGGAGAGGGCTCATGAATGATCCCAACCGCGAACCACCCATAAGCCGGGTCAGAGCTGAGTTCACCTTAAGCAAAACAAGGTAACCCAAAAGCACTTTCAAATCGCTACTGTGTGGCCTTTGGGTTCTCATCTCAACTCTGATCCACCTTTTCTAGCCTAGAATGTTCCAGGAAGGGGAGAATGACAGAGTGGCTCATGAACTTTCTCAAACCTTGGCTGTATTCCAACACAAGTTATAATCTGGCTTGAATTCAGCTTGAGCCCTCCCTGTTCTGACTCTTTGCAAGGGATTCCCCATTTCTGGGAACTAAAGGTCCTAAAACGCAGAGAATCCCTATTCGGATTATAACAGGACTCACTGCTGGATCTACAAATAATCCTCTCTATTTAGCAATGGGAACGTAACTGGGTTTTTTGGGGGAGGAACCATGCTTTGAGGGCATTCTCTTCAGTTCCCCCCTCTCCCCCTGGCTGACCACCATGAGATCAGGGACAGGTGAGAGCTGTAATATTTGTAAGGAGATCCTGAAACAATCATCCCTCCCTCCTTCCATTCACGCCTTTTGCCTGCATCCCTGGGAATCTGTGCTGCCGTGAACTCCCGATGCAGCGCAGTCTCGTAAGCCTCCATTTCCCTCCGTCCTTCCTTCCCGCACCCGAACAAGGCAAAAACTCCATGCCGCTGGGCAGTGCTTTGTTTTGCTTTCTTTCACTCTCTCACCCTCCACCTAACTCTCATCTATCCCCGCCCCTTGCCATTTGCAAATTAAAACATTAATAAAAATTAACTGATGGTGTCAGGGAGGTGAGAGACAGATTGAAGGGGTAAAGGAGGAGGGCTCTGCTCCGCAAGGGAACACCAGCCCTGATCACGTCAGGGTATGATGGGGTGGAGGGGAGCAGGAGGGGTGAAGGTTTCTCCTCTGCCAGTCCGTATTATAAGCTCAGGGTGGGAACACCCAAAAACTGACCTGGCTGCTGATTAAATAAATCCAGATTAAAACCTGGATTAAAATGCCTAGTTGGAACTTGCCCCTTCTCTGAGACAACTTGAAAGTACTTTTTAATGCCCTGTAGGGATACGCATGAATGTTCTAAACATCTGAAATCTGATCGAGTTCGATTGAATGTGGACATTCGAATTCCAATAGAATGTCTTCATGTTCAAATTTAAACATTCAAACCAATTTCAAATGTATCCTCAAACATTCATTTGAATCATTCAAATCATTTGAATGTACAGATACCTATGTATTGCATCTATTACGAATACCATACGTATCTGTATGCATTTGCGCTTATAATATGGAACGAAAACTGGATGCATACTGGATAAAACGGAATGCGTACAGATACGGCACATTCGTATCTTCGTATTCGACATTCGTATCTTCAAAGCCGTATCTTACATTCGAACGAGTAGTTTCAAATGTATCAGATTCAAATCGGTTTTTGCTGCATTTGGGTTTTAAACATTCAAATAGAACTGAATGTTTTAGACCAATTTGACTCGAGTTCGAATGCAAAAAATATTCGTGCACATCCCTAATGCCCTGTGCAAATATCCTTAATCATCCGTATCTACAGCCTGGTTGGTTGCTAGTGGACTGTTTTGCTTTTATTCTTTTTTTAAACAAACAAATAAACAAACTCCATTTGCCCCCCAGAAAGACAGAAATGGGACAGAAAGAAGATGGCTCTCTGTCTCTTTTTTGTTCCTGTAGGTGTTCTGCAACGTAATACTTCTGAGCCTCAATTACTGTGATAACGAAAATCTTGTGTTCAGCTGAGCCTGGTACACAAACACGTCACATTGGAATCCATCTTTAATTTTACATTTTAGTGTGTAATTAAGCAATCAGCCGCATGATTAATCCATTTGTGTACCCAGCCTCATTGTCTGCCAGCGCTTCGCCCCTTCTTTGGCAAATCAGGACTCTTTCTGAGGTTCGCGTGATGTTGGGTTTTTACAAAGAAATGTGATTTCCTGGCAGGAAAAAGAAAAGGGCCGAGGCCTTTGATCTCTCTTGATGTGCAAGGCTGTTCACAACCATCATATTCTCATGTGTGTGCTCAATTAAAATAACAGGGGATCATCTCTTAATTGCTGTGAATGCACCAGACCTTCTACGTCTTTGTAGAAAAGGCAAGAATTGTCGGCAAAGAAACCCGCTTCAGGCCTTCTGGGTTCACATCTATCATTCCCTGCCCTGCTATCTGAATGGCACATTTGTTGCCAAAAGAATTGCCCTTGTTGTGCTTGCAGGAGGCTTGCAAACAAATTGCACACCACCCCCACCCCCAAATTTATGGTCTGAAAGGACACTTGGAAGCTGGATGCCAAAAACTTTGCAAACTGATAAATTTAGAGGTGCATCAGCCCTGATCCTCAGGGAAATTCAGTAGTCCTGGTTGGACTATTTTAGTCCAGATACAGGGCCAAGTGCACACTCTGGGCTGTTCCCATTTGCCTGACGATAAACCAGGCTGAACCCAAATATTGCTGTTTCGACTCACGGAGAACAGGACCTTTTAATTTCAGCCCTGGTCCTAGTGCAAACCCTGAAAATAAGCCCGCCCTGGTCAAAGCAGCTGAGCAGAAGATCGGAACAGGAGTGTGCACAAATGCAATTTTCGGGATGCAATTCAAATCTTTAAATCTGAATTTAACCAAATTTGATTCAGATTAAGCAAATTCGAATCTATTCATTTGAATTTTTCATTCAAATTTGCTCTTACGAATGTCAACTACATTCGTAGATGCCCGTAGGCATATTCCCTGGGTCCATACACATCGGTGCATGTTAGTATGCATGCCGTAGTTATCCCGTATGCAACCTGTTTTCATCCTGTACGGGTGTGGGAAAGATGCAGATCTTCAAGTATTTGTCGCGTACAAACCAATGCGCATTCAAATATCTGAATAATATGAACGAATCCGAAATTTGAAATTCGGATCAAAACTTTAAATCTGAATTTAAGAACATTCAATACGAATTCAAATGCCGAAATTTGGTTGATTCAATCAAATTTTGAATTTATTTGAATATTCGTGCACATCCCTAGATCAGACACACACAGGATGAACACAAAGCAATCACACTTTCCCTTTCACTCACTCCCTTTCAGATCGGAGGTTCACTCTGAAACTGGATTAAAACATAGGTTTCAAACTCAAATCGAATGTCTTCACATTTGAATTTAAACATTTGAACAGATTTTGAATGTTCCAAAACATTCGTCCGTATGATCAGAATAATTCGAATGTAGAGATACATATGTATTACATACGTATTTGTACAAATATTATACATATGTGTGCAGAGTTGCACTCATAAAACTGGATGAAAACCGGATGTATGTGGGATAAAATGGGATGTGTACGAAATGCATACAGATACATATAACACATACAATTTGTTGTTGACATTCGTATCTTTAAATACGAATCCAAAATTCAAACAAATACATTCAAATGTAACGGATTTGAATTTTAAACATTCAAATAGAATCAAATGTTTTGACATTCGATTCCACTCGAATTCAAATGCAAAAAAAAAAAAACACCATTCCTGCACACCCCTACCATCAGTACACCCAATGGAAACAAGTCCTGTCCTGTCTCTGGCCAGCAAGGTCCAGAAGCAAACACACACGCACACACACGCACAGCAAGAGCCAGTACCAAGGTACAGTTGCTTGGGGACTTAAGAGTTAATGCATTGTCAAAGAATTCCAGGGTCAAAGATATCAGAGAGGCAGAAGGGTCAGTTGTTAATCACAAAGCAAGGTCACGGATCCAGGAGCTACAGTTTAACCATCTTTGTCTGCAACAACTCTGGCCCGAATCTGAGGCTTTAAACAGAGGAAGCAGGGTCACACCTCTTTCGTTGTAGGTGACTTAATCTTTCTGATTTACATAGCTGTGAGTGCTCTTGTCTCAACATCTGTGGGGAAGGGCATCACCCGGCCTCCTTCTCTGACTCTGAGCTGCTGTCAGTTTGAGCTACAGACTCAGCATTCTCACTTGCCCCTTGGCTCAGGCATTCCTCATCGTGCCTGGCTGTGCATCCTGCCTCAGCTTGGCTGGGCATCGCAACTACTCCATTGTCAGAGGAAGGGGGACGGACAAGAGGAGGCTTGACACCCACTTTCTCAGCCTTCAGGGGTCTCAAAGTAGCTGACAAGCCTTCTGTTCTTCTCCCCACACCAGACA
Source organism: Aspidoscelis tigris stejnegeri (assembly GCA_023333525.1). NCBI lineage: Eukaryota > Metazoa > Chordata > Lepidosauria > Squamata > Teiidae > Aspidoscelis > Aspidoscelis tigris. The sequence goes on along the minus strand of JALMGA010000022.1, from coordinate 2,111,011 downwards.
CCTTGCGAGGCAGGTGGGGCCGTGAAAGCTCAGAAGGAGAGCTGTGACTAGCCCAAGGTCACCTAGCTGGCTTTATGGAGGAGCGTCGAATCAAACTGGAAGACTACTAGATAAGAAACTGACACTCAAACCACAACAACAAGTTCTAGCATCCATGAATTGCAACACTCCTGACATGGGTGGGTTGTGAGTTTTGGCAATGCTGATTTTGGGACAGCAGAGAGAATGTGAATGTCAACCGATTTCTATATGCCATTGATTCCCTTGTTCTTGAGTAAGTTGCATCTTATTTTTCCCATATGTTAAATCAGTTTATTTATTTTTCCTTAAAGCTATAGGCCATCACGTATCCAATTTTTTAAAAAATATGCCACAGTGACGCGTCTAGAAATTAAAAAACCTACCAAAACCTTAAGGCTTTGCTGTCTTTACAAAAAATCTTCACTGGTCTTAAGAAGTGCTTAAGCAAACCAGGCAAACCTTGATGTGACATCCACAAGGTAATCCGATAAAGGAAACACACCTTGTCTTCACCTCTACTGGAAACAGACAATAAATCTCCATTTCCTATGAACTATCTTATATATAAGTATCCAAAAATCCAATGCCAAATGGTTCTCAATTTGAGACTAGCCACAGAATTAGAGCTGTTTTGCCAAAGAAATGTGCTAATTTATCTCCCTTCCAACATTGTGGTTGGCACGGTTTGGAATCGCAGGGCAGGAGATGCCAGCCAGGCCTTTAAGAAAGAAACATTCACCCAATATCTAACTCTTGAGCGGCTATGTTTCAGTTGCCACATCGTGGAAAAATCCGGGCTGTCGTTACCTGGCTCTCGCCAGGAACAAGCCTCATAACTGTAAATGACTTCACCCAATTTTCTTAGGAGCCGTGGAAAGAGATGCCAACCTAAGAGAATATTTCCTTAACAATCTGTTAATAAAATGTACTCCTCTGCCAGGCTGGAGAGGCAGGCGGGATGCCCCTAAAGGCCATTCACTTGGAGTCGCAAGCCATTGGTGGGCTACTGTATGGACTGGAAGGGCTGTGGGCTGATCCAGGGGGGCTCCTCCTGTGTCCTTATAGAGTTAGAGAAATTTATGTAGGGCAGGTGTATCAATGGCTACTATAATGGGTGTCCACATACCTCTACAAGGTTAAAGAGACAGGCAGGATGCCTCTAAAGGCCATTTCAGGGATTTGGGAGCTCGTGAAGGTCTTGCCTTTGTCTTCTTCCTGAGATGCACAGAAGCAACTGGTTGGCCACTGTGTGAGATGGGATGCTGGACCAGATGGATGCCTAAGGACATCTTTCAAGCCATGGGGACAAGCAGGATATTTCTAGGGCCACCTGCTGGGATTCAAGAGCAGGAGAAGGTTTGCCCTTGTCTCTGCTTGAGATGCCCATGAGCAATTGGTGGGCCACTGTGTGCCACAGGATGCTGGACTAGATGGGCTGTGGCCTGATCCAGCAGGGCTCCTCTTATGTTCTTTGTTGAAATAAAAGGTTGAAACATTGCCTTCTAAGAAACATAGGGCTCTTTCAAGTCCTCTACTCTGAAGGTATCTGCCCATGCAGTCTCAACCAAGTAGAAAATGTAGTTCACATACTACTATACTGTCTTTTCTACCAGGGAGCTCACACAAGTCTTATCACTCCCTCCATGTCCTGAACTCTGACTGCAGGGGAAGACATCTGACTGAAGTACCTATTCCAAGACAACCAGAACACGGACTGTGGCGAAGTTCTGCCTGACAGCAGTGAAACTGAGAACACTTGCAACTGCAGATAGCAGATAGGACCTTAGGAAAATAAGAATCGTATTTTAAATGCTGAAATGGAAAAAGAATACTACTAATAATGTATTTTTATTCTCTGACTTTAGTCTGTGTCCATAAATAAAATTCATTTATTCATTCGTCATGAACATGTGCTTTACCCAAGGGCATCTCCAGTCTGGACTCTATGACACCTTTGATGAGCCCTGGTTACCTTCTCCGGAATTGATTTCAAATGGATTCCAGAATTCGTGCATATATGGGGGGGAAAGGCACAACATATCTCCTGCTACATTTATTATCTATTAAAACATTTCAGTACAGCTTTCCATTATTAATAATAATCAAAGTGGTCTACAGGTGATTAAAAACAAGGCTGAAAACAATCAAAACAGCAACTAAAGCACATCAAAAACCCAATGGGCCAAGGGAGAAGCAAAAAGTAACTGGGGAAATGCCTGTGTAAAAAAGATAGGTCTTTAACAGGGATCTATAAGTTGCAAGCATAGGAACCTCATGAACAGCAGAGGGGAGAGCATTCCCAGGGAAGAGAAGGGACCTCATGGACCGTGGAGGGAAGGGCATTCAAAAGGGAAGGAGCCACCACCAAACTATCACAAAATGGCATTCTGCATTACGTGGAACCCGCATTAAACCTTCATCTTCCCACATGCTCAATGGCTTACTATTTGCAAAGGTTGAGAAATGTAAAACTTTTCTAGGGCTGTGTCCCCAAAAGACTTATTTGCGTCTCTACTGTTCCTCTACTGTCACTCTATTCAAGCGGACTTTAAAAGTGCCAAGCAAATCAGGAATAAGCGTCCGCATGAGGCTAAGCAAAATGTGCATTTTTAACGCACCCTCCGTCCCCATGGGAGCTGTGTTTTCTTTCCACGCATCTTTTTCTCCCCGCCCCTGCTCTTGTTGATAGGGTGCCAGCGGGAACGGGGAGGGACTGCGCTCGGTGCGGCCACAACCAGGAAGAAACCCCCGACAAGTCCAAAGAAAAATAGCCATCGGTTCTCTGTTCATCTCCCAGATCTTCCGTGCCCCCCTCTCTCTCCCTCTCTCCTCCCCGTTCTCGGGCTCTTGCTGCAGAAGCTGCGTGACGATGGCTGCAAGACGTTTTTACCTGTACAGCGCACGATTGCTCATTCACACTCACCACTTTCCCCTGTTATTGCTGTCAAAATCCACCACATACAGTAGCAATAATCCACCCTCTTCAAACCTAATAGCAATTGCAACAACGTTGCAATTCTGTGTGGTTCTGGCTCTTTAGTTCTGAGCTTTAGAAAGGGAAACTGCTTGTGTTATTGCTGTGTGTGTAGGCGGCAATCCCCACCCCTTTTGCCACGGAGCGTCCCCAAGGTAAATGTTGCAAGGAAAACCAGCAACTTCCAAAAAGAGCGCTTAAAGTCTTATTTAAAGGGCACTTTTTTGTTGCGGGTTTTCCTCGTCTTGTAGCGCTGGAAGCTCGTAAAAAACCCTGGCATGGGGGCGCTCAGAGGCAAAAGAAGATTTTTAGCAGACTTTAAATTGCTTGGGGACAGGGCCTAGGAATCTAATCTTAGCATGATGGATGATTCAACCCAATGCTTACACAGCAGCCCATAATTTCACCCCCTTCCCAACACTCATAACCAGTTCGAACAACACAAAAGACAAGGTAGAGCTCCATCACATCCCATTAATAGAATCACAGCCTAATGCTTCACTTCGCAGGGCTGATTAATTTAATTATCAGATTGGAGGCGAGTGATGCCTCCTTCCTCAAAGCAAACAAGAATCCAAAAACACAACATGGCGGTTATGATAACATCTGCCTATTTTCAATTATTGTTACTGCAAGTATTAGCAAACATTATTTTCCTGCAACTCAAAAACAAAAAACAAACAAAAGCAAACCAGGAATATTTTTTTAAAAACATGTTTGAACATAAGCTTTGTTGAAACAAGCAAGCAAACACAGCACACTTTACTGATTTTTGAAAAACAAACAAACTCTTTTTCTATACTACAGTTCCCATAATCCTTGCCTGAATCATAGAGTTGGAAGGGACCTCTAGGGTAGGGGTCCCCAACCACTGGTCCGCAGACTGGTGCCGGGCCGTAGGGTTTTTTTTGCTGGTCCACAGCGCTCCCACAAGCTACCCCACCCCGCCAAGGAAAAGGAAGCCGGTCCCTGGTGCAAAAAAGACTGGGGACTCCTGCTCTAGGGCCATCTAGTCCAACCCCTGCTCAATGCAGGATTTCCTAAACCAGCCCAGACAGATATAGATGCAGCCTCTGCATGATGACCTCCAGTAAAGGAGAGCTCACCACCTTCTCTGGCAACTGATTCCATTGACTGATTGCCCTCACTGTTGGGAAATTATTCTGAATATTTATTTATTTATTTTTATTTATTTAGCTTTTATCCCGCACCATCTCCACCTTGGTGGACTCTGAGCGGCTAACAAAGTTAAAAACACACACTTCATTCTAGTGCTTTAAAACATTACAACAAACGATACCATTTATCAAAAAGGTTCCTCTAATTTAAGGGTCATTTAACCAGGGCATAAGAACCTTCGTAAGACCTTCTAATCTATATTGACTTCCTTGAAGTTTCAACCCATTGGTTTTGGTCTAAATCAGAAATACTGAAACTAACGCTTTCTAGATGTCCTGAACTAAAAGTCCCATAATTCCTTGCCATTGGCTACAGCTGCTGGGAGTTGTAGTTCAGTCATACCCGGAAAATCACAGTTTAAGCAACCAAGTCTAAACTTTCAGCCATCTCTCTCAACTGGCCTTCCTGGTTTAACCTAAGAGAAGGTAAGATCACACCGCACTCGCTTTACCCCGGTCTTGTCTTTCACCAGGTAAGGCTGAAAATTCAGCCAGTAAGGCTGCAAAGTCAGCTTCTTCTCCATCCTTTAATTCTGCCCTGCCCTTCTCCATTTGCTCTTGGTTGGAGTGAATCTAGGGGCCCTTTAAGGTGCCCTGTGCTTCAGGTGGGCCAGACAGAGTGGTACAGATTGGACATCCGAACTGGCTTCACCCAGCTGGCTTCGCGGAGGAGCGCAGAATCGAACTCGGTATTCCCAGATAAGAGTCCGACTCTCTAACGACTAGACCAAACTGCCTCACTGGCCTTACAGACCACGACCATGAGGGAAAGCAAACGATCCTTTCCTTCACAATTTTTCTCTGGATGGAATTCCACAAAGGGAAACACCGTCTTAAAGCATCTGTGCAGATGTGCACACCTTCAGGTAAACATAAAAACATATCATAAAGCTACAATATACAGCTGCGTGGCGTAATGTCAGTGTGTGATGTTGAGCTTTGGATTTGGGGCTGTAACAACTTGAAAGGGAAAAATGGAAGGCAAGCCGAGACCCTTGTCACACTCAGCAGCAGATCTGGCCTTACTTTCCTCAAAGCACCATTTCTCTCTCTCTCTCTCTCTCTCTTTTTTTGGTATCCATTTTTTACTTATTTTCAATTACACAATACATAATTATAATAAATTCCATTACAGTGCTTTGAAATTTTCCGTGTGACTTCCTCTGTTCTCCAGACTCTTCTTCTTACAGCCTTTTTACACTTTGCTCCCTTCGTATACTTGTTACTCTTTCTCTTAAAGGCCAAAGCCTTCCATCAAGTTGCCCTGTCCCCGAAGAAATTCTATAAAAAGTCCCCAATCTTCTATAAACTGGTTCACTGCTTTGTCTTTTAATAAGTTCGTCAGTTTATCCATTCCTCCTCTGTCGGTAACACTTCTTGCTTCCATTTCTGTGCATATAACAATCTGGCCGCTGTTACCATATACAATATCAAGGTCTTTACCTCATTTAAACCTTCATCAACAATGCCCAACAAAAATAATTCTGATTTAAAATCAAAGTTAATATTCAAAATTTGTCTCATCCAACGCCCTACTGTATTCCAATATTTTCTTGCTTTCTCACATGTCTACCACATATGATAAAAAGTACCCTCTACCTTTTTACATCTCCAATACTTCGTTGACATATTTTGATACATTTTCCCAACTTATGTGGCGTTAAGTACCATCTATACATCATCTTATAAATATTCTCTTTCAATGTCACACAAGCAGTAAATTTTATATCTTTAATCCAAAGTTTCTCCCACTGATCCATTTGAATATTGTACCCAAAATTTCTTGCCCACATACCGTACATTCCGGCATATAAGGTGACTGGGTGTATAAGACGACCCTCAACTTCCCAGTTAAAATACAGAGTTTGGGGTATACTCGCCGTATAAGAAGACGACACCCGGCGTATAAGACGACCCCCAACTTTTGAGAAGATTTTCCTGGGTTAAAAAGTAGTCTTATATGCCAGAATATACAATCTTTAACCTGATCATGTTCCATTTCTATTTGAAGTAGAACTTTATACATCATGCCGATCGTACCCCTTTCCGCCTTGCTCAGCTTGCTTTCCCACTCTTGTTTATCCCATTCAAAGTTAGTATTCTCTTTATCATTTCTAAAAATATCCATGAGCTATGCATATACAAACCACTGTACATTTTTCCTTTCTCTATTTAATTGTTCTCTTGTTTTAATATCATATTCATTAACATCATCTTTTTTATACAACAGATCTTCGTATCTCAGCCATAATTTTCTTTCTCCAAACTCTTTTAACAGCACTTCTTGTGGTGAAACCCAAAGAGGAATTTTCATATACAATTTGTTTTTATAATTCAACCAAGTTTTATATAGGGCATTTCTTATAAAATGTTTTCTAAAATCTGCATTAACTCTTGCCTTATTTTACCACAAATATCCATGCCAGCCAAATCTTAAGTCCTCTCCCTCCAATTGTAATAGTCTATGATCTTTCAACCAGCTCAAAGTACCGTTTCTCTTTCTGCCTGTTCCCTTACCTTCTGCAGATATAGGAACATACAGGATAAACCACACCCACAGCAGTAAGAATTGGCTGAAAGGTAACTTACCGAATATCCTTTTCCTGAGAGCGACTGAGCAGAACTCTGGGGAGAGAAATTCAAAACAAAACAGAAGACTGCTGTTAGTCACCAAATACGTCACATGTGATCATTTGTGTCTTTTCAAGAGCTGGCTGGAGCATGTGCAAAATGTCACTTCCCAGATCTTTCCACCAAGGCCTAAGAATTACCATGTGCCAGTAAGAATCCACCGCCTGCCTTAAAATGAGTGTAGCGATTAGAACTGCTTTGCCTTGCCTGGATCCTTTGCTCCCCTGGGCTGAGATAACAGAGGCATGTCAAATGGGCAAGTTTATAGTGTTCAAGGACATGCTGGAATGCGGAGGAGAAAGAGGTGGTGGTGGTGGAGGAGGAGGAGGTGGAAGAGGAGGTGATGGTGGTAGTGAAGGAGGTGGTGGAAGAGGAGGAGGAGGTGGTGGAGGAGGAGGTGGAGGAGGAGGAAGAGGAGGAGGTGGTATTGGTGGAGGAGGAGGTAGTGGTGGTGGTGGTGGTGGTGGAGGAGGAGGTAGTGGTGATGGCGGTGGAGAAGGAGATGGTGGTGGAGGAGGAAAAGGAGGAGGTGATGGTGGTAGAGGAGGAGGAAGAGGAAAGGGAGGAGGAGGAGGAGGAGGTGGTGGTGGAAGAGGTGGTGGTGTAGTGAAGGAGGTAGCGGTGATGGCAGTGGAGGAGGTGGAGGTGGAGGTGGTGGTGGAGGAGGAGGAGGAAGAGGTGGTGGTGGTGGTGGTGGTGGAGGAGGAGGAGGAGGAGGAGGAGGAGGAGGTGGTAGTGGTGATGGCGGTGGAGAAGGAGGTGGTGGTGGTGGTGGTGGTGGAGGAGGAGGAGGTAGTGGTGATGACGGTAGAGAAGGAGGTGGAGGTGGTGGTGGAGGTGGTGGTGGTGGTGGTGGTGGTGGTGGTGGAGGTGGTGGAGGAGGAGGAGGCAGTGGTGGTGGTGGAAGAGATGTCAATGGAGCTGGGGAGGTGCAGGAGAAAGTGCCTCCAGTGCCTAGTTAATTAATTCAAGGTGGAAGTCCTGAGGACTGCCAGCTACCAGGTGTAATTCTGGCCAGTTACTAAAAACTGACCCCATGTGTGCCTCAGTAAGCTTACTGCCATAGAAAACCTTCAGGCCGTCTCTGGGTCTTGGACGGACAACCTAAGAGTCAGAGCACTGAGCGTGTGGGAAGCTGGAAGGTAAAAACAAAACCCACAGATGCTGCTTAAAGCTGGTGGGCATGTGAGACCGTTCCCCTGCCAGTCTGCCCCTCTCACAAACATCCTAGGATAGAAAAGATGGATGAGAGTTGGCATGAGAGCACGAAGGCCACATGCTATCACCTCCACGGTGCTTTGGAGATACTTTTTGACTATATGTGGGTGCAATTTTGAATAAGCAAGTGGATAGGTTAACTCTTGAATGCATAAAGATTTGTGAAATTTCTTTCTTTCTTTCTTGGGTTTATATCCCATAAAAGAGAAAAATGCTGGCATCTGACCCATTAGCAGCTACAAAGAAGAGGGAATTCTAGTGCTGTAGAACCTTTAAGAAGAGTTGGCTTTTCTCCCCCATTTTTCTTACCCATTCAAGGGGATTGACAGAGCTATCTGTTCTTCTTCCCACAACAGACACAAACCCAGTATTCCCAGATAAGAGTCTGGCTCCCTAACTGCTAGAGCTGCATGGAAAAGGGAATTCTAGTGCTCTGGAACCTTTTAAGAGCTGCACAGAAGAAGGAATTTCTGTAGATGTACCTTGTTGTGCAAGCAATGCCTGCTGAAATCTCTTTTTGTATGCAATTGTTACAGACACCGAAGCCTTGTTCTCCTTCCCAGCCTACCCTTTGCTGGAATCCAGCCCAGCCCTCAGATTCTTTGGTTCCGTATCCCATATCAGTGGTTAACCCAGTCTTAGAGCACCTTTCTGGATCTAAATCTCACTGAGCTCTATATGGACAGACTTCAGAGCAAAGGTACAATCAACAAAGGGAGGCTACATTTTCTTAAGAACACAAAGCCCAGAGGTCATAGAATTCCAGCTCTTCGTCTGTCTGATTATTACCCCCCTGTGATTGTGAAATGCAAAAATATGGAGTTTTTTTCCTTTCTTTTTTTTAAAGGCAGATTTGGCACAATACTGCAAACATGCTTAAGTTTTCTTTGGAATTTCCAGAGGTAAAAGTTGTTCCCTTGGGGTGGTGGGGTGGGGGGAGAAAGAAGTAGGGGGGAGGAGAATATTATTTCTCTGTTTGAGATTAACATTTCCTGGAACCAAACCCTGGCTGTTTTTCTTTTGAACAGAATTTGCTATAGCCTGTGTAGAGCTAGTAAAATTGGTGAACTTTTGGAGGCAACTTTTTAAATCTTTTCCAGCAGTTGGATTGACAGAGAGAAAACATTCCTTCCAGGGAAGTTTATATGTTCCTTTCCATACACAAAGTGCCCTGGGCAGGCTTTGAGGTGGGTGGGGAGGGACTGAAGAAATAGACTGGAAAGGAAGGGGTATTTTATATAAAAGTTTAGTGAGTGTTTGTTTTTGAAGAAGAAGAAGAAGAAGAGTTGGCTTTTCTACCCCATTTTTCTCACTCATTTAAGGGGACTCAAAGCGGCTGACAAAGCTTTCGATTCTTCTCCCCACCACAGATACCCTGTGAGTTAGGCAGGGCTATGAGAGCTCAGAAGAGAGCTGAGACTAGGCCAAGGTCACCCAACTGGGTTCATGGGGGAGGGCGGAATTGAACCCGGTATTCCCAGATAAGAGTCCAGCTCCCTAACCACTAGACCTAAGAAGGCAATTGTCTGTCCATACTGAAGCCAATCCAGATTGAACAGAGTTTGCTCTGAACCAAGAAGATCTGGGAAATCATTCCTTTCATAGTGCTAACTAGGGATGTGCACGAATATTCAAAAATCCGATTCATATCCGACAAATATCGACAATTGAATTTGAATAGGATTTAATAACATTAGAATTTGGATATTCGAACAGATTTCCGATTTCCAAAAATCCGATACAAATATTCAAATGATTTGAATGTACAGATTCATATGTATCACATGCGAATTTGTGCTAAAATTGTACGTATTTGCGCTTATAGTACAGAATGAAAACAGGATGCATACGGAATGCACGCATGTTGTCGACATTCGTATCTTTAAATACGAATCTAACATTCGAATGTGCGGATTCGAATTGGATTTTGGGGCTTTCTGCACAGGCTCTAAAAATGGAATTAGAGTCTGTCCGGGGAGGGATTCAGACATGGCTTCCGCAGTGGAGGTCACATTGAGGCCCTTTTGAGGGCGCCATGTCCACATTTCAGCAAGCAAGACCAGTTTCTTAAACCAGTTTTGCTGCCGAAATCCTACCCAGATGTAAGACCTAAAAAAATTAGGTCTTACATCTGGCTTTTCTCCTGAAACCATTTCTCTGTTTGACAGCTGGGCCAGCCCACTGGCGTCCGCCATTGGCTCCTTTGGAGCCGGCATGGCGAGGCCAGCAGTCGGCTTTGCTGGGCTCCGCTTCACCTGAGAAGGCACGATGACACCTTCTCGAGTGAGAGGGAAGCTTCAGCTGCCACCCCCCACCCCAGCCAGGGTCATGCGCTCACAATCCGGTCCTTACCTGGTTGCTGCTGGGTGGCTTCTGGCAGCGGGAGGTCCAGCGTCCACTGCGCGTGTGTGCACCGCACCCTCTATTGGCCAGCTGCCCTCGCGAGGGTGGCTGACCAATGGGAGGCCACTGCGCGTGCACGCGCAATGGACGCCAGGCGTCCCATTGCCAGGAGCTGCCTGGCAGCAACCAGGTAAGGACCGGATCGTGAGCGCGCGGCCCCAGCCGGGGTGTGGGGGTAGGCCGCGGCTTCCCCTCATAAGAGAAGGGACGATTGCCCCTTCTCTTGCAAGGGTGAAGCCGGCTGCCGGCCTCGCGATGCCTGGCTCTGATGGAGCCAATCGCGGAGGCTGGGAGGGAGAGCCAAGCTGTGAAACAGGGAGCCCATGCGCTCTCCCTCTTTGACAAGGCAGGGCCTCCTGAGGCTGGATTGGGATGAGTGCTGGTGCATCCGCTGTGTCACTCAAGGAGGTGGGGGTGTATTTAAAGCCTCATCCCACCCCTCCATGCCCTCCCTTCCTTTTTTATGTGCTTTTCTTTTCTGTGCAATTATTTTTCTTAAAATATATATATATTAATAATAAATTTGTGGGAAAATGCTAGATAGGGGAATCATACACATAAACCGAGGAGAGAAGAGGAGGTGCCTCGTGAACTGGCCTGGGAAACGAACTGAATAACAATAATCTGACCAGAAGATGACCGGAAGTTGTTGTAATCTAAATGTGTGACTAGGGCCAAAGAGAGCTGTGACCAGCCCAAGGTCACCCAGCTGCCTTCATGGAGGAGTGAAGACTCGAATTGGGAGACTACTAGATAAGAGTCCGACTCTCTAACCACAAGACCAAACTGGCTCACAGGTGAGGGCCCTGTCTACACTTTGCCTTAATCTGGATTACTATCCTGGATTGCATTTTAAGGACCGTTGCAGACTGCAGCAGTACTGGGAGGAAGACATTGCAACTAAAGGAGGTACTTTGTTTCTTTGTCTATTTCTGCATTCATATCTTACCTTTAACTCCTCCTTCTCCTCACACTGACCCTGTGATATTGGGCAAGGTGGTCTGAAAATCAAGGACTGGCCCAGGGTCACCTAGCGAGCTTTTGTGGATCAGTGAGGATTTGACTCCAGGGACAAATACTACCTTGTACTAACCACTACCTTATGCTGTCTCCCTTCCTGCTTATGTCATCTTTCACCTATCAACTGAAGAGGAACACAGGTCCAGTTTCTGTATGGCCAGCCTGGGACAGCACGTTCACATTCCTCCAGATGTTGCTGAACTCCCTGGCAGCTTCCACCCCATAAACAATGAGGGTAACTGATGGAAAACCCAGTCCAGCAGAACCTAAAGAGATGCACGTCAAGACGCCCCATCTTTAGATTGGTACCCTGATTCTAGCCTTTATCAAGCTCGCTCGTGGAGCTAAAGGTTGCTCACGATCAACCTTGTCACGTTGCTCATGCAGTTTGATGGCTTCAAAGAGCTGGGAGGCTAAGCTCCGTCCTCTTGCTGCAGCCTTCCAAGGCCTCAGGCAGACATTCTTTTAAAATTCAAGCCCATCACTCCCTCAAACCCCAGAGAGACCTGAGTCAGTGTTTCCAGGCTAGAAAGCGGACCTTCGAGAGAGAGAGAGAGAGAGAGAGAGATCCATTTCTTGGCTCAGAGAGCACACTGAAAGATCAACAGCACAACTGCAAGCATGTTTAACTTGGATGCCCAATGGAAGCGACTGCCAATTGAATGTGAAGGCTTCAGCCACCACACTAACCACTTTAGATGACTGTCTATCATGCCTGGTGCAGATGGGAAGCCAAGGAAGCCAGAAGCTGCCAACATGGGAAATGCCCATCGAAGTCCCCAAGGTACTGAATTTTCACCTTTAACAATCTCAGGCCTTGGGTGTGGTGTTATTCTGCCAGGCTTCAGGAGCCAAACAGCCATGGAGCAAAATGCTACTTCAGCCTCTCTCACCCTACGGATTCTGGGCCTCCCTGCTCGGAAAGGTACCAATTACCATTAACGGTTATAGCTGGCGCCTTTGGAGCTGCAGACACCTCACCATAAAGGAGTTAACAGTCTGACAGCTCTTTTCATGTAGGTATTCAGACAAGCTATTAGATGCCTTTTGGTAATTTTACCAACCTGGGCTGAATTTGAACCCCTGACGTAAGAGTTGAAAGGTTTCATTATCCCATTACGAAAGCTCTTGAGATATCCCTTCAGTCTATAATTTTGGCCTTTAAGCTACACACACACACACATACACGCACACACACGCACGCATGCACGCACACACAGAAGTGCACAAAAATATTCCCTTCAAAGCAGTAGCAGAAACAACCAACCCACCACCTTTGCTGCTTGTAATTTGGATTGGGAAGAAAAAGAACATGCCGGTAAAGCTAGAATTACACGGCAGGGATTTCAAAGCTGATGTTTTACAAGTAACGCTCACAGGTTGTTTTCAATTTATAATAAGATGCAGCGTGTGTACTTGCATTCGGCATCAGAGAAGCTCTTTTTCCAAAAGATACCTGACTGAATGAAGCTTGCATTAAAATAATGCCAGATTCCATCGCGTTTCCACCATTCTGACAACATAATCACAGCCTCTTTGAGGATGGCCAAGTTATAACTCCCAAAACTGCATCACCCGCATTTCAGCTCAGTGAGAACTAGGGATGCGCACAAACGAAAAATTCACATTCATTTTACAGTCGAAACGGACGTTCAAAAAGCTGTATCATTGTTAAATTGTTTGTTCAAACATTCAGACATTTGCATTCACAGGTGAACATTTTGTGGTATTTTTCCCACTGAAAAGCCCATTTTATCTGTACAATACTGCAAAAGTGCAAAAATTCAATCACATTTGCGCATTTGCGCGTGAGAAGTCTTGCAAAGGTGAACATTCGAATGGATTTTCATTCGTGCACATCCCTAGAGTGAACCGTGGGCTTTGTGTATAAATCACATATACATCAGGAGGCCCTTGAAGTGAATATAGGGAACCCCTAAAACATTTGAAACTCAAAATAATATTGGAACAGGTCTTAACTCAAAGCAAAGCTGTTGTAAGTAAACATTCTCTTGGGACTGGAACAGGCACGGCTAGATAATGCAGGGTTATTTTGCAAACTCTGAATTCCACTTTCAGCTGGAAGAGATCTGAACTCCTAGCTACATCACCCCTTGGCTCAATGTCTGTATCTGTCTTTGAATCAGGGACTCTTATGGTGCCTCATTAAAAATGTTAGGTATTAAAAATGGTCTCCCATTTCCCAAGCCAATTCTACTACCCAGCGCAATTTAAGGTGTCAACTTTGACTTATAAGGCCCTAAGTGACTTGGGCCCCAGATATCTAAAGGAACACCATCTCCTGTATTGACCTGCCTGTGTCTTGAGATCTGGAGGGGAGGCCCTCCTGGTTGTCCCACTGCCTTCAGCAGTGAGGCGTGTGGGCACCCGAAAGAGGTCCTTCTCAGTAATGGCCCCCAGGCTATGGAATAGTCTCCCCCTGGAGGTGCATCAGGCTCCTTCTCTGATTATGTTGAGGAAGGCAGTCAAGATGCACCAATTGGTTCAGGCCTTCAGCTAAATATTGGTTATATTTTCCCCCACTGCAAATATTAGTGTTTTAACTGATATTATGTTGTTTTTAACATATTGGATTTAAAATGTTGTGATGGTTATTATTGTTTTAATATAGGTTTTTTGATATGCTGGATTTTAAGGTTGTTACCTGCCCTGAGACCTTCAGGGATGGATGGATGGATGGATGGATGGATGGATGGATGGATGGATGGATGGATGGATGGATGGATGGATGGATGGATGGATGGATGGATAGATAGATAGATAGATAGATAGATAGATAGATAGATAGATAGATAGATAGATAGATAGATAGATAGATGATGGACGGACGGACGGTTGGATGGATGGATGGGTAGGTAGGTAGATAGGTAGACAGGTAGATTTTGTCAGCTTTTCCCAGTGGTCTTATATGCTTGGACGCTGTAACAGCCTCCTCAGTGCAGATGTTCTTCACCAGAAGTTCACTAATTGTCGACTACTGGCCGAAGTGCAAATAAGCCTCAAGTTAGCTTTCTCCATTTTTAGGATTTGACACAAATGTCCTAAAATTTCTTATCCATCTGTCTAGGCTGAGACAGACTGTACTGAGAATGTGACCTCTTAAAGACTTCTTAAATTAAGGCGGGCGAGGGGGGGGACTGTTCTTCTCTCCTTACCCACAAAGACCCGTTCATTGCCCCATGTTCCTAGTGGGAGATCAGCTGACTTGTCAAACGTCAAATATGCGTCAAAATCTTTACCCCGCTCAGAGGCCAGCACTTGCTCTGATAACCATCCATACATAGAAAAAAAGAAAAAAAAGAAGCCTCGTGACCCCATTAGCTATTTCATAGTTATGTAGCTCGGAATGCCATCTCTCTCCTTTGGCATGAGAGGGCTGAAATAAAGAACCTTCACAACATAACAGACTTGGGAACAGGAATCCTCTGACCAGTGTATCATAGCTTTTCTAGTTGAAGTGGCATTCTCTGGTGCTGGGGAAGGGTTGCTTCCCATGCAGCAAGAAGACAAAGTCAAGAACACGCCAGGACAATGGAAGCATCAATGGCTTACTACTTGTAGTAGCTTACAGAGATGTGCCAAACTGCTTCAGACTTGAACTGGTTCAAATCGAACAGGGAATTCAAAAAGTCTGAATTAGAACCAAACACCTTGCCTGTTCGAAACCAGTTTGAAATTGAACTGCACCAAGGAATGCTCTACCAAAGGTAGCAAAGGGACCCTGTTGAATCATGGTTCAAAGGTGTTTGGTTCAAACCGAATACCGTGTTGAAAATTCAAAATCTTCCAATCCAAACTGAAGCAGGCCGTGTTCTGAACACTCAAAGAATGTCTGTGAACCTCTCTAGTCGCTTATCTGTTTCGGCCAACAGAGCCAAAAATATGCTACTGCATCAGCTGGAGGACATGGATGAGAGTTGTAGCCATGGGTAACATCTGCTCATGGGTTTCCTGGAGACATGTGGCTGCCCACTATGAAAACAGACTCCTGAACTAGAGAGGCTGTTGGTCCAACTCATCCAAATCTCCTCAAGGTCAGTGAGGAAGAGGAGGAGAGAACTGCACATTTTCCATGGTGGAGGCTTCCTTATGACCAATGGGGTAGAAGGAAGGGTGCTAAAACCAAGTGATGCCAGAGAACAGAATAGGTGGAGGTAATAAAAAGGATGACACACAGTTCTGTGTGCAAATCCACCTGAAAATTGGCCCCACTGAATGCAGCGGATGATGCACCTATTCATTCAACCTCAAAATGTATGGCAGAAAGGGAAAGACAGCTTAAACTCCTAGTGGCTGGGGCTGCTGCTGCCCTGTTTACATTTATGGGCCAGCTGACTCTGGACTCAAGCCTCCCCAGTGGTACCATTTGTTTGCTTGTGGGAACCACTTTGTAACCATCCAAAAAAGGGCAAGGGAAGCAAAAGATACTCAACCCACAGCAAAAATTCTCCTTGTGCAAACCCATGCCTACGCACACCTACTCTTTTCATCAGGCCCTCCAGTTGATGTTAGTATCTACTAGAATGGATGCCCAGGCTTCACCAACAGATTGGAGGAACAGGCAGGATGCCTCTAAAGGCCATCTGCAGGGAGTCTAGCACAGATGAAGGTTTCACCTTTGTCTTCTTGCTTGAGATGCCCACAGGCAATTGGTGGGCCACTCTATGAGACAGGATGCTGGACTAGATAGGCTGTGGCCCAATACAGCAAGACTCCTCTTATGTTCTATGTTCCATCTCCAAGCATTGTTGATCCATTGCTGCCAATCATTGTAAGATTATTAGACCATCTTCTCCCTCTACCAATCTTAAACCTATTCACTGTCTACCTCCCTCTCAACCTTCCTTTTCTTGCACCTTTTGTAACTCTCAGACCGTAGTTTCCAAAGCCACCCTATTCCATGACCTCTTTTCCCCAAATTCCTTCCATCTTCTTGCTTTAACTGAAATCTGGCTTTCTCCTCTTGATACCGCTACCCCGGCGGCATTTTCCTACGTGGTGGTGGGTGGTCTTTCGTTGTTGCACTCCCCTCACCAAGAATTAAAAGTTTGCAAAACAATCCTGCATTATTTTCTATGGCCTTCAGCCCTTGTAATTGAAGTTCCTTTTTCACTTGTTTTAATTCCTAAAGTGGCTACTGTGATACGTATTATTTTAATTTTGTTATTTTAGTCATTTTAATTTTTGCTTATTTGTATTTTTTGCTCTATTGTCTTTTTAATTTTTTTTTTCAGCTTGTACAATGCTATGTACATCTACATCTCTTGATAAATCTACTGTACATGGATGACTTGAAGCTTTATGGAAAATCTGAAATCGAGATCCAGTCGCTGACCAACCCAGTGCGAATATTCAGCAGTGACATCAGTATGGAGTTTGGCCTGGACAAATGTGCCACAGTGGCACTGAAGAAAGGGAAGATTACTGAAAGTGAAGGCATTGAAATGCCAAATGGTCAAGCCATCAGGTCCCACCAGCCAGAAGCCTACATCGTGCAACTAGATAACATTGAGCATGAAATCTGTGGTCAGTAAAGAGTACATCCAAAGGACTAGGAAAACCTTGAAAAGTAAACTGAATGGCGGTAACACCATTAAGGCCATAAACACCTGGGCCATACCAGTCATTAGATACACTGCGGGAATTGTGAACTAGACTCAGTTGGAGTTGGACAACTTAGGCAGAAAAGCCAGAAAACTGATGACGATCCACCATGCACTACATCCTCGGAGTGATGTCTACAGGTTGTACTTGCCCAGGAAAGCAGGCGGTAGAGGACTTTTGCAAGTGAAGCAAACAGTGGAAGAAGAGAAGCATGCATTAGCAGATTACATAGCAGAAAGCAAAGAATCAGCTTTGATGGAAGTCAACAACCAGAAGCTTCTCAAAGTGCAGCAAACCAAGAACCAGTACCAATGCCGAACGGACAGCTGGCGCAATAAAGCACTGCATGGACAGTTCTTGGAGAACATCGAAGGCAAAGTGGACATGGAAAAGACCTGGTCTTGGTTTACGAATAGAACATTGAAAATGGAAACAGAAGGACGTACCCAACTAGTGATATAATACGAAATCCAGCATAGTGATCTCATTTGCTGTGTGTAACTGCTGTTTTTACATCAACATCACCATCACCATCATCATGGCTTTTCCAAGCTTCTTCCACAGTTCCCTGTCCTGGGAACTTCATTCCCAAAATTTATCAGCATGTTCCTCCCCACACACAGATTTCACCCATCCATCTACGGTGTACATGTGTGTTTGAACCTTCAGTAGTGAGGCTGGTTGGCACCTGGGAGAGGGCCTTTTTGGCGATGGCCCCCAGACTATGGAATAGTCTCCCCATTGAGGTGCGTCATGCCCATTCCTTATATATATTTAGGAAGGCAGTAAAGACACACCTCTTTGCCCTGGCCTGTGGCTGAGGTGATTCTATTCTCTTCCCCCAGTTACAGTCACTATTAATGCAATATGGAGTGTACTGTTTTAAATTTATTGAATTTTTAAAGTGTTTTTAATCTGTATCTTGTTTTAATGTGTATCTTGTTTTTAATCTGTTTGTTAATCTGTTGTTACCTGCCCAGAGACCTTCAGGTATGGGGCAGGATAGAAATCTAAACAAACAAACAAACAAATAAAACAGGCACACTCATGGCCCTGTGCTCTTATGCGCCTGGGTGAATGCTCATGGATGATTGTACGCGGCTCCGCGAGGCCATCTACAGCGACATCTGTATTGATAAGTGGCCAGTACTTCCCACAACAGATTTCCTAATCAGTTGGTATTTATGGTGGATATTTCATACTTCCAATTTCCCCCTCAGGGCTCACGAGCACGCAGTACACCTGCCAACCTTTTCAGATGGCCCCTTAATTGCCAATTTGCTCTTTGCCTTAGTATATCACTCAATTTAGCCCTTGCTGCGCCCAGAATAGCTCCTAATTCATCTAGATGCCCCCATGACAATTAGGCTGTTAGCTTCGGCTAAGTAGGGCAACTATTCTACCAGGGCTGGGAGACAATTATTAGTCTATTTTCCCCATCTTGGGGGCAACAAAATGGGGAATCTATGGAAAATTATATCCAGCAATTGCGCACTCCAGGGCAACCTCTTTCTCCAGCTTCTTTCCTCTTTTTTCTGATCACAGGGTCGGGGGGGAGGGGTCTCCTGCCCCACCCGGTCTACCTCCATCTTGCACACGTTTGGAATTAACATCTCCACCAACACATTCAAATGTTCCGTCTTCTTGGGGAACCGAGGGGGCCCTATTTAAATGATAATGAGCAACGATCCATTCAATTTAGCGACTGAGAAAATCCATTAAAAAACACAGGCAGTTCTTTAAGCTGATGGGTCAAGGAAAAGATAAACCTTTTTTAAAAAGCCATTATGCAAGGCTCTGTGTGGATTTTTTACACTGTTCAGGGCATCAGGAAAGATTAGGACAATTATGGAACAAGGCGGAGGGAGAGGAAAGCAGGTAAAACATAAGGTTCACCCACTCACCCACCCACCCTCATTTCCCTACAATCAGGGACCACCAAGGACCCTCCCTTGTTTAATTTCAAACAGAATAATCAAACAGCCACAGGGGTGGCTTGGCTGTTAATTCCCATTTAATACCTGGTGCCAAGCTGTGAGGAAGAGGCAAGAAATATCTTTTTTTTCCTTTTTTTTTTTTGTAGTGGGTAGAGATGTGCACGGATTTTTTTTGCATTCAAATTCTATTCGAATCAAATGTCAAAACATTCTATTCTATTCTATTCAAATGTTTAGAATCCAAATGCAACAAAATCCTATTCGAATTGAATACATTCAAATCTATTTGTCTGGAATTTAGATTTGAATCTGAAGATACATATGTGTCATATGTATCTGTATGCATTTTGTATGCAAATGCGTACAGATACTTATGAGATACATACAGATACGTATGTGTACACTCGTATCTGTACATACATATCTGTACATTCAAATGTTTCAAATCATTCAAACAAATGTTTTGGAACATTCAAATGTGTAGATATCCTATCTGAGTTCGAATGTCCACATCCCTAGTGGAGGGGCAAGAACCTCTGCAACTGTTAAACAGGGACGTTTTCGATATGCGTCGTAAGGCTAACGGTCTCTTGTATCAGCCTAAATTCGACCTTTCCAGCTTTCCTTTCCCTGTGCTACAATCCAGGGATGGTTCCTTCAGGGGCCTATTCGCACTTGGCTTTATTCTGGAATATATCCTGGAATAGGGGCCTGCTGTCCACAAGCTAGTGTAGGCTACAGCAGGCCCTAAGGGAGGTCTGCCAGAGTCTGCAGTAGCACCCAGAGCACAGGTCCCTATGCTGAGATATATCCCAGAATACAGCCAAGTGCGAATAGGCCTCAGGTTAGTAACTTTGGAGTCTAACTCGACCTCTTAGAAACATACCTGTCCTCTGCATCTACATGGGAAGTGCTTTGAAAGTGATCCAAAAACTAGCCCTGGTGCAAAACGTCACAGCAAGGCTTTCGACGGCCACCCAGCGACAGAACCACCTCACATTACATTTATGTTGTTTCACTTGTTGCAGTTTTTGGGTTGTGATGCCCCATTCCATAGTCCTTCTGCACACCTGAGATTTCAGATATAGTTATGGCATCTACCTTCAGTGGACCTGAGTTCTGGAAGAGTCAAATGCAACTGATGGTCTCCTAGATCTTAGGGTAACAGGATCTAGGAGACCATCGGTTATATTTGACTCTTCCGGAGGCCTATTCACACTTAGGCTGGTAGTCAACAATTAGTGAACTTCTGGTGAAGAGCATCTGCACGTGGAGGAGGCTATTATAGCCTCCAAGCGTGCCCTGCCTCCCCAGAAGTTCACTAATTGTTGCTTAGGTGTGGAGCACTAAATCATGCTCCACACCTTTACCAATGTTGACCAAAAGCACACCTGAAGCTTCTAGCAGCATGGCCATTCACTCTTTTTCTGGTTTCCTGAGGTCGGTGGGTGGGGAAGCGTCATCCGCACAGGCACGGAGGTGTCGGCAGCTGTGATTGATCGCTGACCTCTGACGTGACTGGACCACTGATCCCCAGGAGTGGCGTCCGGTTATAGAGTCACCAGAGGGGCATTCGATCACGGGCACTGACATGATCCTTCTGCTTGAACATGCCCCTCTGCAGCGCCTTCCAAGCATGGCACATAATGGCCAATTGCTTCAGAGGCAGGAGCATGGGCTGGTAACCAGGAGGACCATTCGCACTTCTGGCCAGTAATGGACGCTTTGGGGAAGCTTTCCTCATGACAAGCGCAAATGGTTTGCCTTTACCAGAAGTTTACCAGCCTTAGTTCTCGACAACCTAATCAGCTAAGTGCAGAAAGATCCCAGAACTCAGATCCGCTGAAGATGGATACTGTAGCTGTATTCAAAAGCTCAGGTTCACAGAAGGACTATCAAACCTGTCATAGCACCCCAACAAGTGAGACTGGAACTGGCTGTGATAGCCTACGTTCTGCCATTTATGTATTTATGGATTAATTTGCATTTTTAGCCACCCTATACCCAGAGGTCTCAGGTTAACTGTGAGCCAGTTTGGTCTAGTGGTTAGGGAGCCAGACTCTTATCAGGGAATACCAGGTTCAATTCTGCCTTCCCCCATGAAACCAGCTGGGTGACCTTGGGCTAGTCACAGCTCTCTCCTGAGCTCTCACAGCCCCACCCATCTCACAGGGTGTTTTGTTGTGAGGAGAAGAACAGAAGCGTTGTCACCCGCTTTGAGTCCCCCCTTAAATGGGTGAGAAAAGCGGGGTAGAAAAGCCAACTCTTCTTCTTCTTCAGGGACTCTTATGACAATAAAAGCAGTTTAAAAAAAAAACACCTAAAAGCAATAACAGTGCCTTTGCTTGTTTGCATCTGTGGCCATTATGTGTCTGGGTCCAATTCAACATGCTGGTTTTGGCCTTTAAATCCCCACATAGCTTGGGATGACAGAAGCAGTAAGAATGTCCACTGAGAAGGGCCTCAGAACCTGACCGCAGGAGGCATTCTGACCATGCCTTCAAAATGCCTGGCGTCTGTTCCCAAGATGGCGGATCCCAGGAGCATATGTCCAGTCAAGGTAACTCCTGCCTCCATACAGGTTAAACCCCGGTTGGGAGTTGTTTTTCCTGCAATTGCAATAGTGCAGAATTTTGACCACTATGCCAGGGCAATTTTGGGATTGCTACAGACATGTGTGTCATTTCCCATACATGTTCGTAGAATATTCCCGGGTTTTATACTCTGAATGCATCCATACTTGGGAATTCTTGCATCACACCTGACGACTGACACCCGGCAGTGGCAGTGCATTATGCCACCACTACTTCAAATTTGCCTACTGCAGAACAATGAGCACTCGCTCCACAGGATCTGGTAAATTCGAAGTTTCTCACCAGTCTGGACTGGACAGCGAGAACAATGAACGAGAGCTGAGCTGGCTGCCCCATTCCATGTGACGTGTGCTTCACTGCATGGAAGTCTCACAGCTGCCGAGGAGGAAACTGCAGACCTGTGTTTTGGGGTGGGGACAACGAGTCTTCACTTTGCTGCCAGGTAAGCTGCGATTTTTCTACTAACTCTGGATTTTTGTTCTGCTAGTCTGGAAGTGACTCCTGTCTAGATGCAGCCTTTGGACCTCTCCGCAGTGGAGCTTATTCCAGACTGCATCTCGGAATACAAACCTATCATCGACATGCTGGTGCAGAATACAGCAGGCCCTACCCATGGCTTCCTATGGTCTGCCCAAGCATGTGGGGAGCAGGTCTCTGTTCTGAGAAATAATCCACAATAAGGCCCAGTGCAGGACAGGTCTATGCCTGCACATGAGAGAGGGACAACGGGATCGAAGGAGGGACTGTTTGGTGCTCAATTCCTGTAGGAACACGGATGAACTGAAAGCCATTGTGGTTATTGGGAGAACGTGTCCTGAAGAAAGCGCACCGACCAACAGGAAGCCCCCAATAATCCCATCCCCTTTATTTTTAGATGCATCCAGACATTGGTTACTTACTCCACCCCGTTTGGACACTCAAAATAAAGCGTGGATATTCCATAACATCCATGTTTTATTTTGGAACCTCTAAATACAGGAGGAGCATAAGCAACTGACATCTGGACATGGCCGCCCTCTCCCCGCCAGGGCCGCTTTCGCTTCCGTTTCACACGCTGTTCCTCTCTGGAGGAAGCTTGTCGCAGGCGGATGAGCATCTTCTTCCACCCGCCAACCCCTCTTCGTCTTCCCCAACCAAACTGGCTGTTTATAACACCCCATTTGCACTCCAAACATGCAGAGGAAACCCTAACCGCCCCCCCCCCCCAGCACCAGCACCAGCACTGTCACATTTCACTGTCAGAGCTGTCAAGGCGAATCCCGCTTTAATCTGCCAAAAGCACTTTTCTGCTGACATTTTTAATAAATACTTTCAGCTTTTAAACACATTTGTGGGAGCCATTTTACCCCCTTCCCTTCCTCGTCTTCTCCTTAAGAATGTGCTCTGAAAGCCTTAATAGCAAATACATTACAGTTATCAAAGTCTCTCTTGGTTCCCCGCACCCTGACTTCTTCCCTTCCTCCCTGCGTTCTGCACCCCCCCCCCACTCAGCATCCAGAAACAGAGGTGGTGTTTTCAATTTTAAAGCTAAATTAACTGTCCAATTGAATTTGGCTGGTGTGATCTGCTTTCTCTCTGACAGGTTTTAGTTATGAAGCATATTTCACATTAATAGAACGCAACATGAAAACTTACTCTCTCTCTGGGACGCAACTGTGCCTCGCCATTGAAATGTTAGATTTAATATTTCAGACATGCCTTGCGCCAGAGTTTGATTATTGTTCGTCATTTAAATCTCTCCTAATGGGGGACAGCCCTAATTAGCAAAAAATCATGTTTTAATGAAGGCAAAACGCTAATTGCCAGCGCAAAAAAGAGAGAGAGAGAGAAAGCCTTCACGTAACATTATCCCGGCACTTCCGTCGATTTCTTGCCATTCCAAAAAAGGGGAGCCCCTTTGTGCCTTTATGGGCTGCGCCGTGGTTTCGCTCTCACTTTATCATAACCTTTCATTCAGAAAGAGCCCTTGGGCTCGCCTGGAGAACAGCCGCTGGCTTTCCTCGCTTTCGGCACCCACCCAAAATGGTTTCCTCTTCCTTGCAACTCAGAGCAGGAATTGTCGGGAAATCTAGTGCCACCCGTGACATCCCGAAGAATTAGACAACAGTTGGGAAAGGGGGAAGGCTGTGCAATCTTTTCCCCTATAGCACTTCATCTCCCCAAGTCACCGAAGAAAAACTGGCTTTTCTACCCTGCTTTTCTCACCCTTAATGGGACCCAAAGCGGCTGACAAACCTTCTGTTCTTCTCCCTCCAACAGACACCCTGTGAGGCAGGTGGGGCTATGAAAGCTTACAAAGAGAGCTGTCACTAGCCTGAGGTCTCCCAACTGGCTTCGTGCAGGAAGAAGACTTAGCCATTTAAGGGGACTCAAAGCAGCTGACAAACCTTCTGTTCTTCTCCCCACAACACACACCCTGTGAGGTCGGTGCGGCAGTGAGAGCTCTGAAAGGGAGCTGTGACTAGCCCAAGGTCACCCAGTTGGCTTTGCAGTGGAGGAGGAGGAGGAGGAACTGGCTTTTATACCCCATTTTTCTCACCCTTAAGGGGACTCAAAGCTGCTGACAAACTTTCTGTTCTCCCCACAACAGATACCCTGTGAGATTAGCGGGGCTGTGAGAGCTCAGGAAGAGAGCTGGGACTAGCTCAGGGCCACCAAGTGGGCTTCGTGGAGGAGTGCAGAATCAAACTGGGAGAACTCCAGTTAAGGGTCTGGCACTCTAACCACAAGACCAAACTGGCTTCCCCTTCCCATCTTACAATCGCAAACCCATTTTGCTCTCTCCCTCTCTGATCTTCTGCTCATCACCTTATCTGCACCATTATTATTGTGTTTGCAAGCCCAGTTGCTCACACCATCATGCACCATGGTGACACCAGCGAGGGCTGGGTAGGTGGGGAAGTGATTGGACAGGTTTGCCAGGGTTTGGCCAGCGAGGTTTTTGGAAGTATGCCCGGGAGTTGCTAGCTGGACTGGTGTTGAAACGTCTGCTGCATCAGGATTCAGCTCAGAGAACTCCCAGAATGCAACACGTGAACCCTGAGCTGCAAGGTGCTCTTGACTCCAGTGTTTAGGAATTGACCACAATGCTTTGCAACGGATACTCACATCGCTGAGGCAATCCCGGGAGCTGCTGAGCTGGGAGCTCGTGGCCTCTCGGATGCTGTCGTCTTCGCTGTTTCTGTTGGTTCGCTTCACCGAGACCTTCATCTGCGGGAGGCAAGAGGCATTCCTTGGTTAGGATCGATCTTTGGGAAACACCATTGGGCTCTTGTGAAATCAGTCTAAGCACTGGGAGGGGGACCAGGGGGAAGAACCACACCTGTCTAAAACCAGGTGAAGCTTGAGACAAATTCATAGAGGGCAGATACGGATCCCTAGGTATGGCTTCCAGGTTGGAGAGACAGGCAGGAGGCCTCCAAAGGCCATGTGCAGGGATTTGAAGCTCTTGGTTGGCCACTGTGTGGGACAGGAAGCCGGACTATCCAGGCTGTGGATTGATCCCGCAGGGCTCCTCTCAGGTTCTTATAGGGTTAGACAAATTCATGGAGGACAGGTGTGTCACCTAAGTATCACCTCCAGGTTGGAGAGACAGGTAGGAGGCCTATAAGAGCCATTTGCAGGGATCTGAGAGAAAATGACGGATTTGCTCTTGTTTTCTGCTAAGGATTGTCCCTCTACCCAACTCAAGCTTTCCTGTGGGTAAAGCATAGACCCTTCAAAGGCGTAAATAGATTTCTATAGGAAGAACTCAGCTGGCCTTTATACAAACAGCCAAGCTCCCCTCCCATTAGCTGCATTTCTAAGAAGAAACAGCTGCATTTCTCTCCAAGCAACAATTAGTTGACCCAGAAATAGTGGCCATGGGCCGGGTTTCTGCAATTAAGCGTGTTTACAATCTGCACCTAATGATTGCTTCCCAACACAGAGACAGTGCTATTGAACAACATTTGTTGCAAACGGCATGCAATATTCACACTGGTGAGCACATTTCATGCAATGTTTGGAAATGTTTTCCTCCATTCCCACCACTTTGGCAGTTTGTCAAACACTTGTGCAAAAGCCACACAGAGTTCTGCACGTCACCCTTGCTGTGATACAGAGGTTTTGCAATACAACTGACAGGGCCCGTCGCCATGAACTCCGTTTATTTCGGATTTGAATCGGGTCATTCCCAATGTGGATTGTAGTTCAAATTAACCCGTCCCAGTGCAATTGAGGAAAGCGCGGGTTCAAGGTGAATGTACCTGTCCCAATAAAACACGCGGTAAACCCCTGCACCAGGTAACATCTTTTTCTCTTCACCTGCGTTCCCCTGATAAGAAGCCGGGTTGACGTCACTATGCCCTGTCCCACCCACTTCAGCGATGACAGGGAAACACCTTAGTTGCACCTCCACGAACAAAACTGTGGCGCCGCCCATCCCGCAGTGCGAGCCAGCTTCCACTCTTCACCCCTGTCTTTTAATACTGTAAGGGGCTGTTATAATTTTAGAATCTTGGGAGCGTGTTTGTATTTATATTTCTGGTAGCGTGTCTATATATTGGTTCTAGCCTCGCACCCCACAAGTGGACACCACCAATGTTGAATCTGATTCCCCACTTGCCAGCCACTATAAACTCTTGTTTTCAGCCTCCTGGTTGTTTAGACAGCTTCCCTGGTTTATCTAGAGCAGTGGTTCTCAACCTGGGGGTCGGGACCCCTTTGGGGGTCGAACTACCCTTTCAGAGGGGTCGCGACGAGTCTTCTACCGCCCTTCCCTCCCACCTCCCAGCTGCTCCGCCCCCGTGGTTGGGGGTCTCCACAACATGAGGAACTCCATTAAGGTGTTGCGGCATTAGGAAGGTTGAGAACCACTGTTTTACCCGCCTTCCCTCCAGACCCCAGAGCATGGACCTTTCTTTCTTCTAGCAAATGCCTGATTGGTGGAGTGTGCTCCTCCCCCTCCCATTATGCTAATTAGGGAGGCTTCGCCCCCTCCTTACCTGTTTAAACTTTCTTCCTCAAAGCACACTGAATGCGCTTTCATTACACTTTTAAAATTACTTCTCCCAGCACTAAAATTTAGTGTGGGCACCACCGCAACAACACACAGAAAAACAATGACAAAAACAATGAGAAGCAGCTCATTGCTTGAAGCTGCCACAGTTTAGCGGAGGTGCGCGCTTTCGCATGACAGCGGGCACCACCACCCCACTCGCAAAGGTTCAAGGGACTCTGTGCTTCGTCTTCTCATATTGCATCTGATGCAGGGAAGTCACAGGCATGTCACCCATTAAATCAAGCCTTTACCCACACGTAGATTGCTGATCTGGTGATCTGGGAAGAGGGGGTGTAATGATTATAGCCACAAGGACATTTGTAGGACAAATGAGAGCCATCGTCATTTCTCCTTCTTCAAATTTATTTAAAGAAATCCCCAAACAGCTGTGATCACAACACACAGGACAGGAACGGCGAGCACAGGCAAACCCCCGCCCACTAACAATGCAAATGCCAATCTCCTCCCACAATAACCCAGGAGCATCCCCATGCCTCCAATGTAATTCGTGCTGGCCTCCTAATTCACAGCAAAAAGGGTTTTCACGAGGTTTTTTTAACCTCAGATTTGAGCTATTTGTTCCTTGTGTAGCCTGGATTAGAACCTTTGGTTGGGGACGCTCCAAGGCAAATCCAGGTTCGCTTCGGAGTATACATCGCAGAGCATGTTTTGTGCAAGCTTTTCCACACAAGCTATGCAGAGTGCAATCAGTGTTGTACAAACCTGCATAAATTTGTGGGATGTTTGCATAAAGAAATGTGGACACCACCATACTTACCACAAACTTTCTTGGACACTGCGGACACCGAGGGCCAGTTTGTACTTGGGTCATATTTAGCAATACGTCTGTGGTCTACATCCTAATGCAGACCCTGGCAGACCTCACCTGGGACCTGCTGTAGCTTGTACCAGCATGTGGACCGCAGGCCCGTGCCAAGATATATTCCAGAATAAAGGCAAGTGCAAACAGCCCAAAAGTGTAACGTTTATGAAAATGTGTGGTTACAAGCTGAGTTGTGTAAATAATATCTTCGTTTTGCTCTCAAATCATGCTAATCCTCTGATCACAAAATTTTTGCTTTAGTGATATAGCTCATGCACTTATGCACAAGTGGCACCCTATGAAGCTGATGGGCGTCAGATCAGACAAGGGAAAGTATTTCTTCACCCAGAGGGTCAATGATCTATGGGATTTGCTGCAGAAGAGGTGGGAACAGCCACCAGTCTGGATGACTTTAAGGAAGGGTTAGACAGATTTATGGAAGACAGATGTATCAATGGCTACTAGAATGGGTGCCTAAGTACATCCTTTAGGCTCGGGGGACAAGCACGATGCCTCTACGGCCATTTGCTGGGATTTGAGAGTAGGAGAAGATTTTAACCTCGTCTCTGCTTGAGATGCCCATGGGCAACTGGGGGCCACTGTGTGAGACAGGATGCTGGACTAGATCGGCTGTGGCCTGATCCTCTTATGTTCTAATGTTCTTATATAAATCCCTCATTACACGAAATTTGTATACATAAAATCAAATTACATATTTTGTATGAAAATCTTCCCAAAATGTGAATTTTGTATATTATAGTAGTAGCAATAGTGGTAGTGGTAGTGGTAGTGGTAGTGGTAGTGGTAGTAGTAGTAGTAGTAGTAGTAGTAGTAGTAGTAGTAGTAGTAGTAGTAGTAGTAGTAGTAGTAGTAGTAGTAGTAGTAGTAGATGATCTGATAATACAATTTTGGTCAACTGGGATTTGTCACTCCTGCCCATAACCCTGTACTGTACTAACTAAAACTATGTTATAAAATTATTGGCTGTCAGTGGGAAAAGCACATGATCACTTGCAGTTCCTGTAATGCAACTGAATCAACATGGTAGTTTCCAGGGATCAATCCAGCATGTTATGAGAGCCATAATTGTATTTTTAAACATTTTCCTATAATTCTGAAGATGTTTGGTCAAGGGGCACTCATATAAATAAGATAAGTAATAAAAATGCTAAATTATTCATGCATTTCCCCATTAAAGCATCCATTTTTAAAACTAAAAATTACATCAGAGTTCACCATTAGAGAAATCTTTCACTGGGTGGATACCTGCATTCCAGTGTTTTTTTACTGAAGATTGAGGAAAAGGACCCATTAGTTCTAAGATGTTGTTTGTAAGATTTTAAAAAAATGAATCAAGTTGCTTAAAGGAAGAAGAAGAAGAAGAAGAAGAAGAAGAAGAAGAAGAAGAAGAGTTGGCTTTTCTACCCCACTTTTCTCACCCATTCAAGGGGACTCAAAGTGGCTGACAAACCTTCTGTTCTTCTCCCCACAACAGACACGCTGTGAGGTGGGTGGGGCTGATGAGTCTCCCGCCTTCCCACCCCATCCTCACCCGAGCTGCCCCACCCCCGTGGTTGGGGGTCTCCACAACATGAGGAACTACATTATGGGGTCGCGCGCATTCGGACGGTTGAGAACCGCTGCACTAGACCAAAATGCTTTAGGGTGCTTCACACATCTGGGCTCCGCCTTCCTTCTTTTAATTCCCAAAGCTGAAGAAGGTGAGACACTCATGCACTTTCGCCCACATTCCCAGAGCCTTTGGAAAGGACCTGACCTAAGAGAGTTTTGCGTGGGGAAGCAAATTAGAAGCATGGCTGCTGCCATTAACCTTTCAGAGTTAATATCAATTACTAAGCTTGCTTTGTTACCTCAGTCCCTCTGTTTGCTGCCGTGAATTAAGAGGGTCATCAGTCTGTTCGAGAAATCTTGTTCATTTACACCTGCTGTCTGCCAGCAGGAGAGGACACACACACATGCACACATGCACACTCTCACACACATACACACTGCCAGTACATGGAGCCAACCTGCTTTAATTCCTTGGTAATTACCATAATGAGACAAAACTCAAAGAACAAGCTTGTTCCACTGAAAGGGTCACGTTGCTTTCACAAGCACCCATGAGCAGATCTGAGTTGAGCTCACTTTTTTTCGTGGAAACTTGTCTGCTGCTGCTGCTGCTAAAATTTCTTATCAACCATTCTCAGCAACAGCTCTTATGTTGGACCCACTGGGCAGTTTTCAGAACCAACAACACCGAGACAATCTGGGTCCCTACAAGACCTCATGGACCTCTTCAGCCAGTTTGGTCTAGTGGTTAGGGAGCCGGACTCTTATCTGGGAATACCAGGTTCGATTCTGCCCTCCCCCATGAAGCCAGCTGGGTGACCCTGGGCTAGCCACAGCTCTCTTCTGAGCTCTCACAGCCCCACCTACCTCACAGGGTGTCTGTTGTGGGGAGGAGAATAGAAAAGCTTTGTCAGCCACTTTGAGTCTCCTTAAATGGTTGAGAAAGCGGGGTAGAAAAGCCAACTCTTCTTCTTCTTACCTAGACCCATAATTTCTTCTCCCTTGCTCTGCATTTGAAAAAAATAATCACAGCAGAAGCAACAATAGCAATCATTGCTTATGCTTACTGGGCTGACTGACTAGAACATGCGTAGCTCGTCTATTCCATGTCACTTTCCATCATAGTTTGCGCGGAAACACTGAAAGCATGCACTAGAGTACACATGCATTTCATGCATATTTGAGAGACAGGCCCTCCTAGGCAAAAACTGTATCCCAGAAAGCCTTGGGGTTTCCCTGCTTTTGCACTTTACGGTGTACAGCAGAAATCCCAGAGCTATATTCTAGGAACAGTGACAAACTGTTTTTCAAACATCTATCGCTAAACCCATGTAATACAGCCCCATGTTTAAAGAGATATCTTCCTACTGCTCCTTCCACATGTTATCTGCCTAAACGATCAACCTGGGAGGAACATCTTTTGGTGCCTCCAATAAAAGAGGTTCAAGAGATGGTTGACGGAAAAAGGCTCTTCAGGTGGGTCTTCTGGTGATCAAAGACAATAGCCTAGCGTCTTCTCTGTGGTTATTTCTAGTATCTGCTGAAGACCGTTATATTTTCCTAGGTTCCAAAAACTGCGGAGCCCTGGGTTTCAAATCTCTTGCCTATTATAAGCACCCCTGCATTTCCTGTGATTGTCCGACATGTTCGAGATGGGTATACGTCCTGTTTCTCAAGGATGGGACCTCCTTATAGAATCTAGATCATAAATGCAGTTCCTTCCTTCCTTCCTTCCTTCCTTCCTTCCTTCCTTCCTTCCTTCCTTCCTTCCTTCCTTCCTTCCTTCCTTCCTTCCTTCCTTCCTTCCTTCCTTCCTTCCTTCCTTCCTTCCTTCCTTCCTTCCTTCCTTCCTTCCTTCCTTCCTTCCTTCCTTCTGTTCTTTTAAAAACCATCCTTCCAAACCTGTGTTGTGACATCATTTGGGGATAAAGCTGAACAATAAAATAAACAAAATAGGAAGACTTAGTGCAGATGAAGACATCTAGGGATGGTTTGAGAAGAACATTCGCAATGTTTCCAGTTCATTGAGAAAAGGAGAACTGATTAAAAACCTGGATTTGGCTGCTTTTCACTGGAAAAGCAGAGAAGGTTCATTTTTTGTTTCTCCACACAGCCTGACAGGATGAGCTGGGTGGTGGGCAGAGGTTGAAGAAAGATGGGGGCTAAAGAAAATCAGAGGGGAGAGCCAGAAAGGCTAGAATGGCTTCAAACCCATTTGCAGACTGCAGGTGTTCAAGGATAATCCCAAATCACAGTACTAGCCAAGAATTATGTACCATACGCCACTGGACATCATGTGGCATGATTAAACAACATAACTCATTCCAGAAATAACTTCTGCTCTCATTATGTCCTAGCTTTCCTTTCCTTTGTATCTTCTGCCTTCCTGGTCTCTGAATAATAACAGCCCTTCCTTTTTTTCTTGGGAAAGAGGCAGGTCAGGTCAGGAGACAGAAAGATGGGCTCAATCCCAAATCCTAATCTTCTCCTGTAGCATAATGGTCTAAACCCATCCTATGAAGCCTAAGCCAGTTCGGTCTTGTGTTGGATTCATATCTTGTAGTCGCTGGCTTTGATTCCGCACTCCTCCATGAAGCCAGCTGGGTGGCCTCAGGCTAGTCACAGCTCTCTTTCGGAGCGCTCAAAGCTCCACCTAGCCCACAGGGTGTCTGTTGTGGGTAGAAGAACAGAAGGTTTATCAGCTGCTTTGAGTCCCCTTAAGGGTGAAAAAAGAGGGGTATGAAAGCCAACTCTCCTCCTCCTCCTGTACAATTTACTCAAAGTTCTCCACCTCTCAGCCACATCCACAGAGCTGAACTCTTTTAACGCCAGCATTTTCTTCATGGGCTGACACCACTGGGAAGCTTGCTTTTATTTGGGCTGAAACTGTTCTCAAATCGTGGGCCTGACACCTTCTGCTCATGACTAATAAATACAGTTCAATTTGTCAGGCGCTCCCTTTTGAGTGCCACTGTGCGTCCTGGGGCGAAAGGAGACGCTTTCTTTTCTTAAGTTGTTCTGTAAGGTGCTGAGCTGGGCGACCCTCACCCCCATTAACCTTCCAGAGCTAGTTCACTCCAACTGGGAGCTCAGCAGCTTGTGCAGCCACAAACTCAAACTGAACTTGTGCCATCTCAATATATTTGTTCATTATCTTGCGCACACGCAGAAACATTTGGAAATGTAGCTGGGGCACAGGCCAAATTGAATCATCTGCCTTCATTTTCCACACGATCTGAAGCTGCAGCTGCTACAACAGGCTGTGGGATTTCTTCCCCTTCCCAACTTCCCCCGCCCGGACAATTTCTGTGCCTGTGTGTGTATACAAAATCTCTCTCTCTTAAAGCCACACAGCCATCTGTTTTTGTCTTTGTTTAAAGCAAGTTTGCTTCTTGGCATATTTTGGGAGAAGAAGAGTTGGCTTTTCTACCCCGCTTTTCTCACCCATTTAAGGGGACTCAAAGCGGCTGACAAAGCTTCTATTCTTCTCCCCACAACATACACCCTGTGAGGTAGGTGGGGCTGTGAGTGCTCAGAAAAGAGCTGTGACTAGCCCAAGGTCACCCAGTTGGCTTCATGGGGGAGGGCAGAATTGAACCCGGTATTCCCAGATAAGAGTCCGGCTCCCTAACCACTAGACCAAATTGGAGTGGTGGTGTCTAGTTTAAAAGTCTCACCATCCCAGCTTCGGGAAATATGTTGCTCTTGCACTAGAAGAAGAGAGGAGGACAGGTGTATCAATGGCTACTAGATGTCTAGCTACCATCTCCAGGTTGGAGAGACAGACAGGACGACTCTAAAGGCCACCTGCAAAGGATCAATAGCAGGTGAAGGTTTTGCCTTTGTCTTCTGCTCATGATGCTAAGTGGTGGCCACTACGAGAGATGGGATGCTGGACAAGATGGGCTACGGCCTGATCCGGAAGGGCTCCTCTTATGTTCTTATGTTTCAGAACACTGTAATGGGGGGGGGGGAATTGAAGACACGGGAGCTGTAGAAGATCAGAAGCTGTACTTAAGGAATGCCATCTTGCATCATCATTGTGGGCAGTTTACAGGGATCTTTGACACAGGGCACAAGGAGCAATGCAAACACAATGGACGATTAGTGATAGGTAGATGATTTTATCCATCCATCGATCCATCGATCGATCCATCCATCCATCATTTATTTATTTATTCCATTCACTCACTCACTCACTCGCTCGCTCGCTCACTCGCTCACTCACTCATCCACGCACTCACTCACTCACTCATTTTAATTTGCATCGGGCACATGAAGCACCTCAGTTTGGTTCCATTTCCCATGCCCCTGCTATTCAGAACATCACAGCTGCAGGTTCTCAAAACAAGTGGTTTTCCCAGGCCCACTGATTTGCATACCACGTCAACCACCAGCAAGGGGAAACATGGCCGAACCCAGCAGGGCTCCTCTTATGGTCTTAGGATGCCTCTAAAGACCATTTGTAGGTGACGGTTTTGCCTCTGTCTTCTGCTTGAGATGCCCAGAAACAATAGGTAGGACACTGGGTGAGGCGTGAAGCTGGACTGAGTGGGCTGTGGCCTGATTCAGCAGGGCTCCTATTACTTTCTTAGCATCAGGTCTCTAAGTAAGGCAAGTAAGCATGGCTTTGACAGTGAAACAGTCAAAGATGGCAGCAAAATGGACATGCTGCTGACACTTACAATTCTCTACCTTCTCAATGGTGGTTGTGCCAGTGAGCTACAGCCATACCCACCAGCTGTGATACTGCAACTTGAGATATGGAACCTGCAGAACCATTAACTCACACTGGTAGGCTGGGCCAACCACCCCATAATACCACTAACCCATTGGCAGACTGGGTTTCTCCTCTCACCTACTGAGACTCTGGGCCTCCCTTCTGCAGCCACCGACTCACACTGGTTGACTGGGGGTGCACCCTTCCCTCTCACACACAGTCTTATGAACAGTTGTTTGAATATGGGGCTGAGAAGATACCTTCCTTTGCCACACTGCAGCCTATATTTGTCTCCAAGTCAGGCAACACATACTCTGGTGCTATTCACCGACTGGCCTCTCCTCTGCCCGCATCTCTGTCTCTTTGATTGGTTATCCACTTGCAGCAATGGTTCCCATACTGTGATTGGCAACTTTTGCCCCAAGCAGTGGTTTGTGGGAATCAAACCACAGCCTTATGCCCTGGCCTTTGGCTAAAGAAGGAAACGGCTTTTCCTCCCCACATTCAGGCATTCTTATGGTGTTAATGTTCATTTTATAAGTTCACTGGTTTTTAATGTCGCAACCCACCCTGAGACTTTTGGTATAGGGTGGGATAAAATTCAAATAAATTGGATGGACGGGCGGGCGGGTGGATGGGCGGACAAACAGACAGATAGATAGATAAGGCAATACAAACACAGAATGGCAAAATCTCAAAGAAGAAGTAGTAGTAGTAGTTGGCTTTTATACCCCGCCTTTCCCACCCTTTTAAAGTGGATTTAAAGCGGATGACAACCCTTCTGTTCTTCTCCCCGCAACAGAACACCCTGTGAGGTAGGTGGGGCTCTGAGAACTGTGACTAGCCCAAGGTCACCCAGTTGGCTTTGTGGAGGAGTGCAGAGTCAAACCCAGTGTTCCCAAACAAGAGTCCAGCTCCCTAACCACTGCTAAACCAAACTGGCTTACTCAGGGACAAACTCACATAGGTCCTAAAGGACTCCTCTGATGAAACGGTTAGGATATTTCTAGAACGGCATAAAGGTAAGTGTCCATTTTTAAAGCTTAAAGTTAGCCAAACCATTTAGCTTTATAAGTGCAATTCTTTAACTCTTAAAAAAAGAAAGGGGAAAAAAAGCTCCATGTATCAAAACAAGATGGAATCAGCTAAACATATTACATCTGACTTGTTTCCTTGAAAATCTAGCCCTAATGCATTCTAACAGAATTTATCTATCCCAAGCCTACCTCATAATGAGATCAACTGGGAAAAATATCAGCCTTGTTTGTATATTTTATACGTGCTCTAACTTGGCAGTTTGGAGATCATGTATTCCCCAGGTCCCTCCTTAAATCGTTTCACACACTGCAATTTGATTTTCTTTGCTTGCCCTTTTCCACATTTTTTCTCCCCATACAGTTTATTGAGTTCTGGCTGACAGGGCAACATTCCCTTTGAATTAAGGGTGCAATCTTTTTTCCTCTCAATAAGTATATGTAGCCAGATGAGAAAGCCTAAGGTTTGAAGATTTTACAGTGGGGAGGAAAAAAAAAAGACTTTAATATGCGTCTATGAGTGTTTGTGAGCGAGAGTAGGCACGAATGCAAGTGTCTGTTTCGTTTTATATCTGCTGCAAGGGCAAAGTTTGCAATTCTAATAAAACTCTGAAGCCACGGGTGCTTTCTGCTGTCAGCTCCAGGCAGGGCATAATGCGGCGTTGTTAAACTGTGGCTCTCCAGATGTTCCTGAATTGTTAACGCTGAGCATTCCACTCCCAGCAGTCCATGCAAGGAAGAAGGATGCTGGGAGTCACAGTTCCTGGATGTACCCGGAAGGCTACAGTTGAGCATCTCTGGTACTGTGGGTATTTGCAAAGAAGGGCCCCATTTTCCACCAAAGGCAACACTTAGCGATGTATTAGATCAGATCCTCCCCTACCACCCGGGGCTGACCACCTTTCTTGTCTCTTTAACTTAATATTCACCAAGCCATACAATAGGCTATCACAAACTTTGGGGGGATGTAATGAAACTATGGGTGGGTTGCCATTGGAAGGAACCTCTAGGGCCATCCAGTCCAGCCCCCTGCTCAATGCAGGATTCCCTACACCATCCCAGACAGATGTAGGTCCAGCCTCTGACTGAAGACTTCCAGTGAAGGAGAACTCAGTACCTCCCATGGCAACCTATTCCATTGACCCTTACTGTCAGCAAGTTTTTTCTAATGTCTAATCTGCATTGACTTCCTTGAAGTTTCATACTGTTGCTTCTAGTCTTCCCATCTTGTGCATGTGAGAATAGGGACTATCTCTCTGCACCGTGACGGCCCTTCAGATACTTGAAGACCGTGATCATGTCTCCCCCCAGTCTTCTCTTCTACAGGCTAAACATTCCTAGATCCATCAACCTTTCCTCATAGGACATGGTTTCCAGATCACTAACCATTTTGGTAGCCCTCCTTTGGACTTGCTCTGGTTTGTCAATGTCACAATCCCACCATATTTTCCCCATCTGGATGAGGTCAAAGCTAGTTTCTGTGTTGGCTACAAGGAAAGACAAGGATGCTCAAACCATCATTTTTGTGCCCTGACTTGTGATTTCCTTGCCTAGCTGACTATCAAATGGACACCTAAGTTTGATTTTTATGTGCAGGGAAAGCACTGATGACATGCAAATCTAGGCAGGTAACACTTCCGCCCCAACATAAAAACGGCCTGACCCCATCAGGATTTGGAAAGTTGCTAAGTGGAAGCCCAGCGCTACCAAAAAGAACTCAAATCCTTAGCAGACGATGGGTGGATCGAACAAGGCAGGGCGAGATGTGTGGGACTCAAGAAACCAGGCTGTGTTTAACCCAAGGCCTTTCCCCAGCATTTCCCAGGGAAGAGGTAAGAATCAACGTTTTTAATGTTCCTGTCATCTATGCATAAAGATACCATATATTAAAGGCTAGTATCAAACATCCGGGACCTTTAAAAGCAACTGTAAATTTAATATACTGTACGTATTAAATGTTCTAAATGCAGGACATAACATCTCATAACGTTGTGAAAGCCAAGCAAAACAATCACCCTGTTCTTCAAATTATTGATACGTTTCCTTGACGCAACAAACAGTCGTGGATCACCAGCTAATATTAATGGATGAAGGAGATTGCACATCCTCACATAGGAAATCTGGAAAGCTGCACTGGGG
Source organism: Aspidoscelis tigris stejnegeri (assembly GCA_023333525.1). Classification (NCBI taxonomy): domain Eukaryota; kingdom Metazoa; phylum Chordata; class Lepidosauria; order Squamata; family Teiidae; genus Aspidoscelis; species Aspidoscelis tigris. The sequence goes on along the minus strand of JALMGA010000022.1, from coordinate 2,074,081 downwards.
TCACCAGATGTCTGGGCATACGTCCTGGACCCAGTGGGACAGAGTGGGACTCAAGCAGAAGCCACACTGGAGCTCGGTTGGAAACCAGTCAAGTTTGGATGGATGGCTCAGCCACAAGGATCTTCTTCCAGTTTTCCTCGGAGGCTTAGGACCAACTGGAGCTCAGCACAGCTGGAGCTAATTTAGGTGGAAAGAGCGTGGGTAACATCTGGCACTACTAACTTGGGAAACTGGGGCTGGCAGAAGGGTATTTTAAAAATGCATAATGGACAACATACGTGCTGGAACATAAGCGAGCCTAAGCTAAAATGAAAGGGAAGCTGCCACAGCAGAGTTCTCCCAGCTTGTTCTATTCTTCACAATAGCCAGAATTTCATCCTATAAGAACATAAGAGGAGCCCTGCTGGATTGGGCCACTTCCCATCTAGTCCAGCATCCTGTCTCACACAGTGGCCAACCAATGGCTTCTGGACATCTCCAGCAGAAGATGAAGGCAAGAGCTTCACCTGCTCTTGACTCCCTGAAAATGGTCCTTAGAGGCATCCTAATTGTCTCTCCAACCTTAAGGTAGAATCTAGGCATCCATTCTAGTAGCCACTGATGCACTTGTCCTCCATGTATTAGTCTATAATAATGTAAGAGGTGCCCTGCTGGATCAGGCCACAGCCCACCTAGTCCAGCATCCTGTCCCACACAGTGGACCACCAATTGCCCGTGGGCATCTCAAGCAGGGACAAAGGCAAAACTTCACCTGCTCTCAAATCCCAGCAAACGGTCTTTAGAGGCATCCTAACTGTCTCTCCAACCTGAAGGTAGTATCTAGGCATCCATTCTAGTAGCCATTGATACATCTGCCCTCCATGAATTAAGAAAAGCCCTGCTGGATCAGGCCACAGCCCATCTAGTCCAGCCTCCCATCTTGGACTTTGAACCACCAACTGCTTCTGGGCATCTCAAGCAGAAGACAAAGACAAGAGCTTCACCTACTCTTGACTCCCAGCAAATGGCCTGCCTTTCCAACCTTGGGGTGGTACCTGGGCATCAATTCTGATAGCTATTGATGCACCTTTCTCATGAATTTGCTTAACCCTAAATGTGCCTCCAGACACATTTAAAACTTCAAAATCCTGCTGGCATTCTGGCAGGATGCGCAACCATGACCATAATCGGCCACTGTCCATGCACCCATCCCAAAGCCTGTATTTAAGAGAAATACAGGGGTTCTCATTCTCACTGTGCCAGCATCTGGAATGACCAGCATGGACACAGGGCTGGGTCGTTCACCTAGGAACGTGCTGTTGTCAGAAACAAAAATAAGGGGGGGGGAAGAAAAAAAAAAGGTTCCTGGATGAACAATACAATTCTGCTTATCTGTCAGCCTCTTTTTTGTTCCATTTGCAGGGAAATTCCACTATTTTTAGAAGAGACAACATATCCCCACCCCCTTTGGAGGCACCTTAAAAGAAGCAAGCCAGGTCTCCTGTTTCAATCAGGCCTTAACTTTTTGGGTAGACAGATGTAGACTCCAAAGGACACTCTACTGCAGGAGGTACCTATAGGGCTCCTAAACAGGGTGATGGGGTCAGATTCTGAAGAACCCAGAAGAAATCTCATTCCAGGGCTTATGTGATGCACACAATTACATTTATGGCTTGGCCCAAACAATCAGGAAGGCAATGATAAACTACCTAAGAAATGGGTGCAACATATAAACCCAAAACAGCTGGGATCATCAAAACTCAAATCAGCTGGGATCATCAGATAGCCAATTCTTGACTTTTTCAGTCATGTGAACATTGGGAGTTGTGGTCTAGAAAGATCTGGAGGGTCATACCTTGGACACCCCAGACATTTCAGACTTTGCAGCCTTCTCAGACGAGGTGGGACATAAATACCCGTCAGCCTAGACAGCAAAGCCAATGATCAGGGATGAAGTCCAGTGGTTTGGCCATCGCTCAAGCCTTCTGAATTTGTTCTAAACAGCAGCTTTAAAAAGAAGCACTGTGGAGCTACGAGGCGAGGTTCCTGAAAAAGCAACGTTTTCTTTCTTTCATTTGTCTTTCTGCCAATACTGGGTCAAGATTTTATTAGTTCCATAACATATGCGTAGGCACACATGCTTGTACAACCTCTGTATGAAATGTATATATATTTAATGTTAATGCAGAAAGGGGCGTGTGTGTGTGGAGGGGGGTAGAAATACTAATTTCCTACATCAACCGACAAATATTTAAAGATGTTCTTGTTTAACTTTGAGCAGCATATATTCCACCAGCAACATTGTGAAAAATGTCAGTGCATGATTAATGCATAGATCCGCTGTAGCCATCTTAGTTCTTCCCCATTGGTGGAGCATCTGTTCGGCATGCCAAAGGTCCCAGGTTCAACTCCAACATCTGCCCAATAATGGTGGATGGTAAATCATGTCCATACTGCTGCCAGAAATACTGCATGGATGTATTCATACAGTGAGCAGAACGTAAGCTTGACTGGATGGTGTCTTTAGGGGAAGAGTGGAACCTCAACAGCACAGTGTTTGCTCTGTTGGCAGAAGGTTCCAAGTTCAGGCTCAGTATGTCCTCAGAAAAGGCAATGCTGCCGTGAGGTTCCTTAATAAAGGAGAAAATAAGAACAGGCATTGTGTGAGGCAACCCCAAAGGGTCCTTGCTGCATCGATTGTCTGTGACTGTTTCAGCGTGCAGGCTGCAAAGAGCAGTAATATTGCTTTGGCCCTTTGCAAACTGCATTGCTTTCTGCTTTTGCAAGCCTTTGCTGCAAGCAGCAAAAAGGGTGGGAAATATTGCCTGGGCCCTTTTGCACTGATTGGCTGCTGGCAAACTGGAGGGAAAAGCTGCCCAAGGACCTGGAGGCTTGATGGAGAGGTGGGAGGAGTTTCCTTTGGTATCCAGTAGCAACAGCCAATCGGAGCGCTAGGGTCTGAAGGGTATAATAAGCTGGCTCTGAGGTGACTGTCTTTCTTTGGGGCAAGAGCTGAAGGAGCTAGAACCAAGAGGGGGTTTTACTCTGAGGGGGCCTTGCTGAAGACTGACCAGGGCTGGGTTTTATAGCCAAGCAAGGAAGGACTAGACCTTGCTGATGCAAGACTTGAGTTGCTATTCTTTAGCTGGGCTTGGGCTTAGGCAGAGCTGGCTAAAGGGGGAGAAGCCTTCTACTGGGTGACAGAGTTGCAGCAGAGAGGCTTGAGTTTAAAAGAGCAAACTATTTTCCTTAGAGCTAGTTGAGCTGTTATTACAGGAAGCTTGCTACTTCAAGAGACTTTTTGAACTTTATCTATCAATATCTAGACTATTTTTCTCTTTTACCCTTTTTGTGTGCGTGTTTCTCAATAAACCTGTTTGGTTTACTGTTTGAATGTGTGCTATCAGTTACTGCTTTTAGGCTGTAAGTACTCACTCGGCCCATTGCGCATTTCCAGCAACCTAATAGTACCCAGCTACTCTTAGGAGGACAGGCACTGGATGGTCTGTTTGGAAGTCGTGACACTGACCAAGGCAACTTGGTAGGGATTTGAAGCTGTACGAATGTGGACATTCAAATTCAAATTGAATGTTGGTACATTCAGAGAATGATATTCAAATATGAATAAAAATGCTTCAGAACATTTGTACGAAGCTTCGTTACATTCGTGAGCTTGGGGAGGAAGTCAAGTGGCTGTTCCAGTCACATCTGCAACAGATCCAGAGTGGATTCGAAGTGGATTGAGAGCAGGATACAGGGCGGATTTGACACACTCCAAGCGGATGAGTAGAGGATTTGTATGGGGTTCGTAGGGGATATGTAGGGATTTATATGTAATTCATAGCAGGAATTCAAAATGAATTTGTATCGAACATTCCCATCAAATTTTAACCCTACCACATTCGAAGGGGATCTGTTTGAATGAATACATTTGATTCAATATGAATCAACCCCCCCCCCCCCAAAAATCTGTGCATAATCCTAGTGCTTCGTTTGAATTGAACCAAGTCAAAACAGGGCAAAAAAAAAAACCCCACCCCACCGATGTCCACATTAAAAAGACCCTTTTAAAGGCCAAAACAACATCCGTCATGAACACTTTGGTCTTGATACCGGTCTGTGACTGTACAAGTACTGTAAATTCAATTCAGTTCAACACTCCGATCAACGTGAACAGCCCTTGTTTCCATTTGAATCGAACCGGCCCCTTTGGAACGGGCTGTCTCGGTTTGATTCAAACCCTTTCCCATTTGGTTAGACTGAAGCTCTCTTCACGATAAGGAAGTATTCCATTTGCAAAATCGAAGGCTTTCTTGTTGCGCATTCCTTGTCACTTTGAAAGAATTCATTCAACTCCGAAAGAGAAAAAGAGAGAGAGAGAGAGACCTGTGATTATAATGTTGTTGCTATGGATGCTTTCTAGAAGGCTCTGAGGCAGGCGGGGAGCAACACAAAGAACAATGGTTTCCCATTTCACCCCTACAATTAATGGGTTTGGGACTATTATAATTAACGTTGGCTCCGTTAGGAAACAGGTAGACAAATTCCACAGAACACCTCAGGGACGCATCTTGTTTATCGCTGAGCTTGTTGAGATTTGGTGTGGTGGCGGCGGCAGCAGTGGCTGTGACGGTGGCGGCGCGGAGAAGCGAAGAGTCCTAAATCACATGAAATATTAATTCCCTCGCATTTCAGGTGAAGCCGCTTGATAATGGCTTGCCCTGAATTGCGAAAAAGGGCTGACAATTATTCCTGTTAATTATCATCATGTTTTGCCTGGTGATTAACATTCACTGCTAAGGAAGAAGGAGCTCTTTCTTTTCTTTTTGAAGCCGTGCTGTGATAAGGAGAAACACAAGGCCCAGTAGAATGGTTGTTTATCAATTAATATGGAAAGCAAGAGTGGGAAGCAAACAGAAGCGGAGAGGTGGCTTAATGCTGGAGACGGTGGAGGCCGTGCTGGGAAGCTGACCAAGGAAAAGAGAGAAAGGCTGCCTCCAGACTAGCGGAATAAATCCACAGTTGCAGTGTACTTATCGCCCGGCGATAACCAGCCATCCCGACTCAAAAGGCAGCTCTGTAGCTTCCCCACTGGAGCTGTGAAAGCTGAGTCGGTACATGGTGTCATGTGGGTTGTGGCAGTCGATCAAATACGAGCTGCCGTTCCTGTTCTCATCTTTGCTGTTCTCACTGTTCTGACTTCACTGGACCAAAACTTTAGATTTTGTTTATACTGTGCGAGTGTCCTTGATCCAGCATTAAGGTAAGTGCGCAGTCCCGATTGGCTTTCTCCTGTTAGAAAGGCTGCAGGTGAAGACAGGGCAAGGGTCTGATTCAGAAGGGTTCTGAGAACGTTCTTAATGAGACAATGCAATTTTCATCATTCATCTGGTCTGAAGGTGCTGGGGGGCTGGGGGGAGATGATGACTCAAGAGGGTCGCTTGGCCTGCATGCCACCACAAAGTGGGAAAGCTTATCCCAGCCTTATTGTCATGCACTCTACATTTCTTTTCTTTCATGTTTTTACATTCGTTTTTCAATTAACCTATCTTCCCAAAGAATGAGGATAAGAGTGCAAGAAGAGCCCTGCTGGATCAGGCCACAGTCCATCTGGTTCAGCATCCTGTCCTTCACAGTGCCCCACCAATTGCTTCTGGGCACTTCAAAAACCTTCACCTGATCTCAAAGCCTTGTAAATGGCCTTGAGAGCCATCTTGCCTGGCTCTCCAACGAAGGAAGTATCTAGCATCCATTCTGGTAGCCATCGATACACCTGCCCATCATGACTTAAGAGAAGCCCTGTTAGATTGGATCATAACACCTAGTCCAGCATCCTGTCCCACACAGTGGTTCACCAATTGCTTCTGGCGGATCTCAAGCAGAAGACAAGGGCAAAGCCTTCACCTGCTCCCAACTCCCTGCAAATGGCCTTGAGAGGCCTCCTGCCTGTCTCCACAGCATGGAGGATGTACCTAGGCATCCATTCTAGTAGCCATCGATACACCTGCTATCTATGGATCCGTCCTACCATAGGACAAGGTGAGCTCCTAAAAGGCTTACTGGATACTCGGTGGTCACCAGAAGCTCTGGTTGGATAGGAACAAATTTTTAATTTGAAAAACTGAATTCTGTGGATTCCCCCCCCCACCACCACCACCACTGTGTTTAAGCCAGGGGTAGGCAAACCACGGCTCGAGAGCCACATGTGGCTCTTTGGCCCCTTGAGTGTGGCTCTTCAAGCTTAGGAGTACCCTAATTAAGTTAATAACAATGTACCTACCTATATAGTTTAAGTTTAAAAAATTTGGCTCTCAAAAGAAATTTCAGTCGTACTGTTGATATTTGGCTCTTTTGACTAATGAGTTTGCTGACCACTGGTTTAAGCAAATGTCAACTTGACTGCAAGTGCCTCTGACTATTCTGTTTATATTGCTTTCTTTTGATCAAGATCAGCCAAAATAAGACAACGGTGAAGGATGTGAAATACTACTGACAGCTAAAGCAATTAAAGAAAAAATTAATAGGACTGAACAATAAAGGGTGTGGGTGGGAAACCCCAGGGATATCCCTTACATCCACAGTAGAATTCAGCCACAGGACATTTTCTAGTAGGACCAGAATCTGCCAGCAGATCCTAGTTCATTCATTCACCCTTATATCCTGCCCTATGCCCCATGGATTCAGGGCAAGTTGCAACAGACTGAAAAACCATTACAAAGGAAGCTAAAACAGAGCAAGGCAGATTATCATCAGAAACAAGAAAGAAATTAAATGAAGTTAAAACTTATGGTGCCCAGGAGGGAAACGCAGACTTCTCAATTACCTAGAGACTTGGGAAAGAGGTGCCCCATTCTGTTTGAACGTGATAGATGTGGTTTTGTTAGTCAGCCCTCTGTTTTAAGAGGTAAAGCCTCAGCGTGCAACCCTTGCATTTGCAGAGCATTTTATGGGCATGCAGAGATAGGAAGGTGTAGATAAAAGTAAGGCAGCCCAAGAGCATAAAGATGTGGACAGGATTAAATAAACAGCTAGCTCAGTGGTCAGCCAAATTCTTCAAAAGGGTTCCCTGGGCTTCTTCACCTCAAGCCAAAGGCCAAGTTTGCTTACTGGAAAGTAGGGGTGCGCATGAATGCAATTTTTGGGATTCGATTATTTCGAATCTTTAAAATTCAAATTTACTCACATTCAATTTGAATTAAGCAAATCCAAATCTATTTGTCAACAACATTCGTATGTGCCCGTACGCATCATTACGCGTCCCGTACGTGTCCATACACATCTGTAAGCAGCCCACATTTATCCCATATGCATCCTGTTTTCATTCCATATGGATCCATACAAATGCGTACGCATGCAGGAAAGATATGTGCGTGCAAGTACGCATCATTTACCTGTCAATACACATACGAATTTCCGAATAATTCAAACGAATATATCCAAAAATTCGACATTCATTCAAATGTTTAAATTTGAATTTATAGACAATTTGAATTCGAATGTCGAAATTTGAACTAATTCGACTGAATTCTGAATGTTTTAAATATTTGCACACATCTCTAGTGGAGAGACAGGCAGGGTGTCCCTAAAGGTCACTGGAGCAGGTAAAGGTTTTACCCTTCTCCTGGAGACGCTCAGAAGCAACTCGTGGGCCACCGTATGAGATGGGATGCTAGACTGTGGTTGATAAATCTGATTTCTGTTATAATTTCCACCGTTTTCCTAGGCAAGGAAGTGTGGGCTGCAATGGGCTGAGAAAGGAAAATCACACATTTTCACATTGTCATGAAGATCGAAGAAAATGTGATGAGCTGGAGATATTGTATCACATTGTCACCACGAGCCAGAGATACCCTATCACACCAGATCACAGTCAAGGTTGGTGATTCAAGGAAACTTGCTGCTAAGAGGTTTGGTTAGCTTGGCTATACTTGTACAGGCTTTACCAGATGGGGAAGCTAACTTCTGCAGATCTTCAAGAGGCACTGGCCCTCCCAAGGTCCCTTGCAAATTATTCCAAGCCCTGGGAATTATTTGATAAGCTGTCAGTGGTCAAAAGCAATGGCAGGTTATCAAAATAAAATCTTTTTTAACTGGTGAATTGTGGGGGTGCAATTTGCCCATCTCAGCTAAAGCACAGTTGCTAAGCTGAAGTAACTAGGACAAAGGACACATCCTGGGTCACTGTAACTTTCCTAATATCTCTCTGAAACAAGGTCTCAGAAAAGGCATAACATCCTCTTATCATTTGTATAACATCCACTGTGTATGTATAAACAATGTATAGTATTCAAGGATGGTAACATCTTATCCGGTTATGCCAAATATGGGCACCCCGGGGGGAAATTCCCATTGAGAAATGTATTCTGTAACTGGGCATAAAAAGCCTGTAAATCTTCAGTAAAGAAGACTCTTTTCACTTGGCAACCATCCTGCGTGTGAGTCCCAATTCGTTACTACAGTGAATTTTCAGTGCAAAATATTGTATTCTTATTCTTTATTTTTAGGGTAAGGATACCAGCAGCAACTTCACAACTGCTTCCACCCGTCATGCAAAGCTCAAACGTATACCTCCCAACTGGATCTTTTGGAGAGCTGCACTCTAGAACCAAAGACCCTACACCCTTTGCCCCCATCTTCTTTCTTTTCCCTGATACTAACCAACTGGCCTGGAGCAATGAGTCTAGAAGCACACAGACAAAATCACCCAGGATGCACAAAGCAAGGAAAAATGCTTCTGAGCTTTAAGGTACCTCCTAAGTTCTTGTCTTGCCCAGAACAATGCCTCGGGAACCACATCGCCTCTGCACTGTCCAATGGTAGACAGCAGTGGATGGGGCTTAAGGAGCCTCCTGGGATGAGTGAGCTGGTGTGGACACTCTCCCTAGGATAATGATGGAGTCAGTGTGGAAGGGTTGCTCTGCCAGGCATGATGCCATTAGAAAGGAGAGAGCAGGAGAAGGAGGAGATGCCCTCAACCAAATCATGGTGGGCCACAAATCTCCAAAGTTTGGGAAACGCTGATCGCTATTATTATTCGATGTAGTGATGGTGGCAGTGGTAGTGGTAATAGTAGCAGTAATCACTGGTAGTAAGTACTAATGTCACTGGTGGTAAGTACTAATAGTGGTGATACATTAGAAGAACTGCATGACATGGTGTCAGGACCACATGAGTCTGCTTGAGATTCAGTCCAGCTCAAACTAGCCACGATCTCAGCTGACAGAGGTGGGGAACCAAGGGGGAGTCAGGTCTAGACATTCTTGACTGTTCTACCTATCTTTTAAAGAGATCCCTAGAAGGAGCTTGGAGATCACTGATCACAGCTAGGGTTCTTCTGGGTGTGTTGCTGAAAGCACGGCTAGATAAGAGCAGTCTGTTCTGACTTCCATAGAAGCTGAACCATAGCACTTCCTTAATGCCTCACTGCTTCATGGCTGCATCCTGGTGGCCCAAGCAGCCCCTGAACATTAAAACTGAAGGGTTGCTTGGGTTAGGGTCAGGGGCCCCTCTGAACACCTGCCCTGAAAAATCTTGGGTTGACTCACGTAGAGCTCAACCCCAGCCAATCCACCTTCTTTGGATGCAACACTGGTTCAGGACATCTATTTTTCCTTTTTTTTTTATTGCTATGAACAGTTTGGCACTCGATGGAGGAGAACATCTGTCAGTGCCCCACTGGCCATGGTAGCTCTAAAACCTTTAAAAATTTACCACCAGAAACAATCACATCTGGCTCTCTGGAGAAAGGCAGAAAGAAGGTCACAGCTTGATGGTGGTAGGGAAACAAAACTACTGGAGAGAAAAGCATCCTGGGAGAAAAGCATCCTTGGAGAAAGCCAGGTTCTCCTCTAGAGATATGACAAACTGGTTCTGTTGGTTCGCAGCAAACTGGGTGGCATCTGCTTCGATTCAAATGGAACCACTACATTTCGGTTCATGCATATATCTATTCTCCTCTCTTCTTAAAAATCACTCTTTCAGAATCAAATTGCCGGCGTACGTGTAAATCTGTCGCGGTCCTGTGCAATTCAACATTTGAATATCTCTCTGCTAGATAGCTGCCACAAAGCTGCCTCGCGTAGCACATTCATGCACTCATATTTCTCCTAACACTTTTTAGATTAAGTGCCACCCACATTATACCTGCGAATTTGCAAATCAAAGCAATATCAGTGTTAGAAGAAACCATTAGCATAAGGTGAGGGGAAACAGCCTGCCTCAGAGAACCAACTGTGTTACCTCAGCAAAACAAAGCAATTAACATCTGAGTTTACAGGGAAAGATGTTAGCACAACAGATGTGCGAGCATGTTTTTTTGGCCCGTCGGTAAAAGGCAGTGTTTTGGGTCCAGATGTTTTTTGTTCATGCCAAAGAAGAATCCAGCTGCATCAAGCTGTGAAAATTTCTTCTGATCTGTCAAAGGCTGCCATGAGAAGGAAAAAGGGAGGGGGGAGGAAGAGAAAATGAATCTAAGTTTGAAATAGAAGCCTTTATTCCATGGGGAATTGTTCCACCATCTGTATTTAAAAGCTTTTGACTACTTGAAGACTTCTGCAGAATCTGGAATGCATCTGGTAAACACACACGAACATATTCTCACACACATCCTGCACCAAGACTCCAAGAGATCACGAAGATGCGGGATGGCTTTCTGATGGGCCAACACTTCGGAACAGATTTAGTTTTGTGTCTACACTCAAGAAGGCTGCGCACGAATCAGAAAACCAAGTTCCAATGCCCTACAAATGAGTTGCGTGTTCTCACACCTCTAACCTGCTCACAGAGCCACCACGAAAGCGGTGACAGGCAAGATGGTGGTGATACTGACAATAACAATGATGAAGAAAATGAGAAAGAACTAGGGAAAGAGAACAAAATGGCAGAATCTACAAATCGAAGTTCAGTGGCTATAAGAGGAAAAAAGGGTCAACAGTTGTTTCATGAGCTATTGGCATATTAGGTGCCATACGCAAAAAGGAACTTTAAAAGAAATTACTTGGAAGATTGCGGGAAAGACAACATAACAATTCCATGACTGCTTGAAACTAGCTGCAGAATTTCAATGTACCTTGCTGCTTCCTAAATTCTTTGGTTAGGATCTGAATTAACAATAAAACAAAACTGAAATCATTACAGCCCATGCACTGGATAAACAACAACAAAAGGAATATTGGTAGACAGTGCAATCTATAAATCAATCAATCATCACCACCAGTGAGCAGCAGCCATTTTGAACTCCTTCTCCTATGAGTCCCAACCAGCATCCACCATTTTGGATTCCACCTCCCATTGTCTACAAACTGCAGCAGCCACTTTGATTTCCTTCTCCTATTGGCCCCAACCAGAATCTACCATTTTGATCTCCTTCTCCTATTGGCCCCAACTAGCAGCAGCCATTTTGGACTCTGGTTGGCACCAAACAGGGGCAACTGGGGGAAATGATATTTATTTATTTATTTATTTATTTATTTATTTATTTATTTATTTATTTATTTATTTATTTATTTATTTATTTATTTATTTATTTATTTATTTATTTATTTAGCCTCTGGATATCTTCTAGATCAGCATAAGATCAACGTTGTGCTCTAATCAAAACCCACGCTGTCAAAAAGCCACTCACCCACAAAAAGTTTTACATATTTGCATCCAAACGACTGTTTTGCCTGTTCCAGATGTTCTTTCCAGAATTCTTTCTCTTCCTCTGACAGAGTTTTCTTTCTGGCAAGGGATTAAACGCAGACCCCGGCAACGCTAATCATGACAGAGTTGCTGAGAAAGAAGGAGTTTCCTCTGATGGACCATTTAGGTTCCACCTGGTGCTTCTAAGAAGATTTGCAGCTGAAATTATTAATCAGCACCTCACACAGCCGGCACTGCAAGAAACCGGGTGGTGCTCCATGTCATCAGCTGTTAAATCTGGATTTGTGAAAAGGTTCGGGAGAAAAGGAAACATGACTGGGGGAAAAAATAGGCTGATTTTGGACCAGCAAGTGGGAGAAATGTATGGGAGAGAGAAGAGAGGCATGCATGCAAACACACACACACACAAACGTGAGCACACCATCTGCCCTTTGACACTCTTTTGCAAACACCAAAAGTGTTTACTTTTCCCATGGTGACAATTGCTGTTTCACAGGTTTCTGCAGGAAATGAAGAATTTAATTATAATAACCACTTCTACACAATGCAGCGCCTGCTAATCACACATAATCACACAGCAAGTGCCTCAGTTCACATCAGGCTACCTTTAAGTATCATTTTAGTTGACCTACTCAGTTAATATGTCCCTAGGAAAATCTAAAGGGTTACCCTGTTCAAATCAGCACCTGGGAAAGGACAGCAGGGAGGGCAGGCGGGAAGGAGAGGTTAAATATTTGCAGTCTTGTTGGATGAAGAAGCCATGCGAGCTTTGTGTGTGCAGGTGTGTGGACGTTTTTATTACTATTATTAAAACGAAAACTTAACTCTGTAAAGTATGAATCTGGATGCATAGCTGTAGGTCCAGGTATTTTCTTCAGCAAGCCTCATTTTTCCCACTTTCAGGTGATGAAAACCAATGGAGACTCAGAGGCAGGAAAAGACAGAACGGGATCAATTTTGACTTGGTGCTGCTTTGTTTTGTTTTAGGTTTGGTTTTTTTTCCCCAGAAAAGAAATGGAGAATTTTTAGTTTACATATGTGTTTGCTAATGAGTAATTTAAACCCATCAAGCAGCGCCTAAAGATTTCAAGTATTTGTTAGGAAATACACATATGGATAGGAAACCCTGTCCTGTGTCCTGTGCTGTGCCCTGCCTGAGCCTTCAGATGATGAATTCCAGCCTGGGGAGCCTTCAGACATTGAACCCCAGACAGATGGACCCCGGCTGGATAAAGAAGCAGAAGAGGATCCTCAGTTTGAGCCTGTCTGATCTGGCACGGGCATGGGAGATACTGGGCCTGTTCCAGAACAAACGGACCTGGCTGACAGTAGTCCAGGGCTGAGCCAGCTCCATAGGGAGAAAGCAGAACTGCACTGGTCACTGTAGCTTCCTGAAGAGCACCTGGGCTTGGACTAATAAAAGCAGCTGCAGACCATCCCCAGCTAGCTCAGCCTGCAAACAAGAGATCTATTCCAATCCCCCCTTGGACTTTGGCTAGTGTCCTGACTTCGCTCCTCTTTGATATCTGACCCTTGGGCTGGCTTGGCTGTGTGGACTAACTCTGGAAACATGATCCCTTGGCCTGAACTGACTTCTCATGGACTGATTTCCCTGGCTGGCTCTCAGAACCAACTTGCCTTGTTGCTGCTGCTGCTGGCACATGCAGGTGTGTTTGCCTCGAAAGTGCCACCTGCTCCAGACAGGAAACATTCTGAAGAAGAAGAAAGAGGAGGAGGAAGAGGAGCTGGCTTTTCTACCCTGCTTTTCTCACCTATTTAAGGGGATTCAAAGCGGCTGACGAAGCTTTTCTATTCTTCTCCCCACCACAGAACACCCTGTGAGATAGGTAGGGCTGTGAGAGCTCAGAAGAGAGCTGTGACTAGCCCAAGGCCACCCAGCTGGCTTCATGGGGGAGGGCGGAATCAAACCCGGTATTCCCAGATAAGAGTCCAGCTCCCTAACCACTAGACCAAACTTTCTAATTACAACTTGGAGTAAAGAAAGAGGAAGTGAAGAGGAAGGAGTGAGCTACTCCTGAGTTGCTGTCTACCAATCAGAGAAGAAACAAAAGATGGGCTGAAGGCATCACTTCCTAACTTCATCTCTTCCTTTGGTCCTCAGAGAACGAAGGTGTGAAGCAGCCTATGCTTCTGGTATAGTTTCTCCATGGCAGACACACAAAATGCCCCTGATACATAGAAAACGCACTGAATGGAGACTCACCCTCTGAAAACCAGAGAAAAGCAGCTCGCTTAAACACAAAAGCATAACTAAACAGCCCAGGCTTCAACCTCCAACGACTTCAGGTCTCTCAACATCCAAAGCAACGTTTCATGCACTCGACAAGAGCTGGCTCCCCATGAAACATTTTGGAGATGTATTATCTGAGAAATGTACACTTCCTCATAATGAGAGAGGACAGCATAACTCCGCCATGTCTGTTACTATTAGGGCTCGGAGTTCATATCTGAAACATTTTGGCTACATTATGCCATACAGCAAAGCAACCGCCCTGTCTAATCTACTTACTTTGCACGCAGTCAAAATATCCTTGAGCCTTTTCTGGTCCTAGTTTCACGCACCATAGAACTCATGTAGTCAGAATGTGTCATGGCGTATCTTCGACTTTTCACTGGTGTGGAGATGCTACACTACATGTGTATGCATCCGCCTGCGTTGCACACATAGTTGCACTTAGGACACACAAACACCACCCCTATTTAATAACACAGTAGCTGAGGAAGGTTTCTTGCAAGGATTATAGATTTATAGCCTGCCCCTCTCTCTTCCTCTGGCCATCCAGTAGGAAAATGAATTGTGGGTATGCTATAAACACACTTAGGATTAATAGAAAGAAATTTCTACTTCAACTTCCCAATATCCAGTTCCAATTAGACCTGAAATTCAGAAATAGGGCTGTCCATGGACAAAAACTGCATGCTTGGGTCGCCACTGAACTCAACGCTCATTTGTTTGGCTCAAAGGTGCATTGTTCATATTTGATTCCAAATGGGTTTGAAAACAAACAAAATACCGTGCTTTGCATTTTACAAGAAAAGCCCTTTTCAAGGCAAAAAGCAGCAGACATAAACTGATCAATTGAACAATCATGCATGATAGAGAAAAGGTTGATAGAGAAAATGTCCTTTCTCTATCACACAACACCAGAACCAGACGGCATCTATGAAGCTGATGGGTAGGAGAGTCGGATCAGACAAGGGAAAGTATTTCTTCACCCAGAGGGTCATCGGTCTATGGAACTTGCTGCTGGAAGAGGTGGTGACAGCAACCATCCTGGGCTGCTTTAAAGTAGAGTTGGACAAATTTATAGACACCAGAGGTATCAATGGCTACTAGAATGGATGCCTAAGTACATCTTTCAGGCTGGGGGGACAAGCAGGACACTACTAAGGCCATTTGCTGGGATTTGAGAGCAAGTGAATATTTGCCCTTGTCTCTGCTTGAGATGCCCATGGGCAATTGGTGGGCCACTGTGTGGGACAGGAAGCCAGACTAGATGGATGGTGGTCTGATCCAGCAGGGCTCCTCTTAGGTTCTTAATCATGTTTGTGAACAGGGGACTGATTGAATTCAATCAACTTTCTGGATATGTGAACCACTGTGTGTTCCATTTGATGAGAGCATCCATGAACCTGAACTCACTCCAGTTATGAATGTGGGCATGCCATAATTAAAAAACAGGAGGTGATCAAATCAGACTTACACAGACTATCATGCAATTTTTGGGATTCAATTTGATTCTAATCAAATACCCAAAGATTCAAATCAATTCAAATGTTTACAATTCGAATGTATTCACATTTGACACAAATAGAATACATTCCAATCTATTTGTGCAAACTTTCAATTTGTATTTGAAGATACGAATGTCGACAACATTCGAATGTGTCAGTATGCACCCATATGCATTTGTACGTGTCATGTTTTTATCCCGTATGCATCCCGTTTTCGTCCCGTATGTGTACCATTATGAATAAGATGCGTAAGGAGAAGTATGTAATGTGTACATATCCGTACACATACGAATGTACAAATAATTCATACAAATTATTCAAAAGATCCAAAAATTCATTCAAATGTTAAATTTGAATTTAGAAACATTTCATCTGAATTCGAATGTCCGAATTCAATTGAGTTTCAAATGTTTCGAATATCTGTGCCCATCCCTACTATGCATACAACTATAGTGGTTTCTGGCTCCTGTTTGGTTCTTGGGCCCTTGGCAAAAACCTAGTGTTGGCCCTAGACCAGTGGTGCTCAACCTTCCTAATGCCGTGACCCTTTAATACAGTTCCTTACGTTGTGGTGACCCCCAACCTAACCCTAACCCCCAGCTATAAAATCATTTTCATTGCTACTTCATAACTGTAATTTTGCTACTGTTATGAATCATAATGTAAATATCTGATACGCAGGATGTATTTTCATTGTTATAAATTGAACATAATTAAAGCATAGTATTCACATCAACCCCAGCTGAATATAAAAGTGTCATTTTACCTCCAATACTGCTGCTTTCTACACAGTAGCTGCTCTCTACTGTATTTGTATGGATTGCATGTGATGGGATTGGCGCAATGATGTCATCATGCCAGGTACTTGTATGTGGGCGCATCTGTAAGTGGGCGCACCTGCCTAGGGATGGATAGAGGAGCACAAGGTGTCTTGGTTCCTATGTGTTTTCCGATGGTCTTAGACAACCCCTGTGAAAGAGTAGATGGACCCACAAAGGGGTTGCGACCCGCAGGTTGAGAACCACTGCCCTAGTACATTCCTGGGGCAGTCTTATTTTATCAGTGGTGAGGAAGTCCTGACTTCGGCTCTTAACCATTGCTTTGCCCCTCCATGGTTTCTCAGAGGGGACTGCACTCCCACGTACTGGCCAGGAAGGGGGGAAAGGGATTGTCGTTCTCCGGCTCGGATGGAAACTGTGTGTTTTGACTCACGGCCACAAAAGGGGATCTTGGCACACAAGAGGAGACCAGCATTGATTTGACTCCAGGCTGCTCACTTTGCCAATGAATATAAAAATAACCTCCAACTAAGAAATCGTGACCTTGAGGAGCGAGCGCTGATTTCTAGCTTTATCCACCTTTAATATCGCAGCTTAAACTAAATCAACAGTGCATTTTAAAATCTATATTGTGTCCTTCCAAATCTATTTGAGAATGCTGAAAGTTTTAAAATGTCATTTCTAGGAGAGCGAGGCTTAGTCCAGGCCAGAATCTTATGTGCCTTTGGGCTTAACTAAGAATAACATTTCAACTTTTTGCAAGACACCAGAGAGCCAACTTAATTATATATATAGAAAAGTATTGAAAGATAAAAGTGATGGTTATGGTTGCCCTATGTTCTCTGTGCTTTTATAGAAGAAGTGTGTTGCTAGCATGGTTTGTGCATGCCATTAAGCATTTTCTCTTGCTCTAATTTTCAAAATAATTAAGTCTTCTTTTAGCCCTTCTGCTAGAGATACACACAAACATTTTTGTATGTTCAGTTCTAAGCAAACCGAACACGGTTTGAACTCTTTTGTCTTTGGGTTCAGTTTGGTCCAAACACCTCTGATTGAGCACATCATGGGTTTGCTAGGTCCATTGGAATACCCCTTTGTCAATTTGAATTGGAACTCTGTTTTTGAACAGGCACGGCGTTACTTTTGAGCTTGAGTCTTGCAAGCAGTGGAGGTTAAATGAAGGTTTTGCCTTTGTCTTCTGCTTTAGGTGCCCAGAAGCAACTGGTGGGCTACCATGTGAGACAGGATGCTGGACTAGATGGGCTGTGGTCTCACCCAGCAGGGCTCCTCTTAATTCACAGAGGAACAGCTATTAGCATGGGTGCCCAGGTCTCTCTTTTAGGTTGGAGAGTCAGGCAGAATGCCACTTAAGTCCATTTGCAGGGATTTGAGGGCAGGTGAAGGTTTTGCCCTTGTCTTCCACTTGAAATGCCCAGAAGGAACAGGTGGAACACTGTGAGAGATGGGATGCTAGACTAGATGGGCTGTGCCCTGTTCCAGCAGGGTTCGTCTTTTGTTCTTATGATGCTATTCTATACACGGTGCTAATCTGTAGCGCAAAGCAATAGAGGACCATATTGAACCATTTCAAAATCTGGCAAGTGATCAGGTGTTACCCATGGCTAGACCCAAAATTCCTACTGTGCCATTGCCCTGGATCCCTTTGTCACTATTCTTCCTCCAGTAGGGACTGTTTACCTCCACTGTGATAAAAAGCAGGGGACCCCAAACAAAGAGAGCGGTAGAGATTCAGAAGAAATAAATCAGAACATATGTGACCACCTCATCCTACACTCAACCAGCGTTTCTTCCAGATAAACGCTCCTCGTGGGCTTTAAACTTGGCAGTTAAACCACATGCTACTCAGAAACCACTGTTATCCAAATTCCTGACCAGTTCACCCAGCACAGAGGAATTTTAATGGGCTTATATCCATCTCCAGCAGATAAAGTATTTTAACAGGCTTATAGCCACCTCCAGCAGATAAGAGGCACCGGATATAAATACAGAATAAGCCAGAGTTTACTAATAGGCATTATTTCTCTGATAGCTGGGAGCTAAAGCTGTGTAGCCAGACAACAAAACTGTTTGAGACCTGATAAAAGCATAAATGTGTGAAAGGAATTATCCACCCAACTAACTGAAGCATTTCAAGGACATTATTCAGTGGGTTTTTCTGATGGCTGTACCTTCCATAACTGCTTTCCCTGGAAAGTGTGGATGCCTCATATTCCAGTTGATCTCTCTCAGACACACACATACACACACTGGATCCTGTTACAAGTTATTTCCTAAAATGTCACATAGCAACCTACAAACCTGACAGGTTGTCCCTCTGAATTAATGTCAGCAGGTCATGTGTTATTCTTTTTCCAACAGAGAGCTATCTGTTCTGAGCTGGTTCTATCCTGCAGGCAAAAGGCCAGATCTGGAAGGATGCCAGGCTGAGTATGGCAGATAACGGCAGCCATACAGGCGGGCACTTGCTGAATGATGGTACGAATCCATCTTTAGCAGTGTGCACACGTGTGCATTTGCGACTGCTGTCATCATCTCTTAGTGAAAAGCTTTGCATAAGACAAAGGGGATGGGCGAAGCATGTTTGTCACCATAGAACAGTGGTCCTCAAACCATGGCCACCACTGCCTGTCCTGCTTAGCAGCGGACTCGTCCCGGGTCCACAATGCATAGGAATTTGTTCATAGTTTTTTTAAAAACTATATTCCGGCCCTCCAACAGTCTGAGGGACAGTGAACTGGCCCTCTGTTTAAAAAGTTTGAGGACCCTTGCCTTAGAACATGAGAAGCCCTGCTGGATCAGGCCTCAGACCATCTAGTCCAGCGGCCCATCACACACAGCGGCCCACCGAAAGCTCATGGGCATTTCAAGCAGAGACAAGGGGAAACCTTTTCCTGCTCTTGAATACCAGCAAATGGCTTTAGAAGCACCCCGCTTCCCCTCGCCGGCTGAAAGATACACCTAGGCATTCATTCTAGTAGCCATTGATACATCTGTCGCCCATACACTTGTTTAACCCTTCCTTAAAGCCATCTAGGCTGGTAGCTGTCACCACCTCTTCCGGCAGCAAATTCCATAGACCGATGACCCTCTGGGTGAGGAAATCCTTCCTATTGTCTGATCCGACTCTCCTGCCCATCAGCTTCATAGATGCCCCCTGGTTCTAGTGTTGTGTGATAGAGAAAAGAAATTTTCTCCATCCACCTTTTCTATAACGTGCATAATTTGGTAAACAACTTCTCATTCAAATACAATCTTGGGTATATATTTTTTTTACCTGTGTCTTGTTTTTAATATGTTTTTTAAATGCTGCTTGATCTGTTCTCACTCGCCCAGACACACACCGGATCCTCTTACAAGTTATTTCCTAAAATAACTTGTATGGGGTGGGATAGAAATGGAAATAAATAAGTAAGTAAGTAAGTAAGTAAGTAAGTAAATAAATAATATTTGAAGATGGCCTTTGTAGCCGAAGTGAAAGAGTTTGTGCGTACATTCAGAGCTTTGTTACATTCAAAGTGGCTGCCCAGTTTCCTCTGGGGCAGATTCACATTGAATTCACATCATATTCAGAGGCAAGACCGGTGGTGGCAGGGATTCGAAGCGAATTCAAATCCTAGCACATTTGAAGTAGGGATGTTCGTAGGCATTCAAAATCCGATCGAATGTGCCGAATTTCGGCATTCGAACTCGAATAGAATGTCCCGGAATTCAAATGTAAACATTTGAATCGCATTTTGAACTTCAGATCTATTCGTTTGAATTATCCGGACATTCGTACGTATACGGGTTCGTACATGATGCGTACTTGAAGATCCGCGTCTTTCCCGCATCCGTATGCATATGTACAGGTCCGTACGGGACGAAAACAGATTGCATACGAGATAACTACGGAATGCAGACGGACGTCTACGGATGTAGGGAAGATGTGTACACGCCTATGAGTGTTGACGACATTTGTATGTGCAGATTTGAATCAAAGGTTCAAACGAATAGATTCGAACTTGGTAAATACGAATCAAATCTTGTTAAATTTGAATTTAAAAGATTTGAACTGAATCGGATTGGAACAGAATGTCAAAAAAGAAAAACAAAAACATTTGTGCATATCCCTAATTTGAAGTGGCTCCATTCTAACAAATATAAATTTCCAACCCATTCGCTTTGATGCAAAGCAAATTGGGGGGGGGGGATTTGTGCATACTCCTTGACATAACGTGAACTGCTGCTATACATGGTGTCGGCCAGTCGGAAACGCCCCTACCCAGCTGTGCCACTGCATTCTTTTTCTCCTCTGTGTGGCAGTGCATGGGTAAGCCACTAACCCCATCTCCCCGGTCCCGCCATGATGCCGCACCTGCAGAGACCAGCTCTCCGGGATCCTTTCCCTTTGCTAGGATTTCTTCCTAAAGCCATGCTGCCGTTTACCTTGGGGACCAGAGTGGGAGTTCATGGAGCCCATCGGTAACCCTTGTCTCTTGGGGAACCATCATGTTCACACAAATCTCACCGTGTAAGGGGAACCAGAAATGATGGCTCTCCTCCCCTCCCCTGCCCGACCACCTGCTTTGCTGTAGCTGGCTGTCCCTCTTGCAGTAGAAGGAGAAGGAGAAGAGGAAGAGTTGACTTTTCTCACACTTAAGGCGACTCCTCACAACCGAACACCCTGCGAGGCTGGTGGGCTGTGAGAGCTCAGAAGAGAGCCGTGGCTAGCCCAAGGTCACCCAGCTGGCTTCATGAGGGAGTGCAGAATCAAAGCCAGTATTCCCAGATAAGAGTCCAGCTCCTTAACCACTAGACCAAACTGGCTCACCGTTTGATTAGCATGATTTCAGATTACCTGAAGGAAACTGCATTCAGCTCGTCATGTGTAATTTGTACTGCATCAGGCAGGATTGTGCTATACGAGTGACAGCTGCATTTTGTTCCCGAGTATGAATACTGTACTTGACAGTCTGGACTGCATAAGGACCGTTGCTGAGATAATAGAGTGCTGAGCCCCTGGATGTGAATCTCCACTCAGCTGTGAAGACTCACTGGGTGATCTTGGGGCAGCTGCTGTTTCTCAGTCCGTAGCTACCTTATGGGATTGTTGTGGGGACATAATGGAGGGCAGGAGAATTGGTGGCCACTTCCTGGTGTAAATGTATAAATGTACAGACTCTTGGCTCTGTAAACATTCAGTCTTTTCCAATAATTCCACCCTATCTCCACCCCAAACTGCCTCTGGAAAGATCCTCCCGGTTGGAGATACAGGTAGGAACCATCTTAAGCAGTGGTCCCAACCACCGGTCCACAGACTGGCACCAGGCTGTAGGGTGTTTTTTTTTTTTTTTTTGCTGGTCCACACCACCACCACCACCACTGATATGCCATGCCCCCACCGCCATGCTGCTGCCATGCCCCGGCCCCAGAAAAGGAAACCGGTCCCTGGCGCAAAAAAGGTTGGGGACTCCTGATCCAAAGGATGTATTTGCAAGGAGTTGAGCTGGCGAAGGTTTTGTCTTTGTCTCCTGCTTGAGGTGCCCAGAAGCAATTAGTGAGACACTGTGTGAGGCAGGATGCTGGACTAGATGGGTTGTGGATGAATACAGCAGGGTGTCCTATCTCAGACAGGTGAGGGCAGGGAGGCAAACACACGCACACATGCTCATGGCAGTCCGTTGGGGGCAATGTCAGGTCAGTCCAAAAGTCAGGGGTTCCAGAGGTTTGGCAGAGGGTCGTAGCAAGGTCCAAGAGTCAGTTTCGCGAGCAAGAAGATGGGCAGGCGTTGCACAAATGTTTTGACTGCAATACCGGACCAGCGAGATCTGCTGAGTCAGCTCCATGCGCTTTGTGACACAGCTGGGCAAAACGCTGGAATCCGCATAACAACTGCTTCTCTTGCCAGAGCAGACGGGGGAAGGGGCGCACCTGAGGCTGTCTGAACTCTCATCCTTAGAACTGTCTGAGTGCAACTCTAAAACTGGCCCCTGGCTCTCACAGTCTGCGCTGCTCTGCTCTGCTTGCTGCCTATACTGCTGGGCAATTGGAAATGCTCCTTCATTCTGCTAGGCTGGCAGGGCAGGGCATGACACAGGGTCCTCTTGATTCCTGGAGGGCAAGTATACCTAAGAGAAGGGATGCCTAGATACGTCCTCTAGGCTGGAGAGGGAGGCAAGAGGCCTCTAAAGACCATGTGCAGGGAGTTGAGAGCAAGTGAAGCCTTTGCCTTCTGCTTAAGGATAACCAGAAGCAATTGACAGGCCACTGTCGGTGCATCCCCATAGGCATTTAAATCTGAACTGAATCCGAATTCAGTATCCAGAGTCCCCATTTACTTATGTATAAATCCAAACTTGGTATCCAGCATCCCCATTCAATTTCTTATTCCCAGATTTTATGAGGACTATCCTGAAGAGATTTGGAGAATATCAGTGATGAAAACAGAGCTTTCCCTCCTTTTTTTGAACCGAGTTCGCTCCCCACCCCAAATGGGAATGGTACCAAGCTATTTGGGGTGGAGGTCTAGCCTTCTGGCTAATGCCAGCCAGTTGTGGGTGGGATTTCACAGATGCAAAGCTCCCATGCCTGCAGTGTTAGAGCCCCGATTGAAAAAAGGCAAAGGGGGGAGAGCTCTGTTTTGCTTTTAAAACCTTTTTGCCAGGTACATATGTATCTTTTCTGATGATTGTTACCAGGTACTAGAAATGTAGCTTCATTCCAGTAGCTGATAACAATCATCAGAAAGATAGATATCAGCAAAAAGGCCTTAAAGCAAAAGTGCAAGCAGTTCATCTCCCATTTTCCAATTGTGCTCTGCTCCGGCACTGATCTGCTTGAGTGCACATTTCCCGGTAATGTCAATGGCTGCTTTGATTGGAGGCAGGGTTTAGAAAAAATTTAAAAGCACCAGTTTTTAACTAAAGGTCTCCAGCTTCAGCTCAAAGGGAGTGAAAAAGGGAAAATGTTGCTGCTTTGATCGCAGGCAGGGTCTGCACTGGGGCAGGTGAATTTAAATGTCCTGAGGGTGACGGCTATATTTGGATTAATTGTCAGACACTCTACTCAGATTAAAAATAGTCCTAATGGGACTAAAAAAATAGTCCAAACAGGACTAAAAAAGCTAAGTGGGTGTGTGCCCTGAGTGAGACAGGATGGTGGACTAGATGGGCTGTGGCCTGATCCAGCAGGGCTCCTCTGGTGGTCTCTTACGTTCTTATTAAAAGCTCACAGAAATATTCCTGTTTTGCCTCTTACAAAGCTTGAATTCTTTGGTGTAATAAGCCTGGTGTAAAGAAGAACCCCCTTCCACCTTTCACAGCTTTGGCGAACCTTAAATCCCAAAGTTTAGGCCATTTTCTTTTTCTCGAGCATGGCAATGAGATTATGAGGAACTGTCTCCGTTGACCTTCTGACTGCGTGACTAATACCCAACTGTGGACCCCAGCAGAAAGGCTGACCGGTGTGAAAGATGGCGGACGTCCTGCACACCTTTTCATGGATGCTACGCACGGAGAGCACATTATCAGCAGCCCCCAAACCTTGCGCAACCCCCATGCTCTTGAGGTAACCTTGAGCCAGCTTCCCTCTTGCGAGGAGAGAAAAAAAAAGAGAGATCCGTAAAACACTCTGGTTGGCAGAAGAACGGGGTAGGAGAAACTGCAACGCTCTACATTAATGGTGCTCATCAGCGCCTAGATGAAAGCCGCTATCCATGCAGAAAATAAAACAGAGCGGGGACAGATGCAAACAGCAATTCCAGGGAAGCAGTAAACTTGAAAGCAACAGCCTTTGCCCGCAGCTGAGCGTTCATTGGTCAGCTCCACGCCTGAGCTTCCATCGGAGGAACATCTAACCCGAGGAAGCTTGAGGGCACAGTCTATTCATTTAAGAGGGAAAGTATTCATTAAATCTTATTAAATGGCTACAGAATGTGAGGCATGCCTCGGCTGAAAGCAAGCAGATTCATTTAAACAACGGAGGGTTTCAGCATTTCAGATCATTTCTGTTTCCTAGGCCATTTCCTTTTAAGAGCCCTGATTCTGATGGAGACATATTTCGGCACAGGGCTAAAATCTGTTTTACTTGCTAGGGGAGTAAAACACAGCAAAGTGAAACAAATTGCTGAGGCGAATACTTCCAGAAGAATTGGGCTGCAAATAAATAACAACAACAACAACAACAATAATAATCCTGCAAGGTGAGGAATGGTGTCACAGGCACAGGGGACAGCGACGGGAGCAGGGGAGGGAACAGTGAAAAAGACGAAGTAAAATGCATTCTGCTTGATCCTCAATGTGCCTACAGAGACGTGTTTATAAGAAATGACAACTGCTGCTGTTTGGGTGTCTTGTTTAATCTGCAGAACACAGAGGTCATTGCTCTTTCAGCCAAAGGCATCCTGAATGCATCAGGGGTAGGGACGTGCATGAATATACGAAGACATCTGAAATTCAACTGAATTCGTCCAAATGTTGGCATTCCAATTTGAATCGAAAATGGGTTGCATATGGGATAAATACGGGATGCATACAGGCGTGTACAGATGCGTAATGATGCATACGGGTACACAGAATGTCGTTGACATTCGTAAATGCAAATTCGAACCAAAAATTCAAACTGATAGATTCAAAGTTGCTTAATTCGAATCAAATTTGGGTAAATTTGAATCTTAAAGATTCAAATCAGGTCAAATTTTCAGATATCTGATTTGAATCAAATCAAATCCCAAAACCTGCCTTCATACACACCCCTAATCAGGCGCCTCTTCAGCGCTCCATTGCAGAGGCTGCGGACTCAGGGAAGGTGGAACCATTCACTCCTTGCATTTGGGTCTCTCCCTTCTTTTTCCTCAAGGAAAAAACTAGGGTAGCAGCCATGGGACCTCCTCTTCTCCCAATGCCAACCTTTGTCTGTGCCCAGGATCACCAGGGTGCCAAATGCCACAAACAGAGATGTGCAAACCTTTGTTCATGAGGTCCGATTCTCTGAATTACCCCAACACAGACCTTCAGGAACACAAGCAGAATTGCATGCTAGAGAAAACACCAGGAGGTAAAGGAAGGAAATGAATGATCAGTACTGTTGCTCTTGGGCACCCATATGCAGTTTTCTTGGTAGAGATGCAGAAGTGGTTTGCCATTCCGACTCTGGGGAGAATCCGGGGTCTGAACAGACAATCTTTGTTTTCCAGGCAGTTTTCTCTACTACTGAGCTACAGCCCCTCCCAGATGCCATAAGCACCTTGATGCAGCTTTCTTGGCAGGGATACAGAAGTGGTTTGCCATTGCCTACTTTTGGGAAGATCTTGGGGTTCGAACAGGCAACCCTCGGCTTTCCAGACAGTTTGTTCTACCACAGAAATATAGCTCCTCCCGAAACGTCAAGATATGCTCCCATATTCTGTTCCCTCTACCCAAAAGCACAGGGGGACGGTGACCTTTTTCTGAACATTGGCCTCTCCTGTGTCCTATGGCATGATATCAATGATACAGTTTGGCTCAGACAAGCAACAACAACCAAAACACAGGGGCGTATCTTCCATGCTCAGTGTAAACAACCGTTAAGTGCAAAGTCAAATATTAGCCACGTTTGATACAACTTCGCAACAAAACCCGAACTGTTACCCTTAGACCCCTAAACGCCGTTATTCTCAATTAACATCTGATGTCTTTCCTCTTTTTTAATCACCCATTACTGATTAACCGACAAGATGGCGAAAATCAGGCGCTTAATCCAAGCGGGTAGCTGCTAAGCAACTAAGGTGTTAAATTTTTCTTTAAAAAAAAATGCCTGTGAATTGATTTCTTTTATTGAATTAATAAGCGTTATCATACTCTACAGAAGGCAGGATTGCCGCTGAACGCAAGCGATAAGGTATAATTATGGAAAAATCAAATCCTAATCTAGACCACCAAACCAGGTGTCAACATTTTAATTGAAGGTAGGGGCGCGAGCATGTGCCATCAGTACCACACAGCTGGGACACACACACACACACACACCCTTGTGGGTGCAAGTCACACAAGAGAAAGGTGGCCTTCGGAGGGCTGAAGATGAGGGCCATCTAATGCTCCAGGGACATGTTAATACCCTACAGGGATTAGCAGCTTTGCCCTGAAGTTGGTTTTGTTAGAGGAGAAGGAGAGACAGAAATAAAGAAGGCAGGCAGGCAGGCAGACAAAGACAGACGTCAGAGTGACAAGACCGAGACAGAAAGATAAAGAGGCATATTCTTGAAAGCCCGACTGCCAAACAGTTCGATTAATCCTTGGTTAGTTAATTATTATTTTATTTATTTATTTGCATTTTTATCTTGCCCTAAACCCGGGCGGGTACCAACGCCTAAAATCAACATTATTAAAACAATAACAGCATCTGCCAGTAGGAAGAGAAAAAAAGTGTATCCCCATTTAACCAAACACCAGGACCAAGAGGTGCATATTCAGTGTACAGTGAAGGTGATTGATGCACCTCAAGGGGGAGACTGTTCCAAAGCCTTGGGGCCATCCCTGAGAAGGCCGCCTCCCAGGTGCCCAGCCCTTTCAGCTACGGGCAGGTTGATATAGGATTTTGTAAAAATGCTACTGAGGAGAAAGCACTGGGATACCCATTCCACAGAAGGGGAATGTTTTAACCCGGAGGGCCCAAAATCAGGAGAACGCATCTTATGAGCCAGTTTGGTCTAGTGGTTAGGGAGCTGGACTCTTATCTGGAAATACCAGGTTTGATTCCGCCCTCCTCCACAAAGCCAGCTGGGTGTCCTTGGGCAAGTCACAGCTCTCTTCTGAGCTCTCACAGCCCCACCTACCTCACAGGGTGTTCAGTTGTGGGGAGAGGAACAGAAGTGCAAATTAAGGCTTTCATGACTGGGTACAGTACGATGGTTGGAGCAGTTTCCGGGTAAAACAGTCATGCTAAAAATACTTGAAAAAACTACACAAAAACTACAAAGAAGGGGAAACTTAAAATAACACAAAAAAATGCCATAAAAGTCCCAATCTTTATAAGTTCCAGTCTTTACACGTGTTTCACCTACTCGCTGTAGGCTTCCTCAGAAGAAACAAGAATAGTACACCGCATAGATTATATAGATTTATAAGCACCCGTTTCATTTTAATAGAAAAGAGGAAGTCAAAGGAGTATCAGATGCTTGGTTACCAGTTTTAAGAACGTGCAGAAAGGCCTTGACAGATGATCCTGGGCAAAATGTTACTGTTTTCTTAAGTAAGAAGAAGGAAGAAACTTCAGGAGCTGGCAGCTGTTTTTGATCTCAATAAGCCCTCTATGCCTTGTATTTAGCAGTTGACTGATTCTCTCTAGTTCACTTCCAATGTCTTACTGTGTGTTTTCTCTCCTAGCATGGTGTACTATACTTCTTTCTTCTGAGGAAGCCTACAGTGAGTAGGTGAAACACGTGTAAAGATTGGAACTTATAAAGATTGGGACTTTTATGGCATTTGTTGTGTTATTTTAAGTTTCCTCTCCACTGTTTCGCTTCCAGTATAGACCCTTCATTCTCTGTTGTCGAAATGTACAGAATCCTTACGCACAACACAGTCTGCAGAACCTCCAACTCTTACCTGCTCGTTATGGAACCAGCGCACGATGAAAACCCTTCCTAGCCGAACCAGTGTGCGATGCAGCCTTAGCATCTTTTCGTAAAACACTTTGAGCATCCCTAGGGGGTACAGTACGGGATACAATCACTTAAAATAATCTGGCAAGTACACAGTTGATGATAAAGGGAAGACAGCAGGGTTCTTACACACGGAAAATGGTTGTGCTGTTGGTGACACCCTCCTAAACCCGGAAGACAAATTGATTTAATAACTAACTTAGCTAAATCATTTTCTAAATTGGTGCAATTAGCAGCTCAACCTCTTTTGAGGACACTTAAATCAGTTTAAGTGGGTCAGGGAGAGATATTGATTTTTTCTTTATTTGGCTAATGCAATCCTTTTACATGGATCTGATTAAAGATCTCATGCTGGTTGGATATGCCAATTTTGTCTATAGATACAGATGCAGATACAGAGAGTTGTATAGACAGGCGTTCCCTAAGCGCAACCCATGGTCATTCCATATTTTGACTCATTTTGCTACGGTACTCCCAAAGATGAGGACAGGTTATTTTGTTTTGCTCTGCTATGCTTTTCAGTGGCTTGCAATGCCCCCCCCCCAACTCCCTACAACTGTCAAGAAATGCAAAACAATACAATCACCTGGTTTTGTCTTACTGAAACTACTGAAAAAATATTCCAACTGACAGCCTGGGCGTCCAAATGTCTGTTGGCTGTCTTCTTTTAAAAACATGTTATCTGGAAATAATTCTTCTTCCTGGAGGAAAAGCCAAACATACTGATGGCACCTGCAGGCAAAGTCTCAACTGGTGGCAGGGATCCCAGCCATCAAGGGCCTAAACTTTTCAGAGCTTTATTTATTATAGAAGAAGCGTTGAGTTTAGGGTTAGAGTAAGGAAGCGAGTTGAGTTTAGGATTTGGGTTAGCAGTCTGCATTTTGTTTGGGAACCTAGTGGCCGCCTGTTTTGCTAGACAATCTTATGGCCTGGACATTTTGGGACCAACGCCAATGCCCTAACCCTTTAAAATTATGGAGGTCATTCAAGAATATCCAGCTTTGAGCACCACAAATTACTAATCTTGTACTTCACTGCAGCTGGATCTTCTCTGCGGTGGCCCCTACTCCCAGGTATGCTGTCCCCTCTTTTTCATCCAGGCCTTCCTAAGACAATGGTTACCCCTCACCCACCCAACCCACTGCTTTAAACTAAATTCTCCTGTAAACTGGTTATTTTACCTTTTTTAAAAAAATTAAACCACACAGAAATTTCTAAACAGGAGGTGGTACCGAATTCTTTTTTAGAGGAATAAATAAACAAATAAAAATGAGCAGCTTGTACTACTCTCTTTGCCATAAACCTACCCTGTGGAAGTCGCTGTCCCTCTCACCAGGGCTGAAAGACCCAATTCCTTGGGCTTCGTTGTGCTTCACAACATCTGCACACATTTTAAGCCAACTCCACTCAACTGCTTGATGACAGAGGTGATACAAGCTGCACACTTTGCAGAGTTTGGATCTATCACAAAGCCTCCCTGGTGGGATTGGTCATACTACAAAGTCTTTGGCTAGAAATGGTGAGCAGAGGAAGCAGGATATTTGGAAGGGGCTTTGAGTAAGGATGAGGGATTCCTTATATTAAACAGTAATGGCAGATCAGACAGGACATTTTTTGGTCACCCCTTTACTAAGGATCACCCCATCTGCAGACACACCCCACACAAAATGTGTGCCAAACAGTCAACTGATTGAGGGCCCAGAAACGTACCTCATTTATCCATACTTTATCCTCCTTTGTCTTTGAGTCTGGTGGCAACACCTTCCCTGACCATGGATGGTACTAACTGACTGATCAGATGCACAACCAGCTTTCCATGGTCTTGACTGGTTGCAAGCCTGCAGCAGAATTTCCAGGGTGTGATTGGCTAGATTTTTCTTCTCTAGAGGCTCTACAGCTGCCTGCCCAATCTGACCAAAATAAGAATCACCCTCAGTGTTATGATTTCCCATATGAGGAAAGGGCGCCTGTTCCCAGGCTTCAGAACAGGGTAAGACAATTTTAGGGATTTCATTTGCCCTTATGGCCTCAAATTCAGCCAGATGCACATTTAAGCATCTCTGATTGTAGCCCAAGACTCTGGGGGTGTTAAATCCTTATCCCAATGACTGCAACCAACATCCCTTCCAGTTTTTAGATGGTGAATACCCCAAGACCTCCTCACTACCTCTTTTCTTGCACTGCACTCCACCAGTTTCAAATTTTGACAAAACCTGGAAGCTTCGGTACTGATGTTTCTTCTCCCAGTATTAAAGCCAACTGGCAGGGCTACAGTATGAACCCCCATAGCTGAGGATCAAGACATGCTTGTCAACAAATAACTTGATGCCTTTAAAACTTGGCAACCAGCGCACTGGGAGGAAGGTGTGGCAGTTTATACTTCCAGCTGGCAAGTACAGTAACCTGATATGAGTGCACTTTGATGCCCCCAATTTGCAAGTGACAGCCTTAATGCATCTTGGAATGAGGCAGCTAGAAGGAAGAAGGCCCAAAGCTAATCAGAACTGATGTATGAAATCTGAAAACACCTAATTGCTTCTAATTTGTTGTTAGCATTCAGCTTGCATGCCTGCTAAAAATATTTTTTTAAAAAAATGGGGAGGGAATTAAAGGGAATATAAGAAAAAATAGAAAAAAATCATGTGGGTAAAAGAGGAAAAGAGCCACTTTTTGTGACCCCGTTCCACTGGTTGAGATGCACAATCTAAGGGAACATCAAGGGGCGGAAGCCACCACAGATAAAGAAAGCTCTTTGCTTTTCTAAGGACTGTCCACTGCATAGAGACAACTGGGCAATGTCTCATTGGAGTTACTCTCCCCTTCCCATATAGGGATGTTCTGATAGAAGGAAGGTTAGTGTTTCTACAGCCTTCTATGCTCACTGTAGTTAATTTCCCACTGGATTTGCAAATGAGGACAGCCTTGTAGTATCTCACCTACCTGAAACCGCATTGGCTCTATAACACCTAGAATCCCATCAGATCTGCCTAGTTTGGACTTCATTAGTTCTGCCATCCTGGATGTCCATTAGCTCTGCTTGCCTGGGACTCCATTGGGTCTACTTAGTAGAACTCTATAGAAGAAGGAGGAGGAAGAGAAGAAGAAGGAGGAGGAAGAGAAGAAGAAGGAGAAGAAGAGTCGGCTTTTCTACCCCACCCTTTTCACCCATTTAAGGGGGCTCAAAGCAGCTGACAAAGGTCTCTGTTCTTCTTCTCACAACAAACACCCAGTGAGGTGAGTGGGGCTGTGAGAGCTCATAAGACAGCTGTGACTAGCCCAAGGTCACCCAGCTGGCTTCATGGGGAACAGCAGACTCAAACTTGCTGAGTACAAGATATGAGCCCAGCACTCTAACTACAAGACCAAACTGCCTCTATCTACCTAGAACAGTGCAGAGGGATCGTCCCTATTCTCATGTAGACAAGCTGGGAGGGCTAGAAACAATGGGATGAAACTTCAAGGGAGTCAACACAGATGAGATATTAGGAAAAACTTCCTGACAGTGAGGGCGATCAGTCAGTGGAATAGGTTGCTGCAGGAGGTAGTGAGTTCTCCTTCGCTGGAGGTCTTCAAGCAGAGGCTGTCTGGGATGGTTTAGGAAATCCCTTCCAACTCTAGGATTCTATTAACCTCATTAGCTCTACCTGCTGGGGCCATTTCCAAGAACCACCAGCCACCACGGGAGATTCACCAAGTATCTGAGGGCCAAACTGACATCTCATCAATCCAACACAGCTACTAAAATAGCCATGGTGGATCACAATGGAACCACATGGTACATTTGGTAAGAAATGAACTGAAGAATTGGATCTGAAGACCTCAAATGCTTGCCTTTTGCTCTTCCCTGTTCCCTCCCACACCATTTTCCTTTTGTTTCTTGTCTCCTTAGATTGTAAGCCTGAGGGCAGGGACCTGTCTAAGATTAATATAATATTGTAATCCGCCCTGAGACCTTCGAGTATAGGACAGGATAGAAATACAAACAAACAAACAAACAAACAAATAAATAAATTTCATGAGTGCACGCCCAAATCAATTACTTGAGAGGCCTTTCTGTTAAAATGACTATAACTATGTGGGAGTAGAAGCAGGCAATACAAAGCACTCCTGTATCCTTGCCAGGAAAACTGTGCAGAGATATCGAACAAGAAGAAGAAGAGTTGGCTTTTCTACCCCGCTTTTCCCACCCTTTTAAGGGGACACAAAGTGGTTGACAAAGCTTTCTCTTCTTCCCCCCATAGCAGAACACACTGTGAGATAGGTGGGGCTGTGAGAGCTCAGAGGAGAGCTGTGACTAGCCCAAGGTCACCCAGCTGGCTTTATGGAGGCAGAGGAAGAAGAAGAGTTGGCTTTTCTACCCCACGCTTCTCACCCATTTAAGGGACTCAAAGCAGTTGACAAAGCTTTTCTATTCTTCTCCCCACAAAAGACACCCTGTGAGGTAGGTGGGGCTCTGAGAGCTCAGAAGAAAGGAGAGCTGTGACTAGCCCAAGGTCACCCAGCTGGCTTTGTGGAGGGGTGTGGAATCAAACCCGGTATTCCCAGATAGGAGTCCGGCTCCCTAACCACTAGACCAAACTGGCTCATATAGCCGATGAGGGATTCGGCTTGATGATATCAAGCAACATTCATTCTGCTCATGCATGCCATATTCTTCTCTAGAGAGCCTGGGTTACCTGGGGAGGAGGAATTAATCTTACTTTCAGTGGTCTCCCATCGATGACCACTCAAAGGCCAGCTCCGGGAAAGTCACTCTCAGGTAAATAAACAAAGGACAGAAGGATTATGCCCAACTGACTGAAAGGAGGCCCATCCCCCTGGCAGTAAAGACCTGCTGAACTCCATATGGTTGGTGTCAGCGTAGAACTACTGAAATCCTATGCTATGTTTTATTAAGCTCAATAGGAGTTTGTTGTTTGTTTGCTTGTTTTCAGCAATGAGCTTCAGGGCATTTTCCTTTCCATCCGAAGGGTCAACTGTAAATTCAAATATCAATCTGGACAAAAGCTAACGCTAGCATGATACCGAAGACGGTTTTGCTGTCCTATGTCCCACTTTCTGGGGTGCTTCTGGGTCATTCAGTTCTTCTTTCGAGGTAGACCAGGTTCTGCAAGGTTGCTCTCAGGTCGCTGTCTAGTCCTCCTTGGGAGCTGCCAGGACACCAACATACAAGCTAACTTCCTAAGCCCTGTGATTGACGCCTCCCACATGCAAGAGCTGCCTCACCATCTGGGTTGCCCCCTCCAGCATCCCATTAATCTTGCCTGATTGCAGAAAGTGTGCAGAATACGGCCTGATTCATCCCAGGTGGTTGTAAAGCCACACTGCTCCTACATGGCTGCTAAGTTTGTGAGCCACTTTGGCCTAGTGGTTAGGGAGCCGGACTGTCACCTGGGAATACCTGGTTCGATTCCACTCTTCTCCACAAAGCCAGCTGGGTGACCTTGGGCTAGTCACAGCTCTCTTCTGAGCTCTCACAGCCCCGCCTACCTCACAGGGTGTTCTGTTGTGGGGTGAAGAACAGGAGGTTTGTCAGTCCCCTTAAATGGGTGAGAAAAGCAGGGTAGAAAAGCCAACACTTCTTCTTCTTCTTCTTTTTCTTCAAGGCCTGTGCAATTGTGTCTGTTAAGCCCACAGGAGTCACAGCATTTGGACGACAAAGCGAAGGCAGAGGAGTTGTTCTTGTCACTCAAATGAGCTCCGTAGGACGAGGGTTGGAGTGAAGCAAGGGAAGACGCCTGGAAGAAATAACTCAGGGATGAGAAGGGTTAAAGAAGCATCCCCCCCACCCACCCCCACTTAGCTTTCCAAAGGTAGGACTTGCAGAGTTCCAAAGTGAAATACGTCTCTGCAGGAGCCAAGCGGGGATAGAAAACAGAGATACCTTCAATATGTGCAGGATTTCATATTTTAATGGAACGCAGATGCAAGACCCCTGAATGAATCACTCCCTGCCTGTAATTAAAAAGATTCTTCTGATGTCTGAAGTCTCTTCCTGTTCTGAAAGCCTTCTGGACGGCATTTCATCTCTCATCTTAAGTCTGATCCGAGTCTGGAGGAGAAAGGGAGTCCAAGAGTGTGATGTCACCCCCAGAAATCCCTTCCAACCCCCAATCTCCCTCCTGTAGAACCTGATTCTTATTGTCTGCTGCTGCCTCTTTTGATGGCTCCCTTAAGAGCCTTCAGAGCAAAAGGAGGGCTAGCAAAAGATCTGAGGAGAGCGGCCATCCCATTGTGAACTGACTCCAAAGCAACTCAAGTCATTTTTCATGCACAGCAACAGCGGTTTCCGAACGGGCTGCTGACGAGGTAAGCGCTCCCTTTCCCTCTGGCAAAGGATTTTCTTCTTCAAAAAATGAAGTCATTTTAAGCAGCCGTGGTTCCAACTGCGTTTAAAAAGTCACCCAGTGTTAAAGAGTTTTCCTCTCCCACAATCTGGGTGGCGTACAAGGAGGAACAGCTCTGGCTGTTAAAAGTAAGGTGTGATCCTAAACACCAGAGCAGAATATCTCTGCAGGGGATTGCGTGCCAAGTACGTGTGGAAGGAGAACCGAATAAAAAGCTTGGAATTTCCAGCTCTCTTAATAAGAGGGATCTGCATGAATTAAAATCGCATGTTTGGTTCGCCATGGACCAAACAACTGTTCAGATCGAGACCAAAATCTTTCATCGAACAAAGGGTGGTTTGTATTCAGTTTCAAACCAGTTTGAAATCAAGAAATAGCTTATTTTCCATTGGAAGATAAGGCTTTGTCCAGAGGCCTGTTTGCACCATGGCCTCTAGTGAAGAAGCAGTGAACCTCTGGTGAAGAGCATATGCACTGCTCCAAGTGTGCCCACTGTCAGCAGTTAACTACTTGTTGAGGAGGAGGAGAAGAAGAAGAAGAAGAAGAAGAAGAAGAAGAAGAGTTGGCTTTTCTACCCCACTTTTCTCATCCATTTAAGGGCTGACAAAGCTTTCTATTCTTCTCCCCACAACAGAACACCATGTGAGGTAGGTTGGGCTGTGAAAGCTCAGAAGAGAGCTGTGACTCACCCAATGTCTCCCAGCTGGCTCTGTGGAGGATGGCGGAATCAAACCTGGTATTCCCAGATAAGAGTCCAGCTCCTTAACCACTAGACCAAACTGGCTCTGCACATCAACCAACGTTTACCAGAATCTACCTTAAGCATCCAGGGGCGAGGTCAACCACATCTCTTCCAGTGCTCCAGGCTTGTTTGAGGGGCCGCGCAAGCGCACTGGCACGTCAGACGACCATAGAGGCGATCGCACATGTGCTGAGGCACGCGCAGTCGTGGAGGGTGCTACAGCCAAAATGGCAGCACCCGGACAAGGACCAGGGGGGAAAGAAGCACATGTGCAGGAAGTCAATCACTACTTAAAATCCCCACCATGCCCCAAGGCCTACTCCAGCATAGCTCATAGAACTGTGGAAAATTAAAATGGCGGCTGGTTTCCAGGACTCAGCCCTGAAACCCAGAGGGAAGAGAGCTGACCAGGGCTGGGGTCACACCTAAGGTTTAATCCAGATTTAATCCACCTTCAGAGCAAGAGTTGACCAACAGTTTTCTTTCCACATTATCTATTCCAAAGAAGAGTTGGCTTTTCTACCCCACTTTTCTCACCCATTTAAGGGGTCTCAAAGTGGCTGACAAACCTTCTGTTCTTCTCCCCACACCAGACACCCTGTGAGGTAGGTGGGGCTGTGAGAGGTCAGAAAGAGAGCTGTAACTAGCCCAAGGCTTTGTAAGGGAGTGCAGAATCGAACCTGGTATTCCCAGATAAGAGTCTGGCTCCCTAACCGCTACACCAAACTGGCTTACAAAGGTGAATTTTCTGAGTTATTTAACTGAAAGAAAACAGCTTGCCACTTTGCTGATATACTCTCTCACTCTGAAAGTGGACTGAAGCTGGATTATACCTTAGGTGTGACCCATGTTATAACCCATGTTATAACCCCATGGCTTTGCCTTTACCTGCTCTCCAAAGATGTCCGGCACCGAAGCTAACCCCTGTTATTGATCTGTAATATACCTCCCATGACCCTTGGCCAAAATCCACTAAAGATTAAAGCAGTTATAGATTTAGCTTAGTTTTTAAATGAGCATCCCCATCTTGGCTAGGGTTGGCAAAAGAACATCTAGCACATATGTTTGCAGAAAAAAAAAAAACTCCCGAAGTCCAGCTATGCCTGTCTCTAAGGTACAGATGTTCTCTAAGACATCTGAGCGAATTTCTCCTTTCATTTCTTTGGAATACAGTTGAGTTGAAGCACCTTCCTTGCCTCGGGGCAGAAGATGTAATGAAGGACTTTGAACAGCTGGGCTGTTTAAAAACAAAGCAAAACAAAGCCCAGTGCTGTCCTCAGTGATTTATACCTTTCCAAATGATGCCTCTCCGCTCCCTGAACTAGCAATGGGAGAGATGCTTGAACAAAAACGGGTCTGTCCCCAGTGCTCTTTACTGTCAAGAAATATCCTGTTGCCTTCTTTTGGAGAAAAACAGTAGCAATCCACAGTTGTCGTGTGTGTGTATGTGTGTAGGGGTTTGATATGGGAGAAAAAACAAATATTTGGACCGTTGCAATGGCTAGAAGTGGCAGGAAACGCAAGTGAGAGAAAGACAAGACATCAAAATCCACATTAGGCCCTAACATGTGGTTCAGCAGATATATGTTATCTAGGGCTCGCCAGCCAACTCCTGCACATCCAAGATCACAGGGCCTTCGTTAAAACTCTGCTGCCTCTGTCATTATCGGGAGCACGGCACTCGCCTTGAAATGCATTCATTGTGGAAACCATGTCGCACGCTTGCAAGTCAAATACACAACTGGTTATCACTGAGCGACACACCAGGCAAGCCTGCCCTTTTGGTGGGGTCGCTCGTCTGGGGCCTGGCTTTAGAGCAAGCATTTGTAAGCGTGGAAAATTTCTGATTAGGGTTCCTCCCCAAACCCTTCCTCCCATATTTATAGTCCGTGGAGTCAAAATCTAGGATTGCTGTACCTCCCAGCAGGGACGCACATCTATCCGTCTCTCTCTCTCTCTGCATGCACCCGCGTCTCCATCTGCAAACATTTGCAGATGAAAAAGAAAATCACCCCAGTAGTTTTCTTGTGCATTCACAAAATTCATGCCCTTGTATCTAGATTGGCACCACACACATTTCCTCTAGGATTTATTTTACATACAGTCAGGTTCGCGGTGACTTTGGGCTTCCAGTGCATTGTCATATAATAGTTTGTTCATGCATACCATGGTGAATGACAACCACCTCTAAGCATTTGGACACACTAAATCATGGTTAGCTGAATTCAGAATCAAAGTTACATTGTGTATTATTATTACGTAAAAACAGCAGTTATACACAGCAAACGAGATCACTACGCTGGATTTCATATTATATCACTAGTCGGGCACTTCCCAAGCACCTAGGACTGTGTGATGATGATGATGATGATGATGATGATTAGTGGTAGTAGTAGTAGTAGCAGCAGCAGCAGCAGCAGCAGCAGTAGTATACAGTAATACACAGCAAACAAGATCACTATGCTGGATTTTTTGTTAAATCACACATCAAGTGGTTCCCAAGCACCAAGGACTATGTGATGTATTATTTATTTAGAAAATTTATATCTGGCCTTCACCGAATGGTCCCAGGGCAGGTTACAATGAAATTAAAACATATTGAATAGGAAAACATAATCAAAAATATAACCCCCTAAGAGGACAGCACCCTGAGGAGGCTGTTTAAGAAGCAAAAGCCTGGATGAAAAGGAATGTTTTTACCAGGCACCGAAAACTATACAATGAAGGCGCCTGGCGTGCCTCAAGATGGAGGCTGTTGATGTGTGCAGAAGTGAGTATTTTGCAACTGATAGATGGTGCTTGGGAAGTGCCTGACTAGTGCCAATGGTTTTCAAGTGCTGGCCAAAGTCTTTAGATACATCACCCAGTGTTGCTTTACTATTATTACTATTATTACTATTATTACTATTACTATTACTATTACTTAGCAGTTTCACACTCCTAGGATAGTCAAGGGTGATCACAACAGAAATTTATACACATATATAGACAGAATTGAAAAAGAAAGAAAGAATTAAAATGGCAGAATTCAAAGTACAGAAGCAATACAGGAGTGAAGAGCAAACATACATGAAAGGAAAGGTGTGTACATATTTTCTCCATGGCCTTTTGTGGGAGAGGTGTGATGAAATCACCTGCCATTTCCTTAGAAAGCCATTCTGAAACTGGAGTGAGGGGACACGAAATGCCTCGTTTGCCAGGGCCAGGTCAAAATTTCTGTCTATGACAGTGAAAAATAACTCCTTTTTCTGTTCCACTCCTGGGCTCCAGCACTCTTTGAACTAAGAAAAGAGCTGCGTCTCTCCACCTTGCAGGACAGCAATGTCACAGTCCTTTTGCTAGCCCTGTGAGATGTCAAAGGAGAGAAACAGAGGAGGGACTTCTAAAAAAGTGCCAGGGAAAGGTGCCATCCAGGGGAACACCGGCATGGTCTGGTTGGCTATGAAATCTGAATGAGACCACTGTGGTGCTTTCTTTCTTATAATATGCCAGAAACGGGAAAGTGGCTGAGTAAGATTTCTGATGCACTAATCAGGCTACCAGTT
Organism: Aspidoscelis tigris stejnegeri; assembly: GCA_023333525.1. Taxonomy (NCBI): domain Eukaryota; kingdom Metazoa; phylum Chordata; class Lepidosauria; order Squamata; family Teiidae; genus Aspidoscelis; species Aspidoscelis tigris. The sequence continues at coordinate 2,035,652 of JALMGA010000022.1, read as the reverse complement.
TGGTCTTATGGTTAAGAGTGCCAGACTCATATCTTATAGTCACAGGGTTCAAAAACAGAGTTCAAATGCAGATGGAAGCAAAGGGTGTTCAAAATGAACGAAGCAAACGCACTGCGTCTTGTGAAGGTCCTCAAATCAAACTGAACACCTTGCTGTTCGAAAGAAAGATCTGACTATGAACCGAACCAGCCCTGAAAAAGTTCACAGTGAGCACTGGCAGATGTCCCTTTGGCCTGATGATCCGACGTCCCAACGCCACCGCTGACTTGGCTCCAAATGGGATCTGAAATCCTACCCCACGCTAAAGCCACGGTTCTGCCCTCCCCGTAATAAATCCTACGTGGGATCTGTTTGCATCTTGAGTGCCAATTTAATCTCCTGTCACAATCTGTTCCACCGGGCTTGGTCCCCTGCCGTGTGACGGTGTCCACCCGATGTCCGCACTTGCCAGCCGGCTGACACAGCGAAGACGGATAGCCTCGCTTCCTAAATAATTTCTAGAAGCAGATTCTCGCGTTCCCTCTCTTCCTCCCTGTCTCGCACACTTGCAAAAGGATAGCACTGAAGCAAAATAAAGATGACAGCACATTTGAGCAAGGCAGCCATAAAATAGTGATAGTAATAAAGAATAAAAATGCTGTATCGGGTTGCCATGGGAACCGGGATCCAAGGACTCCAGGTAACGTTGTAAAACATGCAACTGAGCATAAAGCACTAAGCAGGTTAAGAGGTTATTTATTATGTTACAACATGCTATGCACTGCCCTCTGGTGTGTGTGCAAGAAAGGAATGGGAAGGATATATATCTTTACATTCTACAGTGGGTTTTATGAGGAATTTGTTCTTTATATATCAGCAAACCGAAAAACAAAACCAGATTAATAGCTGGTTTGCATAGACACTAGCAGAAATCCAAACCCTGCAGACCTAAGCTCTTAAAGCTATGGCTGATCAAGGGTCGCTAGAACCACAGATCACAGCATGCTTTGCCAGTCTCCAGGTGGAATTTGAAGTTCAGGAAATATCTGCAGCAGCAGGCTGTTACATCTGCTGCCCTGGGTTCCACAAAACAGAGGACAGGGAAAGAAAAAAGGCTGGAGGTTCAAGTTTTCAGCATCTGGCCCACACAAAGCATTGCACTAAGATTAGCCGGTTAGAACAGAGATTTGCATGAACCGAAATATGGTGGTTTGGGTCGACCAAAGCAAAGCAAACCACCCCTGGTTCAGGTTCGCTTTGACATGGGTTTCGCAAACAATGGGGTGGTTTGGTTTGCATGATAACCAAGCAAACCACCTTGGGTTATTCAGGTCACTCTTTCGTTTGGGTTCCATTCGAACCAGATTTCTGACTTCTTTCAAACAGGGTGGTTTGGTCCACATGCGAACCGTGCAAACACCCAGTGTGCCGTGAACCTATCGAACCAGTTCGGCACATCTCTAGCTTTTGACATGAGGTGCTGTCTGGTTTGGACAGCGTTGCTCAAACTCGAACATATTTTAAAGATTATTATGGGTGATGGTTTTGAGTGTGTATGTGGGAACATAATGCCTCATGTGCTAAGATTGATTTATTTATTTATATTTTTATCCTGCCCTATACCCGGTGGTCTCCGGGCAGGGAACAACATCTAAAGTCAAACATCATTAAAACAACAACAGTATGTATTAAAACAGTAGCGCCTGCAAGTGGAAAAAGGAAAGTGTATCCCCATTTAACCAAAGGCCAGAGCAAAGAGGTAAATCTTCACTGCCTTCCTAAATGTGTACAGTGAAGAAGACAGACACACCTCAAGGGGGAGACTATTCCATAGGTTAGGGGCCATCACTGAGAAGGCCCTCTCCAGGATGCCCACTGCTTTTGCTGCTGAGGGTGGTGGGACAACCAGGATGGCCTCTCTTACAGATCATAAGGTACGGGCAGGTCGATATGGGAGAAGATGTTCCTTCAGATATTGGAGCCCAAGTCATTTAGGGCCTTATAAGATACATGCAATCCACTTCTGAATCAATCATGTTCCATGTACTTGGGTTGTGTTAACGGCGCTGGTTAAATCTTGCACTTGTCCCATAAGGGTGTAGGGGAAGCAAACTGAGAGTGCCTGTTTAGAGAATGAAGATGAAAGATTCTGACAGGCAAGTTGCTCACTCCCAAAGCCTAAATCTTAATTAAATCACATAATCTGACAAACCACGTATTCCTGGATGCACATTGCATGCTGCAGGGAAGAGTCCAGAGAACATGCCCCGTCAAGTCCATTCTGGGATGCTCCTCAAAGGCTTTCATTCTGCCTTGTCATCTTGTCTCTCAAGCACACTGCAGATATTCTAAGTGAGTTAAATGGAGCTGAAGATTCCCCTTCTCCTTCCTTCACCCTCTGCCCTTACTCAAGCCAGCCTGCTGAGGGGGCAAAGAAATCACGTTTTGGGCAGCAGTGGACTTAGAGGGCCAATACCACATGTGCATAAATTCCACCAAAGAACAAGCCGTGCCGTTGCAAATGAAGCTCAAAATCTAGGCTGGGTCTTCAAGTGCCGTAGGCTTATTTTACCAACCCAAATCAGCCAACATCTACGTTTCAGGCTATTTGGAAACATATATTCTGCTTCCTTCGTAGCGGTACGTCCCCTTCATTTCTTGTTTTAATTCCACATTCATTTCCACATGATTAGACTCCTCCACTGAAGGAGGAGGAGGAGGAGGAGGAGGAGGAGAAGAGTTGGCTTTTCTACACTGCTTTTCTCACCCATTTAAGAGGACTCAAAGCGGCCAACAAAGCTTTCTGTTCTTCTCCCCACAACAGAACACCCTGTGAGGTGGGTGGGGCTGTGAGAGCTCAGAAGAGAGCTGTGACTAGCCCAAGGCCACCCAGCTGGCTTCATGGGGGAGGGCGGAATTGAACCCGGTATTCCCAGATAAGAGTCTGTCTCCCTAACCACTAGACCAAACTGGCTCATAGAAGAAGAAGAAGAAGAAGAAGAAGAAGAAGAAGAAGAAGAAGAAGAAGAAGAAGAAGAAGAAGAAGAAGAAGAAGAAGAAGAAGAAGAAGAAGAAGGATTAAACCATGATGATCTGTTACGAATTTACAACAACTCTTGTTCTGATAAAGCTTCCTCCTGACTTGCTGCCAATACCCAATGATGAAATTCTACATCCATGGCTGAGGAGGACAGGCTGAACTTCCTAGCAATGGGTTCTCTTTATTTTCCACTGCAGGGATCAATCAACGCAGAGCTAAGTGTGCCATAGAGGGCTGTTCCTTTCCTCTGGCCACGAGGCTCTGATTTCCCTTTTCATTTCAGGCCACAACCGCTCTCCCGCAATAACTGAGAAGCTCTGGCACCATAAAAGCCCAGCTGTGGCACTCCTGTTGCTCATGCTCCAGACTAGGCGTGTGCATGGAGCCATTTTCCACATTCTATTCGAGTTGAATAGAATGTGGAAAAATTCGGCTCCGGCTGAATATCCCCACCCCACCCCCACTCCGGATGTAGGGGTATTCATGTTCGAGCAGGGATATTCTATAGAATATCCATGCTCAGAACGAATAAAACCCCCCATTCCCGCCCTTTCCCCCACTTACCTGAGCTCTGAGATGCCGCCGCTGCTACTGCCCCAAGGTAGGTGGGCCCCGGGGAGGCGGGCGGGGGCCAGGAGCCCTGTGGACTTAGAAGCCAGAAGCAGTGGACTTAGAGGGCCAATGCCACATGTGTATAAATTCCACCAAAGAACAAGCCGTGCCATTGCAAATGAAGCTCAAAATCTAGGCTGGGTCTTCAAGTGCCGTAGGCTCATTTTACCAACCCAAATCAGCCAACATCTACGTTTCAGGCTATTTGGAAACATATATTCTGCTTCCTTCGTAGCGGTACGTCCCCTTCATCTCTTGTTTTAATTCCACATTCATTTCCACATGATTAGACTCCTCCACTGAAGAAGGAGAAGGAGGAGGAGGAGGAGGAGGAGAAGAAGAGTTGGCTTTTCTACACTGCTTTTCTCACCCATTTAAGGGGACTCAAAGCGGCCAACAAAGCTTTCTGTTCTTCTCCCCACAACAGAACACCCTGTGAGGTGGGTGGGGCTGTGAGAGCTCAGAAGAGAGCTGTGACTAGCCCAAGGCCACCCAGCTGGCTTCATGGGGGAGGGCGGAATTGAACCTGGTATTCCCAGATAAGAGTCTGTCTCCCTAACCACTAGACCAAACTGGCTCATAGAAGAAGAAGAAGAAGAAGAAGAAGAAGAAGAAGAAGAAGAAGAAGAAGAAGAAGAAGAAATCTCCCTGAAATTTGCAAACAGTAAGCAGTGCCATTTTCACTAAAATTCTTATGCTCCCTCAGCAGATATAACACAGACTATTGCAAAATATTAGGTTCATTTTGGAATTAATCATGTCTATGTATATGCACTGATAGCTAAGAGGACATACGCCGATGCTAGCTAGTCGTAGTCGTAAGGGGGAAGCAGGCGGCTTATCGAGTAACCACGGTTAACTGAAACCGCGGTTATCGAATCAGCAGATACGGGGGTTCGACTGTATTCTATTTCTGTCTCTTAAATTGTTCTAAGGAGCGAGCAGGTTTTCAGAGAAGCAATGGTTACCTTACAGTCCATTTCTATAAATGGGAGTGGAGGTGTGGATATTAACTTAGATTTGAGGTCTTCACTGCAGTGGCCCCCTCCTGAAATATTAATTTTATTTAAGTATGGAATTTACAACTTTCTCAAGTCAAGTTACCCATGTATAAAGCAGGGTGCAGGTTGGCTAACGCGTGATTCAGCTCTTACACTCTGTCTAGTCATTTTTCATATAGGTTTGTATTGGCTGCCAATTCGCTATCAAACCCAATTCAAAGTCTTATTGTTTTTTTTTACTGCTGTGATCTGCGCCTTGGGATATTTCGGTCAAGAGTAGGACATAAAGAGTATGTATGTATGTACGTATGTACGTACGTACGTACGTACATACGTACGTACGTACGTATGTATGTATGTATGTGTGTGTGTATGTGTGTGTATGTGTGTATGTATGTGTGTGTGTGTATGTACGTACGTACGAACGAACGAACGAACGTATGAATGAATGAATGGACAGATGGGTGGATGGAAAAGGACTAAGCATTCAACTGTCAGTCTCTTTGCATCAAGATTAGGGCTGTGGTCACACTTAAGGTTCAATCCAGCTTCAGTCCACTTTCAGAGAGAGAGAATACATCAGCAAAGTGACCAGCTGTTTTCTTTCAGTGTTAAATAACACAGAAAATCTACCTTTGGGATAGATAATGTGGAAAAAAATTAGTGGCCACTTTGTTGATGTGTTCTCTGCTGTGAATCAGAGCAGAGCCAGCAGTTTCTGCTTCAACTTCACGGCACTGGAGGGAAGCTCAGTTCAGTTCTCCACCCACTAAGTGGCACCAATGCATCACAAACGGTGGCGAGAAAAGGAAACGCAGATGGGCACTGCGCATCTATCGCTTCTTTGGAGCTCGGCTGGCTGACAGTTGAAAGAGAGCAGGCATGGCACGTTACGTGCAAAATGCATTTTGACAGAGGCCACGGACTCCAGCAGTTGCATCGCCGGAGCCTGCAAAAGTGATTTGTGCGTTCCATAGAAAGGGGGACTGAAGAGGTGCCATTGAGGACTCTGGCTCAGAGACAGGGGCGTGCTGATTGTGCAACATAAAAGCTAATTTGTGAGAATTTCACACGGTGCGACAGCCGAGGAGACATTTGAAAACATTTATATAACTAATAAAAACAAGGAAAAGGAACAGCATTTATCCCGAGGTAAAGCCCTGCTTGCTTCCAGCCCTTGTGTAAATGAAAACAAGGCAGCGAGGTCATACCTTTTGCCTCCGTTCTGCGGATGACACTGGAGGGGAACTTTTGAGTGCCAAACCAGAAACTCTGGAAAATAACAACTGAAGGATTTTCATCTATTCATTCTGAACATGAACAGTTTGGTAGCAAACCACAGGTCCACCTAGGTTGGAGAGATAGGCGGGATGCCTCTTAAGGTCATGTGCAGGAAGTCAAAAGTGGGTGAAGGTGAAGGTAAAAGCTTTACCTGGCCTATGGAATTTACCACGACCAGAAGAGGTGGTGATAACAACCGACCTGGATTAGGGATGTGCACAGATTATTTTTTTTTGACATTCCATCCAAATCGCACTGAATACCCAAAAATCCGATTCGATTTGAATCTTTTAAATTCAAATTTAACAAGATTTGATTCACATTTAACAAATTTGGATCTGTTCGTTCAAATTTTTTATTTGGATCTGCACATACAAATGTCGACAACATTTGTTTGTGCACGGATGAATCTTCCCTACATCCGAACGCGTCCGTACATGTCTGTATGCATCCCATAGTTATCTCATATGCAACCCATTTACATCCCGTATGGATCTGTACAAATGCGGGAAAGATGCAGATCTTCAAGTATGCATCATTTATGAACCTGTACAGATACGATACATACAGATAATTCGAACAAATAGATCTGAAATTCGAAATTCAATTCAAATGTTTACATTTGAATTTTGCAACATTCTATTCAAGTTCTAATGTCGAAATTCGGCACATTCAATCGGATTTTGAATGCCTACGAATATTCGTGCATATCCCTACCCTGGATAGCTTTTAAGAAGATTAAATATATTTGTGGAGCTTCAATGGCTACTAGAATGGATGCCTTGGTACTGCCTTCAGGTTGATGAGGCTGATTTTTCTCCCTTTGCATGCAACCAGCTTAAAAAAATAGGAACCCTGACCTGGATTCTGTACAGGAATCCTGTCCTCAGTCAAGATCCTCCTTGCAAATGAGGCTGGGGAGAGCAGAGGTGGCGGAATAAAGGCCTTGGCGAAAGGTCTGTGTGCACCTCACTGACTCGAACTCCTGTGAGCATTTCAACAGGGACGTCCCTGACTCCCCAGGGGCTTGACGTCCAGTCCCAGATGTCTGCTGGATCATTATCTTCCTTGCATTGCTTTTTAATTCCTCTCCCTGCTTCCTTTGGCAACTCAACCCAGCAGCTGATGATTTCATTGTTTGCAGTCAGCTGAGGTAATTAATCCTAACCTTGGTCCTGTGGGGGTTGCGCACGGGGGTTGGTGATCTAAAGGCATGGCACACTGTTATTTATAGCTGATTAAGCCCCATTCATCTCCATTTAAATGTTGAAGGGGTGGGAGAGATCCAGATACACATGTGTGGTTGATTAGAAGGAGCAGCTGTGTGGAAGAGACGGGGCTCCCCTTGTGGATGTGGGGGCGGGACAGAAAGCAAAGTTAAGCCTCCCATTGGCATGTATAAATGCACCACTCTGGCACTTGCCATCTCTGAGAAAGCCCGGGCCAGCCCAGGCTGTGCTACAGAGCTCAAGAGCACACAGATCCAGAAGGGAGAACACCGAAAGGTCTCCCGATATGCGTGTATGATGCAGATGCTTGGAAGGGACTCGGATTTCACGGGATTTTTATTGGAAACGCCCGCACTGCCCTGGCTGGGCTTGCTGAGCTTGGAAGCAAGGCATGATTGGCACTGTAGAGGATTTGGAAAGCCAGCCACCTGGGGGAGAGCTGATGCTATTGGGTAGCCTGAGATATCAAGAAGGAGGAGGAGGAGGAGGAGGAGAACTTGCCGTAAAATCACTGTTGCTTTTAACTATTTTTGTATTTTTCTAAAGTTGTATTTTTAAACTTGTTTCTGATTTTATGATTGATATAATCTTTAAATGTCTGTTTTTAAATGTTGTGAGCTGCCCAGAGACCCTTGGGTATGGGGCGGCATATAAATGTAAATATAAATAAATAAATATAAAATAAAATTCAATATGAAGGATATTTCTTGTTCAGATATTTCCAATACATTGTTACAAGATGATACACTGACAAAAAATATTCCTTCAATGGGAAAGTACTTATTTAGATACTATTGTCTAAATGAGTTCTTTTTTCTTACAATTATTATTAAAAACTAATGGGCATGTAAGCATAATTGCAAAATATAATATTACAAATGTTTTTTTATTATGCATTTATCATATTATAGTGTATTGCTGTTGCAATGAATAAAATGTCTCTTTTATTTATGATATTGTTTTCTTCCATTTATTTTTGTCCTCCTTTTCATTGTAAAAAAATTGGTCACATTAGCCATGGCCTCCTTTCAGGGAAAATGCTGGAGACTGAACCAGCAGTGTTCTGCTTTCCAGTTTCATCTACCACTGAGCTACAGCCCCTCAAGGACTCCATGCAGTTTTCTTGGCAGAAATACAGAAGTGGTTTGCCATTGCCGACTTCCAGGAAGAGGCTGGGAATTGAACCTGTGGCCCTTTGCTTTCCAGGCAGTTTGCTCTACCACTGACCTACAGCCAGCCCCTTGATAGGGTCTACTAAAGTTCAACTCAACTGCAAATGTTACATTATCACAGCCTTTTGCTGTTGTTTCTATTATACTCTGGGATTACTGGTACATTATACTAAAGGGGCAGTTTAAAAAACGCTCTAAATAAATGTAAATAAATAAATATTAGCATTGCACAGAGAGGCTGCTTTGTGTGTGGGTGTGTGAAAGAGAGGAAATGCACTACAGAGATGTGGGTTGTTCTTTGCCTGTGTTTTCTTTCTGTCTGTCTTTCTGCCCGGTGCAAACATCTGCAAAACTCCTGACCGTCTTTGGATTAAGGTGCTATTGAACTGCAAACACTCTGATGGCGGTGATTATTCCAAAGATAAGGAGGTTTCAACAAAAGAGTTTCTTCTAGGGAAAACTGGGAAAGGCTTCTGCAGAAAGGCTTTCATGCCTGCTAAATAATGCAAATCAAGTTATGTAAATACACTGGCTCTGTTTTAAGTATTTTTAAGGGCCAATAAACAAAAGCTACATATCTCCACTGGGCAGGCTGAGTATCAGGTAGAAGAGGGAATTCTCACTTCTTTACCAAATATTTGATGGCTAATATGTTGACCCAGGGTTAAGTATAGCTGCCAGCCATGAGTTCCTTTAAGAACTCTCATTTTCTCCCCAACTTCTGGGTAACCCCTTCACACCAAACAAAGCAAGCTACATTCTGTGACATTTATTGTAAATCACATAAATGTATCTATTTTGCTTTAAAATAGATGATGTAGGTTAATACTGATACTTTCTGACACATCTATTTTTCTGTGTGTGTGTGTGTGTGTTTATTAGATTTTTTTCCCCACACTTCATCAATATCCCAGGGAGATCAGCAGGTACAGGCCACCAATAAAATGTATAAAATCATTAAAATAAATTCCAAGTCAAAATACAGAACATAAGAGGAGCCCTGCTGGATCAGGCCACAGCCCTTCTAGTCCAGCATCCCGCCTCACACAGCGGCCCACCAATTGCCCATGGGCATCTCAAGCAGAGACAAGGGCAAACCTTCTCCTCCCCTCGAATCCCAGCAAATGGACTTAGAAGCATCCTGCTTGTCCCCCCAGCCTGAAAGATGTACTTAGGCATCCCATTCTAGTAGCTTGGGATCCGTACATTTGTCTAACCTTTTCTTAAAGTGGTTGCTGTCACCACCTCTTCTGGCAGACAATTCCACAGTGAAGAAATACTTCCCCCTGTCTGATACAACTCTCCTACCCATCAGCTTCACAGATGCCTCCTGGTTCTAGTGTTGTGTGATAGAGAAAATGAAACTGTTTTCTAATAAATCAGTGGTTCTTAACCTGTGCGTCGCGTCCCCTTTGGGGGTTGATCTACTTTTCATCTAAGACCATCGGGAAACAATTAGGAACCAAGATACCGCTCCTCTATCCATCTCCAGGTGAGTCCGCCCACATGCAGATACGCCCACATATGAGTACCTGGCATGATGACACCATTGCGCCAACCCCATCACATGCACCCCATACAAATACAGTAGAGAGCAGCAACTGTGTAGAAAGCAGCAGTATTGGAGGTAAAATCACACTTTTGTATTCAGCTGTTGTTGATGGAAATACTATGCTTTAATGATGTTCAGTTTGTAACAATGAAAATGCGTCCTTCATATCAGATATTTACATTACGATTCATAACAGTAGCAAAATTACAGTTACGAAGTAGCAATGAAAATAATTTCATGGTTGTGGGTTAGGGTTGGGCTGGGCTGGGGGTCACCACAACATTAGGAACTGTATTGAAGGGTCATGGCATTAGGAAGGCTGAGAACCACTGTGATAAATGGTCACTAATGGCTAAGCCCCACTAAGACCACTTTTGACCAGCCTCTGGAATGCATAGACCACATCAGCAAAATGATGGACCATTTTCCATCCCCATAATGTACTACAGAGAACCCACCATTAGTTATATAAAGCAGGAGGGAGAAGGATGGTCTCTAGCTGTAATCCTAAGAAATAGTCACTTCACGCAGCCTCAATGCCTTGGTAGAGCCAGACAAGAGAGCATAGGAAAACTCCAACATGAGCTAGAAAGTCATTACAATGTCTACCTTTGGTGCAAAAACACGAGAGAGACTTCTAAGCATTTTGAAGCCCATCTAGTTTCAAGGTCAGACTTTGCAATAGCAGCTTATAGACAGTAGTGGCAAATCAATTCATGTTGGAATAGCAAAGGAAAATGACAAACCACAAGACCGCGGCTGCACTCAACTTTCTCTGCATAGCTCTCTACTGATTTCAGCAAGGGTCATTTGATCAGCTCTACGGTGCCTGCTGTTTGAGGTTATCCACCCACAAGAAATCTCCTGAAAGCAGAGGATCATCAGAATGCATTCCAGGTGGGTCCGGACAAAGACACTTACGTGAAGGCAGCAACAAGGTATTCCTCAAGAGAGAGAAAGAGAGGCTGTGTTAAGGCTGACCCTCGGCAAAATGACTCAGCTGCCAGGAAGCGGAAGTACTTTTTCAAACGGTTGCTGTAATCGGCAAAATGTTATCAAGGGTTTATCACACTTCAACTCTTATCTAAACCAAACAATCAGTAGAACAGCAGCTGATAAGGCCTCCTGACAAGGTAATTCCAGCAATTAAAACTCCACCAGGACAAAAGGATTGTATACTACAGGGATGTGAACATGTTTTCTACCCCGGAATCTGAATTTTTTCCTTCTCTCTGTCCTACTAGAGCATTTGGCCAGGCACCACTTTCCCCCAGCTCACTGCCCCTTTTCCATTCCAGACTGTAACTCTCAATTGTTTCTCAAAATGATCTGGAGAAGTCCAGAGAATTCGCTGAGAACTTTCAGGCTATTGGGATCACAGGTTCATTCCTTAATCTCACAGGGCTTGTTCAACCTCCTCTTGTGGCAATGTCCTCACAAGATGCAACATGCTGCCCAAGGTAGCAAAAAGAGAGAGAGAGAAATAAGGACTTAAGAGGAGCCCTGCTGGGTCAGTCCAGAGTCCGTCTTGTCCAGCATCCAGTCTCACACAGCGGCCCACAAGTTGTTTCTGGGCATCACAAGCAGGAGATAAAGGCAAAACCTTCACCTCCTCTCAGCTCCCTGCAAATGGCCTTGGGAGGTCTCCTGTCTGTCTCTCCAGCTGGAGGTAGCATCCATGAATCCTTTCTAGTAACCACTGTCCTCCATGAATTAAAAGGATCCCTGCTGGATCAGGCCACGGCCCATCTAGTCTAGCATCCTATCTCACACAGTGGCCCACCAATTTCTTCTGGGCATCTCAAGCAGAAGACAAAGGCATAACCTTCATGTGCTCTAGGCTCCCCGCAAATGGTCTTCAGAGGCATCTTGCCTGTCTCTCCAACATAAGAACCTAAGAGGAGCCCGGCTGGATTGGATCATAGCCCATCTTGTCCAACATCCTGTCCCACACAGTGGCCCACCAACTGTTTCTTGACATCTCAAGCAGAAAACCAAGGCAAAACCTTCACCAGCTCTCAAATCCCTGTAGATGGCCTTTAGAAGCATCCTACCTGTCTCTTGAACCTGGATACAACACCTAGGCATTCATTCTAGTAGCCACTGATACACCTGACCCACGTGAATTAAGAGGAGCCCTGCTGGATCAGGCTATAGTCCAGCATCTTGTCTGACACAGTGGTCCACCAATTGCTTCTGGGCATCCTTACCTGCTCTCCAAGTCCCTGAAAATGATCTTTAAAGGCATCCTTCTAAAACAAGCTTTTTCTAGATCATCTGGAAACATCTGGGCATTTTCTAGGTCACCTGCAAAGTAGTCTTCACCCCCTTCTTGAATTAAATGATGGAGGGGAGGGAAGGGAAGGGAAGATGGAGGGAAAGGATTCTGAACAGACACAGGCAATCATTCTGGCAAGACTTGCATCATAGGATCTTCCTACAACATTTTTTCCCCAATCAAAATTTAATGAATCAGGAACAGAACCAGATGTGGAAAACTGTTTCCCTTAATAAATCATGATGCATGCACTTGGCATGCAAAATGCAAAGTAATCTGTTTAAATTACTTGAGTTAATGTGCTTATAAAAAATAATAGGATGTCTTCATGCTTTTAATCACAAAAATGTATCTCAAATTTCAGAAAAGATTACCCAGCTCAAGTATCTGATTTTACAGCTGAACACTCATCACTGTAACTTCCATAAACAGCCATGGAACAAATCTATTTTTCTTTATAACCCCGAAGCACATAATATGCATTTGATCCAAGCTGGAGCTGCAGTTTCTATTGTGAGTTTCATTACTTTGAGGGGTGTGAGACACAAAGATTGGTCATTTTTGAACACTTTGTGCTATCCCTCTATGTCTGCAAAGCTAAGAGCTCCAAACTCCATGATGCAATATGGTTGTCAAAGGACTCATTTGCAACCTGCAAAACCATGATCCAGTGCAACTGTGAGCAAAGCACACTCCTGCGAAAGTGGCAAAAGCCCAGAGTTATATCCCAGGATAGGGACTGGCTCATACTAAGGTTCATACTAAGTTCTGGGTGTGATCTAAAGGGACACAGAGACCTCACCACTGACGTTATGGAAGTCTGAGTCTGGTCAAAATCAGGACTTTCTGGGTGCAGAAAAGAAAAACAAAGTGAAATTTGAATGAGCAGAAGTAAGGCTGGCTTTGCAGGTGAATGCCTATAGCTGCTGATGAAGGGAGAGGTCTCCTCTTCCACGTTAGAAGGACTAGAATGAATTTTAGTGTGTATGTCATCCACCACCTGAACAACACTAGCTATGTTTAGTTGCTGGCTAAAAGCACTGTCAGTTCAAGGGACCCAATCTACCAACCATAAACTTTCACTCTGAGCATTTATGGCTGGCTATAAACATATGTTTATCATAGGGCAATTGCCCCCTAGCATTCCAACCTAAGAAACAATATTGCTTATTGCATAAAAGCTTAGCAAGGAGTCCAGAGAAATAAAATTGCCAGCTTCTATCTGCCTCTTCGCTTTCTTACCTTTGATACTTTCAGTTAAAACTACAGAGAGCTCTTGAGTAGTCTGTTTGATGATTCCTTTAAACGTCCCCTCTTGAGAGTTCTAAGACACTGGGAAAGAGCTTCACAATGGTAGAGGGATCACGGCATACAGTTCACCCAGATATTCTCAATTGACTGATAGCCACCTGCCAATCCAATATTCCAAGTCAGGGCAACTTGTGAACTTTATGATGGTGCTCACCTGATCAGTAAAGCTTAACAATGAAGAACTTAGCAGGGAAGGATTACTAGAAGGACAGATGGTGAGATAACATCTCTTTCCTACAGAAGCTCTCCAAGGTACTGAAAAGTGGATATTTGCTAACAGCACTTTTGTCTGTTTCTTTCCCTGTAGATTTCTTTCTACAAGCTCACTATCTCAACAGATGAAGGCACTTTCTTAAACTATACCTGTATTCTGTCTTTCTTTCATTGTGGAATTTAAGAAATTATATAGTATATATGCATTTCTGAGGTGGTTGTCCATCCAGACAGTAGGCTACAAATACCTTTGGATCATAGCTCAGGTCAACATGCATTTCTGATATGCTTCTGTCTGCTTACATATCACACAGAAACACCTGCTTAGGATACCTGTTAGGAGTCCTCTGTTACAATTCTCTAATTTAATGCTGTTCTTATGCAATGATCTTTTCCCTCCCAATTAGTGAGGGAGAAGCAGAATGCACAGTTTCCTAAGAGATGCATAGGAACAGAATATTTTGTATCTTGCCCTTTTAACTTAGAATCAGGGGTGGGCAACATTTTCAGCAGCTCTTTCCTGATGAATTCTGAGAACTGTGATCATTCCATTTATTTTTGTCCCATTTTCCACTACACAATTCAAATTAGCATACAGGAACATTAAAAAAAGATAAAGATAAAATGCCTTAGAAACCCCAAATCCATCCATCCATCCATCCATCCATCCATACATACATACATACATACATACATACATACATACATACATACTGGATATTGAAAAAAAAGACTGAATAAAGAGAAAGATTTTATCTAGGTGCCTAATTTTGCCCATAATTAGCAAAGTGAGATTGAAACAGACCAAGTCAGCTCAGTAATTATATCATTTTATGGGTGACTGAAAGAAAGAGCGTCAGCCCAGAAAGATCAAACAAGTAAGTCAAACCACCATGTACAAAGCAAAATAGTTTCTTTAACTTGGCAAAACATTATTGACTTACTTCTCTTTCTTTCCCTGACACACCCTCAGGTCAGCTCAACAAAATATTTAAAACAAATGCCACCTGCCAAGTCTTTCTAAAATAAAAGTGCCTTGGCTCTCCAGCCAAGATATTACAGTGCCCCACGAGTTAACCTGACTAAGGACCTGGAAAGCTGGCGGAATGGTGTTCATGCCAAACTTTTTTTAAAAAATGCATGTGTTACTTTAATGCACACAAGCTAGTCATATTTGCTGTTGCTATCAGAGCTGGGTCATATTTAGTTTGAATAAAAATGAACCATAACTTTCTGAAGTTGTAAACACCGAAAGGAAAGTTGGAGCAATAAAAGACCGACCCTTATTGACATAAAGGAAACACAACGTGCTAAAACTGTGTGTACATATGTCTGTGACTTGCACAAGCACGCATGTGCGTGCACACGCACACACACACCCCTAGAACCTGAAATGTCCCTTTAGGGCATCTTATCCAACTCCTTGATCCACAAAGGAATCAGCCATAACAAACCCTGGCAAATATCTGTAGGTTCGGGTTCAGGTCTACTGAGTAATCCTATTACCTTATCAAAGTGAAGAATCATTGGGAGAGATGATGAGCCTGCAGACACAGACAAAATATTCTACACCACAAACAGACAGAAATAGAAGTCTGAGATTGACAATCCTTGTCATAGAACCATAGAGTTGGAAGGGACCTCCAGGATCACCGAGTAAAACCTCCTGCTCAGTGAAGGACTTCCTAAACCATCCCAGGCAGATGTAGGTCCAGCCTCTGATTGAAGACCTATAAAATGATAGAGTTGGGAGGGACCTCTAGGGTCATCCAGTCCAACCCCCTGCTCAATGCAGGATTTCCTAAACCATCCCAGACAGTTGTAGGTCCAGCCTCTGATTGAAGACCTCCAGTGAAGGAGAGCTCACTGCCTCCTGTGGCAACCGATTCCATTGACTGATTCCCTCACTGACTCCCTTAAAGTTTCACACCGGTTTCTAGTCCTTGTGGAAGTGAGAATATGGAAGATCCCTCTGCACTGTGACAGCCCTTCAGATACTTGAAGACTGCTATCCCGTCTCCCCTCAGTCTTCTCTTCTGTAGGTTAAACATTCCTAGATCAAAAAAAAAAAATTAATTGGGGTGCCCAATTTTGAATGTTATGAATATTCACTCACGTCCCTACCCAGAAGAAGACAAGGGCAAGTGTCAGCAGTACCAGAAAAGGCAAAAATTTCTATCTGCAATCTCCAGCTCAGCTCAGTAGCAATTCACCTCCTCTAGTAAGCAGGATGATCTGATTATAATGTGTCATATTTTAGAACACAGTTTAACTCTATGCAGGGCTCGGTGAGAACCAAGCCACAATGTTCAATAAGGAGAGGCTATATCATCTCCATCCACACAGCCACATTTTAGCCAAGAAAAATCATCAACAGATTCCTTGCGTCCAAGATTTCCAGCAAAGATAGATCTTCCTATGAGGGAAGAAGAAGAGCTGGCTTTTCTACCCTGCTTTCCTCACCCATTTAAAGGGACTCTGAGCAGCTGACAAACCTTCTGTTCTTCTCCCTGCAACAGACACCCTGTGAGGTGGGTGGGGCTCTGAGAGCTCAGAAGAGAGCTGTGACTAGCCCAAGGTCACCCAGCTGGTTTCATGGAGGAGGGCGGAATCGAACCCGGTGTTCCCAGATCAGAGTCCGGCTCCCTAACCACTAGACCAAACTGGAGAAGAAGAAAAAGATTTGGCTTTTATACCCCGCTTTTCTCACCCATTTAAGGGGACTCAAAGCAGCTGACAAACCTTCTGTTCTTCTTCCCAGAACAGAACACCCTGTGAGGTAGGTGGGGCTGTGAGAGCTCAGAAGACCACGAGACCAAACTAGAGGAGGAGGAGGAGGAGGAAGGCAGGAAAAAATGAGTCTAGATAGGAAAGGGCTTGCAACAGGCTGGTAAGAAAAGTGTTGATGGGTGGCAGGGGAGTGAAAGGCTTGTTGCTCTCCTCTCAATAAATGGTAGGCCTTAGGCATGTGTATCACACATCGGATATCTTATGTGATATTACTGTTTTTCATTGTTGTTTGTTATTTAATAACATTCAAAAAAACAAATAAAATACAGTACAAAAAAATTTGTAAATCCTAGGCAGCCACATATTCTAACTATGGCCTCATTGTGTAGGTGAAAGGAAGGGAAGGAAAGGAAGCAGGAAATAGGATAAGTGAGGAATGTCCAGAGGTTGAGAGAAGAGAAGCTGTCGCTCATGGAGGCTATCTTGCTGGAGCGCTACTGAGACAGAAAGTTCATAGCCATGGCTTCGGTCACAGTGTCGCCCCAAAGGGATTCCAGTGCTAGGCCTAGAAATCCCAGGGTTCACACCCCTACGCAGCCTTGAAATCTCCCCAGGCTACCTTGGGCCCTACTGTCAAGGGCTTTTGAGAGGATAAAACCAAGGTGTGAAGAGTAACGACTACTGACCCGAGTGCTCTGGAGAAAAGAAGTGGGACATAAATAACATAAACAAAACAGATAAATACATGCCAAGGAATACCGTATTTGCCAGCGTAAAAGACAAAATGGGATGTGTCTTATATGCTGGTGATCGCCAGATGGCAAGTGCTAGTGTGACGGCAATGTCTGGCTTCTCCTGGCTTCCTTCAGCTTCATTGTGTGAAAGAAGGCAGGAGAAGATAGAAATCCATGGCGATTTGTATTTCCCCCCTTCCTTCGGCTGCAGTTGGTTTCGCCACGCACAAAACAACTGTGGTCGAAGGAAGGGGAGAAGCTAGAAATTCATGGTGATTTCTAGCTTCTCCCTTCCTTTGGTTGCTGTTGTTTTCCACACGGCTTACGCCACAGACGCTGCCACCTGCTTGAGTGATACAGACGGAGCTGGATGGGATTGAAGGCGGGGATGCTTTCTGGCGGGCAGGTGGGCAGCAGCAGCGCGAGTTGTGCAAAAAACACCTGCAGCTGAAGGGAGGCGGTGGCAGAGGTGGTGGTGATTTTTGTCTTAAAAATATGCCCTAAAAGGGGTGGTGGTGCATCTTATACGCTGGTGCATCTTACAGGTTGACCAGGTCCTTTCCTGAGGAACTGTGAGAAGCTGTAAGGACACCATTTGCTTGACAAGGCAAGACCAGATGAAGGTGTTCTTTCCCAGCCGAAATGAGGAACCTTTTGCTTTGGATCTCTCCATCCTAGACTGTTTTCTCTGCGCCTGAGCTTTGTCCATTTGACTCCATTTTTGCGACTCCTGGACTTGCAACCTCCAGTGGGAAACTGTTGGTTTCTTCCATCCTGGAACTGGTGGCGAGAGAGCAAGGTAGAGGTGGCGGTGTCTGCAAAACATGCCCTGTTTGAGCCTCACATCCCCATAACATGCCATGGCTCATTATCCCACACCTGGCGACCCATATTCCCTTGGATATGTCTTGCAGCAGACGGCCTTCCTTGGTCAAGACGGATGCCGTTCCTAGCGGGCGACAGATCAGCAAATGGCGGCTTGCATTTTGCTCTCACGGGAAGCTCTGAGAAGCCTGAGTCATGAAGGAGCTCACATTTTCCTTCCGGGGATGGGGGTGGGTGGGGAGAATACTAAGCAGTTCGTTTCAATCCCAGCACCAACATGAACACATTTGATGATTTGGTCCCGCCAGACGATTGTGCTCCTAATGAGGTCCTGAAACAACGTGGAGGTGACAGCCTTTAATGTGCTTCCTGTCACAACACCCTTGGGATCCCCGAATGCCTGCAGTTGTCACAGTTGTCATCTTGCAGATATGGAAATGCAGCCCTCGGGGACCAGCAGGGCTTTTACGTGGCTGATTAGCCCTGGATTATGCCATTATGGATAATATGTTGTGATTATGCTGCGCCGATGAACAAACCCAAAGCAACCAACTCACGGTCTGGTGGCAAAACAGACAAGGCCCAGGATCGGTTCTTGGCCTCTCTGCTTCATGGAACTCAAGCAACTGGACAAGCAGATAGACTAACCAGCTTCAGGTGGATTGTTGAACGATGGCTGGTTGACCTTAACTTTGGACTCTTTGTATGATCAAACCCGACTGAAGCTGTATTATGTTTGAGAACAGAGGACACTGACAGAAAATAGTAGCATATGAGCACTAGGGATGTGCACGAATATTTGTAGTCATTCGAAATCTGATCGAATGTGCCAAATTTCGACATTCGAACTCGAATAGAATGTCCCGAAATTCAAATGCAAACATTCAAATCAAATTTTGGATCTATTTGTTCAAATTACCCAGACATTTGTATGTATATGAGTTTGTACAATAGGCGTACTTGAAGATCCTCATCTTTCCCGCATCCATACAGATCCATACGGATCCATACGGGACGAAAACGGGTTGCATACGGGATAACTACAGGATGCATATGGACATGTAGGGATCCGTACTGATGTATACGGATGCAGGGAGGATGCGTACGTGCACATACAAATGTTGTCGAATTTGGTAAATTTGAATCAAATCTTGTTAAATTTGAATTTAAAAGAGTCAAATCAAATCAAATTTTCAGGTATTCGATTCAAATAGAATGTGAAAAAAACAACCATGGACATCTCTAATGAGCACCATGACTTTTGGGTCACCTACAATTTGCTATGTTGCCAACCAGCTGTTGGCCACAATTTGGGGGATTCACAACAACAACAGCAGCAGCAGCAGCAACAACAAAATCACTTTTTATGGCATAGGTGATTGAGCTGGCAACCAACTAAACAGAAGACGAGATGTTTTTTCTACCCTGCTTTCCTCCCCCTTTAACAAAGCTTTTCTATTCTTCTCCCCACGACAGAACACCCTGTGAGGTAGTTGGGGCTAAGAAAGCTCAGAAGAGAGCTGTCACTAGCCCAGGGTCACCCCGCTGGCTGCATGGGGGAGGACGCAATCAAACCCGGTATTCCCAGATAAGAGTCTGGCTCCCTAACCACTAGACCAAACGGTCTAAAAAGAACAAACACAAAAGAAAAACAGTCAAATCGCTCAAATATGGAAGTTTTTTTTTAAAAAAAGGACAACTGAGCAATTCCTGGAAAGATATGCTAGCAGAATATTCTTGGGTAGAAAGTCTCTTTTTTTTTTCAAAGGATCTTTTTCATATTGTGTGGAGTAAACCACACACAAAATCATGTCACTTTAAAAAAAATCGAGTTAAGAAGTTTCCTGGTTCAATGCCTTATTTTGGTTGCCACTGCACACATGGTGCACTAAAATTCAGGCAAGTGATAACTGTGCGCATTCACTGGTAACACCATAGTCATCAAACTGCAAAGTGAAGCTGTTGTAAAAATTACGGAGCCTGAAACATTATCTATCTAATCCAGGTGTTACGTGCATTTATCCTGTTGAGATTATTAACAGAAAATTAGAGTCTAGCTCTAATAGTATTGCTGCGTATATGAATAAATATCAACCTGGCAAAGTGCATTTTTAAAAGAACAGAAGACTATAAAGCCTCCAGGTAAGGATTTTGAATGTCTTAACAAGAATTATTATGAAATTCTCAGGCTGTCTGTTTTCATCCTTAAGCCTGTGACACACAGTAATGTCCTAACAACTAAAGCAGAGGGAACAACTTACTAAAAGCTCCTGTCTTGTCTTTAACCCTCACAGGTGCGCACACCTTTTGTATAACACTGTGTTTTGGCTCCTACAAACCTCCATGTGGTGCAAAGCCATTACTTAGAGAATTGCCACCTATAGAAAGTGGGGAAATAAGAGGAATCATGAACACCCAGACTACCATTCTTAGTCAATGAGGCCATGAAGGGAAGGCCCAGGGGTTTTTTCCATTAGCACTAGGTACTGACTCAGTACCCATTAGGGACCCATTAAGGACCCATTAGGCTCAAAGCAGGAAGACCCCATTTTCACTGCAGACCCCATTAGAACCTCATTTGTTTCCACCAATTCTAGGGAAATCCTGATTGACTTGGTCCTTCAGGACCTATAATCTGGATTTCCTGTAGATCCCATTAAATGGGGTCTTCAGGCATCAAATCTGGATTATACGGAGCGAGTTTCCACCATGATCGGGCAATGGAATTGCGGGAGATGGGGGGGGGGCTCCGGGAGTTGCACCCATGGGGGGGGGGTGCCTTGAAACCTAAAGCTCCAAAGAGGCCCCCACGAGAGAGCAATGGCAATCCTATGGACTTTTCTCAAAGGCTCAAGAGAATCTTTGAAGTTTGCGGCAGATTGCTCCAGAGATTCTCTGGAGTCGCTCTGGAGAATCTCTGGAGCATTTACAGAGACTCTCCCCCCTGTCCCCCAAAAAACCTGGGGTGACAGGTGGGCTCCATGTGGGTCAATCTGGATTCACCACATGGGTACTCCGGCGTTTCCACTGCGTCAGGCTAGCATCCATTGCTGTTGGGTGCTGCACCACCCGTGGGGATGCATCGGGTACCTCATTTAATCCGATCTACTAGATCCAGATTAGTTGAAGGACTTATTCCTTAGATCTGGATCATCTTAGATCTGGATTAAGGGAGGACAGTGGAAACTCCCCCCCACTCCCACCCCCCGCCATTTACCTATATAAGCCATTGGTGTTGCAGTGCAGCTGGGTCTCATGGCTGCGACTACTGAAGGTCTCCCTGAATGGGGGAAGTCACATCCTGATGCTGGCCGTATAAAAGTGGGGCCATGCCTCACAAAGCCATGTTTAAGTGGAAGACCATTGCATATGTCAGAATGTTCGCTCCTGAACCAGCAAGACTCAAACAAAGGGGACAAAATTAGTCTTGTAGACATTTTCTATGCAATTAGTCGTTAGTATATTTTTCCACTTTTAGGCCCTACAAAGTAGGTTGTTTATAATCCAAATTAAAAACAGCCACAGTTTCTTTGCATGCTGAACTCACTTGGAACACATGGCTGATCAAAAAACAAGATATAACCAGAGTTCTAACTGTTTTTCCCCACTAATCATCGCAGACTGTGACAACCTTATAGTGGCTGGAACATATGGGATCTGGGAAGTTAATGTTCCACTAAGCCCGATAAGATGAAGCAGTAGAAATGACCCTGAGTTTGTACCTTTTTAGAAAAACCACTTATCAGGTTTCTTAATGATTATGGTTTCAAATTGAATCATGTCTTGTATTATTACTGTTATCTTCTTCTCGGTGTTTGATATGGTTAGGAGTGGATTGACTGAGCTCTTATTTCAGGTCAATAGTTACTTTTGTAGGTGAAGGTTCTTGTTCAGGTTTAAAAACACTGCAACACCACGATGTTTACAAAAACAAAAATCTTTTTTAAAAATATATTTATGGATCTTATACTGAAATTAAGCACACCTCCCCAGACGTTCATTCTGATACAAGACTGGAGAGCGCACAGACTAAGATGGTGTGTTCGGGTCACCAGCAGACTGAACACTTCTTTCTTTGGATCAATGGTGAACCAGTTTCTTGAGCAAATGACTGCTTGAATATTTAGCATATACAAGTGGGAAGCTTAGTTCAGTCCAACTGAATTTTTGGATATTTGAACCGACAGACATTTGGTTTGATGTGAACATTCACAACCTAGCTGGTTTGCTGTGGATCATAAGAGGAATTCTGCTGGATCAGGCCAAAGCCCATCTAGTCCAGCATCCTGTCTCACATTGTGCCCACCCTCCCCAGTTGCTTGTGGACATCTCAAACAGAAGAAGGCAAAACATTTCACCTGCTCTTGAATCTCTACAAATTCCATGTTCAGGCCAGTCTTCCCAACCTGGCCAGGCTCCCACAATCCTCAGCCACGATGGACCACATGACGTTTTTAGCTACATCTCCCTTCAGCCCCAGTCAGTGCGAAGTTGGCAAAGGCAAATCCTGATTAATGGATGGTGCTTTCTGCTCTCCTTGAACACAAAGGCAGGGCCGCTAGAAAACTCAGTTGGATGTAAGTTTCTCTGGGATGACAATTCACTCCTCAACATGGGGCTGAGCCGTTTGGAACACATTTCTCTGTGTCTCGGCCCATAACCGCATTAATAAAATGAGAGGGTAAGAGACAGTAATCTCCAAAATATTATGTACACTTCCAAGAAAACTCCGAGCACAACTGCCAGCTGAGAATCTTTGCGGAGGTTTCTGGCTTCTGCTTCCTGGAAATCCAGAGGCCTTCGCTCATGTTTGATTACTTCACGGAGGAATGGAAGTGGGGAAGGACAGACGATTTTGGAGGAAAGGAAACGCCACCACAGGCTACCCTGGGACATAATGAGCTGGTTGTTCCACCACCTTCAGTAGTGAGGCTGGTGGGCACCCAGGAGACAGCCTTTTCTGTGGTGGCCCCCAGACTGTGGAATAGTCTCCCCTCTGGGGTGCGCCATGCCCCTTCCTTGTTATCATTTAGGAAGGCTGTAAAGGCATATCTTTTTGCCTTAGCCTTTGGTCAAGGTGGATTCATTCTCCCCTCAGTTACAGTTATTATTAGCACACCATTGAGCGCACGGCTTACATCAGAGCTTTTAACTAGGTACATTGTTTTAATTTGTATTGTGTTTTTAATATGTTTTCAATCTGTTATCTTGTTTTTTAGTATGTTTTTAATATGTTGTTTGATTCGTTGTCACCCACCCAGAGACCTTTGGGTATGGGGCGGGATGGAAATGGAAATAAATTAAACAAATAAATAATGCCAGGCTTTGGTTCTCCCCCCATTGGGTTTGAAAACTGTTTTGTTCAAGACACATGGCTCCTTCAAAACTCATGGGTAGGGTTGTGCGCAAATGTTTGGCACATCTGGAACTCGTACAGATACGAAGGAATTCCAACTTTCGTGGACAAATCGAATAGGGACTACATTCAGAGGCTCTATTTGTCCATGAATCGGATTATCCGATGATCATCAAGGCTTCGTTCAAAGCCTTGGTGAATACCGGATGCCCCTGGGCCTTCACCATCACCCCGGGCCTCCCGTCCTTCCCATGGCCTGTAACCCCTCCCCCATGGCCTCCTGTAGCCCCACTTAGCTTGCGCCCTTCCCATGTGCCTTTGTGCTAGGCCTTCCAGTTCTGTGTGCACAGCTCTGACCATGGAGTGTGATTACCAGATAGGGAGCTCCACGCACAGAACCAGAAGGCCTGTTTTGGTCACTGAAGAGTGCCAAAATAGGCCTGAGGATGCTGTCGCAGCCTCCCCTTCCCCTCCGGTGCACCCCCTTACCTTTGCAGGGGCTGTAGTGGCATCCTCGGACCTATTTCAGCAGTCTTCAGGGGTTGAAAAAGCACTTCCGGGTCTGATCGTAATCCCCGGGTGGACAGCTGCATGCATAGACCCAGAAGTGCCCGGGATGAAGGCCCACGGAAGCAAAGGCAGCAATGACAGGTGAGTGGGGGGGGGGAGAGGAAGGGAGGAGAGGGGGTCGCTTTATTTTGTGCTTGAATATTCATCCAGTTCCTCTCAGCCTGGATCCCAATAAAAGACACTGGGGGACATTTGTCTCGACCACTTTGAGTCCTTTGGAAAGATGACAAGAAAGGAAGGAATAACACAATGCATCACATAATGCAGGAACCTATAAAAGCCAGAGTGTCTTCCTGACCTTTCCCACAGCTGTCACTACCCAGGTGCTCTTTGCTCTGATACCTGTTATGATGATGATGATGTTTATGATGATGGTGGTGGTGGTGGTATAAAAAAGGGTTTTTTATACCACCCCTTTCTCACCCTCAAGGGGACTCAAAGCACTTGACAAACCTTCTGTTCTTCTCCCCACAACAGACACCCTGTGTGGTAGGTGGGGCTGTGAGAGCTCAGAAAGAGAGCTGCGACTAGCCCAAGGTCACCCAGCTGGCTTTGTGGAGGAGTGCAGAATTAAACCAAAAGACTCAGATAAGAAGGAGAGTTGGGCTTTGTACCCAACTTTCGTGACCCTTAAAGGGGCTCAAAGCGGCTGACAAACCTTCTTTTCTCCCCACAACAGACACCCTGTGGGGTTGTGAGAGCTCAGAAAGAGAGCTGTGAGTAGCCCAAGGAGACTCAGCTGGCTTTGTGTAAGAAGAAGAAGAAGAGTTGGCTTTTACACTCCCCACCCTTGAGGGGACTCAGAAAGACAGCTGTGACTAACCCAAGGTCACCTAGCTGGCTCTGTGGAGGAGTGCAGAGTTGAATTGGGAGACTGCCAGATTCAGAGCCCGACACTTTAACCACAAGACCAAACTACCACACAGAGAGATCATGAGCCCTTCTGAAAGAGAGGGAAGTCCATGCTAAGAAAAGGGGTTACTAGCCACCGAGAGCAAGAGCACAGGATGAGATTTGGAAAAATATAAACAAACAAAAGGAAGTGATCCTGGGGTCAAAAGAGTCAACGCTTGCAGCAGCTAAGACACTATTAGGGCTGTAAATGTACCTCATGGCTGGAGAGCCCAGGGCCCAGACAGGCTGCCAGAAACCTGCTAGTGCCCATTCACATGTACAAAGGTGCCTGCAGCACACCAGTCTCATGCTTCCAGGAATGCCAGTCAGGAGGACTCACCCCCCCCCCCCTTCGCCTGCATTTAACCTCACAATAAACCGCACATAGGTGTCCAACTTGGCAACGAAACCCCCGGATGCAGTTCCAATGAGCATCATCAAGTCACCCAGACGGCCTTCCAAGAAAGGGGGGAAACCACATGAGGTCTGGAGAAAGACATCTGGAATGAGGTTATTCTAACAGCAGGGAAATCTCCTTCCGTGGATGATGACAGAGATGATCTCCACCCCAGCCGCCACCCAGGAGGCCCTTTTAGCAGAGGTCTGATTTTATTTTATTTTTATTTTATTTTGCAGCACTTTATTTGCATCAGGATTAAGGCTGAAGAGGAAGGAGCCTGGTTTAGCATATTAATGGCTTTGCTTGCCAGAGCTTTTCCATAAACAGCAGACACAGAAGACTTGTTTTAACTGCCGGTTAAGTAGACTTGACAAGAGGAATCCTGTCTCTATAGATGCGCTTAAACACTTTGCTAACAGGGCTGCAGGTCTCACGGAAGAGGAAGGGAAGGGCTCTGCAAACTGGAGAGCAGGCACTTGGCGAATCCAGAGGCTATTAAAGCTCTGAACACGAGCAAAAAAAGAAAAAGAGAGAAAAGAGAGAAAGCAGCAAGAGCTCATTGCATAGGAGATTAGAACCTGGCTGAGACCTGGTTCTTCCTGGTATCTCAGAATTATATCTAGGATGCCCCAAGAGCACTCAAGAGCAGAGATGAGCATGCACGAATCTGCAATCAAAAATTCAATCCAATATTCAAATTCACACACTTTCGCCTCAAAACGAACGCACGGGCATTCGAATGGAATCAACAAAAGTCCGATGGAGTTTACACACTTCTGCAGTATTTTACTGACGAAAACAGGCAAATACGTAGGAACGTGTGCAAATGTTCAGAACATTTGAAACGGACATTTGTACCCGGACATTTGAATTTGAACCGAATGTTGGAACAGTTAAAGATCGTCATCTGAATACAAATCGAATGCTTCGATCCAATCGTATGAAGCTGATTCGTATGGGATTCTTATTTATTTATTTATTTATTTATTTATTTATTTATTTATTTATTTATTTATTTATTTATTTATTTATTTATTTATTTATTTCCATTTCCATTTCCATTTCCATTTCCATTTCCATTTCCATCCTACCCCATACCCAAAAGTCTCTGGGCGGGGGACAACGGATCAAGCAACATATTAAAAAACATATTTAAAAACACAATACAGATTAAAAACTATTAAAAACACGATACAAACTAAAACAATCTACCTAGTTGAAAGCTCTGACTTAAGTTGTGCGCTCAATAGTGTATTAATAAAAACTAACTGAGGGGAGAATGAATCAACCTTGGCCAAAGGCTAAGGCAAAAAGATATGCCTTTACAGCTTTCCTAAATGATAACAAAGAAGGGGCATGGCACACCCCGGAGGGGAGACCATTCCACAGTCTAGGGGCCACCACTGAAAATGCTCTCCCCCAGGTGCCTACCAGCCTCAATACCAAAAGTGGTGGAACAACCAGGAGGGCATCTTCATCGGATCTTAAGGCACGGGAAGGACAGTATGGGAGAAGGCGTTATGATAATGGAGATTTGTATTCAACATTAGTATCAAATTCTAATCCGACCACACTCGAAGGGCATCTATTTGAACGAGTACAAATTTTCTTGCATTCGATTCAATACAAATTGAACATAAAAATAAATAATTGCGAACATCACTACGAATAAGTCACAGAAAACGTTTGGCCACGACAGCAAACAATTCATTGGGGAGATGAATTTTCGGATGTCCGATTTGATTGCAAAATGAACACTAATTTTCTGCTTTTGCACACCCCTATTCAAGGGGAACCAGGCAACAGAAGTTATTTCCCTCTAATTGCAATACATTAGGGATGTGCACAAATGTTCTAAACATTCAAAATCTGATTGAATGTGGACATTCAAATTCAAACAGAATGTCTTCATATTCAAATTTAAACATTCAAACTATTCGAAAGTACAGATACGTATGTATTACATATATATCTGTATGAATCTTATACGTATCTGTACACATTTGCGCTTATACACATTTGTGAGCCAGTTTGGTCTAGTGGTTAGGGAGTCGGACTCTTATCTGGGAATACCGGGTTCGATTCCGCCCTCCCCCATGAAGCCAGCTGGGTGACCTTGGGCTAGTCACAGCTCTCCTCTGAACTCTCACAGCCCCACCCACCTCACAGGGTGTTCTGTTGTGGGGAGAAGAACAGAAGCTTTGGGTGTTTTTCCACTGTCACATTAATGGATACTTAATGGGTACTTCTAGTGACAGTGGAAAAACACCCTTTGTCAGCCACTTTGAGTCCCCTTAAATGGGTGAGAAAAGCGGGGTAGAAAAGCCAACTCTTCTTCTATAATACGGGACAAAATGGGATGTGTAGGAAATGCATACTGATACATATAGCACATACAAATGTCGATATTCGAGAAAGACATTTGTGTCTTCAGATTCGAATCTAACACTCAAAAGAATAGATTCCAATGTATTCAATACGAATCGGTTTTTATTGCATTCGGATTCTAAACATTCAAATCGAATGGAACGTTTTGACATTCGATTTGACTCAAATTTGAATGCAAAAAAAAAAGAACATTTGTGCACATCCCTACAATACATTATATATGCTGCCAGTTTCCTAAGAAAGCACAAACATAAGATTTTCCCCCTTTAGCAAATTCAAGGATTTTGTGCCAAAATTTCACCTGTTGGGGAACAACCCCAGGAGGAAAAAACCTGGTTGCCATCACAGGACCAAAACCAGTGCTCAATGCCCTGGAACAATGATGGCAAAGCTTTTGAGCTCAGTGTGTCAAAATTTGCAAAAAATCCCTAGCTTAATTCGGATGCCATGTCACATCTAGAAATATCCATAATTTTGTGATATTTGTAGCTCTAGTAAGAACAAAAGCAGTTATATTTTTGGTATATGTGTCTATTGAAAGCAAAAACAAACAATTCTTTACATTAGTGACTTTTTTGTTGCTGAATTTCGTTTGCTAAATCTTCAATTGAAGGCTGGTACTTCATACACTTCAAGCCCGAGCAAGCGCTAATAACTAATAATATTATTTAGCGCTGAGAATAAGGCCTCACAGAAGTAAGTAGAGGGGGAAATTGTGAGTAAAGCCATTGCTGCAGCACACAGGTCTTCAGTCCTCTGGCTGCCAGGAGCAAAGACACATTGTGGGACTCCATCACACCTCTTATGCCGGGCACAGACAGTGCCTCTGTGCTCCTTGTATTGTGTAGACCACAAGCCAGAAACGCCCTGTGGCCAACAAGATACCGAACAGCAACAACATGCCCTGCGCTGGCGTGACCCTGCGTGCTACCCAAAAGGGCTTGGTCCGTCACTTGTGACATGCATGTCATAGGTTTGCCATCACTGGCCTACAGCATTGTCAGAAGCAAAGAGAAGAACTCCAAGTTGATCTCTGATAGCAAGGCAGGGTTTTGGTTCATCCCCCCCCTAATCCTAATACAGAGGTGGGATTCCTGCTTCAGTTGACCTAATCCTAGCGCTGGCCATGAAAGATGTAAACTGAGGGTGAGGAAAACCTGGAAGGGCACCTTGATTTTAGCAACCTGAGCTGTCACAACTTCAAGTCCTTCCCTACCTCCTCTTTAGGTCTGTGGGCTGGGTGATGGTTTGCTATTCCTTTCTTCAGGTATGTTTTTTTTTATAAAGCTTCCCCAATCTATCCAGAGCTGTGGTCACACTTAAGGTTGAATCCAGCTTCAGTCCCCTTTCAAAGTGAGAGAACACATCAACAAAGGGATCAGCTGTTTTATTTCAGTGTTAAATTAACTTAGAAAATCCATCTTTGGGATAGATAACATGGAAAGAAAACTACTGGCCACTTTACTGATGGGTCCTCTCGCTCTGAAGGTGGACTGAAGCTGGAGTAAACCTTAGGTGTGGCCACAGCCCTGGAGTACTTGGCATTTCCAGAGCATCTCTCATCCAAATACCAACAGAGGCTGCCAGACATCACTTTAAAAAACAAACAAACCCTCTTTTCTTATGGATAATTCAGAGCAAAATGATTCTGGAGGGAAAATGCTCTGGCTAGACCCACAGTCAATACTTCACATTTTAGCAAATTTTGTGAGATTCTTCTGCTCACGTGCTCAGCTCCTTCCTTCATGCCCAGTACATTCTGATAGGCCTGCATGTTCTCAGATGCAGGTGAGTTCTTGTCACGTCTCACATAGTTTGCCCAAAGGGATGGGGGGAAACGTGGAGTGACACAAGACCTCACAGTGAGAGTGCTTAAAACCACTATTTTTTTTAAACCTGGAGTAAGAGGTGTTTAATGCAGCAGGGAATCATTAAATGTGTCTGTCAAATGTAATCCACATTAAACTTGGATGCACCCTAATATGTGTCTAATCTACTCGGTTCAGAAGAACCATCTTCACATGGATTTGCCACCCTGGTTGTAGCAATGGCGACTAGAATGGATGTCTAAGTACATCCTTCAACCTGGGGGGACAAGCAGGATGCTTCTGAGGCCATTTGCTGGGATCCGAGAGCAGGAGAAGGTTTGCCCTTGTCTCTGCTTGAGATGCCCATGGGCAATGGGTGGCCCACTGTGTGAGCCAGGATACTGGACTAGATAGACTGTGGCCTGTGATCCTGCAGGGCTCCTCTTAGGTTCTTATGGATGTTGCTTGCTCTCCACTCCACAGCCTTTACTGACTCCAGGTGAGATACCACTTTGGTCCTGCCTCAATAACCCATTTAAGGAGATGGAATGGGGGCTCTTCACAGCCCCTCTGAGATTGTTCCCATCCTTTTCCTGACAACCTTACTCAACATAACCATTTGTGAGGTTCGCTTATCCGGTAACAGCTTGACTTAATTACCAAGTGTTGCGTGACCTGCAAGTTTCATCTTACGCTTGGCAGTAGGATCAAGGCTGCTCTACATACAATAAAACTTCTGCCAAGTCTGGGAGCAACTTTTGCACATCTTTTCATGCATCCAAGTATTTATCATGCTTGTTTGCCATTGTTCGTCCAACACAAAGCCCAAGATAGTATGTATCTGGTTACTCAACCAGACACCAAGTAGACTAAGAAGTGATCAGCAGAGAGACAGAACTCCAGATAGTTCTGCAGTACATTCTGGGATCACTTACTTGCTATGTCATTCATGGACCAAATTGAGACACTCCCTCCTCCAGAACATCTCTGTATACACCATGGAGAACCTTCACAAGCTCTCCTGCCATATCTCTGCTACCAGTATCTGGCAGACAAGGAAGGAAGGAAGGAAGGAAGGAAGGAAGGAAGGAAGGAAGGAAGGAAGGAAGGAAGGAAGGAAGGAAGGAAGGAAGGAAGGAAGGAAGGAAGGAAGGAGTTTCTAATTCAACTTTCCTGAGGTTCCAAACAACTTCTTCTCACCCTACCTGGGCCTTTTCCCTAGCAAAGAAGGTTTGTTCTCACTGAGTCCGTCTCTTCCTCTAAGCAGCAAACTCATTTCTTCCCAGTATAGGATGTCTTCAGTTGTGGCCAACAGCAGTCGCTGGGCTGTTCCAAGGGAACCTTCTGGGTTTGAC
Organism: Aspidoscelis tigris stejnegeri; assembly: GCA_023333525.1. Taxonomy (NCBI): domain Eukaryota; kingdom Metazoa; phylum Chordata; class Lepidosauria; order Squamata; family Teiidae; genus Aspidoscelis; species Aspidoscelis tigris. The sequence goes on along the minus strand of JALMGA010000022.1, from coordinate 2,004,924 downwards.
CCAGATACGCAAAGTTTCTGCCCTCTGCATCCGATCTCTGCATTCCTGCTTACTGTGAGTCATCTCACTGACAAGAGCTGTGACTTGCAATGTACTCAAAAGGAAACCATAAGCTCTGGAGCTCTCTCGCCAGGGAAACTGTGTCACACTGGTCCCCTAATAACCAGGCATTATGATAGCTGCTGCTGAGATCTGATGGATGTGCCCTGCGCAGACATTAGATCTGCCCAGCTGCATGAATTTCTGGAACCCCCACAGGGGCACAGCTAGAAGCATTCCTTGGAAGTGCTATTACAGAGCACTCAGAATGATGGCCAGCACTCCAGAAACATTCACCAAGGCATCCGCTAATGCCATGCTATTTAATCTCCTAACCCAGTATTGTTGGGTTCAGTCTCAAGCAAGCTGATAGCCCTCACCTCTTCTGGATTACAACTCCCAGCGCATCCAGAGATCCCAGATAAAGTTTCAGTTTGAATTCCCAGCCAGCAAGGTTCTCTTGGCTGTGACTATTGGAAAATGGATTTTAAAAGAAAAAAAAATACTACTGTGTCAGCCTACAGCTTTCCAGGGTCTCTTGCAAGTCCTTCTTAGAGTTTGATTCCATAAAATGGAGGAACAGACGCACCACTGCTTACCTATAAAATTATTCCAGCACTCCTGGAACAAGTAATGCCATTGTGTATTAGGGAAAGGAAATGCCTTTTGATGTTGAGAAAATATAAGGAGATTTCCTTCCTTCCTTCCTTCCTTCCTTCCTTCCTTCCTTCCTTCCCTCCCTCCCTCCCTCCCTCCCTCCCTATTAGCAGAGATTTGGCTTGAGATACAGTGACCAGGCACAAACGCAGCAAGCTGAACAACAGAACAGTTCCAAGACAAGGAGTCAAGTTGGCAGTTCATCCGGAAGGAGGTTTATTGCTCGGTTACAGCATAGGCATAAAAATAAAGCACATGGTAATAATACTTGGTGGTTAAATGCATGGATATCTGAATAAATTCATGATCAGTAATTGTTAGAAGATAGGTGAGAGAAAAGAAAGAATGGAGGAATAGTTATGTGTGTGAGAGTGGAAGGATATACTATTCAGCACACAAAGTCAAAAGACTTCTCATATTCAATCACGCATACTGGGAATAACTAGGGAGGGAATAGAAAACAAGTCAGCAAGTGTCATTGTGCCTCTTTATAAATCTATGGTGAGGCCACATTTGGAATATTGTGTACAGTTCTGGTCACCACGCCTCAAAAAGGATATTGTGGAACTAGAGAAGGCGAAGAAAAGGGCAACCAGAATGATTAAAGAGCTGGAACACATCCCTTACAAAATCAAACTGCAATGTCTAGGCCTCTTCAGCCTGGAAAGACTGTGTTTAAAAGGGGACCTGATTTAATTATATAAACTCATGTATGGTATAGAAAAGGTGGAGGGAAAACACTAGAACCAGGAGGCACTCTATGAAGCTGAGGGGTAGGAGAGTCAGATCCAACAAAGGGAAGTATTTCTTCACCCAGAGGGTCATCGGTTTATGGAATTTGCTGCCAGAAGACGTGGTCACAGCTACCAGCCTAGATGACTTTAAGGTAGGGTTAGACAAATTTATGGATGACAGAAGTATCAATGGCTACTAGAATGGATGCCTAGGTGAATCCTTCAGGTTCGGGGGGGAGAAGTGGGGCACTTCTAAGGCCATTTGCTGGGATTTGAGAGCAGGAAAAGGTTTGGCCTTGTCTCTGCTTGAGATGCCCATGGGCAGTTGGTGGGCCACTGTGTGGGACAGGATGCTGGACTAGATGGGCTGTGGCCTGATCCAGCAGGATATTTTTAAAAAACATTAAAAATTGGTGGAAACTCTCACTGTTTAGAAGAGGTAGTCGAATAATTAATCAAAACCAGTTTTTAAAAATAAAACATAAATAAAGGCCATGATAGGGTTGTTCTAGCCTAGCTTGTAGCCCAAAGTGGCAGGGGCCCACAGCATCTGTCTATAAAGCAGGGGCCCGTTGCTTTAGTATCCAGCATTTTCACAGAAGAAGTCCATGGGAAATCACCTTGGTACTTCTGATGAAAACTGCCTGGATGTGTCCATAAATCATAATCTTCAGGAAACTAAACAGCAAGACTGTAGATAAAGCAAGATTATTAAGGAAACATTATAGCTGTTACATCCTGCTCCCTGGCTAATGTCCTCGTGGACAACTTTCTCAGAAAACTTGCAAAGGACTTCCAAAAGCAGAGGTGCAAGCAATTTGAGGGCCCTCTGCTCATGGACCCTTCTCTCTCTACCTGTCTCATTCTCTCTATCTCTCACCTTATAAAATGACTGTATTAAAGATCATTGTATAAGGCAGTGATGGCAAACCTTTTGAGCTCAGTGTGTCAAAATTTGCAAGAAAACCTAGCTTAACTTGGGTGCTGTGTCACATCTAGAAGTATCCATAATTTTGTGATATTTGTAGCTCTAGTAAAAAAGTTATATTTTTGATATATGTATTTTATTAAAAGCAAAAACAAATAATTCTTTACATTAGTGACTTTTGTTGCTAAATCTTCAATTGAAAGTTGGTATTTCATACACTTCAAGAACAAGCAAGCACTACACTTCCAGATGCCAGGGTGACCATGTGTGTCACCCAAAAGGGCTTGGCGTGTCACCTGTGACACGCGTGTCATAGGTTGGCCATCACCGGTATAAGGAAATCTTAAAGAGACTCCACAGTCCACATTGACTAGAGATCTTCTATAACCACGGTTTCTCCAAGGCTTGACCCCATCTCAATACCATCTAACAGGGATGTGCACAAATCTTCCAAACATTCAACATTCTATCGAATTCGTTCAAATTTGGACATCTGAATTCAAATTGAATGTCTATAAATTCAAATTTAAACAGTCAAACAAGTTTTGGATTTTCGAATCTATTCGTTTGAATTATTCGGACATTTGTACTCACACAATGCTTACTTGCACGTATGCATCTATCCTGCATCCTTACGGATCTTTCCTGCACGTACGGGATGAAAATGGGATGCATACGGGATAAATACGGGATGAGTACGGATGTGTCTGGATGCGTAATGTTGCACATACGAGTGTTGTCGATGTTCATATGTGCAAATTCAAATAGAAAATTCAAATGAATAGATTTGAATCTATTCTAATTGAACTGAATGTGAATACAGTTGAATTTTAAAGATTCAAATCGATTCGAATTTTCCGATATTGGATTCGGATAAAACCGAACCCTGAAAATTGCATTCATGCACACCTCTACCATGTACTAATAAATTAACTTGTGAAGGTTCCCTATTCATGCCCTCATGTCAGCCACACCAGACATTTGTCTATCAGGCAGAGATGATTTTGGACAAAATCCATGCTTTGCCACAGAAAGGAAACAACCACTCCAGGCTTTAGCATTCAGACTGGAGATTTGATTTTCCTTGAAAACTTTCCTTGATGCCAGCAGAGGGCACTTTTGATTCACAAACCTGGCTTCTGCTTGCTTTCTTTGGAGGGGGGGTGGTTGTTTGTGGTTTTACTTTTATTTTTTTATATAAAGCGCAGACAGAAAAGCACCATCGCCAAAGCAAAGGTGGAGCTGTCTGCTCAGAAATGAAGATGTTATCACCTCCTTCCCATCCTTGTTCAAGTTTTATTCTCATCTTTAATTCATGCCTGCAGTATAGTCGATGCCACTCTTCTTCTTCTTCCTTTTTTTTTTTGCAATATTAAAAAAGAAGAAGAAGAAGAAAGAGAAAGAGACCCCCCACAAAGCACCGTGTTAAGGCAGGTGATGGTATCTTCCCTGCCTTCAATGATTTGTTAACATATAACTAGCATCAGAAACCAGAAAATAATGCCAGCAGGGAACGAAGCCACAAGGCTTCAAGGGAGAAAAGAATTCTTATTGGATCACTATGTCTTTCTCTAGCTGCAGGAAGGACGTTAAGATGCCGTCCACTTGCACACTGGATTCATCTCTCATCCACACCGCGGAGACGGCTGGAAGCTTTCTAGCATACAAAAAAAGGGGGAGAAAAACCAGTGGAAGTGAAGGGCCAAGTGGCCTGCAACTGGGCATGGGTGGCCTACCCTGAGAGCTTGGCAAAGCTTTTTTTGCAGCTGTTCCCTGAAAGGAAATAATACGTCTGGAAGCCAGAAGAGGAGATGCCATAAAGGAAGCAAAAAGTGGCCCCTAGATTTTAGATGCAACCATACATGATGTTGCCTGGAGGACTTTGGAAAAATCAGAATTTCTCCCTCTCACCCAGGGCAGCCAATGTGGGGGTTGGTGGAATAGTGTTGGGCTCAGTCCAGGGTACCTGGTGATGTTCTGAGCACTAGGCTGATGTCTTGGACCGGAGACCCAATTAGTGGCCTTAAGTGAAAGCAGCAGCTGAATAGAAAGCCACAGGCCTGCACCTTCACCTTCAGGCTCGGCTGCAACTGTACATCTGCAGGGCATATAAAACATGAGGAGTGATTGTAGCTCAGTGGTAGAGCGAATTGCCCAGAAAGCAGAAGGTTGCTGGTTCAGATCCCAGCTTCTCTCCAGAAGAAGACAGTAGCAAACCACTGCATAGAGGTGCCCATGCTGTCAACCACGAGTTTGCTATGACTTGGTGATCCCAACAACAAAATATAAAACATCTGGAATCTTTGGAGCTGCCCCATTTTCAAGTTTCTCTGCTGCAGATTTGCTTGTCCTATTTTTAGTTTCTTATGCCTTGGGGTGCGACCACTCAGGGCATTTGGGGGGCTCCTACCTCCTATCTCATTTCTCTTCTTTGTCTTCACCTTCTATGCTCACAACTGATTGGTTGCTGACAGCTTGGGTTTCCATGGTCGTCACTGGCCAGGGTTCAAGGCTGGGGTTGAGTATAGGAGGTCTGTAGCTTCCCACCCACTCTGACCTAAAAGGGGCGCAGAATCAGAGGCGTGAGGATGTGTGGTAGGTCATCTTTTGATATTTTACATCTGTCCCTTTGAGAATCTAATTCACTCCAGGGGCGGCCCTTTTACTATGACTAAACACAGGGATGCCTATACGGTTCACTCTCTTTGGATCTGCCTCCCAGATCCTTACCCACTTTCCATCATCATGACACAGATAACAACATAAGAGGAGCCTCACTGGATCAGGCCACAGTCCATCTAGGGTGTTTTTCCACTGTCACAATGCACCCATTTTTGCACCCATGAAGGACCCATTTGGGTGTAAGCCAGATGACCCCATTTCCACTATGGCACCCATTTGGGACCCAATTGTTTCCACTGCTGTGGGGTAAATCTGGATCTAATGGGTACATTTTGGCCTTTAATCCGGATTTCCTGTAGACCCCATTAATGGGGTCTACAAGGGGGTCTTCTGCCAGAAAATCCGGATTAAAGGAAGCCTGTTTCCACTGGAAACAGGCAATGGGGTCCAAAGGAGGCTAGGGGGAGGGGATGCACCTTTGGGACACCCCCCCAACACTGGCTTCGAATTCAATTTGAATTCAATTTGAAGTCACTTCGAAGTGATTTTGAAGTTAACTTCAAAGTGACTTCTAAGTAACTTTGAAGTTGACTTCGAAGTGACTTCGGTGACTTCAAAATGACTTCGAAGTGACTTCAAAATGACTTTGAAGTGACTTCGAAGTGAATTCAAAGACTGCACCCCCCTGCACCCCAAAACACATGGGGTAACAGACCGACCCCTTGGGGGTAGATCCAGATTCCCCAGATGGGTGTAAAGGTGTTTCCTCAGCAGGGGTGTTAGCACCCATTACTCCATGAAGCCAGCTGGGTAACCTTGGGCAAGTCACAGCTCTCTTTCTGAGGTCTCACAGCCCCACCTACCTCACACAGTGTTCTGCTGTGGGAAGAAAAACAGGAGCTTTGTCAGAAGCTTTGAGTCCTCTTAAATGGGTGAGAAAAGCGGAGTAGAAAAGGCAACTCTTCTTCTCTGTGACGTGGGCATCCATTCTAGTAGCCACTGATACACCTGTCCTCCATGAATTAAGAGGAGCCCTGCTGGATGAGGCCACAGCCCATCTAGCCCCCCATCCCATCTCACACAGCAGCCCACCAATTGTTTCTGGACATCTCGAGCAGAAGAAAAATCTTGCCTGCTCTCAAATTTCTGCAAATGGTCTTTGCAGGGATCCTGCCTGCCTCTCCAACTTTCCATTCTAAAAGCCATTGTCGCCTATGGATTAGGAGGAGCCCTGCTGGATCAGGCGACAGACCCTGGGCTTGTAAAGGTGATTTTTTTCCCCATTGAGATTTATTACAATAAATTCCTTCTCCCAAAACAACTGAGAGGGAGGGAGACTGTGGTTTTCATTTCTCCTCAAGGGTTTTTAACAGAAGGCTCTTCCCAAGAGAAATATGTTCTTTCTTTGGTCTTTGTCCCCTTGGGACTCTTAGAGAGCTTTGCTTTTGGTGACACAGATCCTGACTAGGTTTTATTCCCACAGGCAAACAACATTTATCTCCCCGCTGCTCCACTGTAGAGCCCCTGGACAAACTTCAGCTGCTCCTTTCCTCGGGTTTCACGTCCAACGCCTCTGGCTGCAAACCTTCTGTGCTACCAGTATCTACTTGAGCCAAACCAGGTAATTCTGACGTCTTTGCAAGGCGACTGCAAAGCAGACGCAAACAAGGCCGGCCGCCACTGTCTGTTCTTTTCCCCGGGAAAAGCTCAGCCTGCTGGCTCATTTCCCCAGTATCGACATGAAAGATGGCACCATGCGAGAACACAGAGTACCGCTCGGAGGAACACCGAGTGAACTCGCTTTGGCAAACATGAGATTCTCACAGGGGGGAAGATGAAACAGCTTTGTCTCTTCTCCGCAACTCTCACTCAGCTGACCCAAGGGTTTTTGGGGTCAACACATTTCCAAACAGTTACTGGAAATGGGTACCCAGCACTTCGGCAGATAGTTTACTTGGATATGGGCAGCTGCGGGTAGGAAGGCAGGAAACACAACAGCAAACCAAACACAATCTGTTCCTTTCTGGCGGCTCACCTTTCCGCCGTGCAGTGCTTCTAAACAAATCTCACACGGATCCAAGGGCGGGACACTGCATTGTATAAAGCTTCCTCAAAAGGAAGATCACGCCAGAGGAGGAAGAAGAAGAGTTGGCATTTCTACCCCGCTTTTCTTACCCATTTAAGGGGACTCGAAGCGGCTGGCAAACCTTCTGATCTTCCCACAACAGATCACCATGTGAGGTAGGTGGGGCTGTGAGAGCTCAGAAGAGAGACGTGGCTAGCCCAAGGTCACCCAGCTGGCTCCATGGAGGACGGTGGAATCAAACCCAGTATTCCCAGATAAGAGTCCAGCTCCCTAACCACTCGACCAAACTGGCTCAGAGAATCATTGCAGGGTCTTAGCCCTCTCTCTCTCTCTCTCTCTCTCTCTCTCTCTCTCTCTCTCTCACACACACACACACACACACACACACAGGGACGTTTACAGATAAGAGTCAGTCTCCATAACCACTAGACTCAACTCCTATGGGATGATCTACATGGGCACCAATTTCCACTATTTATTTATTTATATTATTTATTATTTATATTTCTGTCCTGCCCTATCCCCAAAGTTGTTAGGGCAGGTAACAACATTTAAAATCAAATATATTAGATAAATCATATATTAAAACAACATCGTCTGCAAGTGGAATGTAGGGATGTGCACGAAATATTCATAACATACAAAATTCGGCCAAATTCGGACACTTGAACTCGGACTGAATGTTACGATATTCATATGCTAACATTCAAATGAATACAAATGTTTCCGGACATTAGTTAAGCTGGGGAAACATATCAGATAGTAGCAGATACGTATCGAATGTTCATATGAATACATATGAATGGATTTGTACAGAATTTAGAATCATAGAATTTTAACACATTCAAATGCATTCTATTCATACGAATATAGATTTTCCAACATTCAATTTGTATCGAATGCCAAAAAAAATCCATGCACATCCCTAGCAGGAAGGGAAAGTATGTCCCCACTTAACTAAAGGCTAGAACAAACAGGTGTGTCTTCACCGCCCTCCTGAACATACACAGTGAGGGAGCCTGACGCACCTCAAGCGGGAGAATATTCCATAGCCTGGGGGCCATCACTGAGAAGGCCCTCTCCCGAGTGCCCAGCCGTTTTGCTGCTGAGGGTGGTGGGACAACCAGGAGGGCCTCCCCTCCAGACCTTAAGATCCCTAGAGGACAAGTTTGCTCTCAGGTCATGACATTTTGTGAGAGAAGTCACATCTTACAGCTAGCAGGAAAGCAAACCTGAGACATTCTGGGGATGGTTGAATACAAAATTCCATCCACGGCAATGTGGAAGAAGAAGTTAAAAAGAGAAAAAGTCTGCTGCACCTAATGCACATCCAAGCATGTGGTATCGTTTATGCTTTGCAATAGAAATTTAAGCCCCCAAATGTTTTAATACAAAGTATATTTGCAAAATCCTTTGAGGGCTGGAGCACATTTGAAATCCCTACCTTTTGTTCTTTTATGACTCACTAAAATTTGCTTTCAAGCTTTTTAGCTGGTCAGGAAGCAGCAGGGTCTAATGTTTAAGCACTCAATCAAGACAAAGCGAGGCCAAAATACTTCAGAGAAGAGGATGCTGGGAAATCCCAGGCGACCACTGCTTAATTACACAAAGGTGTCCCACCAAAGTTCAGGTGCTGTCGCTGCAAAGAGAACTCACGGCCAACTCCCGGTTGACTGCACGGGGCACCCCTGTGAAGTTTTCTTGGAAGAGATACAGGCATGGTGTGCCATTGCCTCCTTCTCGGGAGAGGATGAAGACAGAACGGGGAACCTGCTGCTCTCTAGGTAGTTTGCTCTATCACTGAGTTACAGCCCCTCCCAGATTCCAAGGGCACTTCTAGGCAGTCTTCTTGGCAGAGATACAGAAGCAGTTTGCCATTGCCTACATCTGTGGAGAAGCTGGGGACCGAACCGGCAGCCCTCTGCCTTCTTCGCTCTACGGCTGAGCCACATCCATCCCCTTACAGATCCCATTTACCACTTCTGAGCAGGAAATCTGGCCTGGGGGGAAGCGTGCTAGAAGAACAAACAAGGCAAACCTTCCTAAATCCCCCTGGACCTTTGTTTACTGGATGCCTCTGATTGGAGCCGCAGAGGCCCCTTGCCCACCCCCAGGCTGAGAAGCCGCCGGCAAGCCACATACGCACACCCACCATGCATTTGTTGCCTCTCTTAAGTAAATGTCAGATTTTTAATTGCTAATTTGGGAGCTCTAAGGCCTGCAAGCTGGCAGGATATTGCTCCCAAATCTCCACAGCTCAAGAGCCTTTTAACCTCCTAGGCTTGGCCCAAAAAGGTTTCCTTCTTCCGCAGCTAAAATCATTGGCCAAGACAACATCAATGATTGCTTCTCTCTCTCTTTCACACACACACACTCACACACACTCACTCTCTCACACATACACACATGCTCGCTCTCTCACACTCTCTCTCACACACGCATGCTCTCTCTCACACACACTCACGCTCGCTCACTCGCTTGCTCACTCTCACACGCTCTCTCTCTCACACACACTCTCTCACTCACTCACGCTCTCTCTCTCACACACTCACGCTCGCTCGCTTGCTCGCTCTCTCACACACTTTCTCGCACACACACATGCTCACTCGCTCACACAGCTCTTTCTCACACACACGCTCTCATACACATGTTCGCTCTCTCACACATGCTTTCTCTCTCACACACATGCGCGCTCTCACACACACGTTCTCTCTCACACATGCTCACTCGCTCACACAGCTCTTTCTCACACACACGCTCTCATACACACGTTCTCTCTCACACACGCTCTCTCTCACTCACTCTCACACACGCTCTCTCACACACACTCTCACACACACTCTCTCACACATGCTCGCTCTCTCACACATGCTTTCTCTCTTTCACTCACGCTCTCTCACACACACTCTCTCACACACGCTCTTTCTCACACACACGCTGTCATACACACGTTCTCTCTCTCACACACACGCTCTCTCTCTCTCACACACACACACATTCACACACACTCTCTCTTCTGTAACACACACACACACACACAGACCTCCTGTCAATAAACAATCCAAGCCAGTAATTTTGTCAGAAGGTTCAGGTACAAGCACTCTTGAAGCCTTGCCTGGGGGCCTCAGAACGCATTCCAGATGACCTCAGGGAGTCAGCAGGCAGTAATTTGAGCTCCACAATAAAGTACCGATCATTTTATTTATCTCCCCCCCCCCTCCTTAGGACAACACAGGCAGCTTATTGCATTTGCTACCACAACGTGCCCATAACAATGTTCTCTAACAAGCCAGCCTCAGGTCAAATGAATCCCTTGATCAGTTTAACAGAGGTCCCTGACTGACGCTGCCTGAGCGCTGTCTTTTCTCATCTCGGCTTGGCAGGAAGGAACAATTGCCCGCCAAGGCTCCTTCCCAGTTTCACTCCAACAACACCCCCGCCTGAGCTGTCTTTATAGAAAAACCCAGGTGAACGCAGGGCTGACGTTCTACTGGAAGAGACGTCAGAGGTTCATGGGTGCGCATTGGTGTGGGCACAGGGCACAGCTTTCAAATTATTTTCTCTGTCACACAACACCAGAACCAGGGGGCATCTATGAAGCTGATGGGTAGGAGAGTCGGATCAGACAAGGGGAAGTATTTCTTCACCCTGAGGGTCATCGGTCTATGGAACTTGCTGCCAGAAGAGGTGGTGACAGCAACCATCCTAGGTGGCTTTAAGGTAAAGTTGGACAAATTTATGGACGCCAGATGTATCAATGGCTACTAGAACTGGATGCTTTAGTAAATCTTTCAGGCCTGGGGGGACAAGCAGGATGCTTCCATGGCCATTTGCTGGGATTCAAGAGCAAGAGAAGGTTTGCCCTTGTCTCTGTTTGAGATGCCCATGAGCAATTGGTGGGCCACTGTGTGAGACAGAATGCTGGACTAGATGGTCTGTGGGCCAATACAACAGGATTCCTCTTATTATTGTGGCCTGATCCAGCAGGGCTCCTCATATTATTACACAAAGGCAACTACAAAGAATGCATCCCATTAAAATGTGACTTTCCTCCTCCAAAAACCAATCAAGCAGAACCAGAATAGAAATAATAGGCTAATTTCTCCCCTCCCCTCTACCTGCTGCCGAATCCTCTCCTTCCTATAAGCTTTGCCCTTTGTTGCATAGAAAGGAAGAGGACTGGAAATTAAATGGCCTATGCTCCATTAATAAATGCTTCTATTAGCCAGCCCAGGAAAAAGGCATTCATAGGCCCCTGTCTCCAAACAATCAGGCCAGAACAGAGGAAAAGATGTAACCAAGTTAAAAGGAAGAATTCAGCATTTGTGTAACAAAGTACTTTGCAATCTTTATATGCATCTACTCAGGCCTGGGTGGCCAGCCAAATCTCAGATTCTGTTCCAATGAGGAATAAACCCTGTAAGGAATTGCAAATAAGTCTGCAAAATTTGCTAATGAATCTCCTGCTCCAAAGGATTAATGCAAAATACAATACAGTTCCAGACGTCGGGGCACGGGCAACTAATCTTTTCTGATCTTCTTGCACTCTTCACTGTTTATCCTTAGAAAATGCTAAAAGACATCTCAATCAATAGGAAAAATAACTTCAGCCATACTTAAGCAGGATCTTCCATCCTTTTTTGGCTTCAAATGAACAAGTTACAGATAATTCTGATTCTTCTAATTATATAGTTGCAATGGCAGTGATGCTAGGTTTGACTGTCCAGCTTAATGACTCTTACAGATTAATTTAAAGATCACCTCACTCATGATCTGTGACAGGGCTACGTTAACCAGAATCTAAAAGGTATTAAGCCTTAGGATCCGTGGCCTGTTTGTTTTTAAATTAAAACTTGAAGGAAGAGTGAAGGATACAAGAACGGGAGAAGGATACAACTGTCAAAGTTCTGTAATAAACAATTGTGAGAATCATTATAATAAAGAAATATAGTCTCTTTCAAGCACAAAAAGGGGTACCATCAGGCTTTAATCTTTGATGATCTGTTACACAACTTTTCTTTGAGTACACAAGCTCACAAAACAAATAATGTTGCTGTACTTATACATTTAACATGCAAACTAAAGGAAAGTTAGACAATATTGCATTTACAAGGTGCAGATTTTGGGAGATGTTCTTGTAGATACTGCACCCAATTTGTTTCCCTCTCTTTTTGAAAAAAAACACCATGCTTTATTATTCGACCTTCCTCTGTATAATGTTTTAGGCTCCCATATCCTCATTTCAGGTCTTTCCTCCAGTACCATATGGTACCAAAAAGTACTGTATGGGAAGGTCATATGGTTGGGCTGAGATACACATAGGGTGTTTTTCCACTGTCACTAAAAGTACCCATTAAGTACCCATTAATGGGTAGGTAATGGCATGTTTGTACCCATTAATAGATACTTAATGGGTACTTCTAGTGATAGTGGAAAAACACCCATAGGCAAATGCCCAGAGACCAAAGAGACAAACTTTTATTACTAATAGTTAGAGGTGCGCACAATTGCAATTTTTGACATTTGATGTGATTGAAATTGAATATTCAAATGTCTGCATTTGTATGAACAGAGAAAAAATGAATGATTTCAAATTCAAACCGATTCAAAAACATTTGTATCTATTTGTGTGGATATTCAATTTGTATTTGATGATATGAATATCAACAACATTTGTATGTGTACATACACATCTGTATGCATCCCATTTTTCATCACATATGGATATGCACAAGATGCGTATGGATACGTATCTAATGCGTACGTATCCGTACACATATATGAGTGTCCAAATATCTTCTACAAACGATTCAAAATGTTCAAATTCACTCAAATTTTAAAAAATGCATGTATAGACATTTGATTTGAATTCCATTGCCCAATCTGAATGAATTCGATCAAATTTCGAATGTTTCAAATATTCTTGCACATCCTTACTATTACTACCACTATAATACAATTTAAATGTTGTTGTCCATTTCCTCAAAGAAAGACCAAAGTCTCTTTATTTACCAAGAATAATTAATATTACTATTATTGAAAGTGACAACTAGCAGGTGTCAAGTCAGCAAAATATTGCATTATTGTGTCTTGTTGGCTTATGCAAACTTTGCAGTCAGCAGTTCTGAACTTCCTTAAGGGCAATTGGGGGGCAAAAAAAAAAAGGTTTATTTTAATCCTTTAAAATTCATAATTAGTAAGGGCCTGTGCTTGATTTAGAAGGTTCTGCAGATAGGAGCATTCATCTCTCTACTTCCCATATTTACACTTCCCAAGATAACAGATTTAATTTACTGCTTTTGTCCCTAGAGGGTCATTTTGTAATGCAACCCCTTACCAGCAAGGTCTGTGTGTAATCTAATTAACATGGTGTCTGCATTAATTAACCTTCTGACTTGAACGACCAAAAGACAAGAGTAGGTAAGTTCTAGCTGAGCAGTCTAGCATTTTATTTCATTTTGCTTTTGTGCCTTTGGACACTGAAAGCACATGGATATTGCATATACAAAGAGAGAGTTTTACATCCAACTTGCTTCTAGAATTTTTAAAATTAAGAGACAGATTTACAGTTTTCTACTTCCACATTGCACAATCAAAACCCGACTGGTCTATGGAATTTATTACCAGAAGGGGTAGTGACAGCAGCCAGCTGAGATAGCTGTAAGAAAAGGTGGCACAGAGTCGAATCCCAGCAAATGGCCTTAGAAGCATCCTGCTTCCCCCTCCCCAGCCTGAAAGATGCACCTAGACATTCATTCTAGTAGCCATTGATACATCTGTCATCCATAAATTTGTCTAACCTGACCTTAAAGCCATCCAGACTGGTAGCTGTCACCACCTCTTCCGGCAGCACATTCCATAAGCCGATGACCCTCTGGGTGAAGAAATACTTCCCCTTGTCGGATCCGACTCTCCTACCCATCAGCTTTTGATTTTGATTTTCAGTGATTTTGATTTTCAAAAGCAATTCACTGATCTTGTATATATCTATATATACAGATACGTGTGAAATTATCACAAAGGGCACAATCATGAATTTTAAGGCCTATATAGAACATTCCCCCCCCCTCGCATAGCTAGTAAACAAAAGGAGGATAGGAAAAAGGGGTAAAAACAGGCCACAACCTAGTAGGACAAGATGTTTAAGACATGTTCCAGATTGTAGACAAGAAGGACGAAAGCATCATTCACTCCAGAGAATGCAAAAGCTTGTTCATACCTCCTTGACATCTTCCAAACAAACCTTATGGTGGGTTTAATAATTAATAATCAGCTACTAGTTTCTGGCCTAAAAGGAAATCTAAACAACACACGACCTGGGAATTCAAGAGGAGCATTTCTATATTTGTACTTATACCGACTGTATCTGCCATCAGTCTCTCTCTCTTTTTTGATGATTTTCTGGGGGATTCAACCTTGAATTAGAGTTTTAAGTTCTGCACACAAGTGTTGTTGGTGGAATTTAATTTATCTGGAGACTTGATAACAAGGATTTTGCAAATCTGACCTAAAAACGACCTGTGATATAAAACTCTTCTCCGTTTCATGCATTCACAAGCAGGGATGTGCATGAATATTCGTAGGCGTTCAAAATCCGATCGAATGTGCCGAATTTCGACATTCAGACTCAAATAGAATATCCCATATTCAAATGTAAAGAGTCAAATTGAATTTTGAACCGTGAATCTATTTGTTCAAATTATATGGACATTCCTATGTGTACACAATGCGTACTTTTTTAAAAAAAAATTAAAACTTTTTTATTAATATATAACAAACATCAAAAACCAATAACATAAACCAAATATACACTTCTGAAGTCCATACAATTCAATCAAAATTTATACAATACAGTCTAGAATGAAAAATCTGGCAAAAGCATCAATATCTTTTCTTTCAAAAATGGGTGTACTTGAAGATCCCCATCTTCCCCACATCCATACGCATCTCTACGGATCCATACAGGACAAAAACGGGTTGCATACAGGATACGGACGTGTATGGATGCGTACGGATGTGGGGAAGATGTGTACGGGCACATACAAATGTTGTCGACAGACATTCATATGTGCAGATTCGAATAAAAAATTTGAACGAATAGATTCGGATTTGGTAAAAATGAATCAAATCTTGATAAATTCGAATTTAACAGATTCATATTGAATCAGGTTTTTGAGTATTAAATTCGATTAGAATACAATGCCAAAAAAAGATTTGTGCACATCCTTATTTACAAGTCATGGTCTGATATGCTAGCTTGCTGTTTTCACACACACCACACACACACAGACACACACAATGACAATTTGTGTATTCACAAGAATGCTGCTGCTGTTGAACAGCTGATTTCCAGGGTCAAAAGTGCCAAGCTGGGAAGAATCAGACGCTTGGCGTTTACTTTGTTATTTGTAAGCTTGGGGGCATGATATATTTTTCAGCACCACCAAGTCCTCCTGAATAATTGTCTAGTGGTGGTCCTTCAATAGACAAGCAGCAGAAGCGATCTCTATCAGGGAATTGTACTCTTCTTCCACCTCTGGCTTGAACCATCACAATGGTTTCCTGCATCACTGGAGTTGTTAATTGGCTTATTAATTTGCTTTCATCAAAACAATTTGTAAATGGGTTGCAGTAATACCTTAGGAGCATTAAAGCAAAGACAAATGTCAACCTGTGAAGTAATGCGCTCTATCAGAATGTACTGTAGCGGGAGATAAAGGGCTAACTAGCCATTTACCTGTAGAGCTTCAAGACAGGGAAACATTGAAAAGGGGGCCCTGATGTGTGACTAATTAACACGCAATTCATCATTAACTTCAAAGGCTACAAACAAACAGGTGATTAGCCTTTCCCTCTAAACCCACAGTAGCCATCTCAGCATTCTGATAAGCTGTGGTTGGTCTCTTCCATTCTTACCCATAACTAAGAATTGAACTGTTTCCTTGACGCCCTTGATGTAAATCCATTATAAGAGTGCTGGATTATCGGAGGAAGTTTACTGTGATTAAGGCACTATTTTGTAGGTTTGCATTTGTCTGCCACAGCCTGCCATGTTTTGCAGTTCATTTTCCACTGGTCTCAGTGTATAGATGAAGAAGAGCTGGCTTTTATATCCTGCTTTTCTCACCCTTTTAAGGGGACTCAAAGCTGCTAACAAATTTTCTGTTCTTCCCACTACAACAAACACCCTGTGGGCTAAGTGGGGCTGTGAGAACTCAGAAAGAGAGCTGTGACTAGCCCAAGTTCACCCAGAATCTGTCATTTTAACCACAAGACCAAAGTGGCTCACAGAAGAGTTGGCTTTTATACCCTTCTTTTCTCAATCGTAAGGAGACTCAAAGTGACTGACAAACCTTCTGTTCTTCTCCCTACAACAGACACCCTGTGAGGTATGTGGGCCTGTGGGAGCTCAGAAAGGGAGCTAGGACTTGCCCAAGGTCACCCAATGGCCTTGTGTGGGAGTGTGGACTTGAACTTGGAGATTACCAGATAAGAGTCCGAAACTCTTAACCACAAGACAAAACTGGCACAAACCAGAACTGCATCTGCCCTCAAGCGTGTGCAGGGCCTGTTCAGGCATTCAAAGAATGAGTCTCCGGGTGTGGCAGAAGTACAGCTTCCATCATGCTTTGCTTTTGGCCAAAGTGATGGGGACTGAAGTCCAGAAACACCTAGAAGCATGCAGTTCCTGCACATTTGATTTTCTGATACTAATTCAAGAAAGATTACATGAATGATTCAGCCATATTACATGAATTACTCCTGTTGGGGGTATATCAGAAGAGTCTTTTGGAGTTTAATTTTAGGATGCAGAGCCCAGCTGCTGACTCCCTCTGGAGTCCTCCTTTTAAATTACCTGGGCTATAAATGTTGCAACCCACTTCTTGGCCTCCCAGTTCCATGTGAACATAAGAACCTCAGACCCTAAGAGGAGCCCTGCTGGATCAGGCCACAGCCCATCTAGTCCATAAGAACCTATTGGGAGATCTGCTGGATCAGGGCACAGTCCATCTAGTCCATAAGAACCTAAGGAGAGTCCTGTGGGATCAGGCCACAGCCCATCTAGTACAGCATCCCATCGTACCCAGTGGCCCACCAATTGTCAATGGGCATTTCAAGCAGAGACAAGGGCAAACCTTCTCCTGCACTTGAATACCAGCAAATGGCCTTAGAGGCATCCTGCCCATCCCCCCCAGCCTGAAAGATGGACTTAGGCATCCATTCTAGTACCCACTGATACATCTGCTATCCATGAATTTGTCTAACCCTTCCTTAAGGACGTCTAGGCTGGTTGCTGTCACCACCTCTTCTGGCAGCAGATTCCACAGAAGGTCGGGAGCAGAGACACCAAAGGGATGGAGTTGCTGAGATAGCTTAATGCTGGTCCCAAAGGCATTTTCTCCGCCAGGATGGATTAGGGGCAAGACGCCTTGCTTGAAGGACCAGAAGCAAAGTTACTCCAGGCTTATTTTACCCAAGAGCTCTTTTAAGGTCAAGAGACCTGATTATTCAAGCTCTGTGCATTCCCAACAGTTCGCGTAAGCCATCAATCAGCTGGAAGTATGAAAATTGGCTCCCTAAAGAGCAGAGGCAGTAGGAAGGGAAATGGGGGGGGGGAAGGGGGGAGATGCACGAGGGAACACAGGACCATTGCCGCAAGCTGCAATTTGCAATGCAAGCAGCCCTGAATGCAGGAACACAGGATTCTCTTTTATATGCCTCAGTGAGCAAACTCAACTCAGTTGTGCCAATGTCATTAAAAGTCTTTACACAAGAGGCTATGGTAGAGATCACGCCTTGTATTTCTCTCTCCTTCCTTTTGGCAGCTCAGAGTGGGTGAGTTCAGAGTGCCTATAGCCCAGGAGTAGAGCAGACAGCCTGGAAAGCAGAGGGTGGCCAGTTCGATCCCCAGATGCTCCCTAGAAGCAGGCAATGGCAAACCACTTCTGTATCCCTGCCAAGATAACTGTCTGGGCATACCCAAGGAGTCTGGGAGTTTCTGTAGCTCGGTGATAAAGCAAACAGCATGGAAAAAGGAAGGTTGCTGGTTTGATTCCCAACCTCTTCCTGGAATTTGATCACGGCAAACTACTTCTGTATCTCTGCCAAGAAGACTGCCTAGAGGTACCCAAGGAGACTGGAAATCTCTGTAGCTCAGTGGTAGAGCAAAACAGCCTGGAGAGCAGAGGGTCACTGGTTCGACCCCCCATCCTCTCCCCATAAGTAGGCAATAGCAAACCACTTCTGTATCCCTGCCAAGAAAACTGCACGGAGGTGCCCATACAATAAACAAGGAGACAACCACAACTTGGTGGTACCCAATAACAAGAGCAGATCACCACAGTTGTCTCTGTAGACCATCTGGATGATGCAAAGATGCCAGAAACAGTCTTACGTGTGTGCATCTCTCCATAGCTCTTTTAGATTGAGACCCTTCTGGGTACTCACATTGAGTTAGTGATTTACCCTTTTTATATTCACAGTAATTGCCATTGGTAAACCTTTAGGGTGTTAAGAGGCAGAAGGCCTTTTCTGTTGCTTTTACCTTTTGCTTGAGCATGGTTTTTAAAAAATGTTATACTTTCTAAACAGTAGGAACGCACACTAATATTTTTTGTGTTCAATTCATATCAAATTCGTAGGCAAGGAAATTCATATTAGTTCGCATAGATTCCCTCTGAATGTAGTAGGATTCAAATTCGATACAAATGTTCGATACAAATCTGATTCGAATCCCTGCTATGAATCGCCTCTGTATCCCCTACGGACCCCCGCTACGTATCCACTCTGGACACGTCAACTCCGCTCTCAATCCACTTTGAATCCACTCTGGATCCATTGCAGATGTGACTGAGCAGCGGCTTTCCCACCTCCCCATGTTCACCAACGTAACAAAGCTTTGTATGAACGCATAGAAACATTTGTTTCGTATTCGAATTTCAAACTTTGAATGTGTCAACATTCAATTTGAATTCCAATGTCCAAATTCGGACAAATTTGTAGAAATTTTTAATGTGATGAATATTCGTGCACATCCCTAATAAATACCATTTGATGAATTAAATGAAGAAGAAGAAGAATTGGCTTTTCCTCCCAGCTTTTCTCACCCACTTAAGGGGACTCAAAGCGGCTGACAAAGCTTCTATTCTTCTCCCTACAACATAACACCCTGTGAGGTAGGTGGGGCTGTGAGAGCTCAGAAGAGAGCTGTGACTAGCCCAAGGTCACCCAGCTGGCTTCATGGAAGAAGAAGAAGAGCTGGCTTTTCTACCCTGCTTTTCTTACCCATTTAAGGGGACTAGAAGCGGCTGACAAACCTTCTGTTCTTCTCCCCACCACAGACACCCTGTGAGGTACGTGGGGCTGTGAGAGCTCAGAAGAGAGCTATGACTAGCCCAAGGTCACCCAGCTGGCTTCATGGGGGAGGGTGGAATCGAGCCCGGTATTCCCAGATAAGAGTCCGGCTCCCTTACCATAAGACCAAACTGGCTCACTCCACTGCACTCTACATCAAATGGTGGATGAGAAGAGAGAGTCGGAGACCACAACCTCTCCGTGCCTCTGGGTTGCTCCAGGGAAAGGAAAGGAGCGCATGCTATGGAGATGAAATAGCGCAACAGGCTGTTTGGCGTCTTCCACTTTCCAGCTTCCTTTAAGGCACCTCAGCCTGGCCCTGCTCTCTAGCTGTGGGGCCAAAATCATGTAAAAGACTCTCCTGGGGCTAGTGATCTCCCTGGAAACCTTCTAGGACAGCATGCGGCAGCAGCATTATTAACCTCAAGAGTTCAAAACCTCTGTGTCAACTGCAGCCACAAATTATGGGACGAGATTAAAATAATGATAGTGCTTGGAAGTGGGGAAGGGAAGAAGAAGAAGAAGAAGAAGAGTTGACTTTTTAATCCCATTTTTCTCACCCTTTTAAGGGGACTCAGAGCGGCTGACAAAGCTTCTATTCTTCTCCCCACAACAGAACACCCTGTGAGGTAGGTGGGGCTGTGAGAGCTCAGAAGAGAGCTGTGACTAGCCCAAGGTCACCCAGCTGGCTTCATGGAGGAGGGCGGAATCAAACCCGGGGTTCCCAGATCAGAGCCCGGCTCCCAGCTGGCTCACCTGAAGGTTCCTTTAACTCCTCCTTCTCTCTGCCCCCCTTAACCTCTCTCTCCTCTCTGTTCAGCAGGGCACTTAAGTACAGCTAGCTGCAGGATCCTTTAGCCACTGAACTCGGGTGCAGTCATCCATGTAAACCTTTAAGGAGCCTGGTTGCATTACAGGCTTTTCTGGCTCAGGGTGAATTAATGTGCAGGTTTTCATCTTGCCAAGCCCTCTGATAATTGGCTGGCCAAATCCATAGAGACTGCTCCAGACCTTCTTCTTCAGGCCATCATGGCAGGATAATCTGTCTCTGATCAAGTTCTCCACCTCATGAGGAACCAGTTTGACATGTCCGTGAACTGGCCAGCTTCTGGCCAACAGCAGTTTTCTTGGCAGAGATACGTAAGTGGTTTGCCATCACCTGCTTCTGGGCAGAGACTGGGAAGTGAATCAGCTTTTCCACCACTGATCTACAGCCACTCCCTGTATGGGTTCATTATGTAATAGAGATATGCACAAATACGCGCAGGCATTCGTAATCTGATCAAATGTGCCGCATTTCGACATTTGAACTCTAATAGAATGTCCTAAAAATTGAATGTAAACATTTGAACTGAATTTTGAATTTCGGATCTATTTGTTCAATTTACCTGGACATTCATATGTGTACGCGTTTGTACATGACGTGTACGTGAAGATCCACATTTTTCCTGCATCCGTACGCATTTGTACGGATCCACACAGGATGAAAACGGGTGGAATACTGGGTAACTACAGAATGCATAAGGATGTGTACCGATGTGGGGAAGATGCATACGTGCATAAATGAATGTTGTCCGTGCATTCGGAATCTGGACAAATACGTCCGGATTCCGAAATTCGTGGATGGATTGAATAGGGCCCTATTCAAAGGGCCCTATCCGTCCACGAATGGGATAATCCAGCATTCGTAGAAGCTTTTAAGGATACTGGATGCCCTGGGGCATACACCGGCCACACCCCCAAACCTCCCCCCGCAGCCTCCCTGGGGCCCCCTTACCTGCTCCAGTGATGGCACAGGCCTTTTCTAGGGTCCTCTGGAACCGCAAAAGAGCTCAGAGAACTATTTACCTGTATTTACCTCCCGGGAGGCTGCTCGCGGTTCCAGAGGGCCCTGGAGGTCTTGGATGGCAGTGGCGGCAGCGGCAGCGCAGATGGCGCCGCGAGGAGATAAGGTAAGTGGAGAGGGCGTGGGAAATGAGGCGGTAGGAGGGAGGGGGTGGGGGATTCATTCTGGACATGGATATTCTATAGAATATCCATGCTCAGATACAAATACCCCCACATCCTTTGGGGGGGGGGATGTATTCGGCCGGAGTCGAATTTTTCCACATTCTATTCAACTCGAATAGAATGTAGAAAAATGGCTCTGTGCACACCCTTACTGGTCACTTTGCTGTCTCGTTCTGACAGTGTACTGAAGCTGGATTAAACCTTAAATGTGACCACACTCTGGGAAATCACCACTGTCCTGCACAAGGAGCTAAGTGCCCATTTTGTGTTTTTGAGTTATCCAAGACCAAGGCCCAACCTTGCACTTGTTTGTTTATTTATTTACTTATTTATTTGTTTACTTTATTTCCCAAATGAGGTAAGAATCTTATGCTCAACAAGCAGAAAGGGGGAAAAAAGGCAGAGAACCAACTATATGGAATCAGGTTTGCCAATTAAAAGACAAGAGAAGGAGGCAGCCTGAGATACAATTACTGCTTTCCGTAAATTACTTTGTGTAATTAAATCTGTTTCCCTAAATTGCAAACCATTTAGCTCTTCTTGTGTAACAATGTAAGCAATGACCAACAACAACCTTTTTATGGAGCTGGCTCTGCCATAAAAGTGGTTCGTTGCAAAATTTTCCGTCTCTTCCTTTCAAAGCAGTTATTATAACAGGGTCCCTGGCTGTCCTCAAAGGAAGCTGCTACCACGAGAGAGAGGAAAATATTTTTTAAAGGCTGGGGTGGTAGAAAGTGCTTTGTATGGGTGTGCATGGATGCAATTTTTGGGATTCAATTGGATTCAAATTGAATCTCTCAAACTTTGATTCAATTCGAATCTTAAAATTTGAATTTAACCAAATTTGATTCAAATCAAGCAAATTTGAATCCGTTTGCTTGAATTTTCATATGTGCCCATACGCATCGTTACCCACCCCGTACACGTCTGTTCGCATCCCGTAGTTATCCTGTATGCAACCCGTTTTTGTCCCGTAGGGATCTGTACAAATGTTTACAGATGCGTAAAAGACAAATACGTGCAGGTACGCATTGTGTATGAACTGATGCACATATGAATGCCTGAATAATATGAACAAACAGATTTGAAAATTCAAAATTTGTTCAAAAGCTTAAATTTGAATTTGTCGGCATTCGATTTGAATTCGAATGTCAAAATTCAGACGGATTTGATCGAATTTTGAATGTCTTCGAATATTCATACTACAAACAGACACCAATGAAAACAATCAATGGTCTCTAGGGACCATTTTGGCGAATCCTGCCATTCTTATAGGTTCAAAGGTGTTGCGGAATAAACAGGTGGGAAATAAATTCCCTTGCAAGTCAAGGTCTAAACAATGCATTACTAACTCAATTGTAGGGGTGCACACAAATGCAACTTTTTGGGGATTCGATTCGAATATTCAAAGGTTCAAATCGATTCGAGTGTTTAAAATCCCCAAGGTCGCCCCTCTCCCCAGAAGTAGGCAATGGAAAACCACTGCTGTATCTCTGACCAGAAGACTGCCCAGAGGCGGCCATGGGGTCTGCAAGGTGCTGCAGCACCGTGGTAGAGAAAAGTGCCTTGAAAGCAGAGGGTTGCCAGTTCGACCCCCAGCCTATCCCTGAGCTCTACCACTGATCTTCCGCTGCTTCCAGACTTGATGGGCACAATTATGCAGTTTTCTTGGCAGAGATACAGAAGTGGTTTGCCATTGCTTACTTCCGAGGAGAGACTAGGGCCCGAACTGGGAACTCTCTGCTTTCCAGGTGGTTTGTTCTACCAGTATACTACAGCTACTCTCAATTCCAGAGGGTTCAATAGCTACCATTTTGTCACAAATGCACCTTGCTGAGCTGGGACCCCTTAGAAGGGACCTGTTTCCCCCAGGGTAATTAGCAATAATTTCCCTTTTCTTGCTCCCCAAAGAGATCATTAGAGTGCATATTCCTGGAACAGCGTGCATGGGTGTGAGAAAGCCGTGTCTTGTACACGTGCCACTCTTTTTCCACGTGTGAAGGATGCCAAACACAACCCTTTGCAACCCTACAACTGCTGAGGCCCCCAAATTCAGGAGAAGCGAGCAGGAGCAGAGAGGTCCATTGCTACTAATGGACCCTAAACTTGCCCTAGCCTCCCACACACACTTTGCGTAATATCTGGAAAAGATGGGAGTAGGGAAGTGCATGAATTTTTTTGTTTTAACATTCAAATTCGAATCGAACTGAATATCCAAACATCCTATTCAGTTCAAGTGTTTAGAATCCGAATGCAACAAAATCCAATTCGAATCGAATACATTCGAACCTATTTGTTAAAATGTTAAGAGCTGAGTCTGAAGATACGAATATCGACAACATTCCTATGTGTTACACATATCTGTACCCATTTTGTACACATTCCATTTTATCCTGTATTCACCCCATATTAAAAGCACAAATGCGTATAGATACGTATGAGATTTGTACAGATACATATGTAATACATATGTATCCGTACTTTTGAATGTTTCAAATCATTCGAACGAATGTTTCGGAACATTCAAAACTCATTTGCATGTTTAAATTCAAATCTGAAGACGTTCTATTCGAATTCAGATGTCCACATTCAATCGAATTTGAATTTTGAATGTTTAGAATATTCATACGCATCCCTAGATGAGACTGTCTCCGTGTCGAAACCATTTCATTGTACGTGGATGACGAGGAATGCTCCAGTAGGTTCTCTATTGCCCTGCTAACTCTGATCAGAAGCCGCTGGCTGCCGTGTGAATTGCTGTGGTCCTTCAGCCACAAAGCTATCAAGCTGATGACGGAGAACCAGGCCCCCCCACACACACACGCGCACACACACGCATCCCAGAAGAGCAGCTGTTAAGTGATAAATGGCTTGCCACCCCGCTGGTGCTGTTCCCTCTCCACCTCCATAGCTTTGAACAAACATGTTATTTCAAGCAAAGGCTGTCTGGGCATCCCCCATTGTGTGTGATGGCAGGCCAGACTGCTGCCCTTGCTGGAGTTTTGTTAAATACGTTGTCAAGTTTTCAATGCATGGGGAAAGAGCTGGAGGAAGGCGGGCTGGCTGGCAGGAAGGGCAAAGTTAAAGAGGGGGGGGGGACAGTCTCGATTTCCATGCTATGTACATCCTGGAATTGCTCCTTCCAGCCTCCCACACACTGCAATCTATGAGTGTTTTTCCACTGTCACTAGAAGTACCCATTAAGTACCCATTAATGGGTACAAAAATGCCATTTCGTACCAATTAATCGGTAATTAAAGGGTACTTTTAGTGACAGCGGAAAAACACCCTACGTTCCCTGCTCAGCATTGCACAGGAAACACTGACGCACAAACTGCATACGAAGGGTAGGGATCCATCTGCCCCATCCTCAGCCCCATTCCAGTGAGGTGAAGGTCAGGCGTGGAGGGAGCCATCCACACTTCAGGCGCTGCTCTAGTTCCAAATCGAACTACCAGAGCCTGAGGTGTAGATAGCCTGGCATGGGCAGACCAGATCGCCACAGCAGCGGCTGCAGCAACATCTAATTGAACCTGGGTGTTGGCATGACGATTGGGACATGGTGCAGCGGCAGACATGTCCCCTCTCAGCTTCACACCTGGAAGAGGGTGAGAACACTGCTGACCCACGAGCCCACTGGCTGCTTCTTGTCAAGAATATACTTGCCATAGGAACCTAAGAACCTAAGAGGAGTTCTGCTGGATCAGGCCACAGCCCAACCAGTCCAGCATCCCATTGCACATGGTGGCCCACCAATTGCCCATGGGCATCTCAAGCAGAGACAAGGGCCAACCTCCTCCCCTCGAATCCCAGCAAACGGCCTTAGAAGCATCCTGCTTGTCCCCCCAGCCTGAAAGATGGACTTAGGCATCCATTCTAGTAGCCACTGATACCTCTGTCATACATAAATTTGTCTAACCCTACCTTAAAGCCATCTAGTCTGGTTGCTGTTACCACCTCCTGTGGCAGCAAATTCCGTAGACCGATGACCCTCTGGGTGAGGAAATCCTTCCCCTTGTCTGATCCAACTCTGCTGCCCATCCCCTTTATAGATGCCCCCTGGTTCTAGTGTTGTGTGACAGAGAAAAGAAATTTTCTCTATACACTTTTTCTATACCATGCATGATTTTATATACTTCAGTCAAGTCCCCTCTTAGCTAGTGAGCACAGGGACAACTGTAGTGAGCTCCAGAGCATCAGTGGTCGTGTGGAGTGCAAATGCATTGCCCCAAGGGCAGGAACCATTCCTGAAAGGCAAGTGCAAACAGACTTTGGGTTCAGCAACCCCATTCCCACCATCCTCCTTCTTTGTCTAGAAGGAGGAGGAGGAGGAGGAGCTGGCTTTTATACCCCACTTTTCTCACCCTTAAGGGGCCTCAAAGTGGCTGACAAACTATCTGATCTTCTCCCAACAACAGACACCCCGTGAGGTCAGTGCGGCTGTGAGAGCTCAGAAAGAGAGCTGTGACCAGCCCAAGGCCATCCAGATGGCTTCATGAAAGTAGAGGAATTAAACTAGGAGACAATCGTGTAAGAGCCTGACACTTTAACCATAGAGCCCAAATAGCTCAAGAGCCGTGGCAGAAGTAGCTAACCACACCAACCACTTTAGAACCTGTATAGCTTTGGAACCAGTCTACACATGGGGCAACAGACTACAGTGCGAACAATGGAAGTGCTTCTGCAGCCATTGCTTGGTTAAAGAATATGAAAGCCTCAAACAGCACAGACAGCTTAGCACTCCACAGGGATAGCATGCGTGCTGGGCGAAGTCAGCCTCAAAACCCCCACGGAGGGACTTGCAGCAAGACAAAAGATGGAACATGGCAGAAGAATCTACATTGGCAGAACGGACGCTCCGGCCAGGCAGACAACAGGACGAGGAAAGATTAGGGAAAAGCAGACTGCACTGATAAATGCTGTGACAATTCATGGCAAAGAATCCAAAGCTGATCCTGAACAATATTTCTGGTGCGCAGACAGGACTCAGTGCCAATAAAGTGCCCAGCACCCTCCTGCAAAGCTATCTAGTGCTTCCAAACGTAAACCACAGCGTCCCAAATTCTAGCAGCAAACGATATGGAGACAACGCAGGCACCTGAGAACTTGCTAAATAAATCCCCCGTTTCCCCTTCTGTCCCAAACTGCCATTTTCCCTTCAGCAATTACCACCCTGGTAACAATTTACGAGTTGGTGTTCCAGGGGAAAAACGTTTTCAAGAACATCACAGCCACCTCCAAAGTCAGCGGTGACACCAAACGCCAAACTGCAATTCATCAACATAAGGAGTTCCAAATGCGTACCGAAAACAACAGGAAGGTTGCCTTTCCCTGTCTTCCCATTTGCTTGTGGAGGCGTCTGGACTGGGGAAATGCCAGCACCCACCAGTCCCACAAAATATATCCAACAGGGAGGCATGTGAGAAGTTGTTTTCCATCTCTCTCTGAGATTCCCAGAATGGGAAGCAAAAGGCCTTCATATGCATCTAAACTGTCTGGACTACATTTGGCCGGGTTCACACGCAAGAACAAAGCAGCACAGAAATGACTCGGACGTATAGCAGGTAGCCTCTTAAGTTCTCGTTCCACCTCTGATCCTAGAATGATCCTTCATATTCTCCTTCCTTTTCCCCAATCACAGCCTCAGTCCTTACTCGCTTCCCGATTCAATCAAGTGGCTTCCCAGTTTTTTTGGCAATGTAACAAAAGCATAAGATAACCTTCTGTCCTACCTGCTTGTAGACTTTGAGTGGGATTTTCTTCTTCACCTGTTCTTTGCCTCGATCCGTCTCTCTCCCTGAACTCCCGGCATCGTTCTGTCCATTCTCGCTCGGCTCAGCCGATACGCAGCGTTCGGATTCTCGGGGTTTCTTTCCCGGATGCCTTTCCCATTTTTCTTTTCTCTCCTGGGGTTTCAGTGACATGTCCTTCTATAACAGAGGAAAATAAGGAGAGGAAAGAAAGAAAAAGCCTTTAATAAAACAGACATGGCTTCGTTGCTCTCTCACCTTTTTTACCCAGGCCCATCTCAACTTTTATTACCCACGCCGTCTTGACAACACGGACGCTTGTCACATAAGTGACAGGAATAACACAACTTCTGCTTTATTCCCAAAGAGGCATGAAGTGCTATTTTTGAGCCATCTCAAAGGATGTAACACCCAGCAACAGGCTGAGCTATTACATTTCGCTTCCCAAGAAAATGAAAGGAGTAAAAACGCAGCAAAAGCAGATCTCCCCATTTTTATCCCACATGTGAGATCTGTGCTCTCTTTCTTTCTTTCTTTCTTTCACCCCCAAATTGTTTTGTTTCATTAACAGCCCAAGGCCACATGGAGACATCTTCCTGTTTCAAACAAGAGGCAAGATGGTGACTTCCTCCATCCATAAGAATATAAGAATCCAAGGGACCCATGCAGGATCAGGCCACAGCTCATTTAGCTCAGCATCTTGTCTCACACGTTGGCCCATCAATTGGTTCTGGGCATCTCAAGCAGAAGACAAAGGCAAAACCTTCACCTGCTCTCATCTCCCTGCAAATGGGCTTTTGAAACATCTCACCTGTCTCTATAACCTGGAGAAAGTACTTGAGCATCCACTCTAGTAGCCCTTGATAACACCTGTCCTCCATGAATTAACAGTGTCATCCCATCTATCGTCTCCAAGGAAACTGCTTGATTCCATGACAGAGCATTAGTTTTTTTAGGCCCAGGATCACCAACGTACCCCTTGAGGGGCCCAGGATGCTTTGGAGCCCACCATGCCAACCAAGAAAGGAACCACAAATTCAAATGGGCTGCAATGACTTTGACTTACGGAAGCAATTTTCAAGTCTACTGCTTCCCCAAAGATGCTGACAGGAAGAATTCTGTTTGGTCCTCACATCTGTCATGAAGAACACCCCGCATTTTAGTGGTACTTTTATGGCAACTTATAAGTCAGTGTTCTTTTGAGGTCGCTCGTTAAATAAGATAACAAGAAAAGCAGTAAAGAGCTCAGCTCTAGGGATGTGGACATTCAAATTCGAATAGAATGTGTATACATTCGAATGTAGACATTCAAACGTATTTTGAATGTTCCAAAATATTCATTTCAATTATTCTCATACATATCTGTATGCATTTGTGCAGACAGTACGGGATGAAAATGGGATACAAACGGGATACGTACGAAATGCATACAGATACGTCTAACACATACGAATGTTGCTGACATTCATATCTTCAAATATGAATGTTCTCAACATTTGTATTTTGAGATTCGAATCTAACATTCGAACGAACAGATTCGAATGTATTTTATTCAAATCGGATTTTGCTGCATTCGGATTCTAAGCATTCAAATCAAATCAAATGTTTGGATATTCGATTCGACTCGAATTCGAATGCAAAAAAATAATAATGGTACACATACCTACTCAGCTTATCATAACCAGACGCCAACTTCTTAGGAACAACCCAGAAGTGAATTGCCATCCGTTCCTTATGGGGAAGTAGTGAACATGTCCAACCTGGGCCATGTCTTGCAAAGCAGGGGATCTTGTGGGTTTAGTCCCCAGCCAATCCCTGGGAAAAGGTCACAGCAAACCTCTGCTGCTTGCTGTACCCTAAATCCAGGAAACTTTACCTTAAATCCTTCTAGTGTTAACCAGGTGGTGGAAATATGGATCAAAGCCTTCATCTGGTCCGTTATGCACCCAAAACATTATGATTCCCTGAAGAAGCAGCTACAAACTGAGCTACAAACCAGCTTTTCATCTATGTAGCACAGTGGTTCTCAATCTGTGGGTCGCGACCCCTTAAGGGGTCGATCTACTCTTTCACAGGGGTCGTCTGAGACCATCGGAAAACACATAGGAACCGAGACACCGCTCCTCTATCCATCTCCAGGTGGGTCCACCCACATGCAGATATGCCCACCTACGAATACCTGGCGTGATGACATCATTGCACCAACCCCCTCACATGCACCCCATACAAATACAGTAGAGAGCAGCTACTGTGTAGAAAGCAGCCACATTGGAGGTAAAATGACACTTTTATATTCAGCTGTGGCTAATTATGTTCAATTTGTAACAATGAAAATGCATCCTGCATATCAAATATTTACATTACGACTCATAACAGTAGCAAAATTAGTTATGAAGTAGCAACAAAAATAACTTCATGGTTGGGGGTTAGGATTAGGTTGGGGGTCACTACACCATGAGGAACTGTATTAAAGGGTCACATCATTAGGAAGGTTGAGAACCACTGATGTAGCAGGTGAAGGAACACCCAAACAAGAATGTTTTCCCCCTGCATTAAACGCTGAGAATTTCCTTTGTTATCTCAGGCACAACTCTTCATTTGCCCTTGGCCATTGGATAGGCTGGGGCTGAGGGAAGTTAAAAAGGGCGAAATGGCACCTACTTCTAGTGGTATTAGTGTTCCCACACAGCTGATCAAACTGTCTAATTCAAACTGGATAATTGTGCACATGCCTTCCAGTTCTGGGGTCATGCAACCCCAGAACCAGAAGTTCTTTTCTGCTTTGGATTACTTGTGTTAATATCTTATCACGCGTATGTTCACACTGGCAGGAGAGTCAGCATGTGTGAGAGTCGGAGCTGGATTGGGCCCTTGAAATAACCGACGGAGGGAGATGACAGGGAAGGACAGGGGCAGCTTGGTCTGGGCCGCCAAAACTGGTGGGAGGAAAGGAAGGACAACAAGCTGGGAAAGGGTGAATTTTGAAGAACTCATGTCTTGGGCTTGCCGCTCACTTGACAAAACAAAATGGCGACGGTGCTAGCAGACCCGGGAAAGAGAGAGTGAGGAGTGAGGCGGAGCAACCAACCTGACCAATCACAAGGCCTGAAGCAGCACTAAACATTTAGCGCCCAAGGCCCAGGTTGAACTGCCGGGTTCCATCCAAATAATGCAATTTAAACAAAAATGAGGTCTCCCATTGGCTGCTAAGTTCACATAAAACTGAATGGAGTTTCTTTTACCCCTCGTGGCTGTAGGGTGATCGGGTGCCCAACGCGCTCAACAGACTGGCTGCCTCTGTTGAAGGAGCATGCTTATACAGTCAGATCCACTGATGCGGTAACCATGGTTTCAGTTAACCGTGGTTACTGGATCAGCCCACCCTCACCCCCCGTGGGCACCAGAAAGGAAAAGCACCCAGAACTGGAAGGCCAATTTCGGCCTCCGTAGAGCATTGGAATAGGCACATGAGGCTGTCCTAAAATGTAAGGGAGGCACCTGGTGGAGTCACAGCCGTTTTCTCACCAACCCAGGTTCACGAATGTAACAAAGCTTCGTACAAATGTTCCAAAGCATTTGATTCAAATTTGAATGTCAATTTTTGAATGTACCAACGTTCGATTCAAATTAGAATGTCCAAATTTGGACAAATTCATAGAATCATAGAGGTGGAACTGACCTTTAGGGTCATCTAGTCCAACCCCCTGCTCAATGCAGGATTCCCTAAACCATCCCAGACAGATGTAGGTCCAGCCTCTTATTGAAGACCTCCAGTGAAGGAGAGCTCACTGCCTCCTGTAGCAACCTATTCCATTGACTGATCGCCCTCACTCTAAGAAAGTTTTTCTTAATATCTAGTCTGTACTGACTCCCATGAAGTTTCATCCCGTTGTTTCTAGTCCTCCCATCTTGTGCAAGTGAGAATAGGGACAATCCCTCTCCACTGTGACAGCCCTTCAGAGACTTGAAGACCGTGATCATGTCTCCTCTCAGTCTTCGCCTCTGTAGGTTAAACATTCCTAGATCCTTCAACCGTTCCTCGTAGGACATGGTTTCCAGACCACTCCCCATTTTGGTAGCCCTCCTTTGGACTTGCTCTAGTTTGTCAATGTCTTTTAAAAATCATTTTGAATGTTATGAATATTCACTCAAATCCCTACCCAGACGAAGACAAGGGCAAGCGTCAGCAGTACCAGAAAAGGCAAAAATTTCTATCTGCAGTCTCCAGCTCAGTTCAGCAGCAATTCGCCTCCTCTAGTAAGCAGGAATATCTGATTATAAGGTGAGATAACCAAGAAGCCACATATCTATCGTGCTTAATTCAAGGCTTTACAACCCAAACCGCAAAAGCCACGTGGGCACAGGAAATGCAATGAAAGGCAAGAAAGAATCCACACTTGCTTTATGTTTTATAAGCAAATCTGTTTGTGTTCAACCCACACAAAGAAAATTGGGGGAGGGAAGAATCCCTAACAAAGGTTAAAACAGCTAACCACAAAGCAGCTCCGGCAGCAGCAGCAAAGCAACATATAAAAGTCAACAAAAGACGCCCAAGGTATGTAAGAGCAAACCACACCATGCAATTTCATATTGAGCGAAACAAGAAAACACAAGTTAAGGCAGACCAACAATAGAGGAGGGAATTCCTTTCCCCACCAGGCATTTCTGGTGGAATATGAGTATTTTGGGCCACAGCTCTTTCATCTCTAAACTGGCAGCCACTATTGGTGCTCTGATTAGACGGGTGTCTTGATCACTGTAACAGACTCTTGGTGAGGCTACCCTTGAAGGCTAGCTGGAAAATGAGCTGACACCGTTCTTGTTGGCTGTAGCATTCCCAGCTCAATTCAAATGGTTGATTTGATGTTCTGCTACCATGTTGAAACTAAAGACGTGAACAGAAGCCTGCTTTAAAAAAAGGGGAAGGAGAGGGTCACTAGGAACTTTGTTTCTTCGCCATAAGAACCTAATTGTCCAGCACTCTATCTCACACAAGCCGAATCCCCATGCAAGCCGTCTGGCACACTTTGGGCGCAGTTTGGCCACGCATGGGCCAGGCACGGGACCGGGAACACATTTCGGGCTTTCCCATGACATTCCCGGCAATGCGGGACAGGTACAGGTTGGGTGTGGATGGTGGCATCCCCATGAGAACCGTGCTCAACCCTGGTATGGGGGAGCAGCGCTGCCCCCTCTCTCCTCATTGGAAGCTGGATTGGTGTCAGCTCACCCCTGTGCCGCATTACCTTAGTGGCACTGACAACCAGGACTGGGGTGGGAGGCACGGAAACAAGTGAAAATAAAGCTTCATTCATAAAAATAACTTATTTACAAAATTTCAAATGGCAAAAGCCGCTATGAGGTTTAGCGGCAGTAGGCGCTTGAGCAGTTCTGCGCACCTCCACTCCACCAGGCACCGCGAGAACAGCCATAAACTAAAAATCAAGCCTTTATTTATGATTGCCTTGCAGATTGGGGGTTGCAAATGGAACAAAACTCAAGCCATTATGCAGCCTGCCTTGGCATTCTTGAAACGGGGTTGGAATTACCTCCATGGAAATGGCAGAAAATTAAAAAAAACCAAGCCGTTCTCCAGCCTGCCCTTGCAATCAGCATTTTAAAAGGTCAGCGGCTGCAATCTTCAATGGACAGGGCAGGGACAGCAAGGACACCCCACCTCCCAATGACGTGAGCACAAATCTCCCCGTTAGCCCCCAAGCGTCCTGATGTGCATTCCTGGCTCACTGAGCAATGCATACCAGTCCCCCAAACCATGCCGAAACTTGTTTTTTCAGGTATCAAATTTGGCACCCTTCTGGCATGGCTGGGGGGGGGGGGGGGCTGTACGCTTTTTGTGGACCAAATCCAAAACCCATGGGGACAAAGCTTACTGATCCCATGCTCGGAACCATACCAAAGTTGCATGGGGACATGACCACAATGGCCCACCAACTGATCTGAGCAGAACTCAAAGGCAAGACCTTCACTTGCTCTCAGAAACCCTACAAAAGCCTTTAGAGGCATCCTGCCTGTCTCTCTAACCTGGAAGCAGTACTGAGGCACCCATTCTAGTAGCCATTGATTCACCTGTCCCCCAAGAATTAAGAGGGGCCCTGCTGAGTCAGGCCACAGCCCATCTAGTCCAGCATCCTGTCTCACACAACTGCTTCTGAACATCTCAAGAAGAAGACAAATGCCCTTCAGAAGCATCCCTGACTGTCCCTCCAAGGTCACCAAAAGTCCATTGGCCCTGGTCTACCGAATTCTTATGTTGTTTCTAAAACACTCTGGTCCTCTTCCAGCAACTCCGTTTGCCCAGAAGGGAGTTCAGGTCCCCAAGAGCTTTCAGAAGAGTGCTTAGCCTGATGTTCTCTACTTCCACCAGCCTCAGACAGGGAAGGGTAGTATGAAATTTAAATGAAAAACAAACACTAAGGTTTCACAGGATGGACAGCTAGGTAACTCCTCCAGAATTGAAGGGAACAGAATTTCCTGGAGCTTGTTGCACAAAGGAAGGAAGGAAGGAAGGAAGGAAGGAAGGAAGGAAGGAAGGAAGGAAGGAAGGAAGGAAGGAAGGAAGGAAGGAAGGAAGGAAGGAAGGAAGGAAGGAAGGAAGGAAGGAAAAGATCAGTCATTCCTCTTCAGCTGCAGGGAGCATGCTGAACAAAATCCTTTTCTAATCCCATAAACCCATCCTCAGAAACTATGATCCCTTATGTATGATGCAGCATCTCTCAGTGCAGCACTTGAGATTATGCTAAAGGGACATGCAAAGAGGAAATACCAAACCTGTCTTAGTGATTAATATGAAAAAGAACCCCTCCCTACACACGGGATATTTGATCTGCAAAGGATATAAAAGATCCTTATCAAGTGTATTTTGAAGAGAAGTGTCATACTTCCAGGCAAGCAAAAAGGGTTTAAAAATAGAGAGGTTTTTGTTTGTTTGTTTTTAGGAAGGAAGGAAGGAAGGAAGGAAGGAAGGAAGGAAGGAAGGAAGGAAGGAAGGAAGGAAGGAAGGAAGGAAGGGGGACATGGTGGGCCAGTGAGAGCAGGACTCACCCACCCCCAGGCCTCAGAGCCACTGGGCAGTGTGGCCAGAGAGAGAGGTGGCGAGAGTAGGCGAGAGTAGAAAGTAAGAGAGAGTGTGAAAGAGACAATCAGTATGTGTGTGTGAGAGAGAGGGGGGTGTCAGTGTGTGTGTATGTGTGTGTGTGAGAGAGAGAGAGAGAGAAAGGGGGAGCATCAGTGTGTGAGAAGAGTCTCTCTGTGTGTGAGAGAGGGGGAGTGTGTCAGTGTTTGTGTGAGAAGGAGAGTCAGTGTGTGTGTGTGAGAGAGAGAGAGGGAGCATCAGTGTGTGAGAAGAATCTGTCTGTGTGTGAGAGAGGGGGAGAATGTGTCAGTGGGTGTGTGAGAGAGAGGGGGGAGGGAGAGTCAGTGTGTGTGAGTCAGAGTCAGAGAATTAGTATGTGTGTGAGAGAGAGGGAGTCAGTGTGCTTGAGAGTCTCTGTGTGTTTGTGTGTCAGAGTCAGAGAGAGTGTGTTTGTCTGAGTGTGCATGCATGCATGTGTGTGTTTGTGTGTGTGTGAGTGTGCACGCGCGCGCTGGAGGGGAGCAGAGAGTCTATATTTCCGGGAAGCCTTCCTCGCAGCTGTCCTCTTTAGGCCTCTCCAGAGAGAAATTTCCCCTAATTCCTCTATGACTCCTGCAGATCTTCCTCCCTCGGCGCCCAGCTAGGATTCTGCGCGCTGTGAGTCCTTCACTGCAGGGAGATTGCTCACACTTCCTGCGCTGCTCCTGACAGGCGCCCCGCGCAGCTATTAAAGCTCCCACCGGTGCCGGCTGTCCGTCAGAAAGGAAATGATTCCCCCTCCCCTTTTAAGCCATCGGAGTTTCCTCTGGTGACGGCAGCCAATGCCCAGCGTGGATTTGTGGAATTACTGACAGCGGAGTGCGTGCCAGGGAGCCAGGGAGCTTAAATGATGGAAGGGAACACTGGGGCACATTCTGCAGGCAGATGAAATGAGACATACTGCGGAATGGCAACCAAACCTGCCCGTCTTGTACGGTCTACAATGATGCTTTAAAAGCAAGGAGGAGGAGGGAAAGGTGGAGAGAAAGATCTTCATTCAGAGAAGCAGTCGAAGGCCAAGCCTGCCTGTCTTTTGACAGCGCGGGCAATAAAAGGATGCTTTCAGATGGAGCTCTTTTTTGTTTTTAAAGCCACGGTTGCAAGATCAGGCTGCCCAGTCTGAGAGAACATCTAAAATGCGGGAAAGGGTTCCATCTTCTTTGTGCCGCAGCTGAGAGGAACAAGAATCACAGCAGAAACAGATCCAAGCAGCTTATCTTATCCACCGGCCAGCTTTCAACTAGTAGCAGCTCTAGAAGAGTCTGGATCCAAAAATTAGCAAACACCAAACACCTGCGTGGAGATGACGGTTCTGCATGAACTTTACCGAGAGGCAATTCCAGAAATGTCTTGCAAACTCCCAGGCCTTGCAAAAACTGTAGGGGTTTTTGCCTGAATGAAGCCCAGCTGGCACCTTCCAAGTTTACTGGGATAGGGATGTGCATGAATATTCTAATGCCTTTGAAATCCAAGCAGATCGACCGAATTCTGACACATAAGTTCGAATCGAATGTCATTAAATTCGAATTTAAAGATTTGATTCAAATCTCAGATCTATTTGTTCCAATTATTTGGACATTCATATGTGTACGGGTTCATACACGACGCGTATTTGAAGATTCACATCTTTCCCACATCCGTACACATTTGTACAGATCCATATGGGATGAAAATGGGTGGCATACGGGATAACTACGGGATGCATACGGATGTGTACAGACCTGGGGAAGATCCGTACGGGGCATCTACAAATGTTGTCGAAGTTCATAAGTGCAGATTCGAATGAAAAATTCAAACAAATAGATTCTAATTTGCTTAATTCAAATCGAATTTGGTTAAATTTGAATTTTAAACATTTGAATCAAATCAAATTTTTGAGTATTCGACTCGAATCCCGAAAGTTGCATTTGTGCACACCCCTATATTGGGGATGTGATGCAATTTGAGCTGGAATTAATGGATGCAAAGGCCAGACACTTGGTGCCCTTGAACAGTGAGGGCTGGAAGACCTGCTACCCTGACACTTGTGTTCAATCAGAAATGTTGATTCAACATGTCCATGTGTTTATTTCCCTTTGAGAACGCCACTTCCCCTTGGAGACTTAAAACGGGAAAAGATAAAAGCTTGCCAATCTAAAGTCTCTAACTTAGTAACAACACAAATCTACATCAAAATACAAGAGAAAAATACAAGGGAAAGCTAAGCTAATGGCAAGAGAAAAATACAAGAGAAAGCTAAGCTAATGGCAAGATTTTAAGAGCTCCAGTCCGCTCGTCATGGAACTTACATCCACGGATACACATATACAGACATTCTGCTGAAAAATACAGAAAAATTGTGAAGTTGGACCTATGTGAACTTTAAGAAAAGAAGAACAGAGCCCAGAGATATACATGAAGGGAAATCATGTGTTGGTGAAATCAAACCAAACACTCATCACTTCGGCTGATGGTGAACCATCTCATCAAACAAATACTTGCCCATATCCAATTTTGAACGTCTCTGAAATTTTTTTAAAAAACACACACCACAGAATTTACACTGGAAAAAAAATCATTTTCAAGAGCAACACCCCTGCAACATGGTTTAATCAACTCATTCATGTTCAATCAAATTTCTGGATATCTGAACCACTGCATGTTCAGTTCAGTGTGAACAGTGTTTGAACATGTTCAATTATAGGGAGAACGCTGACAGAACCACTTCCATGTTAGTGTACTGGGTTTAAATTCATGCTTCACAGTGGAGGTCCATTGGGTGCCCTTGGGCCCAGTCTGTGCTTCTCTGGTTAGTTATGAGGGCAAATGGAGAACAAGGGGAATACCACCATATCTATCTATCTATCTATCTATCTATCTATCTATCTATCTATCTATCTATCTATCTATCTATCTATCTATCTGTCTGTCTGTCTGTCTGTCTGTCTGTCTGTCTGTCTGTCTGTCTGTCTCCACCCACCCACCCACCCACCCATCCATCCATCCACCCCACCCCACCCCACCCCACCCCACCCCACCCCACCCCACCCCACCCCACCCCACCCCACCCCACCCCACCCTGGTCTGTCCACCCAGGTTTGTCTGTCCATCCATCTGTCCATCTGTCCGTCTGTCTGTCTACCTGCCTGCCTGTCTGTCTGTCTCAGAAATGAGAATAAAAGAGTCAGAGATTGTTGCTGCTGGATACCATTGAGTCAGATATCCTGATTCATCACCTGGGCACCTCTATTCAGTTTCCTTGGCAGAGATACAGAAGTGGTTTGCCCTTGCCTGTTTCTGGTGAGAGGCTGGGAAGGGGACTGAGCTGGTTTTGCTTTCCAATCAGTTTGCTCTACCACTGAGCTTCAGCCATTCCCAGACTCTGTGAGGCATTGCTATGCAGCTTTCTTGGCAGATATACAAAAGTGCTTTGCCATTACCCACTTCTAGAGAGAGGCTGGGGATAGAACTGGTGACCCTCTCCTCTCCAGGCAGCTGTTTTCACCCCCGGGCTACATCCACTCTGAGTCAGAGATCAGCCACTTGAGTTCTAGTGACTGAGAGCAGCTGGATGCAGCCCAAAAACAAAGCAACGGCCTGTAACACAGAGGGTCACAAGTTCAATGCTTGTCATCACCCTGGAAGAAGGCCACGGAGAACCATTTCTGTGTTTGCCAAGAAAACTGCGCACAGCTGCCAGGCTTTGGCCTGACTCAGTGGTACCCAAGAACAATGAAATTCTATTGAGAGATTTTCTTTGTAATGATAAACCCACTGAAAGACGCTACTTAGTAAATCCTGTCCTGGCAAGACCACCGCTCGCTGCCCTGGATTTCCAAATATGTATGGCATTAAGTTACCACCGAAGGCTGAAATCCCAAGTCCAGGTTATTAAAACACTCCAGGCCATCCCAGGCGAAAGGCACACAAATGCCGCGGCAATTTATTACCTGGCTGCGTTAAATAGTCAGGAGGGCTGCTGCTTTCCATTTCCGCTTTAGTGTTTTTTGCTTTTAAAAGGCGGCCGTGAAATACAAGATTTCCCTGCAGAATGCGCCGCAAATGGGCACACAGTCAAAACTCTTCACAATGAAGGCTGTTTTACTGGCCCAGCCGTTGCCTGGACCGTAACAGGAGATGGTACGCCTCAATGCAAGGGGCCACAAACGTTATTACTTAAACACACACACACACACACACTCATGCGTGCTCTTGGCTCACCGTGGAACACATTCGCCCTAACATGAAACCAGGAAGGGGGGTGCAGAACATGAAATGAAGGAGGCAGAGGAGAAATCCAGGCTTTGCATGCATCCAGGAGAGCCAGGGAGAGCTTCCAGGCTCCTCTGCCAAGAGAAAAAGAAGAGCTGGCTTTGCTAACCCGTTTTTTTCACCCATTTGAGGGGACTCAAGGTGGCTGACAAACCGTCTGTTCTCCCCACCATCCATTCTGCACTCATCCATGAAGCCAGCTGAGCAGCCTTGGGCTAGTCACAAAGCCACCTGCCTCACAGGGTCTCTGTTGTGGGGAGAAGAACAGAAGGTTTGCCAGCAGCTTTGAGTCCCCTTGAATGGGTAAGAAAAGCAGGGTAGAAAAGCCAATTCTTCTTCTTCTTTGACCGTCAATGCTCATGTTACCTCCAGAACAGCTGCATGGCCATGTTACGCCTGGGCAGCTGGTCAGAACTGCCAAAGCCAACACCTGAGGACCCTCCTTTTCCAACACCACAATTTTTCTCCTTGCAGCTCTGCTGAATCCTGCTAAAAAGCTAAAGATGCAACTGCTGAAAATGCTCTGCTTTCTCATTAATTCACTGAGGTGGGTTCACTAAGGAAATCACGATGCCCATTGGGCCCTTTCTTCACCAGACGCTCTTTCCAATGCGCAGATGTGCATGGATAAAAATTGTTTGTTTGTTCTGTCATCAAGCTGAACCCCCATTTGCTTTGTTCAATGGTGAACCAGTTTGCTTGTGGTCGATTCTGAATTTGCCCAAACCCCCCAAAATACATTATTTTCTTTTATTGAAAAAAGCCATTTTCAAGGGCAAAAACACAGCAAACACAAACAGTTTGATCACATCATTCATGGTTTGGTTTGGTCAGATTGGTTTGGTTTGGTTCAATTAAAACTGTTTGATTACATTTTTGAATGCGAACAGAACTTGGCACATTCAGAACTGTGCCAACTTCAGAACTGTCCTTATTTATTTGCATTTTAATCAACATTTAAAATCAAACCTATTAAAACAATAACAGTATATATTAGGGATGTGGACAAATATTTGAATACATTCCAAATCCAATCGAGTTGAACAAATTTCAACATTCAAACTCGAATCTAATACCCTTAAATTCGAATTTAAAAATTTGATTCAAATTTCGAATCTATTTGTTTGAATTATCCGGACATTCATATGTGTATGGGTTTGTACACGATGCATACTTGAAGATCCACATCTTTCCTGCACCCATACGCATTTGCACAGATCCGTACGGGATGACAACAGATTGCATACGGGGTAACTATGGGATGCATACGGACCCGGGGAAGATACGTACGGGCATCTAGGAATGTTGTCGACATTCGGAAGTGCAAATTCAAATGAAAAATTCAAACAGATAGATTCAAATTTGCTTAATTCCAATCGAATTTGGTTAAATTCTAATTTGAACCATTCAAATTGAATAGAACTTTCGCACATTCAATTCTAATCGAATTACATTCGAGAATTGCATTTGTGCAATTAAAACAACGGCGTCTACAAGCGGGAAGGGAAACTGTATCCCCATTCACTCGAAGTTCCCAGCAAAGAGGTGAATCTTCACTGCCTTCCTAAATGTGTACAGTGAAGGTGATGGATGCACCCCAAGGGGAAGGCTATTCCATAGCTGAGGGGCCATCACTGAGAAGGCCCTCTCCCAGGTGCCTGGCCCTTCTGTTGCTGAAGGTGGTGATGCTACCAGGAGGGCCTCCCCTCCAGATCTTAAGGTCTTCCAATCCTTCCACTGTTGTAGTTCTATACCTAAAGTCGAGCACAACCCTGAAGTTTTTTACTGCAGAGCACAAAGTTATATTCCCGTTTCAAAAGACTTGCACGGTGCACCCTGTAACTGAAGCCTTCTATTAAAGTCTATTTACGCCTTCCCTGCTCCTAAGAACAGTCTTTTAGCACACCGGGGAGGACTCGAGCGTGGAAACGGCCTTTGCCAGAGGAGGCAAAGGGCATCAGGACCAGCATCAGGACCAGCATCAGGCAGGATCTCTGCCCGTCAGCAGAGAGAAAATGCCCCTTCCTCCTCCTCTCCCGCCCCCGGCCCCCCACGACCAGATTCATCTCAAATCACCGATGATTTACAGGAGTGTCTCTCTCAAGGAGAACAACAACCATCTCATTAACACCACAGCAGCTGGTGCCATGTGTAGCTTTCAGTCCCAATTTTTCCTAAGTGCTTCACAGAGCACTTAGCATTTAGATGGCGAAGCCCGGCCGAAATGACAAGTCTTTAATTAGGGAAAAGTGTAACGCGTGTATCCTGGTGGGGGCTCCAATTACCAGCATAGAATGCCACGCGCTAGGAATGCGCCGAGCTGCCAGCCAGGCCTCCAAGGCCTCACCGGGTCCACGAACCAACTGTGTAGACGATCCAGGACTGTGTCTCCGGGAGAGCCACACCCAGGTTACTTTTTGCAGTCGGCTTCCTGAATAAGCATGTGCATGGATATTTGAAAATTCAAAAATCCGATTCGAATTCGACGAACATCGGCATTCGAATTCAAATCGGATTTTCGAAAATTCGAATTTCCGAATCTGAACGAACTTCAAAATTTTTGGAAATCCGATACGGATTTTCCAATAATTCGACTGGATAGATCCGTTTATATTGCATCCGAATAACAGGTCTATTTGCGCATATAACACGGGATGACAACAGGAGGCAAACAGGACAAAAGCAGGATGCGCGCAAAATCGAAAATCAGATACGAATGTTGCCGACATTCATATCATTCGATTCAAATTGGATTTTTGAAAATGCAGATTTGGATAATCCGGATTCGAATTGGATTTTCGAAAATACGGATTTTCAATTTTCGAATCGAATTGAATATTCAAATCGACTGGAATTTGAATGCAAAAAAGCATCTGTGCACATCCCTAATCCTGAAAGCCAAGCCTAAATTTACGGGAACACATTCAACTGGATCTTCCAGCAGAGCTCTAGTGAACTTAGATTAGAACTCAGCTACCTCCTTCCCTTCTTCCATACATCTGAAGAAGAAGAAGAAGAAGAGTTGGCTTTTCTACCCTGCTTTTTTCACCCATTTAAGGGGACTCGAAGTGGCTGATGAAGCTTTTCTATTCTTCTCTCCACAACAGACCCCTTGTGGGGCTAAGAGAGCTCAGAGAGAGAGCTGTGACCAGCCCAAGGTCATCCAGCTAGCTTTGTGGGGGAGGGCAGAATCAAACCCGGTATTCCCACATCAGAGTCCTGCTCCTTAACCACTAGACTCATGAAA
This sequence comes from Aspidoscelis tigris stejnegeri, assembly GCA_023333525.1. NCBI lineage: Eukaryota > Metazoa > Chordata > Lepidosauria > Squamata > Teiidae > Aspidoscelis > Aspidoscelis tigris. The sequence goes on along the minus strand of JALMGA010000022.1, from coordinate 1,963,114 downwards.
CTAGGACCTATCCTGGGACCTTCCACCAGTGAAGGGTGGGATATAATTTCTTAAAATAAGATAAAATAAAATTAAATAAAAAATGCATCTCTTGCCTCTGCCCTGGCCCTCCCCAGCCTCCCTGGCCTATCCTACTAATTTTGGGGTGCCTTAATCCCTTCCCACGAAGCCCTCCACTCCAAACAGGCGCCCAGTGGATGTATTCAGTGGATGAGGAGCGCAGGGGACCTGGGGATAGAAAACAGCCGGTTTGAGGCAACAGGCAAATGCAAAAAGCCTCCAAACGGAAAGGCAGCGAGGAAAGTGATCTTGTCTTCATACCGCATGTGTGTGTGCATCAGTCAAATATGGCAAGATTAAAGGATGCCTTTGAACAAGGGAAGTTTACAGAGTCGCTTCAAATGGCGAGAGGCACTGGGATAAAATCAGAGGGTATCTATGAACAATTGGCCAAGAGCCATATAAACACAGAGCTCGCGGAGTGAGAACCTGACCCTCCCTCCTCAAAGTTCCTTTATCAGCAGCCAGATAACCACAGGCTCTTCAAGGGTTTTCAAACACACACACACACACACACACAAACCAACACAAAATTTAGAAAAGAAAAAGACGGGGGGGGAGGGGACACTATCCATGCTCAGGCACATATACACAACCAGGCTAACGCGGACATTTCAGGCGCAGCCGCGAGAGGTAGAAATGGTTTGCCTCTAAAGGTGTTTCCTCTTCACTCCCCAGGGTTGGGGTTCAAGATCAGGCTGCCTCTAGACACCAGTCATTATTCTGCTCTATTTCAAAATACTCTGGAATAAGACCCAGAAATTCTGGAATATCCGGGTTTTATTCTAGAGTGTTGAAATATAGTGGAATATGTCAACGTCTGGATGCAGCAACGTTACACAGAAGAGCAAATAAGAGAACATTTCTTCCTCTACAGGCATTTAAGTCCCCATTTAAGGGGACTTAAAGTGGCTGACAAAGCTTCTCTTCTTCTCCCTGTGAGGCAGGTGGGGCTGTGAGTGCTCAGAAGATTGCTGTGACTCACCCAAGGTCACCCAGCTGGCTTCATGGAGGAGTGTGGAATCAAACCCGGTATTCTCAGATAAGAGTGCGGCTCCCTAACCACTAGACCAAACTGGACCTAACCACTAGACCAGTGGTTCTCAACCTTTCTAATGCTGCGACACCTTAAAGGAGTTCCTCATGTTGTGGAGACCCCCAACCCTGGGGGCGGAGCAGCTGGGAGGTGGGAGACTCATCGCGACCCCTCTGAAAGGGTAGTTCGACCCCCAAAGGGGTCCCGACCCCCAGGTTGAGAACCACTGCACTAGACCAATAACTTTGCCTGTTATTTGGGGGGCATGTGACAATTTTGGACAGAGATTTGCAATGCTAAACCAACAAACCAGGAATGGCCACATCTGTGTGGCATGTCATGTACCTAGAATGGAGGGAGTCATGGGAGCCCTTCCTGACACAGTCCTGGAAAAAGAGAAAGGCAAAATCTTCCCAGAAGCTGCTGTGAAAACTTCACTGAGGTGTCCATTTAGTGGCCAAGGTTTATCAATAATTAAGCAACTGTGGGGGGGAACAGCATAGGTTCAATTCTCCACATCTCCATGAAATAAATCTCTTCTGCATCTCTGCAGAAAGAAACTAGAGAGACGCGTGGCCACCACCAACTCAAGGGCTACCTTCAAATTTATGTATTTATTTGTATTTCTATCCCACCCTATACCTGAAGGTCTCAGGGCAAGTTACAATATTATATTAATCTTGGACAGGTCCCTGCCCTTAGGCTTACAATCTAAAGAGACAAGAAACAAAAGGAAAATGGTGTGGTAGGGAAAAGAAAACAGCAAAAAGCAAGCACTTGAGGCCTTCAGTTCCAATTCTTCTGCTCATTTCTTACTGCTGGAATTTTCCTAGTCTCTTTCCTAAATGGCAGCCTCTAACTTCCCACAGTAACAGACTTTCATGTGATTCTAGCAGAAAGCAGCATCTGATGAGGCCAACACTAGGGGTGTGCACGAATATTCGAATCTGCCTGAATTTTGACATTTGAATTTGAACTGAGTGTCCATAAATCTGAATTTAAAGATTCAAACGAATTTTGAATTTTGGATCTATTCGTTCAAATCATCCGGACATTCGCACGTATACGGGTTCGCATACAATGCATACTTGCACATACGTATCTTTCCCGCACCCATACACATTGTATGGATCCACAGAGGATGCAAACAGGTTTGCATACAGGATAACTACAGGATGCATATGGACATGTACAGATGTGTATGGATGTCCACAAGAGATGTGCAACAATGCGCACGGGCACATACAAATGTTGTCGACATTTGTAAGTGCAAATTCGAATTAAAAATTTGAACAAAGAGATTTGAATTTGCTTAATTCGAATCCAATTTTCAAGTATTTGATTTTAATCAAACTGAATCCCAAAAACTGCATTCATGTACACCCCTAGTCAACACTGCAGTTTACATTGGAAACAAAACACTAGCAAGGAAAGCAGGCAATATAGCGATATCTAAAAACCAACCGCCATGCCCCTTCCTTGTTATCATTTAGGAAGGCTGTAAAAACATACCTTTTTGCCTTGGCCTTTGGCTGAGGAGATACATTCTCTCCCCAGTTATAGTTCTTATGAATATACTATGGAGCGAGCAGCTTATATCAGAATTTTTAACCAAGTACCTTGTTTTAATTTGTATTGTGTTTTTAATTGTGTTTTTAATATGTTTTAATCTGTATTCTGTTCTTAAAAAATATGTTGTTTGATTCGTTGTTACCCGCCTAGAGACCTTCGGGTATGGGGCGGGATAGAAATGGAAATAAATAAATAAATAAACCGAAGAGTAGAGATAGTTTAACAGTCAAACAGCCACCTGAAAAGTAGGAGGTCATGAATGTTCCAAACAGGTCCGGGTTCAAACATGCTTGAATTGAACAGGGGTGTTTGAAAAGTTTGGGTCTGAACCAAATATTCTGCCTGTTTGGAAACAGGGTTCGAATTGAACAAAGGGCTGAGCAGACACCCTCTGCTTGATCTTCATTCAAAGATGTCCTAGGGCACATTCTTACTCATGCTTTAAAATGATTTGAAAACAATTTGAAAATCATTTGTCCCCATTACAGATTGTCTTCCTGCACTTTCCTAGGAGTAAATTGTTAAAAACCGTGTTAAAAAACCCCCCACTTGTTTAAACAACTCTTGCTCCCGTTTTTGTTGCTAACGGACTTTAATTTTTGCTTTGGGAATGGTGCATTTGCAGTATATCCTGCCCACTAGCCAGCCCTGCTGCCTTTTCTGCCGCTGCCACATCGTATGCCCACTCAGCTACCTGCCATTTTGGCTGCCACCACCACCTCACCCAGCCGGCCTTTCAGGCTGCGCCGCTGCTGCCACCTCACTCGCCTGGATGCTCGACCACCCGCTTGGCTGCCTGTCATTTCGGCTGCAGCCGCAATGCTCCCAGGGTATGGGGAGGAGGAATGCCGAGTGGTAAAGGAGCCCTGCCTGCCTGCCTGCCTGCCCTTTCTGCCGCCGCCATCGCCACCATACTCAGCTTTTTAAAGTGGAATTAACAAAAAAGAAAAAAATGGGAATGGGTATAGTGCTCATTGGCATCCATTTTCGTTAGTTCCGTTTTTAAAAAGTCAAGTGGGATCATGACCCAAGGGTGTTTGAATCAAACCATTACGCTGGATTCAAACTGAAGGCAACATTTTACACGTTGCTAGTCACAGGTTTGATCCTCTGCATCCTCCTAAAAGAAAGAAGGCAGTGGCAAAGCATTTCTTTATGAGTGTCAAGAAAAAAAAGTGGGTTCATGGAGTCACCACATGGGAGAGGCAGCATGGGAACAACCTGGAAAGCAATCGAACACAGTTTTAATTTGCAGCTCCACCTCAACAGAAGGCAAGACAAACGCCTTCTGTATCTCTGCCAAGAAAACTGCAACAGTATGTCCATGAAGAGAGTGGAAGTCAACCCCTATCACCAGCATGTAACAAGTGTTAAGTTAAAAAAAAATAAAAAAAAAGGAAAGGATTCTCCCACGGAACACACGTTAATTTAACTACATTTCTGGAAATTGGATACACTAGTGCATTTCTTGCTTCCAAAGTGTTCTGGTTGAGAAGAGGCTGGTTTTTTGCCCAGCAACAGATACATAGACCGAGATATGTAGACATGTCCCGGCTTGGCTGACTCCAGTGAAGTCAACACGATGCCTGTGTGCCCTTACAGCAGAAATTTAAAAATGTTCCTCTGGTATCTAAAGGTGTAAACTTTCAGGCACATTGCTAGAGCTCGCTCCATCATATTCACAAAGCGATTCACAGACAGGTGTGAAGGCGAAAAAAGGAAGGCATCAGCAGCCAACAAAATGGAAAATAGCAACTATTTTATAGCCTGACAAGGTTGTGACAACTTAAATGTGCATAAAAACCAACTAGCATTCAAGGCAACAGAAGAGATAGGTCTAAACATTAGAAGCAAAATAAACGATACAAAAGAAAACTACAGAACCACTCACAGATGTGCTGGAGGTTGGACTCTGGGAACACCTGGAAGACTACAGTTTGACGTGTGTGATCTATAAGAACACAAAGAGGCCTTCTGCATTCCCCTCACTTGGTTTGAGCATCTGATGAACTTGCATTGATATGGTAAACTTGGGGTCTTTTTCCACTGCAGCCCTTAGATCTGGATCTAAGAAGATCCGGATCTAAGGAATGGGTACACTTTTTAATCCGGATCTAGTAGATCCGGATTAAGGGAAGTACCCAATGTGTTTCCACGGGAGGTGTAGCACCCATTAGGAATGGGTGCTAACACCCCTCCTGTGAAAACAGCTTTGCACCCATCTGGGGAATCCAGATCGATCCACAAGGGGTCGGTCCATTACCCCAGGTGTTTTGGGGGGCGGGGGGGCAGTCTTCGAAGCAACTTCGAAGTGATTTCGAAGTGATTTTGAAGTCAGCTTCGAAGTCACTTCGAAGTGACTTCAAAGTGACTTTGAAGCCAATGTTGGGGGGGGGGGGTCCCAAAGTTGCATCCCCTCCCCCTAGCCTCCTTTGGACCCCATTGCCTGTTTCAAGTGGAAACAGGCTCCCTTTAATCCGGATTTTCTGGGAGAAGACCCCATTGTAGACCACTTTAATGGGGTCTACAGAAAATCCGGATTAAAGGCCAAAATGTACCCATTAGATCCGGATTTCCCCAATGGCAGTGGAAACAATCGGGTCCCAAATGGGTGCCGTAGTGGAAATGGGATCATCCAGCTCATACCCAAATGGGTCCTAAATGGGTGCAAAAATGGGTACTTTTGACAGTGGAAAAACACCCTTGGTTCTATACCGTCACCCTTTGTACAATATTTTGGTTCTGGGAAAGTCCCGTATGATTCAACAGATTGTTATGCAAGTCATGGATGGCAGGTCCATCAGTGGCTACTAGAAAGGATGTCTAGATATTGCCTCCAGGTTTGAGAGAGGGTTTTGCCTTTGAAATGCCCGGAAGCAACTGGTGAGCCGCAGGGTGAGATGGGGTGCTGGACCAGATGGGCTGTGGCCTAATCAACCTGGGCTCCTCTTAATTTAGGAGGACAGGTGTGTCAAGGGCTACTAGAACTTATGCCTAGGTGCCACCTCCAGGCTGGAGAGACAGGCAGGAGGCCTCTAAAGGCCGTCTGCAGGGCTTTCACCTGAGAGCATGTAAAGATTTTGCCTTCTGTCTTGAAGATGTCCAGCTTGACATGTCCAGAACCAAATGGTGAGTCACTGTCTATCCATCCACACCTACCTGTCCATTTATCTACCTACGTGCCTGCCGGCCTGCCTACCTATCTATTCATCTATCTACCCACCTACATACCTACATACCTACCCATCCATCCACACCCACCTATCTATCCACCTACCTATCTGCCTGCCTAGCTATCTATTCATCTATCTATCCACCTATCCACTACCTACCTACCATTGCTGTGTCTGAATGCACCCTTAAACAAGAAGCAGCCATATAAACAAATCTGTAGCAACACAAACTGGAGCAAAATTTGCCACCTAGTGGGAAATCACCCCGGCGGACTTTCCAAGCAGCTCTGGGAAGCTCTGCATGAGGCATTTTCTCACCCAGCTTGGGTTCCCCACGTAGGATGTTCCACCAGGTGAAAAGGAGCCCTGATGGCTGCCACCTATCTCTTCCAGCGTTTCTGTTTGTTTGTTTTTCCCTGCTGGCACCACCAGGCCTGGCCTGGCCCTGTTACTTTGGAGAAGCGCGAAGGCGGAGGGAATGCTGTTATTCGAGAGGAGCAGAAGATGTTAAGAGCTGTCCAAAGACACAGCCAGGGTTTTACGGAATAAATGCAGGCTGACAGGAGGAGGCAGAAAGCATTCTTGCTGCGAATTTACTGTTTCCCAGGCTGCTAGTAATGAGGATTTTCCTGCCACTTTGCTGCCCTCCCTCCCTCCCTTCCTGTCAGATGCTGATAAGCATGTCTGTCACAGCTCCAGCCAAGCCAGAGTTGGTGGTGACAAATTACAGTGAGTGTGTGTCAAGACAATCTAGCGGCTCCAAGATAGACAGGAGCGCCTTGAAACTCCAGGGCTTGCAATGGAATCTGACAGCAGCAGCAGCAGCAGAAGAAGAAGAAGGTGAAGGTGAAGGAAATGATTTCTAGCATCACCAGCTGCCCCCATATACTAAAAATGAACGAACCTTATTATGCTGGGAATCCATCTCTTTCCTGCTTTGGGGACCGACTCGTTCCAACCTAGGACGGCTTACGTGCGCAGGAGAACACACCGAGAACACTTCACCAGGCAGTCACATCCAGGGCCTACAGAATGTTCTGGCCGATCACGCCCACCACACCTCCAGAAGACCATGGCACACACGGACCCTGGCCGGTGCCACGTTCATCCAGGACGGCCACATGCTGGCCTGAAGGCCCCTTTCTGTCCAGCTGTCAACAGTCATGGGACAGCATTCCAGGCTTAATGGGGTTTAGTCAGGCTGAGATCTTCTGCAATCCCTCCCCACGCAGTATAAGGCCGCCGAAGGCAGAATGATTTATTGGCCCACTACAAGGGTCTTCCAAAGTCCTAGGCAGAGAAGGGTCCTTCTCTGCTTCCTGACTGCTTAACTGCTGATGCAAAACCATCCTCCACCATTGAGCTATCATTCTTGCTTAAATGAGCAGCTGAAAATCAGCCACTGTGGCTGGCCCAAGGTCGCCCAGGGACAGAGGAGGACCTCAAACCCACATGCTCTGAGGTTCTAGAGCTGCTTTCCCAAGCTCAAATGCAGCCTCCTTGGCTCTCCTCTTGTTGAGTACCACCGAGTGATAGCTGACTCCTGGTTGACTGCACAGGCATCTTTTTGCAGTTTTCTTGGCAGTGATACAGAAGTAGTTTGCTATTGGCTGCTTCCGGGGAGAAATTGGGGATCGGACTGGCGACACCCCACCCCACCCCGCTTTCCAGGTAGTTTGCTCTACCCCTGAGAGACAGCCTCTCCAAGACATCCCTCTTTGCAGTTTTCTTGGCAGTGATACAGAAGTGGTTTGCCACAACTGGATGAATGGCTCGCTGTCAAACATTAAAGTTCAGGCTGACTGTGAACCAAACATGCAAATTTCATTTGTGCACATCACCAATCCCAATACCTTACAGATTGTTTTCCAATTGTTACTCTGTTTCACCTTCCTCGTCATCCTTAACGCTTGCTCTCTCTCTCTCTCTCACACACACACACACCCCACTCAGAGAGACTCTGAAATTATCCCCCGTCAGCAAGCAAGCACCTCATAAATATTTAGCTGGCGGGAGCAACCAGTTCTATTGTTGCTTGAAGCTTGCTTTCCTGCCAGTCTTCTAATCCGTAATCCCTTTGCACTATCTTTCTTGTCTCTTAACCTGCGGAGGACTCTGACGGGTTGCATTTAATTCTTCTTACACATGCCCTGGAGCACAAAAGGGTTGTCAGGATAAAAATAAAGCGCACGCACTCAGGCATCAGTAAAGTAACCAGCCCTTTCTTCATATCGGAACATGCTAGCGTATCTCGGCTCTCAGTAAGCCACGGGGGAATGAATCGACAGACAAATGATCCCGCTGCATTTCCCCGCTGAGCGAGCACTTTTCTGATCCTGGGGAGCAGAGTGTCCCAGTTTGATCATAACCGAAGATTTGCTTAATTTTTCCCCCCACTAAGTTCCTGCCACTTATTTTTTATTTTTATTCTTTTTGCAAAGGTTGCTTGGCCATCAGGCAAGGAAAAAGCATTGTACGACGCCTCTAAATGCCTCAGGGGGCCCTCCACTCTGGATTTTTCCTTTCCTGTGAAATTCACAAGGCAGTGAAGCTTTTTTTTTTTTTTAAACCATATTTGAGGGAAGGGATGTGAACAGTGGGAGACCTAGATTCTCGCCTAGTGTTCTTAGCCATTCACCACTAGAGGGTGTCATGTCTAGATGTATGCTGTGCACTGAAAACAGCCACAAGTCAGGCACCATCAGACGGAGAAGAAGAAGAGTTGGCTTTTCTATCCCACTTTTCTCACCCATTTAAGGGGACTCAAAGCGGCTGACAAACTTTCTGGTCTTCTGCCCCACAACAGACACCCTGGGAGGTCAGTGGGTCTGAGAGAGCTCAGAAGACAGCTTTGACTAGTCCAAGGTCACCCGGCTGGCTTCATGGAGGAGGAGGAAGAAGAACGGTTGGATTTTCTACCCCGCTTTTCTCACCCATTTAAGGGGACTCAAAGTGGCTGACAAACCTTCTGGTCTTCTCCCCCACAACAGACACCCTGGGAGGTCAGTGGGCTGTGAGAGCTCAGAAGAGAGCTGTGACTAGCCCAAGGTTACCCAGGTGGCTTTCTGGGGGAGGGCAGCTTCAAACCCAGTATTCCCAGATAAGAATCCAGCTCCCTAACCATTAGACCAAACCGCTGATCCAGCCCGACAATCCCAATATTATTTTCTTTGTCTCTTAATGTAAATCAGCCAGGATGGAAACTACACAATTTGTGTGTGATGGGATTGTTTGCATGTTACTTGGTTTAAATATATCTTCCAACACTGAAATTCTAGATCCAGGTGGCTGGGTGGATGGAATATACACACATGCAAGCATGTATTCTCACATGCATTTCCGTGGTATTCAACATTTTTATAAATGATCTGGATGGTAGAATTGAAGGGATGCTAGTCAAATTTGCAGATGACACAAAGCTAGGAGTGGTTGCTAACACTAGGGAGGAGAAGGAGATGATTCTAAAAGATCTAGATAAGCTAGAACAGTGGGCTGAAACTAACAGGATGATATTTAATTGGGACAAATGTAAAGTCCTACATCTTGGTAAGAAAAACGATCAAAACGAATACAGAATGGGAAGGAATCAGGCTGAGTAGTAGCACAAGCAAAAAGGATCAGTGTACTGGTTGATCACAGGATGAACATGAGTCAACAATGTGATGCAGCTGCAAAAAAGGCAAACATCTTCACTGCCTTCCTAAACATGTACAGTGAAGGTGATAGAGAACCTCAAGGGGGAGGCTATTTCATAGCCTAGGGGCCATCACTAAGAAGGCCCTCTCCCAGGTGCCCACTCCTTTTGCTGCTGAAGGTGGTGGTACATCCAAGAGAGCCTCCCATCCAGATCTTAAGGCACAGACAGGTTATCCATCTTCAAGGGCAGGTCTACGTAGAGCGCATTACAACAGTCTAGTCTGGAGGTCACGGATAACTGTGGCCAAGTCATCTCTGTCCAGAAAAGGCTTCAACTGGCGCACCAGCCATAGTTGGGAATGGGTACTCTTGGCCATGGCCTCCACCTGAGCTTCAAGCGTCAGGGAACAGTCCAAGAGCACCCCCAAATTTCGTACCTGTCCTTTCCAGGGCATTGCAACCCCATCAAGGTCAGGGTGTCTCCCAACTACACAGACCCAAGACCTTGTGACACACAGCACATATTCATTCAAATTCAACTTCAATTTGTTGCCCTCATCCATTCAGCCCATTACCTCCTCCAGGCACCAGTCAAGCACTTCAACCGCCTCTCCTGATTTACACATTCTTTGAATGTGTTGCACCAACTGGCAACAATAACTATTTCAGTGGTCACTAATGTTTTATTTAAAGGCTGTATGCTGCATTTCACTTGCATCTGTAACAATGTTGTGAATCCGAGGTGTTCACAGGAGGCTGTAGACACCAAAAGGTTGGAGCACAGATGTCTATGCAAATCTCTGGGGCGGAAAAACCCCTTGGCTACTGAAACCTGGTCTATTACCCACGCTCAGAAACTCAACTTGGTAATACAAGTTCCATTCACGCCATTATCTTGATGTAGCTATTGCATGCTTCAGGGCAATAGAATTTCCTAGGCTTTAGAAGCATGCTCTAAAGGTTTTCAGAGTGAGCATCTGCAAACACATACCCTTGGAAGGAATAGATGTTTGGTGAGAGAACACATTTTTTTTCTTGCTAAATGTTCCAGATTTAATATTCAAGGATATCCTGAGATAGTTGGGGCTGGGGCGGGAGAGATTTCTGTCTGAAACCCCAAAGAGTCACTATCAATCCATACATGGGAAACTGAACTAAATGCCACAGACTTGGTCCAACACACTTGAAGAAGAAGAAGAAGAAGAAGAAGAAGAAGAAGAAGAAGAAGAAGAAGAAGAAGAAGAAGAAGAAGAAGAAGAAGAAGAAGAAGAATTGCCTTTTAGGTCCTGCTTTTCTCACCCTTAAAGGGACTCAAAGAAGCTGACAAACCTTCTGTTCTTCTCCCCACAACACACACCCTGTGAAGTAGGTGGGGCTGTCAGAGCTCAGAAAGAGAGTTGCGTCTGGCCCAAGGCCACCCGGCTGGCTTTGTGGAGGAGTGCGGAATCAAACCCAAATAAGAGTCCAGATCCCTAACCACTAGATCAAACTCTCTAACAGCCTTTAAAAGCAGGGTTTTATTGCCAATCAGCCTTTGAGGGGAAATGTAAGCAAATCAGTTATAGAGCCAGACTCTGCCCATGCAGTAGATGTTGAATCTACGGTTCACAAGTTATTATATCATTCTAAAGAGCTCACTGAAATTCAGAACGCCTTTTCAGTAAATGGTTGTTTCATTCTCCATTCTTGCTTTCCGGCAGGTAGGATTTTACTTCTCTGAACCTCACATGGTTTGCTCAGCTCAACAGGAATTGATTTCTGGTTAATGTTTTGCATGTTTTATTCTGGAACTTTGCAGTCACTCGGTTCACAGCCATAATAAGCCAAACATAACTTAGCTGCTTCCTTTAACACCACCACCCCAGCAGCCATCTTTAATGACATGTCCTTTAAGCACCCGTCCCAAGGCAGGGATTGAACCTGAGGTCAACATGCATTGGGGAACAGCCTTCAATCAGCTCTTTGGACGTCACAGAGCTAAAGGACAAGCGAACCCCATAAGGGAGGTGGCGGCTGTGTTTTGGTTTAAGTAACCTTGGAGATAAATGAAAACACCCAGCCAGACACGCAGGGAGAAAGACATTGCAGACCTTCTTGGAGCCAAGTTGTCCTCTTAAGCTCCAAGGGGTGGAGAAAGCAGAGGAGAAGAGATGCAACAGCTCATCTTGAGAGAGAGAGACACACACACAAACACGCACAGACGGCACTCAAGGAAAGCAGATGATGCTGGGATTCTTCCAAGTGAAGGATGACCAGACAGAAGGCTGCAAATTAAGTCTTAGCAGGCAAGCGCATCCGGATCCTGCTGCCTTCCAGTGACGCTCAAATTACAGCTGCTTTCGACAACCCAAATGCTATTATCTTCCTCAGCCACTTGAATGGTAACAGAGCTTATAATCCTACCTTTCCCAGTACAGCAATTCCTCTGACACACACACACAAAAGCAAGGACATCCACCCACCCACCCACCCATCCATCCACCCACCCACCCATCCATCCATCCATCCATCCATCCATCCACCCACCCACCCACCCACCCACTCATCCACCCATCCAGGGTATCAGGGCGGGTTACAACATATAAAATGAACACATCAAAACCATGGCTATGTCTGAATGTGGGGAGGAAAAGGCTGTTCCTTTACTTAACCAAAGGCCGGGGTAAAGAGGTGTGTCTTCACAGCTCATCTAAACACATAGAGTGAAGGTGCCTGGTACACCTCAGGAGGGAGACTATTACACAGTCTGGGTGCCACCACTGAAAAGACCCTATCCCAGGTGCCCACGCTTTTTGCTGCTGTGAGTGATGGTCCAACCAGGGGGGCCTCCCCTCCAGATCTTAGGCACAGGCAGGTCAAAATGGGAGAAGGTGTTCCTTTAGATATATGGGGCCCAAATATGGGACTTTGGGAAAATATCATTCCATAGATATCCCTCTCCTCTCCATTTTATCCCTGTCACAACCCTGTGTGTAAGCTGGAAGGAGCTACTAAGGTCAAGTGGGGATTCCAAACTCCAGGGACACTCCAGACGTGGGTCAACCCTGCTGGCAGGTCAGGAGTTCAGTGGGGTGAAGAATCATGAAGAGGATCCTTTTTGCAGTGTGTCTTGCAGTGCACTGAGCTACCCAAAGGAAGAAATCTGTGCAAGCTAATAGCCACCCACTTTCCCTATGAGCTTGCGCAGTGTTGCAGCCTTACGGCCAGTGTTTCCAGTGCGTCTACACTGCCTTCCTAAACGTAGTGAAGGTGACTGACACACTTCAAGGGGGAGACTATTCCATAGCCTAGGGGCCATCACTGAGAAGGCCCCCTTCTGGGTGCCCACCCCCTTTACTATTGAAGGTGGTGGCACAACCAGGAGGGTCCCCCCTCCAGATCGTAAGGCACGGGCAGGTCGATACGGAAGCAGGCTTTCCTTCAGATATTTGGGGCCCAAGCCATTGAGGGCTTTATAAGTCAAAGTTAACGCCCTGAATCGGGCTACACAGAGAATCAGCAGCCAGCGCAACTCGTTTAAGACCATCATGATGTGCATCTGGCCAGCTGCCCCAGTCAGCAATCCAGCAGCTGTATTCTGCCCTAGCTGCAGCTTCCAAACCGTCTTCAAGGGCAGCCCCATGTGGAGTGTATTACAATAATCTAGTCTGGAGGTTACCAAAGTATGGATAACTGTGGCCAAACCGTCTCTGTCCAAAAAAGGCTCCAACTGACATAGCAGCGGCAAGATTCTTCTGTTCGTGTGCTCACTCACTCCCTGCGCGCTCAGCACAAAGTATGTTCTGATGGGCCCACCTGTTCTCAGGTGAAAGCACATTCTCGTCAGTCCTCACGGCGTTCTCCCACAGAGACGGAAAAAGGCGGAGCAACATTAAACTCGGAATTTTATCCCTGTCTGGATGCATCCCTGGTTTTAGCAGTGGAATTTCAACCTCCAGCCGACCTTTGGGATATAAACCAGCTCCATAGTCTGGGCTTCATCTTCCAGCAAAACAAAGACACCTTGGATTTCCTTCTCTAAAGCAAGAGCTATCCAGACGCACACTCTCCAGCCAACGCGGAACGTAATAAAAATTTTATACTGCTCTCTTGACCACCGATGTAAAGTGAATACACAACAGCAGAGCAACCCATGGATTTAAGTGTCCCTGAATACACAGCAAAAAAGATGGATGGCCCATTAAAGAGGATCATGCAGAAGTCCCTAAATACATACGCACACTGTAATGAGCATTCTAATAGCCTTGGACCGTGAATTTAAATAGTAGCTTAAAAACTTTGCGGGAGGGAAAGGCATATTGACAAAGGAGTCATTATCTGCTGGATAAATAATACATCATTTAGAATAAACTTTCTGAATTAGTCTTTTGTCGCCATTAAAAGAATAAAGGAAATCAACACACACGTGCCGTCTATTTAGGAAATAGAAATAGTATCTGGATGCCATGCTGAGGATGGAGAAGGGTGGAAAAACCCCAAAAACTGAAGATTAGTGTTTGGAAACTGCAAAATAGCAAAGGCTACTTGGGAAATTAATGGAAGCCAGCAAATAAGTACAGAAAATGTGAGGCAGACAACCAGAAACACTGTTCTGCCATTTCATCAGAGGTACAAAATCCTACAAACTCAGCAGAAATGACCAGAGCTGTCTGGGCAAAGATAAGCTATCTTCCAGATGGGAAGAGGAGGTGGAGAGTTGGCTATTATCCCCTACTTTTCTCACCCATTTAAGGGGACTCAAAAAAGGCTGACAAACCTTCTGGTCTTCTGCCCCACAACAGACACCCTGCGGTGCTGCAAGAGCTTAAAAAGAGCTGTGACCGCCCCAAGGGCACCAGCTGTCTTTGCACAAGAAGAAGAAGGAGAAGGAGAAGAGTTGGCTTTTGTACCCCTCGTTTCTCACCCTTAAGGGGACTCAAAGTGGCTGACAAGCCTTCTGTTCTTCTCCTCCCAACAGACACCTTATGAGGTACGTGGGGCTATGAGAGCTCAGAATGAGAGTTGTGACTAGCCCAAGGCCACCCAGCTGGAGAAAGAAGAAGAAGAAGAAGAAGAAGAGTTGGCTTTTATACTCCCACTTGTCTCACCCTTAAGAGAACTCAAGGCAGCTGACAAACCTTCTGTTCTTCTCCCCACAGCAGATACCCTGTGAGGGTGGTGGGGTTGTGAACACTCAGAAAGAGACCAAATTTTATATATGTGGACCACCATCTTAGTATTCGTGAACATACATGAATGTGAACTGCGCCAAACCAAATTTGGCACATCGCTAATAAGAACCCCCAAAGTTGTTTTTTTTTAATGATGTCACCCCACCCCACCCATCCATATGGTCAACCCCTGTATAGGCTGACATAGGACTTTTAATCCCTATTTGATCTAAATGTGGAAATCCTAAATTAGCCACGGTATTCTGAGCAATTCCTCGCTGATGGTCTCTGACAGTTCAGCCAGCATTCTACAGCCAACAGTCCAATGTGGAGAAAATACCGTGACGGAAGAGCCCTTTTCATATAAGGAGGTTCTGCATTGATAATACTCCCAACACTGACAAAATCTAGTACAGAAAATAACGCTCAGAGCCAAAAAGGGTGTTTTCAATGGTCTCATCTTTGTCTCCTTCCTTACCAGGAAGACATTCCTTGGTTTAGTTCCAGCCTCATTTCTATCCTCCTATGTTTTCAGCTGAAAAACCATCTAAGGTAATTATACCATGCACAAAGAATGCCTTGCGCCTGGAACGCACTGTAACACCTTTAGAGTAAGGATTAATGCAGGGCCATTTTTAATGCTCTGAAAAGGAATACTGCACTGTACAACTAGAGAGCATCTCCCCACGAGTGTCAGCTTTGCTGCTCAGACACAAAACTTCATTTGCTCTTAACCCAGAATATGGTTTTTATCTCCGCAAGGATTCTCTGACCGCATAAAATTTGCCGCTTGTTCCAGCGCCAAGCGTGTGGATAGCTGTTCTGCAGCATCTGGTGCGTAGAATATAACAATTTTCTACAAAGAATGTGACTAGGCTGTCATCAAATGCCTGCTCTTTCTGAGAGATGGGAAAGACATTTTGCAGCCAAGTGCCTTATGCAACTGAGCCCTTAGGAAGGGTGTGTGGGCGTGATCTGGAAACGGAGCCGGTACTTTGGCTCAAAGTTATCTGCGCATCATTTTTTTTCCAGCACCACACAAAGCAAGAAACATACTGCTAATAGAAGAGAAGTGGACTAGCCTACCGCATTATGCGTCAGTATGCAAATAGCAGGCTCTCATTCCAAGATATAATCCAGAACAAGTGCAGAAAGATGCAACTCCAGTGCAGAATGGGCTTGGAGCCATTAAAGGAAACCAGAAGTACAGCATGCGTGCCCCCACCCCCCAAAACCCTCTCTTGTCTCTGAGACACTGACAAGCAAGGCTGCCTTATAGCCTTTATGGCAAATGTGATTGTTGGCATTTATTAGTTGTATATCGTAAGTCCAAGGTAGGCTTATCAAAATGCAAAAAGCTGGATGCAAGGAGTTATGAATAGAAAATAATGCCTTCAAATAGCATGCTTTCAGGAGGGTTTGGAATTTCCTGGAAATGAGACAAACAAAAGGATTTCTTCCTGACCACTCCTTAAGGTTGCTAATGTACAGGGCAGACCTGATCAATACATAAGCTAAATGACACCTCAATGGGAAACCACGAACTTTTGTTTACTAAGACAAATAGCAGCTATCTGAAATAGTTAGCACCTGAACAGCTTCTCTGTTTACCAAAATGCAAAGGTGCAGCCCTCTTGTTTAAGATGCAGTGGAAACAACTGGTTGTCTCAAGTGGCCCCTACCATAAAGACAAACTCTGACTCATCTCAGACATTGGGACCCCCGCAGAAATTTGGCTGTGCCCCTGCTGGAATTCAAACATTCCCACTCTGGATCTGATTGGTTGGCCCAGAGTATAAAATCAGCTCTTTTCAGCCCATAGTTGGGCGGACTTTGTCCGACACCTACACACCCTGCATCCTTCCTGCTGAAAATGACTAATTCTCCCACATGAGCTGAAAACCACAAGCTGAAACACTGGCAATCCTGCCTTGCTCCGGATCTGCAGTTCTGCTGGCCTGCTAGGCAGCCTTGACCTCTGATCCTGCACAAAGCCTTTTCTGCCTGAGAGAGAGAACCTGCTTCTGTTTCTCCCAGCTGCATCTGGGTCCTTGCTGCATTCTGAAGACAACCTGCATAGTCCTCAAGTTCCTGCTGCCATGTGCTCTAAAGAAATCCGTTTCGGTGAGAAAAGCAGTTGCATTACAGCATAGGGTATCCTTTTAGAATAGGCGATTTTCTTTCGTTCTTTTTCCCCTGCTTAGCTCTACAAAGCTAAAGACTGGGAATCTCTTTTGCTTATGTTTGGCCCTCTGTGCAGCGCTTCCTTCCTTCATTTTTTTTTTACTATTTTTAATACTGATTATTATTATTAAAAACCATTTTTCCTATTAAGAAGACAGACTCTGGGGCTTCACTTCTTGCTGTTTAAGCATACAAACTGTCCTAGGGTTTTATTTAAGCCATATACATAAAAAGATCCCAGCGCAGGTGTCCTGAGTGAGCTATTTCCCCAAAAACACCAGGAGGGATGCTACCAGAAGCATTCTGTCCATACACAATGAACAACCTTGTCCTCCACTGATGTAAGTGGTTCAAAATGTTCTTTTTAAGGGTCTTTTCTTAAGCGTGTTCTAACAGTTAGAGAGACGGACTCTTATCTGGTAATGCTGGGTTTGACTCCTCTCTCCTCCACAAAGCCAGCTGGGTGACCTTGGGCTAGTCACAGCTCTCTTCTGAGCTCTCACAACCCCACCTACCTCACAGGGTGCCTGGTGTGGGGAGAAAAACAGAAAGCTTTGTTGGCCACTTTCTAGTCTTCTCCCCACAACAGACCACCCTGTGGGGGAGGGCAGAATTGAACCTGGTATTCCCAGATAAGAGTCCGGCTCCCTCACCAGTAGACCAGACTGTCTCACAAAGGACTCCCTTGGTTGAGTATGTGTGCATAAGTCATCATCATCATCAGTTTACTGATTAATCCACGTTGACCGTATCAAAACCAAACATATGCAGAGTACTTAAAACCAAATGTAAAATGTAAACCAACTGAATACCAGAATAAAAAATCCTGAATAGAGATGTGCATGAATATTCGTCCCATTTGAAATTTGTATGAATTTGTCCAAATTTGGACATTCAAATTCAAATCAAATGTTGGTAAATTTGAAGACTGACATTTGAACGTGAATTTAATGTTTCTAGAGATTCATACAAAACTTCCTTACATCTGTGAACCTGGGGAGGCAGGAAAGCGGCTGCCCAGGCACATCTGCAATGGATCCAAAGTGGATCCAGAGTGGATTCAAAGTGAATTGAAAACAAATTTGACATGTTTGGGCCTGTCCTCAAGCAATTTAAAGTCTCTAAAACTCTTCTTTTGCCTCTGAGCGCCCCCATGCCAGAGTTTTTAACGAGCTTCCAGCACTACAAAAGCAGGAAAACCTGCAACAAAATACATGCACTTTAAAGAAGAGTTTCAGCACTCTTTCTGGAAGTCACGGGTTTTCCTCGCAACATTTACCATGGGGACGCTCCGGGGTATTAGGGGTGTGGCTTCTCTTCTATCTAATTCCCTAGGCGGCAATTCGCTACATATCGCGCTAGGTGTTGCCATGGCGCAACCTTCTATTTGGCACCTTGGGTGAGCGGGTCACTACTGGCATGGGTGGGTGGGTGGATGGGTTGGATTTCCCCACAGTTTCTCCGTGCTCGCAATTTGTCAGTGTCCGGGAAAGCTGCCAACACACGCACAAACACACAGCTGATAAGAAACAGCTCACTTGCCAAGGCAGTTCAGCAACACAGCAAACGTAGTCCAGAGAGAAGAAGTCAGGAAACAGTCTGAAGTCCAGGATTTATGAGGGCAACACAACAGTCCAGTCCGAGGTCAAGCTAGCCAGGTATTCAAGGTCTGGGAGTCAGATACAGCAGCCTTCTCTAAAGGAAAACCATTAGTTTCTGACAAAGGGCTTGGGCATCTGCCTGGGGTTTTATCTTTACAGATTCAGTTCACAGCTGTAGGTGATCTGCGTGTCTCTCTGCAAGTCTTTTTGATCGTCTTAACCCTTCCTTCTCTGCTCTCCTTTGCTTAAAGTTAGGGATCTCAGGGCTCTGCTGTTCCATGTCTCCCACATCCTGCACTTCTGCTGTGGTAAGGCTGGGCTGCTGAACCCCAGGCTCCAATGCGGCTGGGGGGTCAGAACTAGGTCCTGGCACCACCTCGGGTTCCTCCTGTACCTGAGGAAGTGAGTCCTCCTCATCCTCTGAGTCCTCCTCCTGCATGACCATGACAGTCAGTACCCTTGGCCTTCAGGTACTGTGTGGCTGGAGACGCCACCTGGCATTCTTTCACCCAAATTACAGCAGGGGGCGGTACAAGGTAGGCCTAGGCATGATGTCACTCTGTCAATCAGAGAGGAGGCGGGGAGAAAAAGATGCGCGCAAAGAAAACACGCTTCCTTGGGAATGGAAGGTGCGTTTAAAATGCGTGTTTTGCTGAGCCTCATGCAGATGCTTATTCTGGAAGTGCAGGGCGCTTTTAAGGTCCGCTTCAATAGAGTGATGGCAGAGGGGGCCCACAGAGGCAAATAAGTCTTTGGGGAAGCAGCCTTCGTAGTGGATATGTGGGGGATACATAGCAGACTTGTACTGACATGAGTACTGAACATTTGTATTGAATTCAAATTTTACTACATTCAAAGGGGAGCTATTTGAATGAATACAAATTTTCTTGCATTTGATTCGATACAAATCAAACACACACACACAAAAACACTCATGTGCATCTCCGGTACAGAACTAAGGGAACACAAGGAACTGGAAGAAAGTCTAAAAGTTTGGTGCCAACAACTGTAGTTAGCTATTGGTCTAAACCAGAGAGGACCACAGGGGGAACGTCAAACTCCTGCCCGCTGCTGCTTGCAATCAGATCCCGTAAAGGGCCCGAGGATCATGTGCAGGAACGCACGCCCTGTATCCTCGTTTGAGAATCACACCCCTTAAAGATCATTCAGCCTTCTTTGACCAACCCCTGTTCATGCACCTCAGGTAAAAAAGCACCCGAAGGTCCTTTTGGCAGGTAAGGGGTTAGCACCAGAGAGCAGACCAGAGGCAGAAAATTGCATGGCAGACAGGGAAACATGCCAGCCAGAACAGTTGCGGCTTATGTTCAAAATCTGACGCAGCTTGGAGACCACTGCTGTCAGCTATCATCAGGCCAGGACTAATTTAACTGCAGTGAAAACATGAACACATGCATGCGCTCTTTCTGGATTTCTAGTCAGAGGTGCCTTTTGCCATTCCTCTGTTCCAAGAAAATCACTGAGACTCAAACCTGTGACCTTCTGCTTTCCACAGTTGCTCCACAGGGGAGTTACAGTCACCGCCCTATTTGGTAAGTCCAACAACATTATCATTCTTGGAGGTTCTCCTCCTTGTGGCCTCGTTAAGAACATGAGGACTTAGGAGGAGCCCTGTTGAATCAAGCTACAGCCCATCTACCCCAGCAGCGCATCTCACACATTGGCCACCAATTGCTTCTGAGCATTTGCAAGCAAAACCACCTGCTCTAAGTTCCCTGCAAGTGGCCCTCAGAGGCATCCTGTCTGTCTCTCCAACCTGGAGGGGGTACCTGGGCATCCATTCTAGTAGGCATGGATATACCTGACCTCCATGGATTTATCTAGTCCCTCTACCAGGAAACATAGGGCAGTCCAAGCAAAAGGGGGCTATTTTAAAATGTTTAATCTAAGTGTGATAAATGTCCCATTGACTCCTTTTTCTGCCACCGTCTCATTTTGGAACTAAAGGATGCTTTAATTACATTGTTAACCTAAATGTAATTAATCTTGGATTTGGATCTATATTTTTATTTTATTTTATTTTATTTACGAATTTATATCCCGCCCTTCCCCAAAAGGTCCCGGGTGAGTCACAATGATAGAAAAGATAAAATATAATAAAGTAATTTTTAAACACATTTAAAATATAATGCTTCCCTCTCTCCCTGATAGGACAGCACCCACAGGAGGAGGAGGAGGAGGAAGAAGAAGAGTTGGTTTTTCCGCCTCGCTTTTCTAGCCCATTTAAGGGGACTCAAAGCAGCTGACAAACCTTCTGTTCTTCTCCCCACAACAGATCACCCTGTGAGGTAGGTGGGGCTGTGAGAGCTCAAAAGAGAGCTGTGACTAGCCCAAGTTCACCCAGCTGGCTTCATGGGGGAGGGTAGAATCGAACCCAATATTTCCAGATAAGAGTCTGATGCCTGGGTGAAGAGGGACATCTTAACCAGACACTGGAAACCATAAAATGTAGGTGTCCGGCAAACCTTCCAGATAGAGGCTATTCCAAAATCTGCGGGCCAACACCGAAAAGGCCCTCAGGTATGAGTTCTCCTTGCTTGGCCAACATTTTCTCACTGAAGGTTTGCCAGGAATGCTTTGTCAAATACAATGTAGCAGAAGGCCTTTAAAACCATTAAGCAATAGGCTCCCTCGACAGCATGAATTAAAATCAAAATAAAACCTAAAAAGCACTGTTTCATCTCATCAGCTGCTCTCGCAAAGTAAAAACAAAACTTTGGCATTTAATCTAAACAGTCACTGACTCACGCCACCAGCGCCATCTGAAAATTGGTTAAATGCACCAAAAAGTGACTGATATCAGAGTGTCTAAATTCCTGCTTAATGAAGCTTGATGCATTAGGCTTGAGTGGGTGGAAGGATCGCTTATGCAACAAGCAAGAGAGTTTTTATTAAGATCATCCTGGTGTTGTTTTTTCCCTGCACTCTCTCTGTGTGTTTTCTTTTCTTACTGCAAATCATTTCCCAGAAAATTAAAAGGGCTCAAATTGTTGGTAATTTAACCAAGTTAACATTGCAAATGAACAATCCTTTCTTTTTCCTTGACAAAGCAAAGAGCTCAGGGGATTATGTTGTGCAGTCCCCTCCTTCACCAGTCTCTCTCTCTCTCTTTTTTCCCCTACTACATGATTGTCCCAGTTAACAATAGCATGTACGCTCCCCGCTTCCAGAGCAACGAGGAAAAAATGAAATAGATTTACATAACCAAGTTTCCACTTAATCAAAGGCATGCAAAACCCTGTTTGTGTCTAATTTGTTCTCATCCTGTGAAATGATCCTCCTCCCTCAACCACCTCTTTGTTTGGAAACTGGAGATCAAGGAAGCATCCACACAGGCCCTAAAATATGGGATCATCCCAGCACTAGCCTGGGATTGTCTCACATACCTGTAGCAATCCCAACATCGGTCCAAAGTATAGGTGTGAAAGCCTGTAGTGTAGCAATATGGACTTACTTGTCTGGACACCTGCTCCAGGACTCTAGGTTGCTGGAAATGGCCACCATGGATACAAACTCGGGTCAAAAATGCCTCCTGTGCATTTGCAGGGGGCAGCGATTGTGCACACCTGAGTACTTCATGCCATCAATACCTGGAAACATGCACTAGGGAGGAGAAGGGGAGGGTCCAAAAAGGTCTAGATAAGCTTGAACAGTGGGCTGAAACAAACTGGATGACATTTAATAGGGACAAAAGCAAAGTCCTACATCTTGGTAAGAACAATAGTAAAAACGAATACAGAATGGGAGGAATTAGGCTGAGTGAAAAGGATCTGGGTGCACAGGTGATCACAGGATGAACAGGAGCCAACAGTGTGATTCAGTTGCAAAAAAGGCAAATGTCATCCTAGGATGTATCAAGATGAATATTGAGTCTAGATCACGAGAAGTAATTATTCCTCTTTACTCTACCTTGGTCAGACCTCATCTAGAATATTGTGTTCAGTTCTGAGCCCCCCAATTTAAAAAAGACATTGACAAACTAGAGCAAGTCCAAAGGAGGGCTACCAAAATGGTGAGTGGTCTGGAAAGCATGTCCTACGAGGAAAGGTTGAAGGATCTAGGAATGTTTAGCCTACAGAAGAGAAGACTGAGAGGAGACATGGAGTGTTTTTCCACTGTCACTAGAAGTACCCATTAATGGGTACAAAAATGCCATTACGTACCCATTAATGGGTACTTAATGGGTACTTTTAGTGACAGTGGAAAAACACCCAAGATCACGGTCTTCAAGTATCCGAAGGGCTGTCACAGTGCAGAGGGGGCGTCCCTATTCTCACTTGCACAAGATGGGAGGACTAGAAACAACAGTATGAAATTTCAAGGGAGTCAGTACAGATTGGATATTAGGAAAAACTTCCTGACAGTGAGGGCAATCAGCCAGTGGAATAGGTTCCCACGGGAGGCAGTGAGTTCTCCTTCGCTGGACGTCTTCAACCACTACATCTGTCTGAGATGGTTTAGGAAATCCTGCACTGAGCAGCGGGTTGGACTGGTAGACCCCCAGAGGTACCTTCCAACTCTATCATTCTATGACTACGCCATCTCAGGAGCAAATGAGCAAACAGGTAAGGACTCATGCTCAACTCATGATTTTGACACTGAGAGTTAACTGCAGGATCTAAGCAAGATCCCCGGTTTTTCCTCTCGATGTCTGGAGGAGGCAGCCCAAAGGTGGGGCATTTCACTGGAGAGGTCTAAAATTGGCAGCAGCAGCACACCACGCTGACAAACCATCCCGGGGACAGCTGGAATGACTCCTGCAAGGTAAGTGTGAACAGGCCCAAAGTGTGGTGGCCACAAGACACAGAATGGCCACCGGAAGGGTAAAAGGATACACTCTCTGCAGTTTTCTGCTGAGTCTAAAAACTGAGAGCAACTACTCTATAATCTTAAAGAGCAATTGGAGAGCATCTTTCAGCTGGATATTTTGCTTCCATGAGAGCAAATGGATTTTCATAAGGGCTTTGGCATGGGGATCGGGCAAAAAAAATTTCTTCACCTTCGTAATTTATATAAGTTGTGAGGGTTTGAAACTTCGCATTTGAATTGAATACTGGGTACGTTCAAAGTCTGTCGTCCGCACGTGGAAGCTTTTGTGCCTTTCTTCAAGGCTTCAGAAGCGGATTTGGAATGGATTCAGAAGCACGTGGCGGTGACAAGGATTCAAATCCAAAGCAAATTCGAAGCCCAGCACATTTGAAGTGGCTCTGTTCTCACAAATGCAAAGTTCCATCCTATTCAATTTGACGTGTGAATAGGGGACCCATGCACACCACTTCTTTGGCAGGCATTCATGTACTTCTGGGGAAATTTGCCCCAAAGGAGCCCATTTTACAGAAATGCTGAGTACTGCCTCTTACACCGTTTCCTCTTAGCATTCAAGAAAGATATGGAGTGGCAGTTGCATTGTATGCACAGACCGGCAACATCTGTCCAGAGCTTCTTGAAGAAATTTCACCTAGCCCTGCCAGCAGATACTGGGGCTGGATCCTGTTAGGCCTTCTCCGTGCCAAAGCTCCAGCTGAGATCAGGTTGTTATTTAGTTTCACCAACCTGACTAGATTATGCCTAGACTCATCCTAGAACACTTCACCCAGTATTTTGGGAACCGGTTCTAGTGAGCAGAACTCCTTTCTTAACTCGCCATACTCCTTTCTTAACAGCCTTCCTGTGATATCCTTCTCCCCAGGTTAATTAATTTTAATTGTGTCTCCACCGCTCTCTTTGCCATTACAAACATTCAACAGCGCTCACAGAAGCGGATAAATACTTTCGCTGCCAAACTCACTGCAGAGTTTTGTTAGGCAAACACAGTATATTTTCTGGCCGTTTTTAAACAAACCGGGCTGAACAAACCTGTGATTTAGATCACAGGGAGGCATTTGCCAAGCTGGAAGAAACATAAAGAGAGCTGTGGACAAGACGCGGGCGAGATTGTGCCCCATTGGCGCCCCTGGGCCGGCTCCCGCTCTCCGCCTGCATGGAATCGGGCTGCCTTTGTTTCAGCAACTGTGAACCCTGGTGGAGCAGAAAAAGCTT
The DNA here is from genome assembly GCA_023333525.1 of Aspidoscelis tigris stejnegeri. Classification (NCBI taxonomy): domain Eukaryota; kingdom Metazoa; phylum Chordata; class Lepidosauria; order Squamata; family Teiidae; genus Aspidoscelis; species Aspidoscelis tigris. The sequence continues at coordinate 1,938,645 of JALMGA010000022.1, read as the reverse complement.
TACATTCTTCCCCCTCCTCGGATGAAGAGTGTATAAACAACAAGAGTGTATAGAGCTCTCGGGGTGCAAAGGATTCCACCATTCTTGGCTCCAAGACCTCACAAGGTTTGTTTATTCTCCAAAATGCCCTTGATGAGAAAAGGACAAAGAAGTATCTCTGTGGCAACAATAGGCAAACATGGACACACTCGAAAACAACAACAACAACAACAAAAACCCCACAGCCTTCTGCAAGCAAGCCTTCCCCAAAATCCTAGAGGGTTTTTTGTTCACCAGCTTGAATGCTAATACAATGGAAATTTGGAAGGCAGCAATTAAGCCGCAATGGCTCTTTCCAACTTCAAAGTTGCCCTAATCACAAAGGCTGAAAGCAAGCAAATGCTGCCAATGAAAGGGACTTCCTTGTGTCTGGTGCACTGAGGTCCCAACTTCCAGGCAACAGCTTTGGCAAAATGCTACGTTATGTATGTAACTTGTGATGTGACATACCGGCAGATAACGCGCACAGAGCCCAGCAGGGGGGCCTTTGACAACTGACAGATGGTACCCTCGTCAATGTCAAGCTGGTTTAAGTGCCTTCCGAGGTCTTCTGGAACGGCACCCAGTGCGCCCATCACCACCGGGGAGGGATGCGTGCGGATGTTCCAAACATCCGAAATTCGACTGATTTCGAATAGAATGTCTAACACGTTCTAACTGAAACATCTGAACGGATTTCGAATGTTCCAAAACGTTCGTTTGAATTATTCGAAACATTCAAAAATACATTACATACGTATCTGTACAAATCTCATACGTATCTGTACGCATTTGCGCTGATAGTACAGGATGAACACGGGACGCATATGGGATGTGTACAAAATGCGTACAGATGAGTATTATGCATACGGACATTCACGTTCTCTTACCCGGACTTCCCAGTGCTGCAGCGCTGACAAAAGCTACCTTCCGGTGTTTGTGTTCAAATGCCACTTTGCAGCTACGCTTCTATTACGGGGCTCGTTCTCCCAAGCAATTACACTGATGAAAACACCTTGCCAATGAGCTCGCTCTAATTAAAGGCAGAGCTGAATGCACGTGCTCACTAGATGCATTTGCCACTTGCCGCTTCCACACTGACAGCAAAACCTCCCCATATTCAGGGCAAGTGCAGCAGGTCAAGATTAAAACTAGACTGGTTTGGAGTGGGGGGAGGCGCGAGGGGGGAGGGAGCACAGACAGGGAAGAGAGGATAAACAGCCTTTTCAGGAACAAATGATTGCCAGACCCCATGCAAAGCCTCTGCTAATGACAAGATATTACGACACAGGTTAATGGAAACCAAATACCAATTTAACACAGGCAACCTCGAGCAAATTGGGTTCAGCTCATCAAAAGCCCTCCAAGAGGTACTTTGAGCCAAGATGATGGGGAGAAATCATTAGCGCAAGGTGGCAGAAAAAGAATGGCTTGTAATTTTTTTCCCTTTGAAGGGATTAGTGCAAGTATATCAATGGAAGGTTGAGGGAGGCGATCCTCTCTCTTCCCCCATTACACCTTTTGGACAATCAATAAACTTCTGAGGATAGATATTTACCCTGTGCGGTCCGCTGCCCCATAAGACATGTTCCACTGGAAGCTCGCAAACATTAAATAGATCGAGTAGTTACAGCTAAAATGGCTTTAAAAGACTGAGATAGAGAGCTAGAAAGTGGTGCTAGAGAAAGAGAGAGAGGGATGGATGGATGGATGGATGGATGGATGGATGGATGGATGGATGGATGGATGGATGGATGGATGGATGGATGGACAGAGACAGACGGATGGACGGACAGATGGACGGATAGATAGATGGATAGATGGAAGGAGGAAGGGAGGGATGGACACGCGTTCCTACCTGCCCACGTGCGAAAGGGGAACCCATCCCCATGTGTCCTAGCCGATCCCAACATGGGTAGCTAGCGAATCAGAGCCGGTGGCGCATGCAGATGTACAATGCTGCCGGCCATGCTGGCCACTTTGGAGCATGGCGAACACTCATGCACATATCCAGGTAGGCCACACCCCAGGTAGATGGGTGCGCGGGGGGGGGGTGTTACTGCGGGCTCTAGAGCATACCCTGGAGCATGCAGGAACCCAGGGAAGGGACCGGACAGGCCTGCCCGCCCGCCCCTGGGTCTTACATCACCCAATGGCGACAGGCCTGGGGCGGGGGCCTTCAGCTGTCAGGGAGGAAGCATGCAAACACTCTCCCTCCCCAACAGCTGTGGGACGGGATGGGACGGGACAGCTGGAAACGCCTAGGCGGGTGTAGGGCACCCTGGGACGGGACGGGGTGGTTCCAAACAGAACCACTGGCCCAGCAGAGCGAATGCTCTGACCCAGGGCATCCTACACGTGCGAATGGGCCTCTGATTGCATTCCTCAATCCTTCCCATTTCTCTTTGGTCCCTGAATAAGATTTCCTTCCAGGTTAAAGTAGCCAGTGTGCATCCATCGAAACACTGACACCACTGACACAGGGGAGTCCTTGTGTGTTTGCCGTATTTACATCCGGATGCTCTTTTCCTTTGTTATTATGTTTCGCTATTTTGTTTTGATACCCTTGCATCACCTGTCCTGAGACTGTCATAATGGTTGAAAATAAACTAATAAATTAGCTGGCGAAGCCACTTGTACTTTTTTAAAAACTCTTTATTAGAATTTTTTTAAACAACTTTAAAACATCATCTTTTTGTACAATGGCATCATAGATTATTTTTACACCCGTTTTTTGGATCTCATTTGTGTACCTCTTCTTCTTTTGCTCCCATCAATGTTTCCTTTTTCTTGCCTGCCAACCCTTTGATCAACAATCAAATCCATCCGTGATTACACCAATTTGTTGTAGACAGTCAATAAAGGGGCTCCAATCATTTACAAACGTATCTATTGTTCTCTCTTTTATAAAATTTGTTAATTCGTCCATCTCTGCCAGTTCAATCAATTTAATTAGCCATTCCTCCACCGTGGGGATTTCAACGTGTTTCCATTTTTGTGCATATAACAATCTTTCTGCACTTGTCATATCTAAGACCATTTGACCTAAACTTTCATCTATTATTCCTAACAAAAATATTTCTGGTCTAAAAGGAATACGTACCTTTAAGATCTGTCTCATCACGCTATGTATTTGTACCCAATTTTTTTTTTTTTGCTTTTTCACAAGTCCACCATATATTCTTTGTAGAAAATGCTGATGTTCTGACTATACCCATTAGTAGCCCACGGTTCCAGACCAGGAGCCAACTCTGTCCCGCTAGGTGTTCCTGAACTACAGCTCCCATCATTCTTCACAAAACAACTGAATATTCCTTTCCCAGGCCTGGAGGTGGTTTCAGAACAGGAGGAGAGAACGCTGCATGCCCAAGGAAAACCTTTAATTTCGTTCCAATGGCAGGCATTTCATTTAATCCTCTCTCAACGCTTAACCCAACAGGTGCATCTCTTTGTAGCCAAGGAGGGTGAAAATGTCAGTAATTCAATCCCTGACTTCAGCCAGAAAACACGACACACCCACCCTAATCCAGACAGGAGGGCAAGAAAAACAAACCAGCATCTTTCATGCAGAAAGAAAATGAGAGGGAGAGAATTGCTGAGCATCTGTTAGCTCAACTTGAGAATCTAAATACTGGGCTAGGGATACGCACAAATATTCGTAACATTCGATACTGGTAAGAATGCGGACGGACGCGGACATTCGTATAAGAATCGAATGTTACGACATCTGTGCATTGACATTCGTATGAATAAGAACGTTTCGGAACATTCTTGATACAGGGAGGAGGGAAAGTGGCTGCACCAGCCACATCTGCAATGGATCCAGAGTGCATTCAACATGGTTTGAGAGCAGATTCAAAGTGGATTCAGGGTGGATTTGACACTTTCAGAGCAGATATTCTAAGGGATATGTATTGGATACGTATCAGATACATATGCATTTGTACTGGATATTTACACGGATTTGTATCGAACAGAATCCTACCGCATTCAAAGGGGATCTATTTGAATGAATATGAATTTTCTTACATTCAATTCAGTATGAATCACATGCAAAAAAAAAACCATTTGTGCAAAAAAACCCCACTCTGGACTTCTCCTGAAGTCCAAGAGCAAGCTGCTCTCATGTTCATTCTGGATCCTTTTCCTTACCACTCCCAGGAACTTGAAAAATCCTTCTTTTAAACACTTTATCTATGTACTTATGGCACGCATAATCTAAGAGCGTCTGCCACTCAGCGGTATGGCAACTGTTTGATATAATTACCAGTTTGATCCCTGATCTCACCATAAAAGCACACAATGGCAAATGACTTCTATATCTCCTCCAAGAAAATTTCCCAGAAGTGCCCAAGGAGCATGGGAGGAATTATAGCTCAGTGGCAAAGCAAACAGTCTGGAAAGTGGAGGGATGCTTGTTCAATCCTCAGCTGCTCCTCAAAGTAGGTAATGCCAACCCACTTCTGGATTTGGGCCAAGAAAGCTGCCCAAAGGAGCCAGCAGAAGTCAAAGCCAGCTGAGTGATGCTGATCATTGTAGCGTTGATATCTCACCATTCCTCCAAAGAACCCAAGATGGCAGAAATCACCCTCTGCTCCTCTGTTTTATCTTCACTATAACCGAACCAGGTTGGTCTTGTGGTTAGCGTGCTGGACTTGTATCTCCTAGTCATAGGGTTTGATTGCACACTCCTCCATGAAGCCAGCTGAGTGGCCTTGGGCAAATCACAGATCTCTTTTTGACCTCTCACAGGGTGTCTGTGGTGGGGTGAAGGTTTGTTAGATGCTCTGAATCCCCTTAAACGGGTGAGAAAAGCCAAATCTTCCTCTTCTGTAAAGCAGTTGATAGTCAAGAACTAGCCCAAGTTCACCTAGACAACCTCCAAGGCCAGGTGGGGATTCAATACCCAGGACTCCTGTCCAGGACACTGGCTCTGTGGCCCTAACTACACAGTTGCTAATCTCCAGTAATCCATCCACAGATCTAATGGAAACAACTCTTATGGGATAAATACAAAGAGTTCCCCCAAATCCTAGCATTCATGTTGGTTTTCTTAGGAAGAGACAAGTAAACAACACACATCAATGGTGCCCTAAAAACCAGGGGCATGCAAGTTTAAGAACTGGACCACAGCTGACCGAGGTCTGGGTCAGACCAACTAGAGTGAACACAGGAACCTGTCTAAGGTGTGTGGGGTGGGTGGGTGGTGACAAAGGGCATTTCTCCCTCAGGCCTGTGCCAGCCGGAGAGGCAAAGAAGCAGAAGGTGTTACCAACTTCTGCCTGCTTACCTTACAAGCTGATGGGGAAAAAAGGAAAGCACCGCTGGCTGAATTCCAAACCTCCAAACCAGTTTAGCCCAGTTCAGTTCTGTTCTGTTCAAGTGTGAGCCAGCTGAAAGAACAGGCTGTACATATGCCTACTAAAAATGCAAAACTGGGCACAGTTACAAGTGTACTTTTTGATCATCACGAAGAAGAACAAGGGTTTTAACACTGAGCAAATGGAAGGAAGGGAGAAAGGGAATTTGAGAGCACCAATATCCTCGGTCGAAGGTCCAGTTCAGGACCTTTGCCAGCCAGCAGCCACAAAATGCTCCAAAGGAAATGAGCAGCGGGGAGCAGGCAGAACCTCAGGATTTGTTTATTCTCCTGCCCATTGGTTCAAGCCCGTGAGCAGACGCCGTAATTTCAGGCGGCTCCGGCTTGATTAATGTGTCGCTCCGAACAGCCCTTTAAAGACCTAATAAAAACTGAAACGGAGTGCAGGAACATCTCATAATTGTCCCTCTGATCAGCGCCAGGAACATGTGGCTGTTTTATAGAGACAGCAAGATGGAGAGGAGAGAGAGGGAAAAAGGAAGAATGAGAGACTCAGACACAAAGAGTGATACTACCAATACTTCTTGCAACATACTTGTGAACAAAAACCTAATTACCATCAATTAAGATGGGAAAGCCTATTGGAGATGGGGCTACTGCTGTTTTTATTTCATTTTTAATTATTTCATATTGCAACCTTAACACTTTTAACTCCCAAAATGGAATCTCTCATACATTTATGTTACCATCATTCGGTCGTTAACTATAAATCACTTCCTCTGTTCTTTGGAATCTAGCTGGGTCAAGTGGTTAGGAAGCCGGACCCTTATCTGTGAATACCGGATTCCATTCTGCCCTCCCCCATGAAGCCAGCTGGGTGACCTTGGGCTAGTCACAGCTCTCCTCTGAGCTCTCACAGCCCCACCTACCTCACAGGGTGTTCTGCTGTAGGGAGAAGAACAGAAGGTTTGTAAGCCACTTTGGAGGAGGGTGGAATCAAACCCGGTATTCCCACATAAGAGTCTGGCTCCCTAACCACTAGGCCAAACTGGCTCTAGTCCAGCATCCCATCTCACACAGTGAGCATCTCAAGCAGAAGACAAAGGCAAAACTTTACCTGCTCTTGACTCCCTGCAAACAGTTTTCAGAGGCCCCTGCTGCCTGTCTCTCCAACCTGGAGGTGGTACCTAGGCATCCACTCCTGACACACCTACCCTCTGTGAATTTATCTTTCTTAAAGCCATCCAGGCTGGTTGCTGTTGCCACCTCTTCTGGCAGCAAATTCCTCAGCCTGATGACCCTCTGGGTGAAGAAATCCTTCCCCTTGCTGCTTATGGCTCTCCTCAATGCTTCTTCAAGATCTGTGGGACCCTATGCACTTTGCTCAAAGCAATATTATCACTGCGTCCGACTTCTCCCAGATTTCTGTGACCCCACCCCCACCCTGTACCACCCACCCTCCCTCTTTTCATTTAAGCCAACACAAGCTTTAAGGAACTTATCACAAGCTTCTTGTTACAACACGCTGAAGTCTGACATTCAATACCTCGGATGTGAAGATTCATTCACACACACCCACCAAAGCTGGCAATAACCCCAAAAATGTGGCTTGCCTTCCTAATGTGCATAATGCACACTGCTAGGATCACCCCGTGACATTTGAATGTTTTCCTTAATGTCATCTTCATGACGGGGTAAAGATGAGACAGCTAAATGCATTGTGCTGTCATGCAGCCTAAATCAAAGCCAGCATCAGACGCGAGTGCAGGCCATGCGCCTTGTAGTTCCTAATGAGAGTTCCCCCGCCCTTCCCAAATGCTGATGTTTGCATTGTTCCCAGTTTGCGCTTAGGAGGGCAGGAGAGAAGCAACAAGATTTACAAGGTCAGAGTGATCTTTAAGCATCTCTCTCTCTCTCTCTCTCTCTCTCTCACTCACATATATTCACAGACAGATTTAACACTCAATTTTGTTCCATTTGTAGCCACCACATTCCTTGAGCAATCTAGGAACAAAGCTATTTTACATGCCCTGATGTTTAAAAATGCAGGGTACCCAAGCTGTTAAAGTGCAGGGAAGGGGAGCTAGCAAAGAATTCTCTATGGGATGTTGGAAGGAAGACCGGTCCATAAGGCCAAGATGAGCAGTGCCTCCACTGTAGCCAGTGGCTCCAGGTATGAACTGCCTCTTCCTTTCCCCTTCAAAGTGTCATAAGAACATAAGAAGAGGAGACCTGCTGGGTCAGGCCACAGCCAATCTAGTCCATCATCCTGTCTCACACAATGGCCCACCAATTGCCCATGGGCATCTCGAGCAGAAACAAGGACAAACCTTCTCCTGCACTCAAATTCCAGTAAATGGCCTTAGAAGCATCCTGCTTTCCCGCCCCTGCCCCCAGCCTGAAAGATGTACTTAGGCATCCATTCTAGTAGCCACTGATACATCTGTCATCCATAAATTTGTCTAACCCTTTCTTAAAGCCATCTAGTGTAGCTGTTACCACCTCTTCCGGCAGCAAATTCCATAAACTGATGACTCTCTGGGTGAAGAAACACTTCCCCTTGTCGGATCCGACTCTCCTACCCTTCAGCTTCATCAAGCGCCCCTTGGTTCTAGTGTTGCGTGATAGAGGAAAGAAATGTTCTCTGTCCACCTTTTCTATACCGTGCATGTTTTTATATACTTCAATCAGGTCCCCTCTTAAACGCCGTCTCTCCAGACTGAAGAGGCCTAGACGTCGCATCCTGATTTCATAAGGAAGGTGTTCCAGCCCCTTATTCATTCTGGTTGCCCTTTACTGCCCCTTTTCCGGTTCCACAATATTCTTTTTGAGGTGTGGTGTCTGACAAGTTCATCGTGGACAGGTGTACCAAAGGATACTAGAATGGGTGCCTAGTAGGGGTGTGCGCAAACACAATTTTTGGGATTCGATTCAATTCTAATCGAATACACGAACATTCAATTCGATTCAAATCCACATTCAATTCAAATAGATTGGAATCTATTCATTTGAATTTTTAACTCAAATTTCCACATATGAATCTCAACAAGATTCTTATGCACCCTTATGCATCATTATGCATCCCGTATACATCTGTATGCATCTGTACACATCCTGTATGCATCCTGTTTTTATTCCGTGCTGATCTGTACCTACGCATACGGATGCAGGAAAGATGCCTACGTGCAAGTACGCATCGTGTACATACCCGTACACACACAAATGTCCAAATAATTCGAACGAATAGATTAAAAAATCCAAAATTGGTTCAAGAGTTTAAATTAGAATTTATAGACATTCAATTTGAATTTGAATGTCCAAATTTGAACAAATTCAATCAAAATTTGAATGTTTCAACTATTTCTGCACCCTCGTGCCTGGGTACTTCCCTCCAGGTGAGGAGACAGGCAGGAGGCCTCCAAGAGCCATCGGCAGTGAGTCGAGAGCAGGTGAAGGTTTTCTCTTTGTCTTCTGCTTGGGATGCCCAGAAGCACTTGGTTAGGCACTGTCTGAGGATGGGATGCTGGACTAGATGCGTCGTAGCCTGCTCCAGCAGGGCTCCTCATAGGTTCTTATATGTTTATGCGACTGGAACTCGGATAACGTCTAAACCAGTGACGTTGAAAGTTGAAAGTTGATACTTCGCACACTTCAAGAACAAGCAAGCACTACACGCCCAGGTGCCAGAGTGACCATGTGTGTCACCCAAAACGGCTTGGCGTGTCACATGTGACACGCGTGTCATAGGTTGCCCATCACTGGTCTAAACCTACCAAGAAAACACGTATTAGTTTAGTGGTAGTTGAATTTCCCGCTGTTTTCTTGGAAAAAGGTAATGGCAAACTGCTTCATCATTTGCTTAAAAAATTATGTCCACGTCTTCATGGAGCCACTCTGAGACACTCCAACTGAATGCCTGAGAACAACAGTTTATCCAGAGCAGATTGTGTTTTTTAAAAATAATATATATTATTTATATCTATATCTATCATCTTTCTATCTATATCTATAATCTATATCTATCATCTATCTATAATCTTTCTCTCTTTCTATCTACTGACAGTTTTCTCCTGACAGCTGAAAATGACAGCCCGTGTACAACAACCATCCAAACTCTTTCAGGGACGCAAATAATGAAGGTCCCTTCTCCTGAAACTTGATCAGCGAGGACTGAGATACTTTTACAAGGCTGGTTCAAAGTGTGTGTTTGTCTCTGTGTGCGCACACACACACACACACACACACTGGAGGAGAGACTCCAATAAAAACCAAAGAACCATATTTCGGGCAATAGATTTTATGTGGAATATCGTATGGGTCATGAAAGCATGATTTAAAAGCCTGTTGGGGCAAGAGACGCTGGCTAATAAAAAAGGGTGCAAAATCGTAGGCGGCGGGGAAGGTAACTGACGGCGGCAATCCTAACGTGTTTTCAAGAGTGAATATGAGCTAAACGTGCTTTCCAGATAGCAGCAGAAGCAGCCTGCATCTGTGGGGCATTAAGTCAAAAGGGATTAATTGGGTAATTGATCCAGTTTAAGGACCAGCACAGAATGGGGTCAGCTCATATCAAAGACACTGGACAAAGATCGTTTCTTCTGAGCCAATTTGGTCTAGTGGTTAGGGAGCCAGACTCTTATCTAGGAATACCAGGTTTGATTCCTCTCTCCTCCATGAAGCCAGCTGGGTGACCTTGGGCTAGTCACAGCTCTCTTCTGAGCTCTCACAGCCCCACCTACCTCACAGGGTGTTCTGTTGTGGGGAAAAGAACAGAAGCTTTGTTAACTGCTTTGAGTCCCCTTAAATGGGTAGGAAAAGCAGGGTAGAAAAACCAACTCTTCTTCTTCTTCTTCCTGGGCATTTCTTTTTAAATGCTCCTCCATCATTTCTGGACTCTTTAAAGCTTTGCATTAAAGGACTCCTGATGAAGGGCTTCTGGCTGTCCTTCCCTTGTGAATTGCCGTCCTGCCAAACAAGTCCTTCCAAAGCACTTGGAAGCTGCATGTTCTTTTTCATTTCCCTTCCAAGGTCTTCCTCTTTCTACATTGTGCTTTTGAAAATGGAAGCATTTCAGGAAGTCTTCCCTGAATCCCATTATCAAGGAAAAGCAGCCTCAAAATGCTTTCGACCAGTAGCTTGCCTTTCAACCTTTCAACTAGCAGCAACCTCCCTACAAACTTACCAGGCCATCTGAGGCCAGGCCAAATGGTTACTCCAACGCCAAGGACGCCTATTTGGAAACTTTACATTTGCAAAGGGCCACACAGTTTATGCATGTCTGCAAGGCATGGGCCTTAAGTGTAGCAATCTGTCCCAAGGCACAAGGAGGCATCTTGGAACAGCAGGGTGGCCCTGCCCTCATGCAACACATAAGCTTGCCAACCACAACATTATTAAGATATGCAGGTCTGCACATTTTCATGCCCTCTGAATGTACCAAAAAACCCACTCAGTCTTCTGGCCTAGCACCCAAAGCCACAGCAGCCAATTCCAAGAGTTTGAGAACCCCAAAAGCTGAAGGGGGGACTTGGTGACCTTTTTTTAGCTTCCCATCCTATCTCAGAAAACAGTGTTCTGTGCTTTCCCCACCTGGAAATAACACTCTAGTCAATGCTTGGTGTGAACAGGGCAAAAAACATCATCATCATCTTCATCGTTATTGACAGAAACATAAAAATTAGGGATGTGCATGCATGAATACATGAATAGTTCAGACATTCGTTAAGCCAGGGACACGTATCAGATATATACCTATTCATATCAGATCCGTATCGAATGTTTGTACAAATATGTACAAATAGATTCGTATTGATTAGAATTTTGCCACCTCTGAATGTGATCCATTCGTATGAATGCGGATTTTCAAACATTCAATTCGTTTCAAATGGAATGCCCCCAAAACATTCATGCACATTCCTAATAAGATACTACAGGTCGATAACTTGTCTACCTACTATGCTCAAGCTGCTGAGAGGCATAATAGCAGACAGGATTCAAGACTACCTCGAAGACAACATCATAATTCCAGTAGAGCAAAAAGGAAACAAACAGAGAAGCAGGGGCACAAAAGACCAGCTACTGATTGACAAAATGATTCTGGAGAACTGCAAAAGCCAAAAAACAAACCTGCATATGACTTGGATCGACTATAAAAAAGCTTTTGATTCACTGCCACACGGTTGGATCACAAAGTGCCTGGAAACCATCGGGATCAGTCAGAACATCACCAAATTTATAGAAAGTGCGATGAAACACTGGAAGACTGAGCTTTTTGTCGGAAATGAAAGCTACGGACTGATCAACATCAAAAGGGGCATCTTCCAGGGGGATTCATTGTCCCCACTGCTTTTCATCATCGCTATAATCCCACTGTCACTCATCCTAAAGAAAACAAACCTGGGCTATCAAACTGCCAGGAATTCACAGAAAATTTAACATCTACTGTACATGGATGACTTGAAGCTTTATGGAAAATCTGAAATCGAGATCCAGTCACTGACCAACACAGTGCGAATATTCAGCAGTGACATCAGTATGGAGTTTGGCCTGGACAAATGCGCCACAGTGGCACTGAAGAAGGGGAAGATTACTGAAAGTGAAGGCATTGAAATGCCAAATGGTCAAGCCATCAGGTCCCACCAGCCAGAAGCCTACAAATACCTTGGCATCTTGCAACTGGATAACATGGCTATGTGAAATCTGTGGTCAGTAAAGAGTACATCCAAAGGACTAGAAAAATCTTGAAAAGTAAATTGAATGGCGGTAATACCATTAAGGCCATAAACACCTGGGCCATACCAGTCATTAGATACACTGCGGGAATTGTGAACTGGACTCAGTTGGAATTGGACAACTTAGACAGAAAAACCAGAAAACTGATGACGATCCACCATGCACTACATCCTCGGAGTGATGTCGACAGGCTGTACTTGCCCAGGAAAGCAGGCGGTAGAGGACTTTTGCAAGTGAAGCAAACAGTGGAAGAAGAGAAAAATGCATTAGCAGATTACATAGCAGAAAGCAAAGAATCAGCTTTGACTGAAGTCAACAACCAGAAGCTTCTCAAAGTGTAGCAAACCAAGAACCAGTACCGGAAAACTGAAATTCAACGCCGAACTGACAGCTGGCGCAATAAAACACTGCATGGACAGTTCTTGGAGAACATCGAAGGCAAAATGGACACGGAAAAGACCTGGTCTTGGCTTACGAATGGAACATTGAAAAAGGAAACAGAAGGACTGATTCTTGCTGCACAAGAACAAGCAATAAGAACAAATGGCATCAAAGCCAGAATTGAAAAATCAGGAGATGATCCAAAGTGCCGACTCTGCAAAGAAGTTGATGAAACAATCGACCATATACTCAGCTGCTGCAAGAAGATTGCACAAACTGATTACAAGTAGAGACACAATGCTGTAGCACAAATAATCCACTGGAACTTGTGCCAAAAGTATCATCTGCCTGTGGCAAAGAACTGGTGGGATCACAGGCCAGAAAAAGTTGTGGAAAACAAACAGGCAAAACTACTTTGGGACTTCAGGCTTCAGATTGACAGAAAACTGGAGCATAACACTCCTGATATTACAACTGTTGAGAAAGAGAAGGTGTGGATCATCGACATTGCTATTCCAGGTGACAGCAGAATTGAGGAGAAACAGTTGGAGAAACTCACCAGATATGAAGATCTGAGAACTGAACTACAGCGACTCTGGCGAAAACCAGTGAAAGTGGTCCCAGTCATCCTTGGCACACTGGGCGCGGTGCCAAAAGATCTCAGCGGGCACCTAAAAACCATTGGCATTGACAAGATATCCATCTGCCAACTACAAAAAGCCACTTTACTGGGGTCTGCTTGCATAATTCGCCGATACATCACACAGTCCTAGGTGCTTGGGAAGTGCCCGACTAGTGATATAATACAAAATCCAGCATAGTCATCTCGTTTGCTGTGTGTAACTGTTGTTTTACATCATCATCATCAATCATCATCATCATAGTTAATGTCGTTGTCTCTTGGGCCTAAAACACTCCTGTTACACATCATGGTCTGAGAGTTGTTTAAAGCTAATTACACTGCTTTTGGAATGGGGGTGGGGACACTGAAAAAAAATAGAAATTCCCAATTCTGTGCTTGTGTGAACCTTCAGAACTTCACATAACCTCAGAAGTAGATGGATAATGTAGTTATACCACCTGGTACATAGGTGGCACTAGACTTAGTTCTGGGAAGAGTTAGATTATTCTATCACCAGTCTGTTTATATTGGAGACAAAAAAAAAATTCTAGTTTTCCAACAGTCCTGCTTTGCAATCCTCTCATGACCCTGAAATCTCTTTTCCTGTGATTCTTTCTTTGATGGTTTTTCCCATGCACCTGTTTCAGTCATGAGTATTTTGTCTACCCTTCCCAGCTTCCTGCCTGTTTCAAGGAAAACATAGGAACTGACCTCTGAAAAAAAATATGTTGCAATATATCTATTCTTAAAGGCATGTATTTTTCCATTTGTTTGTTTGTTTTACTGGAGAACCGGCTAGCTTTTAACACTATTGTTCCTGTCGTATTTTTATCTCAGTTGCTGACAGAATCATTGTTAACAGCCTGTGGCCAAAACAAGTAAACATTTGATAAAGGAATGCAGAAATTCACAAATGCTCCCTCTTTCATCACTGGAAGTCCACAAACAGCCTCAAGAGCAGAAACCCAATTAGGAGAGATTAGAAGAGAACTAGAAGGCTGGAGAGAGCTAATAATAATAATAATAATTTTAAAAGTCAGCAGTGCTAAGTCTAGGTCAAATGCAAGCATTCTCAGCATGATGGAACAGCATTGCCGGTAGTTTTGTATATCAGCATACGGGTGCAAATTTCAGTTGTAGCCTGGGGACACAGGCTTTTTGGACAGATTGGAACAAGTATCCAGTCAGCTTCTGAGCATGTAAGAACATAAGAACATAAGAGAAGCCCTGCTGGATCAAGCCACAGCCCATCTAGTCCAGCATCCCATTGCACACGGTGGTCCACCCATTGCCCATGGACATCTCAAGTAGAGACAAGGGCAAACCTTCTCCTGCTCTCGAATCCCAGCAAATGGCCTTAGAAGCGTCCTGCTTGTCCCCCCAGACTGAAAGATGTACTTAGGCATTCATTCGAGTAAAAGGGTAGGCACTGTGCTATTCAGAAAGGCAAGCTGTTTTGCAAGGAAAATTGAAGGAGGAGGAAGAGGAGGAAAGAGATCCTGGTTGCAAAATCTACCAGATGCAACGAACAGAGTTTTGGTTCTGTGTTAACTGGAACCCTAACGAACAATTAAGAAATCAGTGTGTTGCAACGGACAAACACGGCCAGTTCAACTGCAGGGCAGCTCTGATCATGTCTACTCAGCCTCTCAGCCATGCTCTGGCTTCTACTCGTGCCCATTGAATGGAATCTAGATGCCAAAGGAGCACAAACAACACTTTTCAGTCCCTCTGCTGCCTCCACCACTCAGGAGGTGCTGGAAACAGCAAAAGGGGCCTTGGCAGGGACCTCTCTACTCACCGAGCCTCCAGCTGGCATGGGTCTGTTTGGATTTGGCTTAGCAGGCATGAGATATATCCAGGATGCGGAGGAAAGGGCACAGGTGCACCAAGCACTCCCAAACATGCTTTATTGTAGCTTAGTAATGACTCGGAAGCTAGAATTGGTACAAAACGCAGCAGAAAGACTGCTATTGGGTGCTTCCAGCTGGGCTGGCTCATAAAACACCAGCCCATAGAGAACTGCATCGTCTGCCATTTTGCTCATGAATCCAATTCAGGGTGATGTTGGTGACTTTTAACCCTGAATGGCCTGGGCCCATGTAGTTGAAAGAGTGCTTCCTTCTGTACAGACAGCCCTAGGAATGAAGATCTGCTGGCTAGGCTGTCATGGCCAGCCCTTGCATCTGAAGACAAGGAGGGTGGCCTTCTTCAGGGTGGTCCCCAGACTATAGAACGGTGATGGCCAACCTATGACACGTGTGTCACAGGTGACACGCCAAGCCCTTTTGGGTGACACACCTGGTCACCCTGGCACCTGGGCATGTAGTGCTTGCTTGTTCTTGAAATGTATGAAATACCAACTTTCAATTGAAGATTTAGCAAATGTAAAGAATTATTCATTTTTGCTTTTAATAAATTACATATATCAAAAATATAACTTTCTTACTAGAGCTACAAATATCACAAAATTATGGATATTTCTGGAAGTGACACAGCACCCGAGTTAAGCTAGGTTTTCTTGTGAATTTTGACACACCAAGCTCAAAAGGTTCGCCATCACTGCTATAGAATAACCTCCCCATGGTGATATGGCAGTGAGAGCAACCCCCTTTCGATGCTTATTGAAAGATTATCTTTTGATACGGTTATTTGGTGGGTGAGGCTACTGTGCTTTGTGAGTGTTAACTTTGTATCTTTTTTCTGTGGTGTATTTTAACACTTTTTCTTCCCTTGCATTTTGTTTTTGTTTTTGTTTTCTTATCATTTTTATGAACTGCCTTTGGGCCACGGATGGGACTGAATATGGATAAAAGCAAAGTATGTGCTTTATTTCAACACTGCCAACGTTTGAGGCTCATTAAAAATATAAGAAACATAATATAAGAAAAATATAAGGCAACAAACGGCCTAGAATTCAACTGCCAGTTAAGGTAAGGACAGGTAAAATCATGCCAAACAAACTAATGGCTGGAGATGATTTACAGAAGGGATGTGCATGAATATTGGTAACACTGGAATCGAATGTTGTCACATTCTAAGACTGAAAACTGAACTTGAATCGAATACTTCTCTGGACCTTCATACGAATATTCTTTACCTTTGTGGACCTGGGGAAAGTGGCTGCCCCAGTCACATCTAACCTAACCTAAAAGAGCCGCTTGAGAGCTTTAGCAATTCAGCAAAGACCAACAAAATTAGCTTAAGATCAATATCTGTGCTATGTTTCTTAATACTGATGTAACCTTATTTTTTCACACGTCTAAAACATCTTCTGCCCCCCACTTTCTTCTTTAGGCTTCATGAACTCTTCTTATAGTTGTTTTATTAAGAATGTATTAGATCCAGAATAAAAGCAAACGCGAAAAGGAAAGGAAACTGAAATTGTGTCTTTCAATGTAACTAACCTGGATCTTGGTTTTTTTTTAAATGCAATGTAGACAGACCCCTGGGCTGTGGTCACACCTAAGGTTTAATCCAGCTTCAGTCCACCTTCAGAGCAAGAGAACACATCAGTAAACTGACTAGTAATTTTCTTTCCACATTATCTATCCCAAAGGTGAATCTTATTTATTAATCTTATCAGAGTTATTTAACACTGAAAGAAAACTGCGTGTCACTTTACTGGTGTATTGTCTCGCTCTGAAAGTGGACTGAAGCTGGATTGAACCTTAAGTGTGACTACAGCCCTGCAGACTTTTAAAAAACGTTCTAACTAGGTTTTTCCCTCTGTCACCAAATAGGAGGAATATACACATAAATTTCCAAGCCCATAGGCAGGTAAAATACAGAGGCTCAGAGTACATGAAGTGAAGCCTCTTGTGCTGTGAAGACAACCCAGCACACTCTCAAACCTGTTGGCAGTTTCTTCCTTCCTTTCTTAAACAAAACAAAATTAACACCCAGAATACAAAAGTCCCATTCAAACTGCAGACCGCAGCCTCTGCCTTCGATCGCAGATGGGAGCTTCTGTCCACTCAAAGGCTGCTGCTGGCCGCCTTGGAACCCACCCAATGCTGACGGAGCGACAGCAACAAAAGGCAGCCCTGGAAGCCCTTGGCTCTGCGACGCGCCTCTCCATGATTTAGTGGCCGCGGCATTCGGGTCTTGGCAGCGGCAGCCACTGCGGCGGCTTTTGAAGGGTTCTTCTCACCTCCTTCCCGGGCTGAGGGGAACAGGAGCGATTCCTGCCATTCAGAGCTTTGCTGCCTTAAGGCCTCTTTGCCATAACTATACACCATCGTGGGCTCTAGAAAGAGGAAGAGGTAGGCTGCCTTCCGTGCAGGAGTTCTGAGAGAAGATGCCATTTTGAAACTTGCACAAAGCACCAGAAACCACTGCGGCTTCTTGCATCACAGGCAACACTGCACGGCCTGAGATGATTCTGGGGGTCTCCAGGATTTGTGTTTTTTTTTATTTTTTATTGTTATTTTTAATATATAACAACAAACATCAAAACCCCATAACATAAACCAAACATACACTTCGGACAATCGCATAGTCCATACAGTTCAATCAAGATTTATCCAGTGCAGTCTGGAATGGAAAATGTGGACAAAGCATCAATATTTTTTCTTTCAAAAATGGTACTGAGAAAGAGGAAGACGGTCAAAGTCTGGGATCGATTTGTGCCTGAATGATAAAAGCTGCCCATTTCGTGATAAACTGAGCTTCTTGTTCCAGGAGTTGCATCTTATACTGTTGCACTGTGATGAATTCATTAATCAATAAAGACCATGTACGATTGATCCATTTATCTATGTTTAATTGATCTGCAGATTTCCAATGGAGATCAATCTCCACTTTTGCAGTGGTGATCAGCGAACGAATCAAATCCCTATTATGGTTTGGCACCCCTTGTTCTTTAAAGGAAAGTAGAAACACTATAGCTGGCGATAGTTGAACATTTCGAGAAACAATGGTATTTATCTTTGCCTGAGCAGGTTCCCAAAAACACTTTAACCTCAGGGCATTGCCACCATTGATGGATGGATGTACCTTTTTCTCCACACTTGTTCCAACACAGTGGGGAAAAAGTACTATTAATCCTATTCAAAGCGACCGGGGTGTAGTACCATCGAAATAATGCTTTAACAGACAATTCCCTTTCTGCTTGAGACCTATATGATGAAAACATCCTACTGGGAATTTTTAACCATTCTTCATCATCAATTTCTATTCCACAATCTGTTTCTCAGAGCCCTTTCACTGCCTGAAGCTCTCCCACACTGTGGTCTATCAATATTTTATACAGAGTGGATTTGTTGCTGACTCACAACTAAAAAATGCAAGGACAATTGTAAGGAATGGAGTTTTTGTTTTTCCATCTTGGAAGCTTTCTTTGTGAAAACCTTTATTCGTGCCAACAAGGGATGTGCATGAATATTCATTAAAAGTTAAAAATTCATACGAACTCGCCTGAATTTGGACATCCGAATCCAAATCGAATGTTGGTACATTTAAAGATTGACAATCAAATTTGAATTGAACACTTTGTAACATTCATACAAAGCTTTGTTACATTTGTGAACATGCAACGGATCCAAAATGAAATCGAAGTGGATTGAGAGTGGATTCAAAGGGCAGATTTAACACATTCAGAGTGGATATGTAAGGGATACGTATCAAAAACGTATCGGATACATAGGGGACTTGTAGCGGGATTCCAATTTAATTCGTATCAAGCATTGGTATCAAATTCAAATCCTACCACACTTGAAGAGGATCTATTTGAAAAAATACAAATTTTCTTGCATTCTATTCGATTCAATTCAAACCTCCCCCCAAATTTCTACTGCTAACTAACTGACTGTAACTACCAATTCTGACAACAGACTCACATTGAGCTGGGACTAATAGATAACCAAAATTGTGCACTGGAAAAGGTGCAGAAAAGGGTAACCAGAATAATAAAGGGGCTGGAACATCTCCCTTACGAAACCAGGCTGCAACGTCTAGGCCTCTTCAGTCTGGAAAGGCAGCATTTAAGAGGGGACCTGTTTGAAGTATATAAAATCATGCACAGTATAGAAAAGGTGGACAGAGAACATTCCTTTTCTCTATCACACAATACTAGAACCAGGGGGCATTTATGAAGCTGATGTCATCTTTATGCAATTTGTACGAATTGCAAATATTCAAAAAGTTCGCATTTGGATCAAATATTGCCTATGTTCAAAGACTGCCCTTTGCATGCAAAGTGAAAGCTTTTGTGTGTTCTTGGGTAGCTTTGGAACAGATATAGAGAAGATTTGGAGCAAATTCGGAGGCTAGGGTTTGTACTAAATTCGTAGGAAATCCGATGCGAAGTGAACAGGGGGAAAAAAATGTTCACCTCCTGATAAATAGATGTTTAGTTGTTGGTTGTTTGATTGTAACTCAGTGTTGTGTGTACCTTTTTATTTAGTTAATAATTTTTTGGGGTGGTGGTGGAATTGGGGGGTTTCCTCCAGTCGCAGTTATTATATTTAAAAGTTCCCAGGCAAGGTGAGCTGTTGAAAATGTTCCACAATTTGTTCCACAGGCCAGAAGAGAGTGTTGCATTTCCCTAAAAACAAAACCCGAGGCCCCCTACATCAGCCAGGTTGTGCGTGCTCCTAGCTTTAAACTTGTTCCATAATTTTTCACTTCTGTACGTTACTTTGGAACGTACAGAGAAGGCACATAAAAACTTGACCATACAGCCAGCCTGCCTCTCACAGGTGCCAAATTTTTGACTGTGGTGATTAAACTCAGGTTGGAATTAGTCACCTAAAGATCAGCGTTTTTATTACAACAACCATCTGTTGGATTTTAGGTTTTGCTTTAAGGTTATATACTGTCCATTATAGATTTTAAACGATGGTGTTGCTACAGATGTAGCCCATGCAGAGATAGGTCTATCACAGTAAATGTCCCAAATTCTGGTAATCAGGACCGCCATGTGATAATGTAATGGCTGATCCAATATGTAATCAACAGCCAAATATGCCTCAACCTGAGGTCTTCCTCAAGAAGAGGAAGAAGAGGAGTTGGCTTTTCTATCCCACTTTTCTCACCCATTTAAAGGTATTCAAAGCAGCTGATGAAACTTTTCTATTCTTCTCCCCACAACAGAACACCCTGTGAGGTAGGTGGGGCTGTGAGAGCTCGAAGAGAGTTGTGACTAGCCCAAGATCACCCAGCTGGCTTCATGGGGGAGGGTGGAATCGAACCTGGTATTCCCAGATAAGAGTCCGGCTCCCTAACCACTAGATCAAGCTGGCTCAAGGACTCCCTTCAGCAAGACTACTGGGAACCAAGCATCTAATATGGAGCTAAATTTCTGGATTTGGGGCCCATCTACACGAAGGTTTACGCCAGCCTTAGTCCACTTCCAGCGGGCAAGAACACATCAGCAAAAGTGACAAGCTGTTTCCTTTCCGCATCCTGAAGCTCGGAAATTCCATTTCTTACCAATGGTTTACAAAGGCCCAGGGACTGTGAGGTTCCTCACCCAACAACCACAGGCTCCCCTCGGTTCCCGTAGTAACTCAAGAGTAGGCGAACCCCACTGAAAACACGTGAGGAATTCACCTTTCTTTGCCCTTTCAATGGATGACACAGCATCATGTTTGTGAGATGACCTTGCTCACATCTGCAATGACACACAATGTGGCTCCCACCCACCCACCTACCCACCAAGTGGCACTTGGTCCTGCAAAGACAAATTCCCCACATCTTATCAATTACTCCCCACAACTACTCATGAGTCTAAACAAGTGCTGAGGAGCAGGAGGAGGAGGAAGAGAAGGAGAAGAACGGGTTGACTTCAAACTGCTGTTCTTCTTAGCTAAAATCTTGGAGGCCCCCAACCTCACCTAATACCGAACCCACAAATGTCCTCATTTGATCTCCACAAAAGAGCCTGCCCAAGGAGGAGGAGGAGGAGGAGAAGGAGGAGAGCCTTGTCATCTCTCTGAGATTGGCGGTCTAGTGGTGGCAGCCTCTGCCCCCTGGATGAGTCTCCAGCCTGGATGGGCATGGACATCTTGGAGAAGGTGATTCTTTGCGGGACTGGGTCCTTCTTGTCAGCTGCTCTGGACTCCACCTGGTCTCAGTTACAGCAAAGACCATAAAGGACAGCTACTTATGCCATCTCTCCTGTGGGTGGTCTAGTGGTGGCAGCCTAGACCCCTCTGCCCTCTGGGTGACTCTCCAGCCTGGCTCAGCACATACATCTTGGAGGAGCTGATTCTTTGTGGGACTGGGGCCTTTGGTAAGCTGCTCTGGACTCCACTTGGCCTCAGCTGCTTCCATTTTTGGTGTGTGTTTATGTGTTTTGGCTTACTTTGCAATGTTTTGTACGGTGTCCGTTTATAATGCATTTTTATTCTAATGTTTTGATTATTATTTTGCATTGTGTATTTTACGTTTGTTGTAAACCGTCTTGGGCAAATTTTCATTTAGAAAGGAAAATTGGGGGGGCGGGGGAAGAGAAAAGAAAATGAGAGGCGGATTGTGAAGCCCAGAGGACTGGGATTTTGGAGAACCCATCAGTTCACGGTAGGGTTTCCCTGAAATGCCTGTTTTGCCCTAGGATCAAACGTGGCTGCAAATGGGCCTCCCTCCTTCTTTTCCCCCACGGCCCCAGGGCAAAGGTTTTATGGGTGCGGAGGAGAAGGCAGCTGAAGAGGGCTTGATTCAACAAAGAGGCCAGGCCTCCGCACAGGCAAATGTATTTTTAAACCCATCCTGTTTCTATAAATATTGCAAAGCTTCCTGAGCTTTGGAAAGCAGCTCCACTCCCTGCGCTGCTGCTGACATTATGGTGACATTTAAGGAGGCCTCTGCCTTGGCCCCGTTGCCTTTGGCGTGCCGGTTTTGTTCGCAGGATCACAGAAGAGCGGAGACGACAAGGGCTGCTTATTCAAGGCTCGCTGGCTGCGCTGACCCGCCGCTCACGCGGGAGCTGGGAGCACAAAGGGCCCCTTCCATGTCAAGTGCGCTGCCGGTCGCCACCTCCTCCGCAGCTGCGGCGTGCATGCCAATGCCAAAGGAGGGGAGCACTCACCCTGCTCATGGAGCATTCTCTCGCCTGCAAAGGGGGCTTTCTGGGCGCTCCTGATGTTGGTGGACTTCATCACTTCGTCATCCCGGTTGATACAAATAGCGCTGGGGGCATGAGAGCATCTGGAGACTCATAAGTCCATTATACTTTATCTACACAGACTGGGAGGAGGAGAAGGAGGAGAGCTGGTTTTCCCACCCTGCTTTCCTCACCCTTTTAACGGGACTCAAAGCGGCTGGCAAACCTTCTGTTCTTCTCCCCAGAACAGACACCCTGTGAGGTAGGTGGGGCTGTGAGAGCTCAGAAAGAGAGCTAGGACTAGCTCAAGGTTGCTCAGTTGGCTCTATCTAGGAAGGAGAAGAGTTGACTTTTATACCTTGCTTTCTCACCTTTTTAAGGGGCCTCAAAGCGGCTGACAAACCTTCTGTTCTTCTCCCCACAACAGACACCCTGTGAGGTAGGTAGTACTCTGAGAGCTCAGAAAAAGAGCTGTGACTAGCCCAAGGTCACTCAGTTGGCTTTGCGCAGGGATAAGAATAGTTGACTTTTCTACCCCGCTTTTCTCACCCTTTTAAGGGGCCTCAAAGCAGCTGACAAACCTATTTTATCCTCATAACAGACACCTTGTGAGGTAGACGGGGCTGTGAGAGCTCAGAAAAAGAGCTAAGACTAGCCCAATGTCACCCAATTGGCTTCATAGAGGAGTGCAGAATTGGATCGGGAGACTCCCAGATGAGAGTCCAACACTCCAACCAGAAAACCAAGCTGGAAGAGGATCTCTAGGGATCCAGACTGCAGTGAATTTAGAGCCACATGACATTCTGAAGAAGGATGGAGGATGCCGTCTGCCCTGTGGAAATCAAGGAGCAGAAAAGGAGTCACAAGAACTGGGCCCTCTTCCAAGAAGTCAGTGGTCTCCAAGTCACGGAGGAATAATTAGGACAGAGAATGGAGCAAAACTGTTTCGTCTCAGGCCATGAAGTGCCAATCTTCAAACCAAACACTGTCCCTTCTAGGGCCTCAAACAGATAAAAGCCATCACACAGCAACACACCTTTAATGCAAACCAACAGCAGGGAGATTTTCAGTATCAAGAGGGAGGCAGGAAACTAAGATGCCTAAACGCACCCTATCACGTCAGTTTCACATCACCGTTCCGCCCCAAAATGCCAGGGCTAGCAGCTCAGCAATGTCTTTTAACCCAGACTCGTCAGCACTGCCAACTTAAATGGGTGGGCCCAGACAAGGGCTGCTGCTCTGCTTGCCAGCAGCCTGTACTTGGTCATGGAGCCATTAGCACCAGGAAGGAATGATCTAGGAATTTCCTTTCTACTCTGCTCTTGGACTAAAGTCAAGATGGATATTCCTAGAAAGCTGATTTCAGTATTACGGCTTTCAAGCTCCCAAACCCGGTACATATGTCTGTCGGTTTACCCACCTACATATATAACTATGGACACACATATCTACCCACATATCTACCCATCTCTCTCTCCTCTTTTCTCTCTCTCTCTCTACCCACCTACCCTTCCATCCATCCATCCATCCATCCATCCATCCATCCATCCATCCATCCATCCATAGCTCATTTTCCTTAGCGCACAAGAACTGCAAAGAAAGCTAGAAGGCAGCTTTGAGATTTGCCCTTCCTCCTCCGCTGGCAGGGACCATGAAAATGTCAGGACAGGAGCATCAAAAGGGGGGCACAGTAAATAAGGCCTGAACTTCCCTGACACATTGTATCTGCCAAAACATACTAAAAGCCAATTCATTCTATCTGTACGAATAGGATTCTTCTCCCAGTCTGAGCAACGGCCTGACAAGTTTAATGTATCTCTTGACAAGCTAAAAGGATTCTGGAAGTCGGTAGGAAGGAAAGAATCAGAGGAACCCTGTATCTCTTTAGCAAGATTCATGTGCAAAAAACCCAGCAGCAGTCGAAGCAGACATGTCTATCATGCCTTTGTAATTGGGGGGCGGGGAAGGCAGAGAGAGGGGGGGAGGCAGAGGGAGGGAGGGAAGATGAGCTTGGAGGATGACAACCATCATTTTTTAACCTTTCTGTCACAAGCAACCCACAACAAACTTGCAAAGATAACAGCAATCACAGAAGCCTGCAATCCAATCCGGCAGAGGCATCAAAAGTAGGAGAGCCTTTGTTGTTGTGTTGTGTTGTTTCAGAAGCAGATCTGCAAGGCAATAAATTTCCCTGGACTTAACGATCAGCCTGAGCTATGAGAGCCAATGTTGTAATTCCCAACTGATTGTAGATGTTAATCTTCCAAGACTCTCATGCAGTGATTTATTGCTCGCATTAATGAAGGATTGTGCAGCTTAAACGCTGTTTTACATGGCATCCCAGGGAGCTCTGCCCAACAGGGCCAGGGCATGGAGGCCGCCCTATAAGAACTGTTAACAGCGTCATATGGTTACATGTGTTTAATGATAAGGACGATAAGGATGTATTCTTGGGAAAATAACCAACCATTTTACAGGGGGCTGCCCTTGAAGACGGTTTGGATCGGAAGCTGCAGCCAGTGCAGGACGCAGCTACTAGACTGCCGACTGGCACAGCTGGCCGGACGCACATCACGCCGCTATTAAAAGAGCTGCACTGGCTGCCCATTCACTACCGAGCCCAATTCAAGGTGTAACCTTTGACGTACAAGGCCCTAAATGGCTTGGGCCATTTGTCCCATATCAACCCGTCCATGCCTAAAGACCTGAAGAGGAGGCCCTCCTGGTTGTACCAGCACCTTCAACAGCAAAAGGGGTTTGCACCCAGGAGAGGGCCTTCTCAGTGATGACCCCTAGGCTTTGGAACAGTCTCCCCCTTGAGGTGTAACCTTCACTGTACACATGTAGGAAGGTGCTGAAGATGCACCTGTTGCCCTGGCCTTTGGTTGAGTGTGTGTGTGTAAATAAACAAATAAATTTTGTAGGATACAGTATGTTTCTTGGCAAAGATATAGAAGACAGTGAACTGGGTACACCATAGGTCTGTTTGCACTTAGCTTTACAGGATGGCATACTTAAGATAGGAAGATTTACAGGGACGCCTCTGCATTTCAGGGTCTGCAGCAGTCCTGAAACTGACCACCAGTCCTCGAAGTGAGAATGGTCAGTCCCGGCCAAGCCAGACCACCACAGCAACATGCAGCCAAAGCTAGCGCATACAGCACCATTTCACCCCGTGCAGTTTCCCTAATGTGATGCTTTCCCAGAATGAATCCATGCTCTTTGTCCAGACAAAACTGGTCAATCCAGAATAAAGCATGGATAATCTGGAACAAAGTGCACCTGGATGCAACTTAGTCCAGATTATGCAACTAATACAAAATAAGTAAATGCCGTCCGGGTGAAGCTTGACTCAGTATTCTAAGATGCACTCAGGCTCAAAGCACAGCCAGTATGTTCTGGAAAGCGCATGACCGCTAAACACATACAATTTACTTCCAGACACTGAAGTCCTCAGGATTTCTGAGTTAATGAGCAGGGAGTTTTGTCTTACTCAGATTAGGAACTGGATTAAAAAGCCAAAGATGCACAAGTAAAGCTCACCTGAGATCACAAGGAAGAGGAGGAGGAGGAGCTGGCTTTTCTACCCAGCTTTTCTCACCCATTTAGGGGACTCGAAGTAGCTGACAAAGCTTCTATTCTTCTCCCCACAACAGACACCCTGTGAGCTAGGTGGGGCTGCGAGAGCTCAGAAGAGAGCTGTGACTAGTCCAAGGTCACCCAGATGGCTTTGTGGAAGACTGCAGTATCAAACCTGGTATTCCCAGATAAGGGTCTGGCTCCCTAACCACTAGACCAAACTGGCTCAGAGGGTAACTGCTCTTTAACTATATTAGTGGCAAGGCTGGGAGAACCCTGCATGGGTGGAAGAGGTTAGTGTGAAGCATGGAACTGGCAGCAGAAGAAAAAAGGAGCCCTGTTGGATCAGGCTACAGCCCATCTAGTCCAGAATCGCTTGTCACATTTGGGCCCACCAATTCCTTCCAGACATCTCAACAGAAGACAAAGGCAAAACATTCACCTGCTCTTGAATCCCTACAAATGGCCTTCAGAGGGATCCTGCCTGCCTCTCCAACATAGAGGCTGTATTAGACATCCATTCTAGTAGCCATGATACACCTGTCCTCCATTAGTTGGTCTCACCCTCTCTTAAAGCCATCCAGGCTCGTTACTCACTAGAGATGTGCACAAATATTCAAAGACATTTGAAATTCGATCAAATTCGACCAAATTTCGACATTCACATTTGAGTCGAATGTCCATAAATTCAAATTTAAACATTTGAACAAATTTTGAAGTTTTAAAGCTATTCGTTTGAATTATTGGATGACAGATGTATACTAGAATGAATGCCTAGGCACATTTTTCAGGCTGGGGGGGTGAGCAGAAGCAGGACGCTTCTAATGCCATTTGCTGGGATTCAAGAGCAGGAAAAGGTGTGCCCTTGTCTCTGCTTGAGATGCCCATGAGCATTTGGTGGGCCACTGTGTGCGACAGGATGCTGGACTAGATGGGCTGTGGCCTGATCCAGCAGGGCTTCTCTTATGTTCTTATGTTCTTATTTGGATATTCATACGAGTTTGTACACGATGCATACTTGCACATATGCATCCTTCCCGAATCTGTACGCATTTGTATGGAACCATACAGGATGAAAACGGGTTGCATACAGGATAACTATGGGATGCATACAGATGTGTACAGATGCACATGGGATCCGTACAGGATGCATAACAATGCGTACGGGCACATACAAATGTTGTCTACATTTGTAAGTGCAAATCTGAATTGAAAATTTGAACGAATAGATTCAAATTTGCTTAATTCGAATTGAATTTGTGTAAATTTGAATTTTAAAGATTCAAATAGAATTGAACTTTTGGATGTTCAGTTCGAATTGAATCCTGATAGATTTGAATTTGCTTAATTCGAATCAAATTTGGGTAATCGAATTGAATCAAGTCCTGAAAATTGCAGTTGTGCACACCCCTAACTGCCATCGCCACAATCATTCAGCTGGTCTAAGACTTTTATCTTTCGTGAGTTTAACAAGAGCTCACCCAGTCTGTGTGAAGGTAGTTAAAAGTCCTCTGCTTTAAGAACCATTCCTTGTGTGGATGTCTCCTTCACCACATCTTCCGAACACTGGCCACCCTCAGAAGTTTGGTTAAGAGGGCAAAAGCATGTCCCTAATGTAAGACTTGCTTTTCTGGCCTGATATTCTTGCCCATAATGGCTGATCCCATTTCACCCAGACGTTCCAGCTCATGAGTTACTATCTCCCACGGCAGCCTTTCTGACCCAAACCCTGCAAATTCCTCTCTCCCCACCCCTGCAGTGATCCTGAGACCCCCTTGGCAAGGGGATACCCATTGGGACAGCCTTCCTCTCGCGGAGTCAACAGAGCTAAATTCGCGCAACCACTTGAAGTCTCATGCTTAGAGGGCGGGTTGTAAAACGCTCCCCTCTCTGGCCTTCGACAAACACAATGCACTGACAGGGGAGCCGTGGAAGCAGGCTTGGGCAAATAAGAAAAAAATAAAAAGAAAGAAAGAGCATGGGCCTTTGAGCTGCATCTTCAGAACAGGTGTCATTACACAGGGCCACCTTGAAAAAGACATGCCGCCGCGCCCACGCAGCCCACCACCACCAGCAGAAGAGGAACAGAAGCAGCAGCAGCCATCGCTGCTGCATCTGCTTATTAAAAAACTGGCCCCGGCCATCTGTTGTTGGTCAGGCTTCGAGAGGTGGCAATCAATTACAGCTGTTATCTCATCCTAGCCCTGACAGATGTTTCTCCTTTTCACTGTACAGTAATTACTGGTTAGCTGCCAGCAGGATCTCAGACTTTAATTGCAGTGCTAATTTGAAACAAAAGGCAGAGCAAGATGGAGAGAGAGAGAGAGAGAGACGGACCAGAAAAAGGAAGCGGAAATGCTCTGTGGTAAAAAAAAAAAAAAGACAACCCAAAATTCAACAGATACCAGGATTTGGGGACAATAGGCCTGAACCCAAAAGAAAGCAAAATAATCAGCCTTCTGGCATCCATTTTTGCATTGCTTATAGCTGCATCCTTCTTCCCCTATTTCTACCTCTCCCTTTTCTTCTCCGCTGTTGGTTTTCTTCCCTGTATTTTTCACACATCTGGAGGAATTCTGTGCTGGAGAGACAGATCTTTCTGGCCTGTTGTTCGCATCTCCAGTTGAAATGCTTCTTTGTTTGTCATGGGCACTTCTCTTGAAAGAGGGCAGGTGGGGCTTGGAAAAGACACAACCAAGTCTCCACAGAAGCTTATGCTGAGCTCAACAGGCTTTATCCAATTTCCTTCAGACATTCAGGAAGGAAATTCAGACATTCAGCACTAGAAATGGCCGTCACGTCCACTGGCCATTTTTCATCCACTGTCCTGGGCCTGTTGTGGTTTGATTTCATTCACCTATCTGCTAGCGGACTGGACACTTGGCTTTCTGCTGGAGCATTTCTGCTGCCCACCATTCATTATTCCTTCGCCGAAAGTACACATTCCACTGCCAGCTTTAGAGGCAAATGCAGTTTGAAGCCCAAGGCCCTTGGTGAGTTAGTTTTGGGGGTGGTATCCTTGTGAGACAGTTTGGTCTTGTGGTTAGAGTCCTGGACTCATATCTCACCATCACCGGGTTGGATTCCTCACTCCTCCACGAAGCCAGCTGGGTGACCTTGGCTAGTCACAACTCTCTTTCTAAGCTCACACAACCCCATCTACCTCACCCAGTGTCTGTTGTGAGGAAAAGAACAGAAGGCTTATCAGCAGCTTTTCTCACCCTTAATTGAGGGGAGAAAAGTGGGGGAGAAAAGCCAGCTCCTCCTCCTCCTCCTCCTCCTCCTCCTCCTCCTCCTCCACAAAGCCAGCTGGATGACCTTAGGCTAGTGACAGTTCTCCTCTGAGCAATCCCAGCCCCACCTACCTCACAGGGTGTCTGTTGTGAGGAGAAGAACAGAAGGTTTGTCAGCCACTTTTAGTCCCCTTAAAGGGTGAGAAAAGCGAGGTATAAAAGCCTACTACTACTACTACTACTACTACTACTACTACTACTACTACTACTACTACTCTCATTCTCAGGATAGTCACAGCTCTCTTCTGAGCTCTCACAGCCCCACCTACCTCACAGGGTGCCTCTTGTGGAGAGAACAGAAGGTTCGTCAGCCACTTTTAGTCCCCTTAAGGGTGACAAAAGCGAGGCATAAAAGCCTACTACTACTCTTCTCATTCTGAGACTAGTCACAGCTCTCTCTCTGAGTGCTCACAGCCCCCACCTACCTCACTGGGTGCCTCTTGTGGGGAGAAGAACAGAAGGTTCGTCAGCCGCTTTGAGTCCCTCACATGGGTGGGAAAAGCGTGACTTAAGGAATCTCCAAGAAATCAATGCCAACATCAGCACTGCCACTACGATCATCCACGTAGGAATTACGGGGGAAACAAAAGCCAGAAGAAAAGCCATCAAAATTGACAAAACAATATTCCAGGACATCTAAAAATAGTGGAATCAGTAAGCCGAGTTCTGGATGGAGCTCAGGGTACAGGTTGCTTGTAATGCCACAATCTGCTGCCACTTTGTAACATCTGAGGAGCTGGATTTCTGCTTCTCCAGACCTGACAGAAGGCGAGGACATGTTACAGTTAGGCAAAGTCACATGCAGCGTCACATAATTTCAGCACCGACTTTACTGTCAACCAGAGTGCCAGAGAGCCCGCTGTGAACTTTGGAAGCTACAAATTAACAGTGCCGGTGATGTATTAAAAGTGGTTGGGTTTAAAAAAGAGAGAAAGAAAAATTTAGCTGCCTCCGAGCAAGGATTAAGAGGTTCATTGTATTGTCAGGCTGCCAGAATTACTCATTTGACTCCAAGATGTCAGGAGTTTCTGAAGGCTGCAATACGATCAGCCTAGAAAGGATTGCCAAATAAGTATCTCGGATCTGGATTAGAGAGACGCACAAATGAAAACCTGCATGTCTGGTTCGAATCGAACCAGACGCCCCTTTGTTCAGCTGGATAGCAGTGCATCAAACAAACGGCATGTTTGTGTGCTATTCTGAACTTATTTGAAAACAATCAAAAAAGTTTTTTGGGGGGGAGTCCTTTCCAAGAGCAAAAACACAGCAAAAATGTATTGTTCATGTTTGTGAGCGGGGGAATCGGTTCGGTTTGATCAAATTTCTTGATATTTGAACAACCACATGTTTGATCTGATGCAAATGAGCTGTGAAGACAAACTATTTGACTGGATTTTCAAACACAAATCAAACTTTGCCGATCCCTAATCTGAAGGGATAGGAGGATGGGGGGGGGGCAGGGGGTCCCTGGTTTTACTAGTTTATTGTTGCATTTTTATCCCACCATTAACTAAGAAAGGCTGCTAAGACTAGCTTACCAAGGTTACATTGGGAGGGAAAAGGAAAAAGAATGGCACCTGCCTGCCTGCCCCTATCTACCTACTTATCTATCATTTGCCTATATATACCTATCTATTTCTCTATCATCTCTCTTTATCATCTCTCTATCTATTTAGCTACCTATCTCTTCCTCTCTCTTTTTTTCTTTTTCATGCTGTCAGAAGAACAGAAGGTTCGCAACACTTTCTCCATTCCCTGCAGGCACGGAAGTTCCGAGAGAACTGTAGACAGAGAATTCTAATTGCAGTTAAAATAAAATCTTAAGAGAACATGTTTTGGAAGGGGTGTGAAAATAATTTTAAAAACAAAATCAAATCAGACAAGAACGCTAATACGTCTGCCTTCTGTTAAGGTTTAAGGCTGTGGCTTTACTCTCCTCTTTATTCAGTTTCATGATTTGACATAAGAAATTTGAGGCTTAATTCGGTGGCTCGTGTGCCCATGGACCCAGTTTTTATGATCAAGCAGCTCGCTTGGGTCGGGGGCCACCCCGGTATAAACCTAAGAAACACATGCCTGTGCTTATTCCCCTTTTCCACACTGCCCACTCTGTATTCCCATTTCCAGGTTTGAACAACAGTACAAAACACCCAAGATGCCTTCCCTAGTTGTATATTTTATTTCTTCACAGCAATCCTTTGAGGTAGGCAAAACTGGGAAGAAAAAGAAGAGTTGACTCTTCTACCCAGCTTTTCTCACCCATTTAAGAGGACTCAAAGTGGCTGTTCTTCTCCCCACAACAGACACCCTGTGGGGCTGTGAGAGCTCAGAAGAGAGCTAAGACTAGCCCAAGGTCTCCCAGTGGGCTTCATGGAGGAGTGTGGAATCAAACCCGGTATTCTCAGATAAGAGTCCAGCTCCCTAACCACTAGACCAAACTGGCTCTCACTAGGAAGAGGCGAGAGGTTATTATTTTCATGGTAAACAGTGCGTGGATGCGTTTAATTTGTTTCAGTCAGTTTTAACAGAAAGTTAGCACTTCCTCCCTTGTGGTTTTCTGAACAGTGAGAAAAACCCACTGCAGATAATGATCAGAGAAGTCTGGGTATAAAAGTAGGAGGTGTGGTGGAGAAACGAAGCTTCTACCCAGTCACGCAGTTTCACTGGAGGTGTGCAAATGGAATATACAGAAAATTAATCTGGGTTTTGACATCATAGGTTACAAGGTGGGTGTCTGTTAATGTTGATAAGGAGGAGGAAACATGGGGTGGTTAACTTAGCCTCACATCGGAACACAACGGCAGCAGAGATAGTTTTGTAAGCCCAGAACTTACATCAGCGGACGTGGCATGGCCCACTGGAATTCCTGTGACCACTCAGCTATCGGCATACGTTACAGCCTACTCTTGAACGTTTTGCAAAAACACGACGAGAACCACAACAAATTATCTGACCTGCCCAGTACATAAGACAGCTTTCAGCTTGTTTATCTTAAAGGTGTAGATTTATCTAAAGCTGCGTTCAGACACTGCGTGTATTCTGAAAAACAGACTGGTGTCTGCTTGCACTGCACCGTGGTCAGATGCTGCGTGAGATTACAAAAGAAAAAAAAACACAGGAAAACTGGTAGAGGAGGAGCGTGAGGGAAAGCACTTGCTCCCAGTTTGCTGGTTTAGACCAGGCAAGAAAATGGCAAATGCCGGGACACTGATGGAGCAACTAGGCTGTGTCTATGACCATAAAGCACATGGTTCTCAACACCTCCAACAACAGTCCAGTATAGCAGAATTGCAACTTCACTACATGTTTACTGGCAGTGGCCAACTTTCCCTCAGAATACAGCCTTAGGTTTGTGGACTCTGTCAAGTCAGGTAAATTTGATGTAGACCAACTAGGGCTTTTTTCCACTAGCACTAGAGGTACCCATTAAGTACCCATGGGTACCTAATGGGTACTTCTGGTGCTAGTGGAAAAAAACCCATCAAGAGTCATAGCACCGAGACCTTTGAGCTCCTCTTGACCCCACAGCCACATTTGTGCAGTTTTCTTGGCTGAGATACAAAGTGATTTGCCAACACCTTCTCCCTAAGGAGACCCAAACTGAAACCTTTAGCACTACAATCCAAATCCCTTCTTTTAAAAAGTACCACCAACACCCCAGCTCAATTTGAGGTCTGGTGAAGACACTGACAGACCTGGACTAGGGGTATGCAAAACACTTGTTTTTTCCTCCTCTTTTTTATTTAAATGGAAAAATCAGTACAATACATTCAATTAACAAAACAAAATATTCCTCTCCCATTTCCCCCCTTACAGAGAATGATTCAACGGCTACTGATCTATTCCACTGAATTATTAAACTTACATATTTTCTCCATTCATTCTCCCCTCCCCCCCCCCGTTGCTCCCTCTTGAATAATTAATCACTTTTTGCAATTTATTCATTATTATTTTTTTATTTTTAAACATAAAAACTTCTTAAATTTTTCTCATATCACATTGTTTGTATTGCTTTAATTTTTAGTCAAAACTGTCATTACTTCTGTTTCTCGTAGATAGTTAATAAAGGGACTCCAGTCTTTCGCAAACTTATCTGTTGTTCTGTCTTTTAGTAAATTTCTTAATTTGTCCATTTCAGCCATGTCCATCAGCTTAATTAGACATTCTTGCCCTGAAGGTATCTCTTCCTCCTTCTATTTTGCGCACTCTACATGGGGCTGCCCTTGAAGACGCTTCGGAAGTTGCAGCTAGTGCAGAATGCAGCGGCTAGAGTGCTGACCGGAACATCTAGCTGGATGCACATCACGCCGGTTTTAAAAGAATTGCCAATTCACTACCGAGCCCAATACAAGGTTTTGACTCTGACTTATAAGGCCCTAAATGACTTGGGCCCCAAATATCTAAAGGAACGCCTTCTCCCATATCGACCTGCCCATCCTTTAAGATCAAGTGGTGAGGCCCTCCTGGTTGTCCCACCACCTTCAATAGTGAGGCTGGTGGGCACCCGGGAGAGAGCCTTTTCTGTGATGGCCCCTAGACTATGGAATAGCCTCCCCCTTGAGGTGCGTCTTGCCCCTTCCTTATATATATTTAGGAAGGCGGTGAAGACGCACCTCTTTGCCCTGGTCTTTGGCTGAGCTGATTATATTTCCCACCCAGGTCAGACACTATCATTTTAAACATAATGTGTATTGTTTTAGAGTTGTTGAATTTTTAAAGTCTTTTAATGAATATTCTGTTTTAATCTGTTGTTTTAAGGTTGTAACCCGCTCAGAGACCTTCGGGTATGGGGCAGGATAGAAATGTAAATAAATAAATAAATAAATAAATAAATAAATAAATAAATAAATAAATAAATAAATAAATAAATAAATAAATAAATAAATAAATCTAGCTGCTGTCACCATATACAAAATCAAAGAATTTATATTATCCAAAGTATTGTCTACAATTCCCAACAGAAACAATTCTGGTTTGAATAGAAAATTTCTCTTTAAAATTTGTCTCATCAGATTATACATTTGTACCCAATATTTTTTTTTGCTTTTTCACAAGTCCACCACATCATTAGTCCGCATTCAAAACAACATGTTTCTCCTTTGTTGTAGATAATCGAATTTTAATTGTTCTGCAAGATAATGAAACCAATCAATTAAAGTCCATATCGATTGGTCTTTTCACCCTAAGACTATTGTTGCTTGTGCTGCCCCAATCATTACAAAAGCCTTGTTTCAAATGCTTTATTAATCACCCGAAATGGCCAAACGTCTCTTCTTTAAAATGCTTCATTAATACTTGGTGGGGCGCCTTTGTAGACACAGGTGGTTCCCAATTGCCTTCTTCCTGGAAGATCCCAGGAATTGACCTTGGGGGTCCTCTGAGTGCAAAGAAGATATTCTGCCAATAAAGGAAAACCCATGCACTAGAACAAGCAACATACATACTGAATGTGCATCTTGTAAGGGGGCAGATACCTTTGGGGGTCCTAACAAGTATTACTACCGGAAGACGTGGTGATGGCAGCCAGGCTGGATAGCTTTAAGGAAGGATTAGATAAATTCATGGAGGACAGGTGTATCAGTGGCCAAGGTACCACCTCCAGCTTGGAGAGATCAGCAGACCATTTACAGAAAACTGAGAGCAAGTGAAGGTTTTGCCCTTGTCTTCTGCTTGAGATGTTAAGAAGCAATTGGTGGGCCACTGTGTGAGGCAGGATGTTGCCAGGCAGGGCTAGCTGCCTGCCATAATATTTGAATGTAAGATCTCTGCCACCTATGTGATTCTGTATATAAGTATATAGTAGCTGCCTGTTGTTTTGGAAGTGACAGTTGACTCCCCCCCTCCCTGCTGGGGTCAAGTGATACATTTTGGCTCCAAGTTTAAAATGGGTTTTGAAAAAAAAGTTATTGCTGATTGGTTGAAGGCCAAACCCTGCCCAGCTATGAAACATATAAATATGCTGGGCTTTCTGTTCCAAGTTGCTCCCAACAAGAAATGCCTTAACGCTGAGCTGAAATAAATCACTGTTCATCTTTTTAAACAAAAGAGTCTCGTGGTCTTTCTTTGCCAGCCTGACAGATGTTGAACTATATGAGGTATGGCCTCCTATGTTATCATGTCATTGCCTGACATTAATGTGCTCACCACATAGGCAAAAGAGTGATGGAATGGATCAACACTTACAAATGCGCTTAAAGAGTGAGCAAGGCATGCATTTCCCTGTCCATCTTTGGAGGCAAGTTCTCCTTCTACGTTAGCAGGACAGACCCCTTTCTTTTCAGGTCCATCATTTTCAAATAATTGGGGGGTAGGGGTGGCATGGGCATGTGATCCAAGTGGATCCAAGTGTGGAAAAGCCTCCCTACGAATCTATGCCAAGTGTCAACATTATATAACTATTTGGCACCTGGTTCAGACTAGGAATGGGCATGAATATTCATCACATTCGAGATTTATACAAATCCATCCAAATTCAGACATTAATATTCAAGTCAAATGTTGGGACATTCAAAGACTGATGTTTGAATTCGAATCAAATGGTTTGATACATTCATGCCAAGCTTCTTTACATTTGTGAACCTGGGGAGGTGGGAAAGTGACAGTCACATCTGCAATAGATGCAGAGTGGATTCAAAGCAGATTCAGAATGGGTTCAAAGTGGATTAAGAGCAGATTTGAGAGATTAAATGTAAAGAATTGGATAAATCGAACATGGACCTTACTTGTTAATGAACTCATTACAGCTCAACAGTATAAGTTGCAATCTATGGCAGAAGTGACTGTTATTTCCAAACCTTACATTTTAGAACCAAAAATACTGGGTTCAATACCATGATCTTACGTATAATGTAACCCTCAGACATTTGCTTTCTGTTCATTGTATTGTTTGATATTATGTTTATGTGTTGTCTGAAGTATTAAATAATTAAAAACTTAAAAAAGAGGGCAGATTTGACGCGTTCAGAGTGGATGCATAGGGGATACGTAGTGGATTTGTATGGGATACGCAGGTGATTCATACTGAGGATTTGAATCGAACATTCGTATTCAATTCCAATTCTTCCACATTCGAAGGGGATTCATTTGAATGAATGCAGATATTTTTTGCATTAAATTCAATACAAATCAAACACAACAAAAACATTTGTGCACACCCCTAGCTCGGACATAACCTCTTCATCTGGACCTTTAGTCTCTAAACGTTCCTTCATCTTCACATTATCTGTCCGCATGTTTTCTCTTGCCAACTCTTCTTTAACTGTTACATTTTCACCTCCTGCGTTTGAACTATGATGGAGGGCAGGGTGGAAATCTCAATAAAAATAATGAGAAACGCCCCCCTCTCTCTCCCGTGTGCTTCCGATGGAAGGTTCAGTTCTCAGCCACCACCATCTTCCTTCAACCCCCTCATTAGGAATTCCCCCTGTGTATCTTTGCCAACCGCTTTTCACCAAACAGGCCTCCCAGACAAACTGCCTTGGCTTTTGAACCATATCCCTCAGCAAGAATGACCTTCAGTTCTAATTAAAGGGCCCTTCACTCACGCCACAGAAAGTCCATTACAGCTGCTTTGTCAGACAGAATTATCAATTCCACTTACTTAGCACATCACTCAACGGCCGCAGAGAGAAAGGCGAGGGCTCCTCCACACTGAAGCCCGGCAGGCCTCAGGATGCGGAGAGTAATTAAGGTCCAGAAAATGTGGGGAATGTTGAAAAGGGACAGGCCAGGCAGGGGAGGGGAGGGATGCGTTGGCAGGAAAAGCAACGGATGGACGGACGGATGAACGGACGTAGTGGGGCTGCCAAAACTGTTAATTTCTCCTCAAAGGATTGGAGCTGAAAGATCTGAAACAATTTCCTAAGGAAACAAAAGGGTCTGTTGAATAGAATAACATTATGACAGCTGCCCAGAGAGTCTGTGATGGGCAAAAAAAAAAAAAAAAAAGGAAAAAAAATTTGGGCCACCACAAAGAGCTCCCACAGCTTCCAGACAACTGCAAAAAGAAAAAAAGAAAAGGAAGTCACTGTGTATCCTTGCCCAGACGTCTAAGGCTGTTTTCAGGCATAACAAAAAAGGTGCCTCAGAGAGGCACTGTGTGGCCCTCATGTTCCCAAGCCTTCTCTAATCCACGGAATGGTATGTGGACCATCCCACCTCAGAGTCTTCTCTATGGCTCTGTTCAGGCATAACAAAAAGAGTGCCTCAGAGATGCTTCCGAGAGGCATTGTGTGGCCTTCATGTTCCCAAGCCTTCTCTAATCCACCTTTTCTAGCACAGAATGTTCCGGAGAGGAGGAAGGGACAGACTGGTGTGTGGACCATCCCACCTCAGAGTCTGCTCTATGGCTCTGTTCAGGCATAACAAAAGGGGCACCTCAGAGAGGCAGCAAGAGTCCCTCATGTTCCCAAGCCTTCTCTAATCCACCTTTTCTAGAACAGAACATTCAGCAGAGAGGGAGAGCCAGTCTGGTGTGTGAACAATCCCACCCCAAACCCTTCCCTAGGCCACCTCAGAGATACTCTGCTGTATCTCAGTGGTTCTCAACCTGTGGGTCGCAACCCCTTTGGGGGTCGATCTACTCTTTCACAGGACTAGTCTAAGACCATCGGAAAACACGTAGGAACCAAGACACCGCTCCTCTATCCTTCTCCAGGTGGGTCCGCCCACATACAGATACGCCCACATACGAGTACCTGGCGTGATGACACCATCGCGCCAACCTCATCACATATACCCATACAAATACAGTAGAGAGCAGCTATAGTGTAGAAAGCAGCAGTATTGGAGGTAAAATGACACTTTTATGTTCAGCTGTGGTTAATGTGAATACTACGCTTTAATGATGTTCAATTTGTAACAATGAAAATGCATCCTGCATGTCAGATATTTACATTATGATTAATAACAGTAGCAAAATCACAGTTACGAAGTAGCAACAAAAATAATTTTATGGTTGGGGGGTAGAGTTTGGGTTAGGTTGGGGGTCACCACAACATGAGGAACTGTATTAAAGGGTCACAGCATCAGGAAGGTTGAGAACCACTGTCCAATGCTTTCTTCCCACTTCTTAAATAGGACAGGTGGCACTATTTCCATTCCCTCACCATGGATTTTTTCTCCCTGAGGGTTATTTTCTTCAGCAACTAATACAATAATCAGATAAATATAACTGGTTGGAGTTCCATGTCCTCCGTAAATCAACCACAGGTAAATACTTGAGATCCTTTTGCAGGGCTAGCTTCTTTAACCACCAAATAAAGGTATTTGTTTCCCATCCCAAATTGGGAACTTCCCAATCTCCCAGTTGGTGGCAACTGTACAGTATTGTACAAAAAAAAGGAGAGAGAATGTAAACACAAGAATGCCCAGCCTCCAAACAAAAGGAGACTTCTGGAAGAGGTTTGTTTGTTTAGATTTTACTTTTGTCCCCCAAGTCTCAAATTCGCCTCAGGTGGCATCCTTCATTACGTGTCTGAATGTACCCACAACTGGGATCGGCAAGGTTAATGTTAAAACGCCTTCCCACCAAACTTGATTCACAGGGACCCCAGGGAGACATCCATGAATTTTGCTCAGCAAGGATCCAGGTTTGCATGGCCTTTTGTTAAGATGCCATTAATTGAACCTGCAACCCTCTGCTTTCCGGATAAGAGTTTTGCTACTAGCAAACTATGGGCAGTTCACCTGTGATGAACAAAAGGAGGCATTTTGTTTGTTTGTTTTGGAATAAAATATAACTGTGTTGTTGTGAAAGTTAACAATAAACATTTGAAGTGAGCCTTTAATGGCATGGAGGAGATGTGCATTTATTTTGTTGTTGTTGTTGTCGTCATCAAACAGTAAACACAGCAAACAAGATATTTATGCTGATTTTGGTAACTGTTATCACTAGTCGGATCCCTCCCAAGAGCCTAGGACTGAGTGATGTATCGGCAAATGATATGAGCAAAGTGGCTTTCTGTAGCTGGCAGATGGATATTTTGTCGATGCCAATGCTTTTCAAGTGCCCACTAAGATCTTTCCACACTGCCTCCAGTGTGCCGAGAACCACTGGGACCACCTTTGCTGGTTTATGGCAGAGTCGCTGCAGTTCTATTTTCAGGTCTTCATATCTGGTTGTTGTTGTTATTTGCACCAGGTGAAGAACAAGAGTTGGTTTTTCACCCATTTAAGGGAACTCAACAAAGTTGACAAAGTTTTTTTAACCTTCTCCCCACAAGAGACACCCTGTGAAGTAGGTGGGGCTGTGAGAGCTCCGAAAGAGAGCTGTAACTAGCCTAAGGTCACCCAGCTGGCTTTGTGGAGGAATGAGGAACCAAATCCCATGACTATGAGATTTGAGTCTGGCACACTAGCCACAAGATCAGAAGATAAAGGCATCAGTTCTTGACTCCTTGCTAATGGCCCTTAGACGGAGAGCGGAATCAAACCCAGTATTCCCAGACGAAAGTCCGGCACCTTAACTACAAGACCAAACTGGCCAGTGAAGATTCTCTCACACTCAATTTCAGGTAACTTTTTTGGGTGGTTGACTCTGAGTAAACTTAAGTTCAAGACAAGCCTAATCCAGAGTCAAAATTGACTTGAGGGAACATTTCCCTGCCAGCATTTCCATTTGTAAGCATTACCTTTCTAAGTATTCACCCTGTATGCTTAAAAATTCCTGCCTGAAATTCTTCCCACACCTCAGCCTTCAGGTAATTAAGGAGAATCTGAGACGGAGAAAACAAATGCCTAAAATAAACTTTAGCTGCGCCCTAGATAATCTTTTCCTGAGATCTCTGGAAAATCAGGAGAAACAACAAGAGTCCTCAAGGGGGGGATGAAAGAAACAAATGACTTATGCACTAATTCACTGTAAATAACTCAAAATGATGTATATTTAATTAGAGCTTGTATGGGTATCTGCACATTTTAAGAACCACATCTGTGCAGCGACACTCAGGCTTATAAATAAATAAATAAATAAATTAAGCAGATCCCTGGACGACAAAAAAGTCTAGTTCCATTTCGTAGGCACAGTCTGGTCAACATTAACAGAAGAGGCGCACAGCTTTGTTCCCTGACCTTTGGTGCTATACAGGCATTGTTAGGGTTTAATACTTTATAAAATTCAGCTTGTTATACCCAGGTTGTTGATCACAGTTGCGAAGGAGAACCCAGACCAGATGCCAGAAAAGAACCAGAAATGATATCAACATAGCATCATTTGATGGCATTGCCCCACGAGATACAAGCTGGCAACATGATGAGGGTCACATCATGCTTACAGTGCTAAAAATCTGTACATCTGAGTAGCTTCAAACTTGATCCCATGTCTAGACTCGGTCTTATAAACCAGAAGTTGTAACAGCCCAACTTCTCTTACAGAAGAAAAAGATAGAATAATATAAATCTGCCACAAAATAATCTCAGAGTCTAGTATTTGCTGATGGCTAATCTTCCCTTTTCATTCATTCTTTTTTCTCCCCAACCAGCAAAACCTATACATCAATCAAGGCAAATACTAGACAAACTGCTATTGAAAACAAATTTCTCACCCAACAGGCAGAAATGCAATTACCACAGTATCTGGGAGGGAGGGAGGGAGGGAGGGAGGGAGGGAGGGAGGAATAAG
The DNA here is from genome assembly GCA_023333525.1 of Aspidoscelis tigris stejnegeri. Taxonomy (NCBI): domain Eukaryota; kingdom Metazoa; phylum Chordata; class Lepidosauria; order Squamata; family Teiidae; genus Aspidoscelis; species Aspidoscelis tigris. The sequence goes on along the minus strand of JALMGA010000022.1, from coordinate 1,898,034 downwards.
ACACGATGAAGGGGTCATTGCTCAGCTGCAAAAATTTTCTCTGGATGGAGGAAAACCTAGGTTCAATTCCCAACGTCTGAAGTTCTGTTATGAAAGTTTCATGGGCGTGAAAATTAGTAATGAGGAACCGGGTTCAATTTGAGGGTATTCTTGTTTAGCACTTAACCAAATGCAAAGAGCAAACCCAGAGGCATTCAAATGTAAGAAGATAAGAACATAAGCAGAGCCATGCTGGATCACACCGCAGCCCATCTGATCCAACATCCCATCTCATACAGAGGCCCACCAATTGTTTCTGGGCATCTCAAGCAGAAGATGAGGGTGAAATTTTCACCTGCTCTTGAATCTCAGCAAATGGCCTTTAGGGGCTCCCTGCCTGTCTCCTCAGCCTAGAAGATATACCTAGGCTTCCATTCTAGTAACCATTGATACACCTGTCATCCATGAATATGTGTAACCCTTTCTTAAAGCCATCTACCTGGTTGCTGTTACTACCTCTTCTGGCAGCAAATTCCATAGACCGATGACCCTCTGTGTCATGCCCCCTGTTGTCAGTGCCCCTTCCGCTGAGTGCCCAGCCAAACTCAGGAAGGTTACCCAGCTGGGCAAAATAAGGAATACCTGACACAAGCAGCCAGTGAGCCTGTAGCTCAGGATGACAGAAGTTCAGAGTCGGAAGAAACCAGGTGACGCCCTTTGCCGACCAGTCTAAGGCGTGAGCGTGCACAGCTTTGCAGATCAGAAATAATCCACGCCCATCATCTGCGGCGAGGGAGGTATGACTCTGATCAGCCTGTTTAAGGCAGCCCATTCTGATCAGCTTTGTTGCAGACAAACATAAATCTGCAATTCCAGCATTTGTGACCTTGCTTCTTGATTGACTACTGAACGCTCTGACCTTCAACCCTGGAACTCTTTTGACCATGCATTTGACTCTTGAGCCCCCAAGGTACCTTGACTTGGACTTTTGCTTTTGCTGACTGTTGCTTCTGCTACTCCTGTGTGTGTGTGTGTGTGTGTGTGCGTGCGTGCGTGTTCTCTACACACCTTGCTGGCTGGAGACACAACACTCTAGGTGAAAAAATACTTCCCCTTGTCTGATCTGACTCTCCTATCCATCAGCTCCACAGTGTCCCCTAGTTCTAGTGTCATGATGCCCATGCCTTAAGATCTGCTGGGGAGGCCCTCCTGGTTGTACCCCCATATTCAGTAGTTAAAAAGGTGGGGCCCCAGGATGGGGCCTTCTCCACAGGATGTGCAAAGTTTGGTTCACATTCAAAAATTCAATCAAACAGTCTGTATGTGGGAATGTTCACATCAAACCCAACATAACAGTTGGAAAATGTAACAGCTAAAGAAGAGTTGGCAAGAGAAAACAAGCTGGTCTGCTGCACACAAACATGAACAATCCGACTGAATGGATCATGCTCACTGTATTTTTGCCATTGAGGAGGGCTTTTTAAATGGAAAAAAATGTATTTTTTGTTTGCAAACAAGTCTGAAAACAAATGCAAATAATTGTTAAATTAACTGATTATCCAACAAACTGAACAAACAGGCCATTTTTCTTTGGAGCGGCAGATCGCTCCAGAGATTCTACAAAGCAATCTGCCGCTAACTTCGAAGATACTCAGGAGCCTTTGACAGCTGCATTGCTCTTGCAAGGGGTTCTCTTCAGAGCCTCTGCTAATCACCGAAGGCACCTTTGGAGATTGCACCCCCTGTCCCCCCAAACACCTGGGGTGACAGGCAGACCCCCTCGTGGGTAGATCCAAATTTGCAAATGGGTGCTCCAGTGTTTCCACAGCAGGCAGGCTAGCACCCATTGCTATTGGGTGCTAGAAAACCCAAGGAAACCCACTGGGTACTTCCCTTAATCCGGATCTACTTAGATCCGGATTAAAGGAGCTCAGTGGAAAAACACCCTATATTTGTTATTTAGATATAAGTTTGGAATTTTACCACAGGATCTTTTCAGATTTTTCCTGTTTTCTATCTTGTGTTTAGCTATTTTATTAATGTATTACACGCTAAATAAATCTAGGGATGGGCATGAATATTCTAAACATTTGACATTCAATTAAATTTGATCGAATCGAATATGGACATAGAACATCCACACATTCAAATTTAAACTGTTTCAAAGCCTTCATTTCAATTATTCGAAACATTTGAATGTGCAGATACGTATGTGCAGATACAAATGTACAGATATGCATCTTATACATATCTGTATAATGCATACGAAATGCAAACAGATACATATAACACATATGAATGTTGTCAACATCTGTATCTTCAAATATGAATGTTGTTGAATGTTCGTATGTTCAGATTCGAATCTAACATTCAAATAAATAATTTGACTGTATTCGATTTGATTCAGATTTTGTTGCATTCGGATACTAAACAATCAAATTGAATGTTTGGAAATTCAATTCAAATCGAATTCAAATGCAAAAAAAAAAAATTGTGCACATCCTTAAATAAATCTCCTTTCCAATGATGGAAATTTTAGCATACCAATTCCAAGATGTAAGAAATACCACTGTGGTTTGGGGACATAAGAATATCAGAATATAACAAGCGTCCCCCAGCTCAGACTATGGGTCATCTGGTCCATCAGACTGGTTTCCCAACAGCCAACCAGCTACAGAAGGCAGGCCACCAGAAGGACATGAACTCACTATCACAGGAATCAGAACATAGAAATGTCTCAATAGATCAGGCCATAGTCCATCTAGTTCAGCAGTATGTTCTCATAGTGGTCACACAACTGCATGGAGAACATGAACCCATGGCTTTCTTTGCCTGCAGTCTCCCAGGAGCTGGCTTTCTAAGGTATATCATCTCCCATCGTCATCAGAACTATTGGCCAGCAATAGCCCTGACTTCCATGAATATAAGGAATTCCTCACTGGATTGGACCCGTGGTTCATCTAGTCCAGTGGACTGTTTTCACAGAGACCATTCGACTGCACAGGGAAGTCCACCAGAAGAAGACAACCATACTTTGCCGGCTGTTTCCTAACATCCTGCCTTCCGAGGCATCCCACCTCCAACTGTAGCCAAGACCAATGACCACTGGCAGCCCTGACTTCCACAAACTGGTCCAAACCTTAGAGAGACACCTTAGACATCCAGAACTTCATCAGCTGCCGCAGAACTCATTTTCATAATCACTAGTCAAAGGGGTAAACTGGCCTGAATAATACATCTTACCTCTTGTTATGAGGCTCTAGTTTCCTTCTCACAAACTATCACAAGAACCTAAGAAGAGCCCTGCTGGACCAGGCCACTGCCCAACTAGGCCAGCATCCTGTCTCACATAGTGACCCACATTTGCTCCTTGGGATCTCAAGCAGAAGACAAGGGCAAAACCTGCCTGCTCTCAAATCCCAGCAAATGGCCTATCCTACAACACAAACCGGTGCTAGGCAAAGAACTGCCCCCAGTGGAAAACCAAAGGTGAGGGAACCTGCAAAGGAGCTTCCAAACTTACCAATATAAGTCAGGGTCCTGATATCACACTAAACGGAGGAAGGTGCCAAAGCTAGGCTGGACCAAACCGCAAAATCATGGCTACACAACATTCATGCGCAGAGCACCACAAAACAGCAGCCTCTGGCCCAGGAGCAACTAGAAAGAACCGAGCTCTCCAAAGCCACCGGGCAGACGTAGGGCACCTCTGGTGAAGGCAGCCACCCTTTGCTCTTGCTTCCCTGCGCTAGAAGCTGCAGGGGACGTTTTAACAGTGGCTGCTCGAGAAGGGAAGCATCTGAGACTTTGAAGTCCTTCTGTCTAGACATCACAGCGGGGCAGTGAGAGAAGCTGAAGCCTGGAGGAATGAGGCCACGGAGGCACAGGGAGCGGGAAGGAAGTCGGGGACAAAGCCACAAGGCCTGCAGCAGCCCATTACTCTTCAGCAAGGCCAACTCCCTGTAGCCTCATGCCTTTCTTTCTCAGGCGCTCTCCCCCTTGCAGCCCATGGAAAGATTACCAGGGGTCTGGGCAGAACACTCGGCAGCCTCCCTCCCAATATCAATGGTGCCATTAAGTAATTGCTGCAATTGCAGGTTTTAAAATCGGAACAATAAACCCTTTGTGGTGGTTCATAAACGCTTCTCCTTCTATGGGAAATAGGCATATCCCTTTGGACATCTTCTCGCATGGGGCAGGACAAAGGGATGCTCTGGTTGGCCAGGGCTGCTCTGTCTTCCCTTAGACGGGGCAGCTTCTTTCCGGGACGAAAGTAGTTTCTCCTTCCCAAGTCAGCTGGCTGTTCACATGTGGGCTGAGTGTTTCTGCACCAGATGTTCACTGCCTTGAGCAAAGGCAGTATATAAGCATGCTGACACTGATGGCCTGAAGCAGCTAGAAGCCCAGTGGATATTAAACCTGGCAACTATTGGGCACAGCAAATGAATGCACCTCGGAGGTGGCTTAGAGAAGGCTTTGACAAGCGGGCGTTTAGACTGGCATCTGTGCATAACATCTATTCTAAACAGTCTGTGACAGACCAGGTCACTCGGAGAAGGCTTGGGAACACCAGGGCCTCACACGGTCTCTCTAAGGAGCCCCTTTTGTAATATCCGATCACAGCCTAAGAATATCAGTGGACTTTGCCAAGAGAAAGCACCTTGGAGGAAGCACCTTTCAGTTACAGAACAATCAGATCTACGGATGCGTCCCCATGCAAGTTTGGTCCCAAAGATAAATCGGGTTGGGGAGGGGCCGTCCCCATGCATTTTTTATTTGGGCCGATTTTCTCGGGCCAAATTGCCCAAACCAGGACCAAACTTGGTCCTGGAAAAAACTGTGCTTGCCCGGGTTTGGGGGATTTGGTCCGAGCCAAGCCTGTGCATGGGGAGGTCCCAGGATCGGGTTTACTCCCTTTTCCAGGCAAGCAAGCAATCCACCCGCTGTTCACAATCACAGCTGGCAGGGTAGAGGCTTGGTTCCCAGGTGAAGCAGAGGTGGGCAAAACAGCTCAAGCGCAGGGGGATGGGAAGATTCAGCTTCAGCCCGCATTAGCGGCCATGGCATGGGGACGGGCAAGATTCAGGCTTGGTCCCACACCCGGTCACATGCGAGCCAGTCCCACCCCAAATCTCTTGCACGGGGACTTACTTCCTTTTCCTCTAGTACCCTTCTCTCCCTAGTATCCCCCCTCTCTTTTTGTTCCTTCCTTCCTCCCTTCCTTCCTCCCTGTATTCCACCTATCATCCCTCACCCTTTCTATACTTAGTATTCTTCCCTCCTTCCTTCCTGTCTAGTGGTTAGGGAGCCCGACTGTTATCTGGGAATACTGGGTTTGATTCTGCACCTCTCCATGAAGCCAGCTGGGTGTCCTTGGGCTAGTCACAGCTCTCTTCTGAGTTCTCACACCCCCACTTGTTTCACAGGGTGTTCTGTTGTGGGAAGAAGAACAAGGTTTGTCAGCCACTTTGAGTCCCCTTAAATGGGTGAGAAAAGCGGGATAGAAAAGCCAACTCTTCTTCTTCATTTCATCCTTCTTAGTATTCCTCCCTCCCTCCCTCCCTCTCTTTCCGTATTTCTTAGTACCCCGTCCTAGTATCCTTTCCTTACCTACCTACCTCGTTCCTAATATTCCTTCTTCCCCCTCCATCTCCCCGTTTCCATCTTTCAAGCTCTCAGGATACCTGCCAGGAATCCTCGTTTCCTTCCCACAACTTTCACACTGACAATAAAGCCAAGGTTTATCAGCCATGGGACTGATACAAGTCAGCCTCACAAATCTCCAAGGAAATCAGCTAACAAATTGCCAGCGTATGAAAATAAAAGACAGTTCGCATATTAAAAAGTGAAACAAGGTCCTCACAGCCAAATAAATAAAACCAAGCAACGAGTTATGCTGCAATACCTTGCAAGAACATTCATCTGAATAGTTACGAAAGGAGCAGAATGCCACAAGAATGTGCAGTGAGAAGTCCTAAGAGGTGACACCCCCAGAGGCATCCATGCATGCGGAAAGCCACACTCTTGTTTCCCAGGCTGAGCTCCCTGAAAGCAATATGCAGGGGAAAGAGTGGCAAGGAGAACCAGAGGCATAAGAAAAAAAGCAGGCAGTTCACCAATGCAACAAGAAACCTGATGCATGTTTCAACTAAGGGTTGGTGTGTACAATTTGCTATGTTCCATTCTCATGCAAATTTGTACAGACCTGCAACTTTAGGCCATTCCTGCACTGGGCCTTATCCTGAATTATATTCCGGAATTGGAGCCTGCTATCCACATACTGCTGCAGACTATGACAGACCCCTATACAGACTCTGCTATTGTCTCCACTAGCATGTGGACAGCAGGCCCTTATTCTGGGACATAGAGTGTTTTTCCACCACGCTCCTTTAATCCAGATCTAAGAAAATCTGTATCTAAGGAATGGGTACTTCCCTTAATCCGGATCTAGGTGCTTCCATGGGTGGTCTAGCACCCAATAGCAATGGGTGCTACCCTCCCTGCTGTGGAAACATTGGAACACCCATTTGCAAATCCGGACTGACCCACAAGGGGTCTGCCTGTCACCCCAGGTATTTTGGGGGACAGGGGGTGCAATCTCCAAAGTTGTCTTCAGAGATTAGCAAAGTCTCCGGAGTCCCTCTGAAGTTGCCTTTGGAGGTTAGCAAAGGCTCCAAAGTCCCTCCGAAGGTTGCCTTCGGAGATTAGTGCAGGCTCAGAAGACAAACCCTTTGAAGAGCAATACAAGAGAGGTCCATTTTAATTAGCTCCTGGTGAGCACGATGCGTCAGCCTCATTAATATGCACCTCTTTCCATGCCTGAAGGTAACAGGCAGCTCCCAGCGGCATTGCTCTAGCAAGGGGTTTCTCTGCAGAGCCTTTGCTAATCTCCAGAGTTGCCTTCCGAGGGACTTCGAAGCCTTTGCTAATCTCCGAAGGCAACTTCAGAGGGATTTCGGAGCTGCCTTAGGAGGGACTCCGAAGTCTTGATTTTGGGGCACCCCCTATGGGTGCCTCCCCCCCCCCAAGCCTCCTCTAAACCCCATTGCCAGATTGTAGTGGAGCCAAAACTAAACAGGAGGGGTTCTGCCAAAGAAATAAAAGTAACCCAATAGGACTAAAGTAAAAAAGACAATTGGGTTACTTTTATTTCTTTGGCAGAACCCCTCCTGTTTAGTTTTGGCTTTGTACTTTGGGTTTTTTTGCTTTAGGGTATTGTGTGGTTCAGACTGTAGTGGAAACAGGCTCCGTACATTTTCAGGCTGATGTCTTCAGGAAGACTTATTTATTTATTTGACCCTACACTGTTTGTAAGATAGAAGTAAAAGAAAAGAAGAAAGTGAAAGAGAGAAGAGTGTTTGCAACTATTCATAGTCACTAAAGATTTTTCAAATTTAGAGCGAGGGGTGGGTGGATAAATAATTGGAGAAGCCCACTGGTCTCTGAATCTCAAAGACCATAAAATTTCACTGCCCCTAAGCTGCACATTTTCTTCATCGTGGAAACTTGAGATTTCCATTTTACTGCAAACTACATTTTTCAAGGAAGCTGGACTTTGTACTAATACACCCACATCTCACACAGTCCTTCTTAGGGATGTACGCAATTAATCATAACATTCAAAATTTGGTCAAATCTGGACATTCGAATTCGAATCAAATGTTGCCAGATTTGAAGATTGACATTCGAATTTGAATTGAATGTTTTGATACATTCGTACAAAGCTTCCTATGGGATCCGTATATGGGATTCATATGCTATTTGTATGCATTTGTATGGGATCTCTACACTATTGGTATGTGTTTGTACATAGGATCTGTATGCTATTTGCATGCATTTGTATGGGACTGAACATTCATATTGAATACGAATCCTACCACATTTGAATGGGATCTATTCAAACGAATACAAATTTTCTTGCATTTGATATGCTGAGAAACCATTTGTGTACACCCCTACTCCAGATATTTTGCAACTTTGATTTTTAAAAATAACTTTTAAGTTCCTAAAGTGCACAAAATTCACCGTTATTTGTCTGGCTTTTAAAATAACCCTTCAGCAGGGCGATCTGGTAGGTGGCAATTATTAAGATGGCCAGGGTGAAAACTATAAAACAAAATCCTGGCATGTTCTTAAATTCTCTGCCCAGTGCAGACAAAACGCCTTCCCTGCTGTGAAACAGGCCATCAATTTATTTATGTTGAGGAGCTGTTTGTACTCGTAATGCTTATTACCAGCATACATTTTGCATATCACCCTCAGGTAAACCATCACAATCTGAGAGGAGGGCGGGTGGAAGGGGAGAAAGAAAGAAAGGGAAAAGGATGCAGCAGCTGTAAGTAAATAATAAATACCACTAATAACCATGGTGAGATTATAAGCATTAATAATTAACACTAATACATGTTTCTGCTTACTTTCAGGGTGCGCTTAGATGGCGCAGTATAAAATGGAGAACATCTGCTTTACAGGCCCCCCCCCTCTTTCTATCTACCTCCACCCCACTCCCCACACACCCTGCCCCAAGGAAAGTATTCTAGATTCAGGGAAGAAATTGAGAACTCAGAGCTTCTATGTGGACACACCAGGAGCAAGGTGCAGCTTTGGGAGATCTTTGCCTTTTATCAACATCTCCCATGTATATAATTCAGCATTCCAACCAGTAGATAATGGGTGTTTTTCCACTGTCAAAAAGTACCCATTTTTGCACCCATTAAGGACCCATTTGGGTGTGAGCTGAATGATCCCATTTCCTCCACGGCACCCATTTGGGACCCGATTGTTTGGACTGCCGTGGGGGAAATCTGGATCTAATGGGTACTTTTGGGTTTTTAATCCAGATTGTCTGTAGACCCCATTAATGGGGTCTACAATGGGGTCTTCTCCCAGAAAATCCGGATTAAAGGAAGCCTGTTTCCACTGGAAACAGGCAATGGGGTCTAAAGGTGGCTAGGGGGAGGGGATGCACCTACGGGGGGGGGGGAGCCCCGAAGTCCCAGCTTCGGAGTGATTTCGGAGTGATTTTGGAATCATTCTGAAGTGACTCCGAAGTCCCTCCGAAGCGATCGCCACGGACTTCGGAGAGGCTCCGGAGCTGTCAGTGCAGTCTGTTCGCTATAAGCGCAGACCACACTGACTTCCCTCCAAAGTCCCTCCGACACGATCAGCAGAGACTTCAGAGTCTTGCCGCCGGTCTCTCCAAAGATAGCGCATGAACCGTGCTGACAGCTCCGGAGCCTCTCCGAAGTCTGTGGCGATTGCTTCGGAGGGACTTCGGAGTCACTTCAGAATGATTCCAAAATGACTCCGAAATCACTCTGAAGCTGATACTTCGGAGATCGCACCCCCCTGTCTCCAGAGACACCTGGGATTCCCCAGATGGGTGCAAAGGTGTTTCCACAGGAGGGGGGTTAGCAACCATTGCTAATGGGTGCTACACCTCCTGTGGAAACACATTGGGTGCTTCCCTTAATCCGGATCTACTAGATCCAGATTAAGGAATGTACCTATTCCTTAGATCTGGATCTTCTTAGACCTGGATCTAAGGGCTGCAGTGGAAAAACACCTTTTAAGAACCATGGTGTGTGCGTGTGTGGGGAGGGGGGATGTCACATAGACTTTGCTCATGCCATTGCACAAGACAGTTCAGTGCTTACCACAAAATATTCTGACCAGGGTTAAGACAGGGGGGTCCTTTGTGAAGCCTCACCTCTGTAGATGCTGAGGTTAGAATTTGGGTGTTCAGCATTCCTTTAATTGATTTCCTTGCAAGGCAGAAAAACCATCATCCTTTGCAAAATTGCCTGGGATGGTTCCCTCAAAGTGCAAAATCATTCTATTTCAAGCCCTTTTTTAAAACTATCCTTTCCATTATGCAAACGTATTCAAAGGATGTTTTGTGTTCTCAGTGCAAATCCCGCTTTCATCTTCTCATGCACCACTAATGCAAAAACGGCAATGAAACACTTATCTTACAGTCTGTGCCATCATTAAGGGGATTTCCTCCCCCACCTCCACAGTTTATTTATGATTTCATGTAAATAATTTATCTCAGTGACGTACAAGTAAAATAAATGGTGCACATGTTTCTAGAAGAAAGTGATGCCTGTGATGTTCAGATCCAGACTCTACCGTCATCCTGGTTTTCCAGGGGGTAAAAGCAAGGGACCCCTGCCAAATAGGAATGGAACAAAATGTCTATCACCCAAACAGCTCCAAAACGTTCTCCAAGAATCATCAATATCCACTGAAAAATCCAGCGTGAACAGAGTAGATTTGGAAGCCATCTTAGCAGGAGAGAAATTAATGTACTACTGAAAACACACACATGTGCATCCGCTAGAAATATGTGGAACACGCATTGTTGGTTTGCAGCAAGCCAGAGTGTTTGCATTTGAACCAAAACACTGTACTGTTTGAAAAGCCCGGTTCAGATTGAACCTGAACCAAGGGTGCTCTAACGAACCATAATGAACCATAACGAAGCATAGCAACCCAAGGACGGTTTGCAGGTGGTTCGGTATGGTTTGACACCAAACCACCAGTTCAGGAAAAAAAAACCTTCAAACCAAGCCAAACTAAGGCTAGTTTGGCTTGATATGAACCGAACCACTAAATTTCAGTTCACGCACATTCCTAGAATGCGCGTGTGTGTGCGCGCATGCACTTACACACAGAGCTTCCTTTGATAAATTCGAAACATTTTGCCTTCTCAATTACTTTGTTGGAAGTTCAGAAAGAATCCACAGTGAGGGTAGTCCAAAACAATGAAAGACAGATGCTCCAGAGCTTCTGATCTTTGACGACGCTCAGCCCTTTACTACTCTGTAATTTTAAGAGCTAATTATGAAATTACTGGCTGCCTTGGAGAAGAATTCTCTTCCAAAGCAGGGTTTAAATTCTCTATAAACATCCTAAACCATAGCCACTTGTCTGGAGAGAGAAAGGGCCTTGTGTTAAAAGGAGGCAATTACTAGTACTGACCGTCTCCCCAAGGTTATCTGGCAAAGGACCAGCAACGTAGAGAGTTTTATGATCATTCGCAGCAACCAAAGGTTAAACAAAACACAGATGCTGTGTTAATATTCAAGCCAGCTTTGACAACGCTCTGCGCAACCATAGCCAAGTATGTGGCTGCCCGGCGAGGGCTCTGCCTCTGCTTTCGTGTCGCCTGCCTCTGAAGTCACCCGGCTAAATCAGAAAGTGCCCGGCTCCAAATTGGAACTGACAAGAGGAGCCTCCAAGCTGCTTTACGCTTGTATTCTGCGGAGACTACAAGGACAGATCCTTCCTCTCCCAGAAAGGGACGCTGCCTGATGCAATCTAGAAGGGAGAAATGGGCTACTGGGTGGTGGTGGTGGTGGTGAAGAAATAACAACAATAACAACAATAATAATAATTAATAATAGTTGGCTTTTCTACCCCACTTTTCCCACCCACTCAAGGGGACTCAAAGCAGCTGACAAACCTTCTGTTCTTCTCCACACAACAGACACCCTAGGTGGGGCTGTGAGAGCTGAGAAGGAGAGCTGTGACTAGCCCAAGGTCACCCAGCTGGCTTCATGGAGGAGAGGGGAATCGAACCTGGTCTTCCCAGATAACAGTCCAGCTACCTACCCACAAGACCAAAGGGGCTCAAATAACCAGAAAGGACCAAATAACAAGAAACGACGGAGGTTTATTTGTTTGTTTTATTTGCATTTCTATCCCGCCCTATACGCAATAACATTTAATATATTAAAATAATAACAGTATATATTTAAACAACAGCGCCTGCAAGCGGGAAGGAAGGGAAAAGTGTATCCCCATTCAGTCGAAGGCCAGGGCAAAGAGATGCATCTTCACTGCCTTCCTAAATGGTTACAGTGAAGGTGACAGATTATTCCATGGCCTAGGGGCCACCTCTGAGAAGGCCCTCTCCCAGGTTCCAGCCATTTTACTATTGAAAGTGGTGGTACAACCAGGAGGGTCTCCCCTCCAGATACAGGCAGGTCGATATGAGAGTGGGCGTTCCTTCAGATATTTGGGTCTCAAGTCATATAACTTAGCCTTATTGGCAGCCAATGCAACACTTTTAAGACTGGCATGATGTGTGTCTGGCCAGCTCTCCCATTCAGTAATCTAGCAGCTGCATTCTGCATCAGCTTCAGTTTCCAAACAATGTTCAAGGGCAGCCCCACGTAGAGCGCATTACAGTAGTCAAGTTTGGAGGTTACCAGAGCATGGATTAACTATGGCCCAAGTCATCTCTGCTTACATGTGCAACAGCCCAGCATTGGCAAAAGTGTGGGTTGGTTGGAAAGGAAAAGATAAATGGAAGGGGGATGAGGGGGACCAGAAGCTGGAATAGGTCTCAGAGGCTGCCAGGGGTAACCACAAAATTAATCCTGAAAGCCCTGGAAGCTGATGGTGGGAGGATGCAAGCTTTATACCAGGGAAGGTTTTGTAATATTTCCAATTGTGCAAAAAAGGAAAGTGCCAGAGAGGCTCTCAAAGAACTTTTGAAAAAACTTTTTAAAATGGACAACTGAGGAATACTTGATTGAAAGAACGGAAGTTTGTGAAACTGAGCAGCTTGCATGGGAAAACCTTCTGTTTTTCTCCCCACCTGAGACACCCTGTGAGGCAGGTGGGGGCTGTGCGAACTCAGAAAGAGAGCTGTGACTATCCTGAGGTCACCCAGCTGGTTTCATGGAGGAGTGCAGAATCAAACCAAGAGACTGCAAGGTAAGAGTCTGACACTCTAACACAAGACAAAACTGGCCCACAATAAAGCAGGAATTCTATTCTGGGAAACCACCATACTCTTTATTTTCTGTGTTGAGGAAACCACAAGGCACTGACAATGTGACTCTGCACTGGAGCGTGCACGAATATTCGAAAGCATTAGAAATGTAATGGAATTTTCCCGAATGTTGACCTTCAAATTCGAATCAAATGTCCATAAATTTGAATTTAAAAATTTGAACAAATTTAGGATCTGTTCTTTTGAATTATCCGGACATTGGCATGTGTATGGGTTCACACACGATGAGTATGCATCTTTCCTGCACCTATATCCATTTGTACAGATCCGCAGGCAATGAAAACAGGTTGCTCATTGGATAACTATGGGATGCAAATCGACATTTACGGGCGCGTATAGGATGCATAATGATGCGTATGGGCACATACGAATGTTGATATTCATAACTGGAAACTCGAATCAAAAATTCACCTTTTCTATACCATGCATAATTTTATATACTTCACTCAGGTCCCCTCTTAAATGCCGTCTTTCTTGCAGCCGGGTTTTGTAAGGGATTTTGTTCCAGCCCCTTAATCATTCTGGTTGCCCTTTTCTGCCCCTTTTCCAGTCCCACAATATGCTTTTTGAGGTGTGGTGAGCAGAATTGTACACAATATTCCAAATGTGGCCTCACCAGATTTTCGGATATTCAATTCAAATCGAATCCCCAAAATTTGCATTTGTGCACATCCCTACTCCTTTAGAGACCAACTGCGAGCCAAACCATGCCCCGGGGCTGGCCACATCACCCTGCTTGCGCCCTGAGGAAATTACTCTTCCCTTCTCTGTAACCAATGGTTGTTTTCTCTGCCCCACCGTTTTTTGTGTGCACCAGTTACTAATGAGTGTTTACGATGCCTGTTTGTCTCCTAACTGTTCTGCTAAAATGAAATCTGAGGCGCACCCGGCTGCCCACAGGTGGGCTGTAACTTCCCTCGCCATAAAGCCTAGGCACAATGCCTCATTATGCCCACTTCAGCTGCTTGAAATGAAGAGTTAATCCATCAGGGTATTCTCTGCAAGAACAGGAGCTGAGGGCTAGAGCTGGTGTGCATATAAATTCTTCTCCCCTCTTAGGGTTCTTAAACAAGATTTAAAGTGTTCAAATGACAATTCAGCAAGAAGTGTTCTTGGAATGATTCAGGCATTTCCCTTTCAAGTGCACAAAATCTATTCCTTTCGCTTCTCCTTGTCTCCTACATCAAACCGCCTGAGGGGACCTGGCTATACTGTGATCTCCAGCTGTTACAGTAGTTCTTTGCGGGTGGGGCGAAGGAGAAAGAAAGAAAGAACGTAATTGAAAGGGGGGGGGTGAAGCTTGCCTTAAAAAAAAAGTCTTGTTCCACAGAACGTACTGAGTCTACATTCTCCGATGTCAGTCACGGGCAGCTTTATTGATTAACCGCTCCAACGGTATCAAAATATCTCACCGCGTGAGGGAACGGGCAGGCAAAACCAATACATTCAACATAAATGAAATCATAAACTCCAGATTGATAACCTGAAGAGACCCAGTGACCTAATCTTTCTCCACGCCATCGAACAGCAGGCCGTCGGATGCATTTATGGCACAAAGGGTCACTTCTCTTGTGACATGAGATTGATCCTTAATAACGGAAAAAAGTCTGGTTGGATCTTTTATTGTAAGCCACCCGGAGATCTTTGGGTACGGGGCAGGATATAAACCATTTAAAATAAATAAAATTTAAAATAAATTAGGGGTGCCCGCTGGAGACTTCAGTCCAAGAACATCTGGAGGGCTGATCACCATAACTAAAAGCATCCCTTTCTTCAGCAAAGGGGTAAGATGCTGTTTCTATTTATCTATCCATCTATCCATCCATCCTCCCATCTCTTTCTATATCGATAGACAGGTATCTATCATTATCTATCTATCCATCTGTCTGTCTGTCTACTTACCCATCGATTGATCGATCCATCCATCCATCCATCCATCCATATAGACAGCCAGTTTGGTCTGTGAGCCAGTCTGGTCTAGTGGTTAGGGAGCCAGACTCTTATCTGGGAATACTGAGTTTGATTCCGCCCTCCCCCATGAAGCCAGCTGGTTGACCTTGGGCTAGTCACAGCTCTCTTTCTGAGCTCTCACAGCCCCACCTACCTCCCAGGGTGTTGAGAAGAATAGAGTCCCCTTAAATGGGTGAGAAAAGCAGGGTAGAAAAGCCAACTCTTCTTCTTCTCATCTATCCATCTCTCTATCCATCCATCCACTCACCCATCTACCTACCTGTGGTATTTATATCCCAACTTTCCTTCAGAGAACCCAAGGAGGTGCACATCCTTCTCCAATTCTTTATCCCCACAACAATCAGATGAGGTAGGTTAGGCTGAGGAACTTGTGACTGGTCCAAGGTCACAACTTTCATGCCTGAATGAGGATCCAAACCCAGGAACAACTAGATCCCAGCCTGGTGCTGAAACCACTCATCTTCATGACTTTGGCACTTTCAGACATGATTGAAAATTCCTTTTCTCATTCATTTTATTGTAAAGAGACCTACACGTACTCGGAAAAACCCACCTTGGAACGACCAAGGTGTTTCCTGCCGGACAATGTAAACCTGGCATGATCCTTTCTTTTTCTTTGCTCTACTTGTCACACCAGAAATGTAACATCACGGTCTCTGGGCCTTTTTCTTCAAACCACTTTCATCAAAGGTCATGCTCTTCATCACAGCCACACTCAACACACACACAACAACTCTTTGATTTACATATTTATGCCATCCTGTCCTGATGCTCCTTTAAGAAGTTGAAGACAGTGTTTCGCATCTTACAACTCTGCAAAATAGGTTAGGCCTAGAGCAGTGGTTCTCAACCTTCCTAATGCCGCGACCCCTTAATGGAGTTCCTCATGTTGTGGAGACCCCCAACCACGGGGGCAGAGCAGCTGGGAGGTGGGAGGGAAGGGCGGTGGGAGATTCGTCGCGACCCCTCTGAAAGGGTAGTTTGACCCCCAAAGGGGTCCCGACCCCCAGGTTGAGAACCACTGGCCTAGAGAGAGAGAAACCAGCACAAGGTCACCCAGTTAGCTTTCAAGACGGGTGGAGATATGGACCCAAGGGCTCCTACATTTTTCACCTGAGGAAACAGCCAATAAAGTGGACTGCTGTTTTTTTTTATGGCCAGAATACATCCATGATCAGTAATAATAACTGCAGCCTGCTTAGACAATGTGACACATCTCATTGCCTCAAGGTAATCCATTTCTGCCCTGTGGACCTGACCCATGCCTGACATGTGGTCCCCAGAAGGACCAAGAGATAAACTCTCCGGGCTGAAAACATATGCTCATGTCTGTCTTATTGAGTGTGTCATTATGTAGTCCTAAGGCCAGGAAATCTACCACACGGAGAAGCTGGTGGCCAACCGTAATTCTTCTCCATTAGTGCTTGATGAAGCCTTCAGCGCCCCAAAGGAGGCGACATGTTCTCTGCTGGAAACCACCAGCTTAGAAAGACTGTGGAGTCTGCTCCAAGCCTCCCCCTGTTTAAATTAAGTCCAGAAAGCACAACAAAGGCAGTCTTTTTGTTGAAGAGGGGGGAAAGGAAAGGTTGATTTAGCTAGTTGGCTTGGCACAAGCTCAGAAATCCCAACGAGAGTTTTTTCAGTCTTGAATTAACGCTTTAAAGTAATACCCTGACAAAGCAAATCATCCGTCTTATGAAACGATACTAATCCCCTCACATTTCATGGCCCAGATAAGATTTATAGCCTGGAAAAGATGCCTTAACTCCTTTTCACATTCTCCGAGACCCAAATGGGGCTTTGCTTTCACACGTCAGTGCCTGAATTTCCTCAACAGTCAACAAAACAACCAGGTGCCAAGAAAACTAGAGTTTTCTAAGTAAAGCACATTAATGACGGGAAATAATCTAATTTTGCAACCTATCAATGATGACCCCTTCTGTTGCCACAGTCGGAAGAACTTCGGGTCAGTTGAAAACGAAGATTTGCTGCAACTAATTTATCTCCTTCCTTCTTTCCTCCCTCCCTCCCCTTCTTTCATCCTCCTCTCCTTCCCTCCAGTACAATAAAAGATGTAAGATAGCAAAAATTATTATCCTTCTCTTGGTTTTGTCCTTCTACCACTCCACTGGAATAGATAGACTAAGAAGGACTAAATGGCCCCATGACCTTCCAAGGCCTCAAGAAGAATTTTTTATTTTATATTTACTTTTCTATCCTGCATCATCCACTAAGGTCTCAGGGCACATAACAGTATTTAAAATCAGACATGTTAAAATAGTGTTATATCTGTATCTGTTTGAATTTGTATCCTGTTTTAATTTGTTTTAATCTGTTGTTACCCGCCCAGAGACCTTCAGGTATGGGGCGGGATAGAAATGTAAATAAATAAATAAATAAATAAATAAATAAATAAATAAATAAATAAATAAATAAATAAATAAATAAATAAATAAATAAATAAATAAATAAATAAATAAATAAATAATATAAAACAATAATGTCTGAGGTGTGGGGAAACTAT
This sequence comes from Aspidoscelis tigris stejnegeri, assembly GCA_023333525.1. Taxonomy (NCBI): domain Eukaryota; kingdom Metazoa; phylum Chordata; class Lepidosauria; order Squamata; family Teiidae; genus Aspidoscelis; species Aspidoscelis tigris. The sequence continues at coordinate 1,880,755 of JALMGA010000022.1, read as the reverse complement.
ACCACATTTGGCCAAAGGCCAGAGCAAAGGTGTGCCTTCACTGCCTTCCTGAATGCATGTAGTGAAGGATCCTAAGAACATGAAACATAAGAGGAGCCCTGCTGGATCAGGCCACAGCCCATCTAGTCCAGCATCCTGTTGCACACAATGACCCATTGATTGCCCATGGGCATCTCAAGCAGAGACAAGGGCAAACCTTCTCTTCTTGAATCCCAGCAAATGGCCTTAGAGGTATCATGCTTGTCCCCCCAGCCTGAAAGATGTACTTAGGAATCCACTCTAGTAGCCATTGATACATCTGCCGTCCATAAATTTGTCTAACCCTTCCTTAAAGCCATCTAGGCTAGTAGCTGTGACCACCACTTCCGGAAGCAAATTCCATAGACCGATGACCCTCTGAGTGAAGAAATACTTCCCCTTGTCTGATCTGACTCTCCTACTCACCAGCTTCATTTAATGGCCCCTGGTTCTAGGGTTCCGTGATAGAGAAAATAAATTTTCTCTATCCACCTTTTCTATACCGTGCATAATTTTATATCCTTCAATCTGGTCCCATCTTAAATGCTGTCTTTCCAGACTGAAGAGACCTAAATGTATGCTTGAGGGGGAGACTATTCTCTCGAGTGCCCACCCATCTTACTATTGACGGTGGTGGGTCAATGAGGAGGGCCTCCCCTCCAGATCTTAAGGTATGGGCAGGTTGCTATAGGAGAAGGTGTTCCTTCAGATATTTGGGGCCCAAGTCATTTAGGACCTTATAACACCTTAAATTGGGCTCAGTAGCAAATCGGCAGGAATATAAACTGCAATGTCCTAGAGTGCAAACAGACACACATAAAGAGGGACCCTCTGAATGAATTTGAGGCTCTAAGGACAGGCATTTTCTCCCTAAATTTACTTTACCCCACCTCAAAGCCTGGGAATAAGTGCCTCTTCCTCACGCAGACGGAAATAACACTGAGGACAACTCTTTCTTTTAGTCAGATTGGACTGGAAGCTGCAGAAACACAAAGGAGGGAAATGCAGCCAATCACAGTGTGTGAAAAGGCTGCAGAGCCACTGAAAGCCAGACCGATGTGGCCAATTAGTGGCGATGTTGCCAGATTTGAAGACAAAGAAGGTTGAAGTGAAGAAAATGAGGTAGGCTTGTTTGTTCTGTGCTTCTACAGAAGGACACTTTTCCTTGAAGGGCTGACTGTAAAAAGCACTGATTGATCACATCTCTAGCTCCTAGCATTCCATATTGGCTCTATGGATTATCAATCTTTTCTCCTGCCTTGTCTTTAAGGTTTTCTTATGTTGTTGTTTTTAATCAAGAATCACCCTGTCCAGTGTCCATAACCTCACATCTGGAGATAATTGAAAGAAGGTCACTAGGGAATCCTACCACCCCCTTCTTCTCTGAGCCACCTTTTCATCATTCGTTTTAACAACAAGGGCTAAATTTCCTCTGAGCAAAACACAGCAGATGACGCATTTATTCTGAGATCGTACTCCCCTTGGAGGCACGCCTTCAAAAAAGTGTGGGATGACAGAGCTCAGAAAATTAAGGGCCATTTCAGGCAATGAGGCAAAGTGAGTACACTAACAGAAGGGCGTGTGAGACCATCACCCAATGATGTTGCAATGCTATTTGTCTGCTTTCAGTTTCCATATTCCCAGCATTTCAAATCTTTTAAGAGAAGCCCTGCTGGATCAGGCCACAGCCCATCTAGTCCAGCATCCCATTGCACACAGTGGCCCACCAACTGCCCATGGGCATCTCAAGCAGAGACAAGGACAAACCTTTTCCTGCTCTCAAATCCCAGCAAATGGCCTCAGAAGCATCCTGCTCCCCCACTCCCCAGCCTGAAAGATGTACCTTGCCATTCATTCTAGTAGCCATTGATCCATCTGTCACCCGTAAATTTGTCTAACCCTACCTTAAAGCCATCTAGGCTGGTAGCTGTTACCTCTTCTGGCAGCAAATTCCATAAACCGATGACCCTCTGGGTGAAGAAATACTTCCCCTTGTCAGAACCGACTCTCCTACCCACCAGCTTCATAGAGTGCCCCCTGGTTCTAGTGTTGTGTGATGGAGAAAATAAATTTTCTCTATCCACATTTCTATATCGTGCATAATTTTATATACTTCAATCAGGTCCCCTCTTAAACGCCGTCTCTCCAGACTGAAGAGGCCTAGACGTTGAATCTAGTCCTGTAGCTTTAGGAAGCCAAGTCATCGTGATAATCCAAGCTTGCTTACTGGGTGGGTGCAAGCTCTGCCCAAATGCTAATTTCTGACTTCTAGCGGCAGGGCCAGGATTTCCCAATTCTGATATTGCAGAACCGCAAGCTATGGTTGCTTTTCTTCTAGCAAAGCGTGGCATGATGCCCGAACTGATTTATGGGCTACTGCCTCCATTTATACATCATTTTGCAGGAGGCTTTGAGGTAAAATTGGGGCTGTGGCCTGATCCAGCAGGGCTCCACTTACACTTTTATATTCCTATGCTTTCACGTCCTGCTCGCTAGAAAGGCACGCTCCTCCCAAGACATATGCCCTGGCTAGAGAACAAGCTCAGAGAAAGAAACCTGTGTGGGGCTCATTCACCTAAAGGACTTTTATCTCTAAGCAGAAGGAATTAAAGACATTTTAATTTTCTACTTATCAAGGAAGAAAGAAAACAGAAAGGCTTATTCCTTTGCTAGAATAAGTCCAATCAAGGTCCTTTAACAGCCAGCATTTAATCAGGAGTAGAGTGGGGAAAGAGTATGAGAGAGGAAGAGAAATGTTTAAAACTTAAGTTTTAAAAGGAATTTAATCTCCATATATTTAACAATACTGTACTAAACCTGGTGCTAAACCAAAGTGAGAAATGGGCTTTAGCTCCCTTTGCAGAGATAACGGAAAGCAGAGCTAACTGGCTGAAAACAATGGCCCATTAAGTTTGCACCACCAAAGGGACACTAGTGTTTCCAGAGCTCTATTTAATTACTTTACAAGTATTAATCCTTATTATGCACCAATTAGGAGTGGTTCTCTCCTTTCCACATACAACCTCATTGAACCAAAGTATGCTCCGTGGCTTAAATCATTTTGGGGAATAAGCAGTTTCCCTTGGTGGAATCTGTAGAGGACACAGACGCCAGGGGAGATTCCCACTGCTAGGGATTTATTTTTATATTTACATTTATATGCCGCCCCATACCCGAGGGATGTGCACGAATATTCGAAGGCATTCAAAATTCAATCGAATTTGTCTGAATTTCTACATTCGAATTGAATGTCCATAAATTTGAATTTAAAGATTCGAGTGAATTTCAAATTTTGGACCTATTTGTCCAACTTATGTAGACATGATGCATATTAGAAAAGTTGGCTTTTCTACCCCGCTTTTCTCACCCACCTAAGGGGACTCAAAGTGGCCAACAAAGCTTTCTGTTCTTCTCCCCACACCAGACACCCTGTGAGGTAAGTGAGAGCTCAAAAGAGAGCTGTGACTAGTCCAAGGTCACCCAGGTGGCTTCATGGGGGATGGCGGAATCAAATCCTGTATTCCCAGATAAGAGTCCAACTCCCTAACCACTAGACCAAACTGGCTCACCTTAAGGGTGAAAAAATCAGGTATAAACGCCAACTCTTCTTCTTCTCCCCTCCTGTGTGTTCTCGCATACCAGCTGATCCTGGCATATACAGAAAGAGGGAAGGAGAAGTAACTTGCCAGACCAAAGCTTATGACAAGTTGCTCAAGCGTGATTCTCCACATGTTTCTGGAGAACAACTCCCAGCATTCCACACTAGCCCCAGTGAATGTTGGGAGGTTTAGTTCAGTAACATCTGGATGTCTGCAGTTAAATATATGTGGCTCACGGCATGCTTTGTTGCATATGTTGGCAAAACCACTTTTTAAAATGTATTTCACCCTTCTCCTTCACCTCCTTGGGCCTGTTGGTCTCCCAATGAAACGGGCAGAAAAACCGAAGCAACACACTGATTTCTACCCAAACTGGCTTCTGCTGTAAAACCCTCAGTATTTGGGGCACAACAGAGCTTTCCGTGGTAAAGGTGCATTTGAGCATCCCCCAGAACATTAAAAAATCTGGGCAGGGTCCACTTTATCTGAACTGCAGGCCAAGCTAATTTGCAAGGGCATCGTGTTCTCATCCCCTGCCTCCCACTGCTCTACACCTCACAAATAATGCAGCAAAGTTATAATGGCGATTTTTATTTCCGTCTGCAGCCACCTGCTTTCGTTCAGGGCATGCAAATCTTGTGACGGGACCCACAAGGAAGGCTGAAAGCAGGGGAGGCGTGGGGAGGGGAGAGAGCGAGCACGGAAGACTTGCTAGTTAAATATTTCAGTCTTTTCATCAAACATCTGTCCTCAGTGCTGCATTTCATAAAGCCAGTCAGGTAGCATCTTACAAAGATTAACAGACATCTGCTCAATTAAAAGTCAAGGAACGGGACAGCATGGAGCACAGCAGCTTTGAAGGGTTCCTGCATCTCATGCTACCAGCTTGCGGGGGGGGGGGGGGGGGAAGGGGGGGGGTTGATGGAGCTCAGGTGTTTACCTGAACTGAAAGTGTTCCCTTCCTAAACCGGTCTCTAGCAAGATAATGGCTCCATCCTTTGTGCTGCTTTTGCTTTGTTAAGGGGAAGCATTTGGCAGATCATGTGAAAATTATGTAGCAAGTCTGCAACGCAAGAGACAAAAGAGCAGAGGAGGACACAAAAGCCAGCCTAACAGAATACTTAATGAGACATCTCAACTCCTGGCTTGTCTGAACAGTTATTTATGCAAACAAGCAAACGAATGAAACCGGAGGCATCAGAAAGTGAGCATTCCAGCAAAGACTCGTGGGTCAGAGGTTGCCTTTATGGCAGTCAGATGGCAAAAGAAATAAAAACACGGCTTTCCATTAGAACCGAGAGGGCTGAACTCTTTCTCTTTCTCTTTCTCTCTCTTTCTCTCTCCATCCATCCATCCATCCATCCATCCATCCATCCATCCATCCATCCATCCATCCATCCATCATCGGAACTCCGTATTCGCTGGGGATACATTCCGGCTCCTCCCGTGGTTACTTGAAACTGTGGGCAATTGCAACCCCAGAACCAGAAGTGCTTTTCTGGCCTCCATAAGGCCTATTTCAGCCTCCAGAAGGCGTTGGAATAGGCATGTGATGCCACTGGAAGCCTCATGCCTGCCTCCCACGTGCACCTTACATTTTGGGATGGGCTCTGGTGGCATCACACATCTATTCCAACACTCTACGGAGGCCAAAATAGGCACCTGCGGGAGGTGGGGGGGTCTGATCCGGTAACAGTGGTTAACTGAAACTGTGGTTACCGAATCAGTGGATACGTTTAGGTCATCAACTGCCTAAACGTATAAAGTGATGGCCCTTAAGGCCATCTCAGAAGGAAAGCCGGTCCAGATTCCAGGGGGCTAACACAGGGAAGGCCCTTTCGGAAGAAGGAATTAATTGCCTTACCTATTTCCAACATCTGGCACCCCTTCCTTTTTGCTGCCTTGCCGCTGCGCTATCTGTAACGAGCACAGTTTTCCACTAAGATATCTGACCCTCTGGATTGAGTAAACTGGGTACGTGCAAGAAAGGCTTCCAGAGCTGATTCATCACGAACTGTGGTTTAGCAGCAGATGACGTAATGACCATCACACTGACAATGATAAATGCAGAAAGGAATACTAGGAAAACTGGAATGAGCTTTTCTTTTTTTTTCCTTAGATGTCTGCAGGATAGAAAAAAGGAATGTGCATTAACGCAACCCAGGGGCACACAAAAAATGACTCATCTTTTGCAAAGAAGCATGTTTTCCTACACTATTGCTCTGGTCAGTGCCAGTTTAGCATTAAAGTTTTAAAGCAAATCTTGGGAGATCAGAAAGGAAGTGAAGACAGCAACAACAGGAAAAATATGTTGTGCCAGGAACACGATAAAGCTGCTCCTGCTATTAAAGGTTTAAATTGATCAAATCTCCTCTCCACACAGCCTGCTTCGTAAGGGTTCAAATTAGGGATATGCACAAATATTCAAATGCATTCAACATTTTTGGATATTTGATCCAAACCGAACTGAATTCCAAAAACTGCATTCGTGCACACCCCTACATACAATTGATAAACGAAGCACCCACTAAATAATACGAAATGTCTGTATGTATGGTAAGTTATCATGGCATAAAAACGGAATGGAATGGATAGGATAGGATAAGGAATGTACACAAATATTCATCACATTCAAAATTCATATGATGCATCCAAATCTAATGTTGGTACACTTGGAAACTGACATTCGACTACAAACCAAATGCTTCAATACACGTGTGAACCTGGGGGGATGAGAAAGCGGCTGCCTCAGTCACACCTGCAACGGATCCAGAGTGGATTCAAAGTGGATTCAGTTTGGATTCAAAGCGGATTGAGAAAGGATTTGACGCCGATACATAGGGGTTACGTAGGGAATTCGCAGGGGATCCAAATCGGATTTGTACTGAATATTCATACGGAATTCAAATCCTACCACATTCGAAGGGGGCCCATTTAGACGCATACAATTTTTTTGCATTCGAATAGATACGAACTGAATACGAAAAAAAATCATGCAGGTCCCTAAACAGAAAAGAACCAGGTCTTGAACTTTTCCTTCTCTCTTTAACTCCTAGGCTGTAGCTGGGCCAGGCGATTTCTAGTCCTTTCCTTTGTTCTTTCCTTTTTCCCTCTCCCCTTTTCTTCTTTTTTTAAGATAATGAATTCTCTCCCCCCCCCCCCCGCATTCAGATGCACAGCGGTTTTCTCAGCTCCCTAATAATCCCCTTGCTTGCCTCCAGTGACAGAATTCTTTTGTGCCCCTGCTACCTCCTGTGAGAAAGTAATTCTATAGGAGATATGCTCAACTGTAAGTAATAAATAACCAACCGGGGTGGGAGTGTGGGGGAATTTGGAAACCCTGTGAGGGAATCAGGCTTCTCCTTATAGATAAGCCTGGCGGGGAGAAAAAGAAGAAAAGCATTTGGTAACCTTTCAGGGCAGGGTGACGCCAACTTAAGACCCCAAGGGCTCCTCTCCTGCCTTCTCCCAATTTCTCAAATATCAGTCCCCTAAACTTTATCTTCACCCCATCGCCCCAAAAGCCTGCCCCTTCATTCTTGCCCAGCCCAGACTCCCTTCGCGGCCTGCTTCCTTGAAACTAGGGATGCACAGGGATATTCAAAACATTCAAAATTCGATCGAGTTTGTTCAAATTTGGACATCCCCCTCCCTCAGGAATGCTCACCAACTTGAGTTTCTTCAACAGGAGGAGTTGAGGCTACACACAACTGCAGTAAGACCTTTACACTACGGACGTGCACAAATATTCAAATGCATTCGAAATTCGATCGAATCGACTCAATTTCGACATTCAGATTCAAATCCAATGTCCTTAAATACGAATGTAAAGATCCGATTCAAATTTCAAATCTGTCCAAATTATTCGGACATTCAGATGTGTATGGGTTTGTCCACGGTGGAAGATCCGCATCTTTCCCGCATCCGTACAGGATGAAAATGGGTTGCATATGGAATATCTATGGGATGCATACGGACGTGTATGGATGTGAATGGATGTGTACGGACCCAGGGAAGATGCATACAGGCCCAGTCACGTGGCTTTATCTTCCCTTCTAGGCCAACACCTGGAATGGACTCAGTTCCTGCCCAGCACCATGGGGGACAGGTGTATCGGAGGCTACTAAAATGGATGCCCAGGTACCACTTCCAGGTTGGGGAGACAGGCAGGAGGCCTCTAAAGGACATCTGCAGGGACCCAAGAGCAGGTGAAGGTTTTTTAGCTTTGTCTTCTGCTTGGGATGCCTGGAAGGAACTGGTGGGCCACAGTGTGAAGCAGATGGACTGTGGCCTGATCCAGCAGGGCTCCACTTACATTCCTAAGTTCCTAGGAGGCTCTAAAGGCCATTTGCAGGGAGTTAAGTGAAGGCTTTGCACCTTTGCCTTCTGCTTGGGATGCCCAGGAGCAACTGGTGAACCACTGTGTGAGACAAGATGCTGGATTAGATCCAGACATTAAAGCAACACCAATATTTTGACCAGCCGGCTGCTTAGGACCAGCCAGGTCAAAGGAGAAGCATATCACAGAATCCATCACCAGCTCAAGAAAGCATCCCTGTCCACCTTAAAGAAAGGGGGGGGCGGTGAGGAAGAGCATGCATGCTGCTGTCCCTTCTCCCCCCCCCAAAAAAATAAGCAGGTGAATAATGTCATGAGGGATTCACAGTGAAACTACCTTAGGAGGAAATTGGAAAGAAGAGGTTGTCACCGGCCTCTCTGAGGCTCAAGCTAAAGGCTGCAGTTTCCTTTCTGAGCTAAGGGAGACATTCAAAGCCAAGAAAGATTATGCCTCTGAGTCATCCACCACCAGGAGCCTATTATGAAGTGGGAGCTAATTAGGGATTCCACAGAGGCCATGAGCAAGCCAAGGGTATAGTTACCTTAATAACAGCTTTCTGCCAGGGGATAAAAAGGAATATTCTCAATTGCTAGCATGCCTTGGCAGACAGGTGAAGAATTGGGAGCAATAAAGATCAGAAAACCATTCTTGTGACTGATGGGGCTTTGTAGGGGTGGAATTGTGATGGCTCAAATGCAAAAATAAAGAGAGAGAGAGAAAAGATTGCATGCTTAGATTCTAGCACTGCTTGAAAAGGTTTTGGTGGTCTCTTGTGGGGATTCTTCGTTGCCCATTTTCATAAATAATCCCCAAAAACTAACTAAATACCCTGAGGAAGACCTGGCAATGAATAAGCAAAAGGGCCCCTCCATCCTATAGAACCCGTAGCATTATCTCCAAGCATAATCACAAAGTGATTACTGAGTTGCCTCTGCAGTATGCAAGCTACATGAAACTTCAAATTGTTGCAGAAGGAGAAGGAGAATTGGCTTTTACATCATGCTTTTCCCACTCATTTAAGGAGCCTCAAGGCAGGCTGATAGACTTCCTCTCCACAACAGATAACAGATGAGGTTGGTGGGACTGGGAGAGCTCAGAAAGAGAGCTGTAACCAGCCTAAGGCCACCCAGCTGTTTGCGTGTAGGAAGAAGAGTTGGTTTTTATACCTTGCTTTTCTCACACCTTCTGTTCTCCCCACCACAGACACCCTGTGAGGTAGATGGGGCTGTGAGAGCTCCAAAGGAGAGCTGTGACTAGCCTAAGGTCACCCAGCTGGCTTCGCGGAGGAGTGTGGAACTGAACTGGGAGACTATCAGGTAAGAGGCAAACACTCTAACCACAAGACCACAGGTTTCTATGTGAGCTGTTTTGTATGTTTGGTCCACCTAAAGTCTAAAGACCTTCTCATCTACTTATATATTTGTAAGGACTCTGCTCTGAGAAGCCAGTGGGTAACATGAAAACTCAAAAATGTTAACTAAGTCCTTGGTTTTCAATCCTACACTGGGTGGTGGGAGCCTTGTGCACATGAAAACAAGTATGGCTTTTTATGCCCCCTCAGCAGTACACAAAATGCATGGTTGTGGAAACTGCAGATTGCAAAAGACTATTATGCTAAGCTGCTAAATCCCCAGGCTGTATTCACACAAAGCACAAAAAGTGGATCCAAAACACTTTAGAAATGGTTGCACGTGGCCCTCATGTTCTCAACCCATCTCTAATCCACCTTTTTTAGGGGGCAGGCTGACATGTGACCAATCCCACCTACATAGCATCGCTAAGCCGTCTCTACCGCTGCATTCACCTGTAGTGAAAGACAAGGGGGCTCCAAAACACCTTAGAGATGTTGGCACGTGGCCCTGGTGTTTTCATTCCATCTCTAATCCACCTTTTTTAGGGGGCAGGCTGACATGTGACCAATCCCACCTACATAGCATCGCTAAGCCGTCTCTACCGCTGCATTCACCTGTAGTGAAAGACAAGGGGGCTCCAAAACACCTTAGAGATGTTGGCACGTGGCCCTGGTGTTTTCATTCCATCTCTAATCCACCTTTTCTATCTTAGAACATTCATGAGAGGAGGGAAGGACAGGCTTTAAGAAATGGTTAGATGGATTCATGGAAGAGAACTGCATCAATAGCTACTAGGTTTGGTCCCTGGGTTGGCGATGGAGGCAGGGAGTCAAGAGCTGGTGAAGATTTTGCTTTTGCTTTCTGCCTGAGAAGCCTGGAAGCAACTGGTGGTCCACTGCGTGAGATGGGACGGTGGACTAGATGGGCTGTGGCCCGATCCAGCAGGGCTCCTCTTGTCGTGTTATAGAATTGGACAAATTAATGGAGGACAGGTATGTCAACGTCTATTAGAATGGATGCCTAGGAAATGCCTCCAGGCTGTAGAGACAAGCAGGATGCCCCTCAAGGCAGGTGAAGGTTTTGTCTTTGTCTTCTGCTGGAGATGCCCAGACACAATTGGTGGGTCACTGTGTGATCCAGGATACTGGACTAGACGGGTTGTGGCCAGACCCAGCAGGGCTCCTCTTATGTTCATATTACTGGCATGTGGACAATCCACTTGTGAGCCATATCTAAGCCACCTCTATGATGCATTCACTGGATGCACATGTAGCAAAGAAATGTGTTTCAGAGGCACCTTCTTTTGGGTATCTCAGAGATGCTTTAAAAAAATGTGCAACTCCAGTTTAAGACATATTTGGCCCATTTATCACCTGCTTTGGGTTTATTTATTTATTATTTGTATTTCTATGCCGCCCTACACCCGGAGGTCTCAGGGCAGGTAACAATGCTTAAAAATTCCGAACACTATAACAATATATATTAAAACAGGCATATCTACAACAACATTTAAAATCCAGAATGCTAAAACAAACCAAATATATACTAAAAACTACTACTTGAAAGTGTGTGTGTCGGGGGGATGTAACCACATTTAGCCGAAGGCCAGGGCAAAGAGTGCGTCATTACCACCTTCCTGAACATGTACAGAGAAGGAGCTTGATGCACCTCAAGGGGGGGAAGACTATTCCATATCCTGGGGGCCATCACTGAGAAGGCCCTCTTCCGGGTGCCCACCACTGCTGAAGGGTGGCGGGACAACCAGGAGGGCCTCCCCACCAGATCCTAAGTCACGGGCAGGTCGGCAGCCTCCTCTTCTACAGAAGGGCTGTTATCTCCAGGTAGAACCAGAAAAAGACTCCAGTCTGAAGCCCCGATGAGATGCTATCAGCCTTTGTAGACAGTGCCACTCTAATGGACTAAACAGCTTATATCAGTCCAAGGCGGCATCTTATGTTTGCTGCAGAATTTCCCCTCCCCCTCAAAAAGATGAGTTTGTTTGGAGAACACCAGCGTGGACAGGCAATTTACTGTGTTTGTTTATTTTGCTTTGCATACTTCGCCAGGTTGGGGTGGCTTCACCCCATCTGACCTCTCGTCAAAGGACTCGCCTGCGGCCCAAGCGCTTAATGGCCCATTAGTAAAGGGGTACCTTGGGATCTCCCTGCCCTCTGCTCCTGGCTGCTTTGCAAATATTAAATTAAAGCCAGACGACGGCAAGAAAGGTTGCATACGTTTCATCTTGCCAGCGGCTGGCCCGGCCCGGCCCTTCCCCGCTGTCTATCCTCAAGCCTTTATCCTCATCACTGCAAGGAGAGAAAAGTTGCGGCTGACCTGGGTCAACGAGAGAATAGGCTATAAGGAAGCCTTATGATTTCATTCAGCATCCTGAGAGGGGAGAAAACGCAGTTCAGCGCCCCTGTGAACTCTGGTGCTTCGCTCTGAATCCTGTTAAGAACTCACTGTGTTCTGCAGGCCGGGAGGGCAAGGCAGCTAAAAGGAAGCGGTGCCGGGGGTCAGGAGAGGTAAAGCTAGCGGCAGGTGAGACACCGTTTAGGTTGCTGTGCTATTCGGAACCTATATGGGATTTCACACCCAATTAGCCAGCTCTGAACCAAAGCAGGACTGAAAGAGAAAACAGACAGGAGACCCTAGCTCACTTTCTCCTTGAGGCAACTGCTCTTCGCGGCTAGGTTGTACCAATGCCCTACTAATTCCAGTGCTCTGGTTTCACAGCAGACAACTGGATGTGGACAGAGAGCCAAGAAGCCAGACCTCAGTACAACACCCCGCTCTTGGTTCATGGTCTCCCCCTCCCAAAAAACCCCCAAACCCTGATCCAGGTTGGAGAGAGAGACCTTCACCCAGCAGGGCATCAGGAATGGTTGATGGTCCCGATGATGACTGAATGAAGGGACGCATGCAGGATATGGGGAAAGTGTCCATCTGCAAGGAGTCAAGGGCAGGTGAAGGTGTTGCCCTTCTGCTTGAGATGCCCAGCAGCTATCGGTGGGCCACTGGGTGACCCGGATGCTGGACTAGACGGACTGTGGGCCTTGTCTGGTAGGGATCCTCTTAGGTTCTTATATCCTTAGGATGCCTCTAAAGGCCATTTGCAGGGAGTCAAGGGCAAGTGAGGATTTTCCCCCTCTTCTTCTGCTTGAGATGCCCATAAGCAATTGGTGGGCCACTGCGTGAGACAGGATGCCAGATTAGATGGGCTGTGGCCCCATCTAGCAGGCTCCTCTTATTTTCATATTTAGAACGGATGCCTAGGTACTGCCTCTGGGTTAGAGAGACAGGCAGGATGCCTCTAAAGCCCATCTGCAGGGAGTCGAGAGCAGGTGAAGGTTTCACCCTCATCTACCTGAGAAAGCCCAGAAGCAAGTGCTGGTGAGACAGGATGCTGGACTAGATGGGCTCTGGTCTGATCCAGCAGGGACCTCTTATCTTCTTATGTCAGGTCTGTATGACAAATAGCAGGAAAGCCCTAGATACGTCTTCAGCATCTCTCTATTCTGCACAGGCTCTGGGATTAGAATTCCAAGCGAGCCATAATAACCATCAGCACCCCACCTCTTCCTTCACCGCTTCCAAGTGTTCAAAGAGATAACAGCCTCCACGCATCCAATCACGCCCACCAGTAGACTAAAATCAAATCCATTCTTTCACCACAAAAGCTGGTGAACGGGAAGGCACTGACTGTTAGTGGAGGCTTAGAACACAGTTCCTGGTTCAAAATGCAGCTGTTGGTTACTGACACTGAAACTCCGTAAACTTCGGGGAGAAACTGCCCAGGGCAGAAAGTTGTGGGAAAAGCTCCGGAAGACCTTCACCCAGCATCAAGAATGGTTGATGGTCCTGTTGATGACTGAATGAAGGGAAGCATGCAGGATATGGGGACCTGTCCTAATCCTGAACACCAAATACACTCAAAAGTAGGGATATGCATGAATACTTGGAACATTCAAAATTCAATCGAATTTGTTCAAATTGGGACATTCGAATTCAAACTGAATGTCTATAAATTCAAATTTAAACACTGGAACGAACTTCAGATTTTCGAATCTAGTCCTTCAGATTATTTGGACATTCGTATGTGTACAGGTACATACACGATGCATACTTGCATGTACCCATATTTCCCGCCTCTGTATGCATTTGTACGGATCCGTACGGGACAAAAACCGGATGCATAAGGGATAAATACAGGACGTGTACGGATGCATACGGGATGCATAATTATGCATACAGGCACATACGAATGCTGTTGACATTCATATGTGCAAATCTGAATAAAGATTTCAAACAAATAAGATTTGAATCTATTCGAATCAAATTGAATGTGAACACATTCGAATCTCAAAGATTTGAATCGATTCAAATTTTTGGATATTCGAATTGAATTGAATCGGATCCCGAAAATTGCAGTCGTGCACACCCCTACTCAGATGGGACACATGTGAGACGCAAAAGGTGAAATGGTTCAGAGGATGCTCCCATCCAGGCCTACTCAGAAATTAATTCCTACTTTGCTCTCTCAGGCCTACTCTTAGGAAATGCACGTTTAAAGGTGTACTTTAATTCTGATTCCAAACTCGATTGCTTCTGTTCCAAAGCACAGGGATTCCATGCGTTTTGGAGGAAGATCTAACAGCCAGGTTATCTGAAGGAGAACCTTCTTCCACATAGACCTGTCTGAGTACTGAGATCTCAAGGAGAGGACTTCTTCAAGTTCCACCTCTTCCAGAAGAGCAAGGGGGAGGGCTTTTTCTGTGGTGGCCCCTGGTCTTTGCAACAGTGTCCCTACGGCCGTTGGTGCTTGGTTAAAACATACCTCTCCACCCAGGCCTTTCATGTTTAACCCCTCTGAGTGTTGCCCTGTAAATACATTTTACAGATATTCTGTATTTTGTATTGTTGCGACCTAGCCAGGGGCCTTCTGAGGGTGAGATATGAATTTTTAACTTTTTATAGAAGTCGTATCAAGGCAAAGCTGTTTCTTGAAAATAGATCTAATTATCAGGTTTCCTGGCATGCTCCAGCCTCTATGTAACCATATGAAGGAAGGACAGCCTTTGGGAGAAGGGAAGGCTGACCCCTGAAATAACATGGGTGAATACATGCATGTTGGTGCACAGAGAGAAAAAGAAAGAGAGGGGGAGGGAAACAAAGAGGGAAGGAAGGGAGAGACAGAGAGAAAGGGAAGGAGGGAGGGAAACAGAGTGGGAGAGAGAAGGAAGGGAGGGAGGGATAAGAGAAATCAAACCAACAGCCTGGAATAATAACCTTGTGCTCACCCCCCACCCCCCGCCCCCGGAAGCTTCTCAACTTTAAGACTTTTTTTCTTAGAAGGAGCCCTCTCAACAGCACAAAACAGAAAGAACCAGGACGCTAGCCCATCTCCACCAGCCTCCCTCTCCAGTTCCCTCTACGCAGCTGAGATGACTTTCAAGTATGGTAATATTTGTCTTCTTGACAAGTGCTATATTTCCATTGGGGGTGAAGGTTAAGAGCCCCCCTCCTCTCTCCCTCCCTCTCTCTCTGCAGCTTTAAATACTTGAATAGGCTCAGTTTTCATTCCCTAGCATCTCTCCCAAATGAGAAAATTAGTGCGCGCACACACAGAGCAATCCCCATTCCAAGGGACTTAGAGCTCCAGCGTTTACTGCAAAGGGCCTTTGAGCAAAGCTCACAGAGGCAAGAGGGAAACAAAACAGACCCCAACAAAGCTGAGAGCGCTTAAAATACAGAGCAGGAAGAATAGGAAGAGAAGTTCACCATTCAGCCAAATTGAGGGGTTCGGGAAACTGAAAGAGATGTGTGCAGGGAAAAGAGGGGATGGATAGATAGAAAGACAGATGAGGGAAAATACAACCAACATGGAAATTCTCAACTGTAGGTAGGCCTCATTCTTCCCTTGTCTGGTACCGTCACTCTTTCCTCGGGGACTGCAATCCATAGCGCTCTGGCTGGAGACAGATTAGTGGGAAAAGCAAAACAAAACATTTCTCGTTCAATTCAAGCACTATCCATGCCTTATTCTCCATTTCCTCCTCACAACTATCTTGCAACACCGGTGAGGCTTAGCAGCAGAGACTAGTCCAAGGTCACTTCATTGGGGGGGGGTCCCCCCACTAGCACTAAGGACCCATTAAGTACCATTAGGGTCCCATTAAGGATGCATTAGGCTCAGAGCAGGAAGACCCCATTTCCACTGCAGACCCCATTAGAACCACATTTGTTTCCACCAGTTCTAGGGAAATCTGGATCATATGGGTCTTTCAGGACCTATAATCAGATTTCCTGTAGACCCCATTTAAAGGGGTCTACAATGGGGTCTTCATATCTGGATTATACGGAGAGCGCTCCCACCCCGATTGGGCAATGGGTTCTAGGGGGGAGCTTTAAGGTGGTGGACCCACTGGGGGGGGGAGGTGCCCTTGAAACCCAAAGCTCTGAAGCCTGTACACAATCTTTGAAGCTGGCTCCAAAGCATAGCACAGGCTCCAAAGACAACCCCACGTGAGAGCAATGCTATTCCTATGGACCTTTGTCAAAGGCTCCAGAGAATCTTCAAAGTTTGCAGCAGATCACTCTGGAGAATCTCTGGGGCTTATAACAAAGCTCCGGAGAATCTTTGGAAAATTTCTGGAGTGTCTATGGAGATTGCACCCCCTGACCCCCAAAAAACTGGGGGTGACGGGTGGGCCCCATGTGGGTCAATCCGGATTTGCCACATGGATGCTCTGGCATTTCCACTGTGGGCAGGCTAGCACCCATTGCTACTGGGTGCTGCACCACCCGTGGGGACGCACTGGGTACCTCTCTTAATCTGGATCTACTAGATACAGATTTCTTGAAAGACCCATTCCTTAGATCCAGATTAAAGGAGGTCAGTGGGGAAAAACCCATGAACTCCCACAGCCAAGTGCACTCTTGTTTTTCTTAATGAATATTTTCCCTGGGACATAGTCCAGCACCCCATCTCACACAGAGGGCCACCAACTGCTTCTGAGCAAACAAAAGCAAAGGTAAAACCTTCACCTGGTCTCGACTCCCAGCAAAGGGCCTTTAGAAGCATCCTGACTCTCTCTCCAATCCAGAGATGATTGTAGATAAGAACCCAAGAGAAGCCCTGCTGGATCAGGCCACAGCCCATCTAGCCCAGCATCTTGTCTCACACAATTGCCCATCAGTGGTTTCTGGGCATCTTAAGTAGAAGATGAAGGCGAAATCTCCACCTGCTCTTGACTCCCTGCAAGGGCCTTGAGAAGAAGAAGTTCTCACCCGTTTAAGGGGACTCAAAGCTGCTGACAAAGCTTTCTATTCTTCCCTCACATTTTGATCGGGCCTCTGTGACTCATCATGGAAATGGCATCCACATTTTCTTGTTGCTACAGCTGTACCGGCCGGAATGGAATCTCAACTTTGAAGATCCACTTGGGCACACTTTATCACCTCACCAAAACCGAATCCAGATGAGCCCCCACTCTCTCTCCTCAAGCCCTGTCTGTCACCCCTGCTGTTCTCTGAACCTGCTCAAACGCAGCTGAATCCTTCTTAACAGGATAACACACACACACACTGTCTCCCTCTTTGGAAATTAAGAAAAGAAAAAGAAGAGGCAGGAATCACGAAACAGAGAGAAACCTCAACAGAGACACAGCTGAATGCTTCGGCAGTTCAGCATGTCAGATGCCAACCAAGGCTAAAGAGACGCCAGGAGACACTAGTGTGTGTGTGCAGACATTGGTGTGTGTGTGTAGAAACATTGATATGTGTGGGGGGACATTGGTGTGTGTGCGTGTGTGTAGAAACATTGATATGTGTGGGGGGACATTGGTGTGTGTGCGTGTAAACACTGATATGTGTTTGGGAGACAATGGGGTGTGTGTGTGCGTGTAGGCATTGGGAGTGTGTAAACACTGGTGTGTGTGTGTGGAGACATTGAAGGGTGGACATCTGTGGGTGGTCATTGGTGTGTGTGTGTGTGTGTGAGAGAGAGAGAGAGAGAGAGAGAGAAGGACTCATGTTAAGAGGACACAGGTTCATTTCCTACTTCCATGCCTGAGGCTATTGCGTAGTCCCTTCTAAAACATATAGGCCAGTAAGGCAGTGTGTGGGTTTTGGTATGTCCAGCCCTGGAAGAGGAAACTACCTCAGAAATAATCCTTTCATTTTCACAGGGACAGAATGCATCTCTCTCCCCATGCCCCCATCCAGCCTTCCTTTTCCCTCCTCCTGCTCTTGCTTTTTAAAGGATGTCTGAGAAGCAGTTTGAGTTAATGCACAAAGCCTTCCTTTTTCTTTCCTTTTGACAGAAGAGGAATTGTTCCAACAACTCAGATACACTTTGGTACACAGGGGATATAACTTCTAATTGCTTCCTTTAAAAAAAATCAAAACAAAAGAAAGGCAGTTCAAATGGTTTTTAGCTTGCAAAATAAATAAATAAAAAGGATGTTACAAGTGCTGCATTAAAAAGCTGGTAACAACAATCTAGAATTCAACAGGAACAAGGTTATTGCAGAAAGAGGCCTGGTTAAAAGCTTTATGAGTTAGAGGAGGAGGAGGAAGAAGAGGAAGAGGAAGAGGAAGAAGATGAATTTAACATTCAAATTGAATCGAATGTTTGGATATTTGATTCGAATTCAAATAAAAAAAAACTGTGCACATCTCTATTTCTCCTTTACATTGGGGACTAAACTGCTCTTCCAAAATGATGCCGACATGGAAGCTTAAATAGGGAGGGACCCAGAGGGTAATGAACCCCAAGGAATGACACTCATACTTTGAATACCAAAAATAATGAGATCCATGTGAATAATCTAGAGGACCTCAACACAAATAAAAGTACCACATACAGATGGGAATCATGTAAATGCTTCCAGTTAGAGAAACATAGTTAGAGAAACATAGACTTATGTTCTCATTGGGGTTGGGTTTGGGTTGGGTTTGGGTTGGGTTTTGTGTGGGGGTGGGGGGGGTGGGGGGGTGGGGGGTTTTGGGGTTGGTTGGGGTTTGTGTGGGGGTGGGGGTGGGGTGGGGTGGGGGTGGGGGGGAGGAACAATCCAGGGGTGCCCTGAAAGAAGAGGAGTTGGCTTTTATACCCTGCTTTTCTCACCCTTTAAGGGGACTCAAAGCTATTGACAAACCTTCTGTTCTTCTCCCCACAACAGACACCTTGTGAGAGAGTTCAGAAAGACAGCTGTGACTAGCCCAGTTTCACCCAGCTGCCTTTGTGGAGAAGCGCGGAATCGAACCGGGAGACTATTAGATAAGAGTGGGACACTCTAACCCGAAGGCCAGACTATCCCGCTGGCTCAAAGAGGTCCAGACTAGCAGGGCGAGGCTCATGTAAGGCCTACCACTCCTGGCCTCCAGGCATGCTTCCTCATCATTGCAAACCAACCTCAGACTCCACACAGCCTTCTGCCAGAGCCAAGCACATGTTTGCAATTGAGGAAATCGCCGCCCTTGAGCTATTTTCTCAGAAGCCCACCTGGTGGGAACTTGGCAAGAAGTGACCCTGTTGCAAGGGGAAGTGAGGCGGGAAGGGGGAGCAAACTCATCATAATTGCTGGCATGCCTGCAGCATCCAATTTGCTTTAGCAACATATAGGTTTGATTGTAAAAATAGCTGCCTCTGGCCCAAGAGTGAAAGAGAAGAGCAGACAATAGGGCATTTCTATGAACCGATGAAGTTTCACCTGGCAGCTGCTCCAACCAAACGTTTAAGGGGTGTGGGGGCCAGTGGGGGAAGAGATGGAGAGGAGAGCATCTCAGCAAGCCAGCCATTTAATCTGCACTGGTTGGAGTGGAGGCATGGGGGGGGGGGGGAGATATTAAAAGGGCAATTTAACCAAGCAGAGGAGAACTGGAACTTCCAGCAGAAGACAATGAATCAGTAACAAGATCTGCGTTTGTCAATTTATATTTGACAATGGTGACGGAAGGAAGGAAGGAAGGAAGGAAGGAAGGAAGGAAGGAAGGAAGGAAGGAAGGAAGGAAGGAAGGAAGGAAGGAAGGAAGGACACCAGTTGCTTGCTGCTAGCCATCTCAAGCAAAAGACAAAGGCAAAACTCATACCTCTCAACTCCCTGCCAATGGCCTTTAGAGGCATCCTGCCTGCCCTCCAACCTGAAGGCGGCACCTAGGCATCAGTGCTAGTTAGTACCTGTCCTCAGTCTATAAGAACTTAAGAGGAGTCCCGTTGGATCAGGCCACAGCCCACCCAACAGTCCTACACCTGGGATAGGGCCTGTTCAGTGGTGGTTCCCAGATTGTGGAGTGGTCTCCTTCCTGTGGTGCGTCGGGCCTCTTTGCTTCTTGCAGTGAAGATGCACCACTTTGCCCTGGCCTTTGGCTAAACAAGGAAATGATTTTTCCTCCCCATATTCAGGAATTGTTACGGTTTTAATGTTCATTTTATATATTCACTGGTTTTGGATGTTGTGACCTGCCCTGAGACCTTTGGGTATTGGGTGGGATAAAAATTCAAATAATAGTAATAAATACATCCTGATTCACACAGTGTCCACCAATTGCCTTTGGGCATCTCAAGCAGAAGACAAAAGCAAAACCTTCACCTGCTCTTGACTCCCTGCAAGCGGCCCTGGCTCTCCAACCTGGAGCTGGTACCTGGACATCCATTCTAGTATTCTTTGATTCATTGTCCTCCATAATTGTGAGAGGATCCTGGCTGGATCAGGCCCCAGGCCCCAGCGCCTCTAGTCCAGCATTCCGTCTCACCCAGACGTCCACCAAGTGCTTCTGGACACATCAAACAGAGGACAAAGGCTAAACCTTCACCTGCTCTCGAATTCCCTTCAGGGGGTTTGAGAGGCCTCCTGCCTGCCTCTCCATCCTCAGGCAGTACCTAGACATCCATTTCCACCATCACCACCCAAAATGACACAAGCAAGCTGTGTTTGGTCTAGTGGTTAGGCAGGCAGACTCTCATCTGGGAATACTGGATTTCATTCCACCCTCCTGCATGAAGCCAGCTGGGAGACCTTGAGCAAGTCACAGCTCTCTCCTGAGCTCTCTCAGCCCCACCTACCTCACAGAGTGTCTGTTGTGGGGAGAAGAATGGAAGGTTTGTCAGCTGCTCTGAGTCCCCTTAAATGGGTGAGAAAAGCAGGTTAAAAATGTCAGCTCTTCTTCTTCCTCCCTGATGCCAACTGGGTGATCTTAGGCTAGTCACAGCTCTCTTCTGAGCTCTCACAGCTCTAGGCTCTCACAGTCCCACCTACCTTACAGAGTGTCTGTTGCAGGGAGAAGGATAGAAGGTTTGTCAGCCGCTCTGAGTCCCCTTAAATATGTGAGAAAAGCAGGTAAAAAAAGTCAACTCTTCTTTTCGTGCTCTGCTAAGAAGCTAGCTGGCCAAATGCAAGATCAAAATGCTGGACTGGATGGACTTTCAGTCCTATCCAGTGGGACCACTGCAAGAAGCATGGACTAGATGCTGTATGGTCAGATCCAGAGTTAAGGTTCCATGGCAAGTATGTTTTCTCATCCCTTTTTATGTATAATGGGAAAAAAGATGAGAGGGACAGCTTTAGAGATGTGCACAAATGTTTTTTTTGCATTTGAATTCGAGTCAATTTGAATGCCAAAACATTCCATTTGATTTGAATGTTTAAAATCCGGATGCAACAAAACCCGATTCGAATCCGTTACATTTGAATCTATTTGTTTGAATATTAGATACGAATTTGAAGATACGAATGTTGGCCACAGTTATATTTAAAGATATGAATGTCAACAACATTCGTATGTGTTACACGTATCTGTACACATTTCATACACATCCTAATTTATCTCGTATGCATCCCGTCTTATTTCCGTATTATAAGCGCAAATGCGTACAGATACTCATATAATACATACGTATCTGTACATCTGAATCATTCAAACGAATGTTTCAGAACATTCGAAATCCATTTGAATGTGAAGACATTCCAATGAATTCGACCGGATTTCAAACGTTTAGAACATTTGTGCATATCCCTAGATGCCTTAGATGGTGGCAGGAAAGTGCAGAGAAGGAAAAGAAAGGAAAAGCAAAATGTTTGAAACCTGCCAACTGGCCAATAAATCCCAGAGCTCCGTTAAGACCATCCGTGTCTTACCACATCTCACATTGTTTAAAAACGCTGCGATGTAGAGGCCAAAGAATTCAGGGAGGTGAAAGCTAAGCCAAAGCAAGAAACTCTGTGTCTTGAACTTAAAAAAAAGAAAATAAAATAAAAAGGAAGGAGGTGGAGGAGAAAGGAAAGGAAAGGAAAGGAAAAACACTCAGGCATAAGGATTTAATAGACTTCAGCACCAAAGCACACCTGCACTTTCTCCAATTTATTACAGTGCCTCTATAATTTATGGATTGCACTTTACGCTAGTTTATCTTGCCTCTTTGCTGCATATTATTTGCAGCCCAGGAATTAGATACAGGGCTCTGCCCAGAGGAAGGCTTAGTTGTCACAAAGATGTCTTTCTGCAAACAATACGCAAGTTATGGCTTCTTGCCTCCCCGTGTTTTTTCAGTCCTAAAATAGGAAACCTCAGCTATATTGCACTTTCATCAGAAGTCCTGGAGAAACATCTCTACCCGCTTTGTCGGCTGATTCCCTGGGCTTTAGCAAAACCGCACCGAGTCCTTCCTTTAGGATTTTCACAGCTTGCAACCAGCACGGGACCTTCACTCACACATGAAACGGAATGCTTATCAGCCTGAGGTGCTTTAGAGGCCGAAATCCAAATGGCGGAATGAATCACACACAACACACAAAGGCGGACAAAAGCAGGAGATAGGACGCAGCTTGCAGCAAGATCCTATGGAGAAGAAGGCGGGGGGAGGAAATGGAGAACAAGGTTTTCTCCAGGGCCTGAGCATGACTTTAGAAGCCAGGCATGGGGTAGCGTCACAAATGGGAGTTTGGATGGGCTCAGACTATGGGGATGAGGGACATTTGTCCCTCCCTCTACTCAAGTTGTTTTTGGAGTCAGACAGAGCTTGGGTGCGCTTTCCTTTTCTCCTTCACGCATTTCTGTTCCTGGTTTACTAATACGTGTGTAATATGTGCAGTGTTCTTAAGGGACTGCACAGAACCGCAGTGAGATGGTGAGAATATAAAGCACATAAGAGAAGCCCTGCTGGATCAGGCTGCAGCGTGTCTCTATTCTCATTTGCAGAAGATGGGAGGAATAGAAAACAACGGTATGAAACTTCAAGGGAGTCAATACAGATTAGATATTAGGAAAAACTTCCTGACAGGAAGGGTGACCAGTCAATAGAATAGGTTGCCATAGGAAGGAGTGGGTTCTCCTTTACTGGAGGTCTTCAAACAGAGGTTGGACCTACATGTGTCTGGGATGGTTTAGGAAACCCTGCATTGAGCAGGGGGCTGGACTCAATGACCCTGGAGGTCCCTTCCAGCTCTATGATTCTATGATTCTAGTCCAGCATACCATCTCACACAGTGGCCCACCAATGGCTTCTGGGCATCTCAATCTGAAGGGAAGGTAGAAGGCATTTTGCAGATAGCCTTAAGAGGCCTCCTGCTTGCCTCTCTGGGCTGGAGGAGGTACCTAGGCATCCATTCTAGTAGGCATAGATATACTTGTCTCCCTACAACAGGCAATGAAGAAGAAGAGTTGGCTATTCTACCCTACTTTTCTCATCCCTTTAAGGGGACTCAAAGCGGCTGACAAATCTTCTGTTCTTCTCCCTACAACAGACACCCTGTGAGGTAGGTGGGGCTGTGAGAGCTCAGAAGAGAGCTGTGACTAACCCAAGGCCACCGAGCTGTCTTCATGGGGGAGGGTGGAATCATTCCCAAATTAGAGTCCGGCTCCCTAATCGCTAGACCAAACTGGCTTCACCACATCTTGGGTAGCAGAGATGTGCAAAGTTGGATTCATGTTCAAAGGTTGGATTCGTGTTCAAAAATTCAGTCAGTTTGTAGTCATGGATGTTCTCATCAAACCAAACACAGAGTGGTTCTTGTACCCAGAAATTCAACTGAACTGAGCAAGTCTCCTACTCATGAACAGTTTGTGTTCACTGTCCTTTTGCCCTTGAAGAGTATTTTCTGTTTTTCAAACAAGTTTGAAATTGAACGCGAACAAACCATTTGTTCACTGTTGAACTGAACATGCAAACCGAACATGATTTTTTTTCCGTCCGTACACATCTTTTTTGCAGCCAGAATGTACCACCTATCTGTGCTCAGGAATAGCAAATTTGACACCAACAGCTGAGGCCAACAGTTAAACTTCCTGTGATTTATTTTAGGGAAAAACGCTTTATTGTTGTACCGTTTCCCCTGTTAACGTATGCTTCACTGGATGCATTTTGTAGCTACAGGAGAACCGTCATGCCCGATGGCCAAGATAAATACACCTGCAATGAAACAACAAGATTGAGATTCAAAGGACATGGCCCACTCTTCACACTCTTAGCCTCTAGCAATTAAAAAGAAGAAGAAGCCTGCTTTCTAACCTATTTCTTCAGCATGCATGTCATCACCCAGTTCAAGGGCCCGTTGCAGCCATGTTTTTATTTTCCAGGGTTGCACAGGGGAAAAGGCCTGGCACCATCCATCCTTATGGTGCCAAAGGACTGTCTCCCCACCTTGGCAGTCCAAAAATGGTGATCTGCCTCCTGAAGTCCCACTGGCTGACAGACAGGTGGGCAACGGTTGCCAGACAGTGAGCCAGTTTGGTCTAGTGGTTAGACAGCCACTATGGGTTTCATTCCATACTGCTCCACAAAGCCAGCTGGGTGACCCTGGGCTAGTCACAGCTCTCTTCTGAGCTCTCACAATCCCACCTACCTCACAGGGTGTCTGTGGTGGGGAGAAGAACAGAAGATTTGTCAGCCGCTTTGAGTCCCCTTAAAGGGATGAGAAAAGTAGGGTAGAATAGCCAACTCTTCTTCTTCATTGCCTCCGCAGAACCACTGGGACTCCCGGAGAGAATGGAACTGATTTACATTGTTACTCTGAGTCCCCATGGTTCACTTCATCACAACCACCCTGTTTTCCATAGGGGCAACTGCTTACACATCACAGCTTTTCCCTACAAATGACCTACAGAGCATGTCTGTACATTGCTCTGCAGTTAAGAGGAGAGTAAATCTCACAGCTTCCTGCAGCAAGAGAGCCCTGGAGTCTAGATCATTTAGAATCTGGAGGTTTCAGACTGAAACCGCATTTCACTTGCTTGTTTCTAGCCTCTCAATTCGAAGGACAACGTGTAGAAAATTCAGGAGAAATTCATACAGGCTAGAAGTATTACTTATCCTATAAATCCTGACAGACCTTATGCCGATAACATTTTCTTAGCTTTAATGATATTATATTTAAAATAACACATTTTATGTCCATGCAGTATCTTTTTACATCTTCCTTACAGTCTTGTTCCTCTGTCTCCGTAATTATATTCCACTTGCTGGAATGAGGGTGATCCATCATTGTCAAGAAAGCCAAGATGGCTCCAAGTTGTTCCCAGCTCACCTGACAAATAGAAAGTTCCTCTTAAGCCCTCATAATATGAGAGGGCTTTTTTTGCACAGAGAATGAAAAGCAACTAAAAACTGCCTTATAGATTGGTGATGGCCAACCTATGACACGCGTGTCACAGGTGACACGCCAAGCCCTTTTGGGTGACACACCTGGTCACCCTGGCTCCTGGCATGTAGTTCTTGCTTGTTCTTGAAGGGTACAAAATACACAATTTCAATTGAAGATTTAGCAAATGTAAATAATTATTTGTTTTTGCTTTTAATAAAATACATATATCAAAAATATAACTTTTTTACTAGAGCTACACATATCACAAAATTATGGATATTTCTAGATGTGATACAGCACCCGAGTTAAGCTAGGTTTTTTTGTGAATGTTGACACACCGAGCTCAAAAGGCTTGCCATCACTGTTATAGATGGTAGTGTGTGGCCCTCAAGTTCTCATCCCATCTCTGTTCCACTTTCCTGTCAAGACTCATGAGAAGAAGCAGAGGCAGACTGACACATGAACCAGCTCAAGGCATTCACTAAGGTTTAGGGTTCTGCCAAGAATCAGCAAAGGAAAGTATTTTTATATCCAGAGGGTCATTGGTCTATGGAATTTGCTACCAGAATAGGTGGTCACAGCAATCAAGCTGAATGCCTTTAAGAAAGGATTAGATAGGTTCATGGAGGCCAGGTGCATCAGTGGCTGCTAGAATGGATGCCTAGGTACTTTCTCCAAGTTGGAGAGACAGGCAAGACACACCTCAAGGTCATTTGCAGGAAGTCAAGAGCAGGTGAAGGTTTTATCTTCACCTTCTGAAGCCAGGACACTCCGGATGTTTTAAAAACAACCCCTATCAGCTCTAGACAATGTGATCCCTGGCAGAAAATTGAACTCTGCACTTTATGGAAAGCCAGAATAGCATCTTTATTTATCCATCTAGAACCTCAGAGCCGCCGGGTTCAAATCCTCAGTCATGAAAATTGCCAGGTGATCCTGGTCCACACCCTAAACAAATCAAGTTCACAAAATTGGAGTATACTAGTTTGGCCACCCGCAGGTGTGAGAGGTTGTGGCCTTTTTGGTGGTAGCCCCCTGGCTGTGGAATAGCTTCCCCACAGAGGCATGCTAGGCACCACCTTGAGATGGCTTTCAGTGCCCGGTTAAAACAAACCTCTCCACCCAGGCTACGAATGTAAAGTTTCCTCTCAATGGGCTATATTTTAAGTATATTTTCATGCTTGTATTATTATTGCTTGTTGCGACTTGAAAGTATTCTGACTCTCAAATTATGCTTCCAAGCAGTACATCTTCTGTAACTATCCCCTTATAAGTGTGCCCGGGGTAGATCCACGATGCCAGGCCACATTTCTAACCTGTGTTGACAGCAGCTCTATGAATGGAAATCATCAGTGTTCTTTGGTCACGAATATCTAAGCAAATCCACCCGTTGGCCCTGATTTAAAGTGCTCTTTCTGCCCCTTCCAAAAAAAACTTGCATATTCCCATAAATGAAAGAAGCAAGGTACAAGCTTTGAGCAGTGCCAAAGCTGGATCCATCTTGTTATTTCCGAGATAAATTTGTTGTCGTTTCTTTGCTGAGGGAGAATGCAAATAAACAACACAGACACACACACACACAAACCGAGAGCTTGTTTTGCTAAGCATCCTCTCTTCTGACCCAGTGAGATACGTTTGGCCTCAGGTGAGATACAGAGCTCTAGTATAGATATCCTGTCTTGTTTAGGCATGCAAGATCTCTCCATCGCCGGGCGGCTACAGGAAAATGCTTATTGTTTCACATGTTTACAAACAGCCCTTTCAGATCTCTGTCCCCCGAGGAGCTGGCGTACACTGTAATAGATTCACAGCTCGCACAGAGATGATTTAAACAGCTTTGGAGTGGCATGTTTTTAATGGCTTGCTCCAATTTGTCTGTTCCTGCTGCCTGTCAGCTATTGCCCACCCCATCCCACCCCCGCCTGGCAGGAACCCTGTTCAGATGGCATAAACACAGATTAAGACAATGGAGGCATCAGTGGTTTGCCCAGTCTAGAGGGAGGGGAAAAGAAGGATGAGGAGGTTAGTCCTGTCCCTGAACTTCTCTGCCCAAAGGTTAGGCAAGCCTTACACTACACACAGAGGCTGGTAATTCCTTTATGTTTTTTGATATTCTGGAACAAAGCATAGATATTCTGGGATACACAAATATGGTGGGCATCTTAACACAGCCTTAGTCAACTCAGATGCCCCATAATGGATTCTGTTCTCTAAGCCAGCACTGCAATCCACATAATAACTTTTATCATGGCTGTGCTCTGATGATGATGAAGAAGAAGAAGAAGAAGAAGAGGAAGGAGGAGGAGGAGTGTTCTAGTGTACTCTCTCTCTCTCTCTCTGAAGCTGGATTAAACTTTTATTTAAATAATATTTTACTCACATTTTCACATACATTAACACATAAATACAAACCAAGAATCCAAACCAGTTAATACTATTTACATTAATAGCTGGTTTAAACCTTAGGTGTGACCACGGCCCTGGACTGTGACTGACGTTGGTTTAAATCCCCAACCAACAATAAAGTTCCCTGAGTGACTTTAAAGCAAACCTGAAAAGCAGATGACCCTTCAGGTACCTCCATCCTTGCAGGAGAGATGGGATGTGCCTCAAATTTAATTAATTACTTCCCATTAGAAGAGAGGAATGACACAGAGCACAGGGCAGTTAACATCCCTAACTTATGCTGTTCCAAAATATACTGCTAAGGGGCAACAGTGCCATTAGGCCTGAATATCTCCCTCCCCATACCGCTGTGAAGTCACTTGAGTAAAGGTGCCTAGTATTGCAGAATTTTTATATCGCCCACTAAATGTTATTACTATGCGGTACCAATAAAATCCCTAACTATGCTGCAGTAAACTGAGCAGAGAGAGATAAAAGTAATTATAACTTGGCAAACAGGAATCCATCTTAACAGGGTTGCTAATGAGGACTTCACTGCTAAGGCTCAACCACCCACAGAGTACCACAGGACTAGCATCCATCCTACTTGGCTTACTTTCGATGCACACAATAGGTCACAGAATCCAGTGTTTGGTCAACTGCAGAGCTGGTTATGGATTCTAACACTTGGTCAGCTTCAGAACTGGTCAGAGAATACAGTGTTTGGTCAACTGCAGAACTTCAGAGCTGGTCATGGATTCTAACATTTGGTCAGCTTCAGAATCGGTCAGAGAATCCAGTGTTTGGTCAACTGCAAAACTTCAGAACTCATCATGGATTATAGCATTTGGTCAGCTTCACAACTGGGGCCTGTTCCCACTTGGCTTTATTCTGGAATAATATCCCAGAACAGGGGCCTGCTGTCCACATGCTCGTGAAGGTTACAGCAGGCCCTAGCTGAGGCCCACCAAAGTCAGCATCAGCATGTGAATCACAGACTACTCCTCCATGAAGCCAGCTGGGTGACCTTGGCCTAGCCACAGCTCTCCCTCCGAGCCCTCACAGCCCCACCTACCTTACAGGAGTGTCTGTTGTGGGGAGAAGAACAGAAGGTTTGTCGGCTGCTTTGAGTCCCTTGAATGGGTGAAAAAAGCAGGGTAGAGAAACCAACTCTTCTTCTTTTTTAGATCTAGCCTATTCGACCTGTGAAACTGCTATAACCAAGCTGAAGTACATTTCTGACCAAGAAAAAGAAAAAGGAGCCCTGTCATGAGGCAGCAAGAGCAGCAACGGGATGATACATTTAATTACATAAGTTGGCAGGTGATACACTTAAGGCCCAGCTTAACATATGTTTTAGCTGATAAGCCGTGTGGCATTTGCAGGGAGGTGAGAAGGACCACACGCAGAGAGTTAAGCTGCATATACAAATCCTTTTCCTGCATCTGTCCTGGCTGCAATCCTTTGGAAGTACGTTAGACTTCGGCTACTCAAAGTTAGAGACATGCAAAGTTCAGTTCGCGCGCAACGAGTCAATCGAATCGTTCGCAATCGAAGACTGAGCGCGCCATTTGTTTGTCCATCCAGGAGTTCCATCGAACGGCACCTGCTCTCCGCTCACCGACCCAAAAGATTCAATCGAACGGTTTGCGTTTCTTGTGGTTTTGCCCATGGAAAGGGCTTTGGTTCAATGGGGAAAAAATGGTTTTTTTGCCTTGTTTTGTTTAGCTTTCAAACGAGTCTAAAATCGAACGCAAACAGCTGTTTGCTCAATGAAACTGTTCACGGTCAACGCAAACAGATGTTCAACTTCAAAGTGAGCACACACGTTTTTTGGTTCATGCACCTCTCTGTTCCATAGTTCCTCATAATCACCTTAGAACCTTGAAAAGCAGAGAGGAGCCATATGGCTGTTTTCCACCACCTGAGCTGAGATGGTTCTGTGTTTACATCCATGGAGCTTTCTTGATCTTTCAGGTTGGGGGTCAAAATGTCAACCTTCTGCATCCCAGGAGCTATGGATCTATGAGCCCTCAATAGACAGAAGTACTCAAACCTGAACCAAACCCAAACATACTGGTTTACCAAGCCTGCAGGTAAAAGCAAATGCAGGAATCAAGCTCAACTTGATGCTGATAGCCTATAGCTTAGGCACATCCCATGCTCTTTTCACAACCACAATATTGGGGGGGGGGGCTGTGACTCCATCTCCTTTCAGGATACCTTTCAACTCTCCACCATTCACTTCCAGGACCAGGTACTCCCAGGTGCCTCCTGTTCCAACAGCATCTGGACTCAGCTCTGCTGGCTTGGGTGCAGTAAAGGGAAGGGGAAAAGAACACAAACCAAAGCTGAATTCTGACTCTGGAAGTCCACACTGGTGAGTGGTTTTTGCACCAGGGAATTTCCAGTTCCAGATTTTGAGGGGCGGGGGGGGGGGGAAGGGTGTTACACTCCCTCTGAAAGCACAAGTGTGTAGTTTGCAGGCATACCACCATTCATTCATTCATTCATTCATTCATTCATTCATTCATCCATTCATCCATTCATTCATTCCATAACAAAATCTCCAACTGGTTTACAACAAAACTTAAAACAAAACTTTACAAACAGTAAGATATTGAAATGCCTTTAAAACTAGGTAAGGGGTGGTGGTCACAAGACAGACCTTTACTCGCACCAAGAATGCTTGGGCCAATGAGTCAGTTTTCAGCAGGCACCAATAAGAAAAGAACATGAGATACCTCAAAGTTCTAGCATGAGAATATTCCAGAATGTAGGAGCCACTGCAGAGAAGGCTCTGCAGTAGGATATTTGTCCCACCACCTCTGTATCCCTCAACCTCCTTTAGACATTTTGCAAGTAATGAATAGGAGTGTGAGCCATGGATAAACACACCTACCCAAAAATCACATTTGTATAAAAGGAAAATTACCCATTCAGTTATAAATTCTCCCAGCAAAAACATGCATTACTTGAGGATTCCCGACTACATGAACCCTCTACACGGAATTTATTGGTGCCATTATTTATCCAGCACAGAGAAACCAACAAAGATCTTTGCCATGTCCAATTGATTAAAAGGTGGGGGATATGGGTGCAAATTTCCACTCCCTGACTAACACATGGAGAGAAAACCTCTCTTGGAATAGCCCAACAGGTGCGGAAGCAAATCTTCTCTGCTTAGGAGTTATGCATCTCCTGTAGCAGATGGGAAGATGGTTTGATGATGGAGGAGGAGGAGGAGGAGGAGTTGGCTTTTCTATCCTGCTTTTCTCACCCATTTAAGGGGACTCGAAGTAGCTGACAAAGCTTTTCTGTTCTTCTCCCCACAACAGAACATCCTGTGAGGCAGGTGGGTCTGTGAGAGCTCAGAAGAGAACTGTGACTAGCCCAAGGTCACCCAGCTGGCTTCATGGGGGAAGGCAGAATCGAACCAGGTATTCCCAGATAAGAGTCCGGCTCCTTAACTACTAGACCAAAGAGAAGCAACGGAAGAGACAGATCTCTGGCTTCTGCTGCTCTCCTTTTAGAATGCTGAAGATTTCTGTCAGCATCATTCATGACTTTAAAATAAAGGTCAAGCAGCAAAGTGATGCTGGCGGAAATCAGCAACATTCTCCTTTTCCACTTCCCGTCCACGCCAAGAAGCCCGCAAAATGCGGATTCAATTCCAAAGACAAAACCAAGTGTCCTCCTTCCTTGTATTAAGGGAGGGAGGAAGAAAAGAAAGAGAAGGAAGGAGAGAGAGAAGAAGAAAAGAAAGGGAGAAGGAGAGAAAGGAGACACACAGGTTGGGAGAAGGGGCTGGAGATTAGAGATGTGCATGAATATATTTTTTTTGACGTTCTATTCAATTCAAATCCCCCAAAATCCAATTCAAATCTTTTTAATTTGAATTTAACAAGATTTGATTCATATTAACCAAATTTGAATGTATTCGTTTGAATTTTTTATTTGAATCAGCACATACAAATTTCGACAACATTCGTACATGCACGTATGCATCTTACCCACACCCATGCGCATGTGTACACATCCATACGCATCCTGTACGCAACCTGTTTTTGTCCCGTATGGATCTGTACAGATGCGGGCAAGATGCAGATCTTCTGTGAACCCATACACATGCAACAAATAAGAGCCCATTTGCTCCCCGTGAAGCCAGGTGGCTGCTGCTAAGAGCTGTTTGCTCTTTGTCTGCCTCTCCCCTTAAGCAAGGTGCCTTTCTGCAGCATGGTCCAGGAGACAACAGCTCCCAAGCACGGAGCCCTTTCATGCACACAGGCACAGGCGCATACACATGAATGTGGACTTGCTATGGCCCCAAGGAATGGTTTTAATGTGTTAGCGTCTCTACGCTGGTGCTTGTCAAAACTGGGCCTCCAGATCTGATGGGTCCAGAACCTCAGCAGCCCCAAAGCAAAGAACGCTGGGATTTGTAGTTCAGCAACCTCTGCAAGCCCAATGTTGATAACTACTGCTCTACACAGCCTTCTGACCACCAACCACAGGCAGATGTGGCCACTTCCTCCCTTCTAGTCCTTTAGAGGTGAAGCTCCATCGACTGCCTTTCTGGGGGGTTGTCCACTGACCTCCCTTAATGCGGATCTAAAATGATCTGGATCTAAGGAATGGGTCCTTCAACTAATTCGGATCTAGTAGATCCAGATTAAGGGAGGTACCCGATGTGTCCACACGAGTGGTGCAGCACCCAACAGCAATGGGTGCTAGCCTGCCCACAGTAGAAATGCCGGAGCACCCATGTGGAGAATCCAGATCAACCCACGTGGGGCTCACCTGTCACCCCTGGTTTCTTTGAAGATTCTCTGGAGCCTCTGACAAAGGTCCATAGGACTGGTATTGCTCTCATGTGGGTCCTTTTCAGAGCCTGTGCTATGCTTTGGAGCCGGCTTCGGGGATTGTGCACAGGCTTTGGAGCTTTGGATTTTGGGGCACCCCCCATGGGGGTGCCCCCCTTACAGCCCATTGCTTGATCGCGGTGGAAACGTGCTCCATATAATCCAGATTTGATACCTGAAGACCCCACTGTAGGCCCCTTTAATGGGGTCTACAGGAAATCCAGATTATAGGTCCCTAGAACTGGTGGAAACAAATGTGGCTCTAATGGGGACTGCAGTGGAAATGGGGTCTTCCTGCTCTGAGCCTAATGGGTCCTTAACGGGTCCCAAATGGGTACTTAGTGCTAGTTGAAAAACCCCGATTCAGAAATACCTTCCCTCACTCTTCCTTCTGATTTTCTCTTTGAAGCTCCGGCTGTCGTGTTGCCAAAAATATAAAATGCAGAGTAAATCTCCCTGCTCTTCCGCCAGAGCAACCTTATCATTCAAGTAAATTTTATCTCGACTTGCTGGAAAAACATGGACTAAATGTCACCCATTTGCTCCTTTTGACTAGTCGACTTGGGATGACTTGTTCTGGCTAATTCCGCCGCTGAAATCCCCCAAAGCCAGATCTAATCCTTTTACAGGGCTGGAGATTTGCCCTTCTCTTCCAAATCTAAGGCTCAAACAACTGAAGCTAGAAGAGCGTCAGATGCCACTGCAGACAACGGAGTGGCACAGAATGTCAAGGGTACTTATGAGGGTAAAGAAAATGTTGCAGCTTTATCCCTACCGGGCAAATTCTGAAAATACAAACAAGTCATCAAATTGCCTATCCTCCACAACAGGGGAAAAGAAAAAAAAATGCACAAGTAACTCAGGACTGTAGTTTTAGAGCTTCCTGAGTCAGGACTGATTGCTGGTGAGTCTAAGGGCCCATTCATGCAGTTTTCTTGGCAATGATACAGAAGTGGTTTGCCATGACCTTCTTCTGAGAGAAGCCAAAGATCAAACTTGCAACCATTTGCCATGATCCGCCGCTGAGCTACAGCCACACATAACCACGGGCAAATAAATAAAGCTCTTCCTGTCACCAGGGTCTCAGCCCTAACAGAGTTCCTGCGCATGAACTGGCATGTCAGCAAAGCTGCATCAATTCCTGAGGCTTTCAACCAACTTGCTCTACCTCCCCAAATTAATCACATTTGCCTTACTCACACTTGCTTAATTCAAATTGAATTTGGTTAAATTTGAATTTTAAAGATTCAAATCAAATTGGAATTTTCAGATATTCGATTCAAATGGTTTATGCTCACAGATTTGGTTCAATCACATTTCCTGATATCCAAACAGCTGCATGTTTGGTTCAGGGGCAAACACAAATTCTTCAATCAGATTTTCGAACATGAACCAGACTTTGTATGTCTCTAGCTGTCAACACATCCCTTGATCTTCACTGCAGCAAATAAGGCAGTGAGCGGCACACAGGCCCCTTTTGTATCTGCCATCGAGACATTCTGGTGGGATTTTAAGGGGAACCTATTAGCTGCACCATCTAAAGCACCAATCATCCAATTAATTTTCATAATTATGCTTTTAAAAGATATCAAAACCCAGGCAGTCAGAGCAGCAGCGTTTTGTTATTTTGGAAAATGTTAGGAGCGGATACTTCCGCTTCCCACACACTGTTGTTAACTGCTCTTACGCAAGGCAGTTTTTCAAATGTACCTTTAACCAAAGGAAGTCTTGTTGATCTTACGATTCATGACCCCTACATTTCCACTCAATGCCCCGTAAAACCACCGTGGCAAAAGCTACCTGATTTTAGACAAACGAATAGGGCTTCCATGCTGAAATCTAATGCTTTGCAGTGCACAGTGCTGTATTCTCTATGGTGGGACAGAACCCTCCAGGAGGAGGAGGAGGAGGAGACTCAAAGCAGCTGACAAAACTTCTGTTCTTCTCCCCACCACAGACACCCTGTGAGTTTAGTGGGACTGTGAGAGCTCAGAAGACAGCTGTGACTAGCCCAAGGTCACCCAGCTGGCTTCATGGGGGAGTGCAGAATCAAACCCGGTATTCCCAGATAAGAGTCCATCCCCCTGACCACTAGACCAAACTGGCTCACCAACCAAATAGTGGCAAACTCCACACATGAGTGCTATAGAGAATGTGATCTGTGTATATTCCAGTGAGGGCTCGTTTAATCAAAACCATCCACTCATATAATCCTTAGTCAGTCCCAATATATTGTATTTTTAGGTACTAACAAAAGAAAATCTGGGTCTAAACCAAGTAAAGGTGTCTCTGCAGCAGTTTACTGATAATGTCAGTTTGTATAAGATGCAAATATGTAAGACAATTATAAAAAAACAATGATGTGGCAATTATATACAATTTAAGACGAACATACAAATTAAGGAGTGTAGCAGTATGTTCTCTAGCAATGACTTCATGTCAGATTGAAAATCATCAAGATTCTGAAAGGAAGTCGGGAGATGAACGGCTGGAAAACTTCCTTTTTTCCATTCCTGTCTCCCCTGCCGCAAGTTACAGTGCCACATCTGGACTAGCCATTCCATAGAACGCCACTTAAAAGTTTTGTTTGCACATTCTGTGATTAACTGACGAAGAAGAGCTGCCTTTTCTACCGCACTTTTCTCATCCATTTAAGGGTACTCAAAGCCGGTGACAAACCTTCTGCTCTTCTCTCCACAAAAAGCCAAACCACTTCCACATGTTTGTTAAGAAAACCACTAGGATTGCTCCACATGGTCACCAGAAACTGAATTAAACTTGAGAGGGCATCGACCCTTAATTCGTCTAGAAACCAGAGAACACCAGCCAAACTCCAGCACCATCAATACTAAGAGAACTTATCATGATTTGCAATCTAGCAACATCTGGAAAGCACTAAGGTAGGATACGCTCATCCGTACCAGATGTTTTTTCCATCGCCTGTGCTGTTTTGCTGCTCTAAAGCATTTTTATTTTTAGTTCTTCTGAGAGAGGGAAAAAAATGCCAAATTGAGGGACTAAAATGAGGCATGATCTGGGCATACCTCATCGCAGACACGGGCTGGGAGAGAGGAGGTCCAGAAAGCACCAGCAGCCTAACACAAACTTACAACAGCTGCAATTTGTGACATTCTGTCTGTTCGCTTCCTGACACCCCACCAGGCCATTTTTCTCAAGGAAATGAAAGTGAGAAAGCAAGCTGTAGCGCTGGGTGGCACATGGAGAGCCTCTCCTATTAGCAACAGCAGTGACTCACAAAATTCCTCAGACGTTCCTGGAAAAAAGCCATGCTCTGAAGCCAGGATCTGGCGTTTGAGCACAGATATCACCCACGGAAGCCATTCCTGGTGTCCATGGGGTCATCGCGACCAGGGAACCATTAAAGCAGAATGTTTTCTGCATCCAGGTGAGATTGCTGATAGTGGGATCATAGGAGAAGCCCTGCTGGATTGGACCACAGCCCATCCAGACCAGCATTCTGTCTCACGTGGTGACCTGTCAATGTCTTCTGAGCATCTCAAGCAGAAGACGGCAAGACTGAATTTTAAAAATGAAGTTTTTAAAAGGAAAAAAAATGTGGTAAGAGCTTTAAAACTGAAACAGGCAAATCAAGGAGAAAATACCAAAAGTGATACTAATTATTATAAACTGGGATTCTGGGAGCAATTACTTCACAGATTTTATTTTATTTTAGGCAACAGCAGACCTGGGAGGAGTTATGCTTTACCAATTACAGAAAACAGCTCTATTAGGAACATCATGGATACAGTATTTTAAGTAAATCCCGATCCAGGTACTAACAAGGTAGGTGCACAAATGAAAACTGTATGCTTGATTTGCCACTGAACTGAGCACCTGTTTGTTCCATCTGATGGAGGAGTGGTTATTCAAAACAACTGTTTGCATTCATTTTCAAACCTGTTGGAAATACAAAAACTATTTTTCCCCCAATCATAACAGCCCTTTTCAATGGCAAAAATATGGCAGACACAAACTGTTTGATCTACTTGTTTGTGCTTGTGAAGAAGAACAGAAAAAGAAGAAGAAGTTGGCTTTTATACCCTGCTTTTCTCACCCATTTAGGGGTCTCAAAGCGGCTGACAAACATTCTGTTCTTCTCCCCACCACAGATATCCTGTGAGGTAGGGATGTGCACGAATATTCTAAACATTTGAAACCTGATCAAATGCATTCGAAGGTGGACATTTGAATTTGAATTAAATGTCTTCACATTCGAACAGAATCCAAATGTTCCGAAACATTCGTTTACAAATATTATACATATCTGTACGCATTTGCACTTATAATATGGAACGAAAACGGGATGCAAACGGGATAAAACAGGATGCATACGAAATGCGTACTGATACACATAACACATATGAATGTTGTCGACTTTCTTATCTTTAAAT
Organism: Aspidoscelis tigris stejnegeri; assembly: GCA_023333525.1. Lineage (NCBI taxonomy): Eukaryota > Metazoa > Chordata > Lepidosauria > Squamata > Teiidae > Aspidoscelis > Aspidoscelis tigris. The sequence goes on along the minus strand of JALMGA010000022.1, from coordinate 1,844,210 downwards.
TTATATCCAAGGTTCGAATGTGACAGATTCGAATCGTTTTTTGTTGCATTCCAATTTTAAACATTCAAACTGAACCGAATGCTTTGACATTTGATTCGACTCGAATTCAAATACAAAAAAATCATTCGTGCACACCCCTGCTGTGATGTAGGTGGGGCCATGAGAGCTCAGAAAGCTGCTAGTCCTCTGGCTTTGTGGAGGAGTGTGGATTCAATCCCTGTGACTACGAGATAGGAGTCCACCACTCTACCCATCTGGGCGAACTGTTAGCAGGATACTTGTTCAGTTTGGTCAGATTTCTGGATCTCCAGCCAACCACATGTTCCATTTGCTGCAAACATCTGCAAACGTGAATGGTCTGGGGTTGGTGGAATTTTCAAATGCAAACCAAACTTTGCATTTTCCTATTCCTGAGTCCTTGGGGGAGGCCCCAAATCCATAGGAAAAGAAAGAAAAATCTCCTCTTTGGACTCTGAGATGTTACACGTGTTGCTAAATAATCATAATAGAAACATAGATCCCTGCCAATTCTGTATGAATCGCTTCTGGCACCACGAGATAAAACGTCTTCAAGCACCAGCTTTAGGGAACAGCTATCTTTATTTTTAGCCACATTGAAAAGGGGGGAGAGAGAAAATAAAAAGACACAACTCCACTCACCACGGTTCCTGCAAAAAAAAAAAAAAATCGCGCCCCCAGATCACTAGTGCCCCTCGCCCTGGGGGTGGAGGGAAATGATGTTGTGCAGAAGGCAATCAGAGAAATGTGCAGCAGGCTTCAGCAGGCGGCAAAATGTGAAAAATTACTCCAACCACAATGAAAACACAGAGAGACTAATATAGATTAGATTAGACCACGGCTTGGAGAATGCTAACCTCTGTGGTTACTTGTCCAGAAACGTAGCTGGTATTTACTTTAGAGAGGCTTGAAATTGGGAACACTTGGTGGAAAAGCCCCGGCAGGCTTGATAAAAGTGAACTACGCTTGCTTTCCCGCTTTCAAACTCAAACTTGCATTGATCCAAGCATTCCAGAGAAGCACAAACGGTATTTATCCAAACTGGTGGGATGTTGAGAGGCAATTAAAAGCTTGCTTTCAAGCTGGCTATTAAGACTTTGGCTCACTCACTCACTCACTCACCTCACTCCTTCTCTGATCCAATCTGGTCTAGTGGTTAGGGAGCTGGACTCTTATCTGGAAATACCGGGTTTGATTCCACCCTCCTGCATGAAGCCAGCTGGGTGACCCTGGGCTAGTCACAGCTCTCTTCTGAGTTCTCACAGCCCCACCTACCTCACAGGTTGCCTGTGGTGCGAGGTTTGTCAGCTGCTTTGAGTCCCCTTAAACGGCTGAGAAAGATGGGGTATAAAAGCCAACTCTTCCTCCTCTTCTCTGCAGGCAAAGGTTGATAGGCCAAGAGAGAGAAAAGCATGCTAAAGATACAAACGTTTTGATATCTACTCTTTGTAGCAGGCCTTCAAAAGAATTTGCAACATAATAAAAAAAAAAGAAACAAGTTGAACAGGGTAACACAAAGTAATGAAGTATGGAAAAAGTCAATGTGATGGTTAAGAGTATCCAAGACCTTGCACTTTGTGGGATTTACTAGAATGGATGCCTAGATACTTCCTCCAGGGTGGACGGACAAGCCGCATGCCTCTGAAAGCCCTATGAAGGGATTGAAGAGCAGGTAAACGTGTTGCCCTTGTCCTTTTCTTGAGATGCCCAGAAGCAACTGGCGGGGCCCTGTACGACACTGGATGCTATACTAGATGGGCTGTGGCCTCATCCAGCAGGGCTCTTCGTGGGTGCTTCTGGCCGAATGCATGGAGGTCAAGCATATCAATAGTTACTAGAACAGGTGCCTAGGTGCCTCCCTCAGACTGGAGAGACAGGTAGGATGTCTCTAAAGGCCAACTACAGTGATCTGAGAGCAGGTGAAGGTTTTGCCTTCATCTTCTGCTTGAGGCGCCCAGAAGCAACTGGTGGGCCACTGTGTGATCAGGATACTGGACTAGATGGGCTGTGGCCTGATCCAGCAGGGCTCCTCTTATGTTTTTATCTAGAAAGGATGCCAGGTACCTCTTTGAGGCTGGAGAGGCAGACAGGATGCCTCCAAGCATCATTTGCAGGGAGTTGGGAGCAGTTGAAGGTTTTACCCTTGTCTTCTGCTTCAGATGCCCAGAAGCAACTGGTGGGCCACTGTGTGATCAGGATACTGGACTAGATGGGCTGTGACTTGATCCAGCAGGGTTCCTCTTGTGCTCTAAAGCCCATTGGGGGAGAGATTACTCGTCCAAGAGGGTCACTCAAAAGTATGCTGTATGTGTAAACCAGAGAATAGCCAGGGTCCAGTCTACAAATAGCAACCCTTAAGGGGAAACCCAGTCTACCAGCGTAAGAAAACCATGCCATCCCGTATCTCTCATCTGGGTCTGCAGGCCCATTCCCCAGCTGCCTGAATTCAGATAGGGAATCATGAGATCCTGAAAGAGATGGTCTAGGACAGGGATGGTGAACCTTTTGAGCTCGGTGTGTCAAAATTCGCAAGAAAACGTAGCTTAACTCGGGTGCTGTGTCACATCTAGAAATATCCACAATTTTATGATGTTTGTAGCTCTACTAAAAAAGTTATATTTTTGATATATGCATTAAAAGCAAAAACAAATAATTCTTCACATTAGTGACTTTTGTTGCTGAATTTCATTTGCTAAATCTTCAACTGAAAGTTGGTATTCCGTACACTTCAAGAACAAGCAAGCACTACACGCCCAGGTGCCAGGGTGACCATGTGTGTCACCCAAAAGGGCTTGGCATGTCACCTGTGACACGTGTGTCATAGGTTGGCCATCACTGGTCTAGGAATATCTGTCTGATTCGTCTCTGTACCCCGGAAATAAAACTTCCTGGCACAGAGTACATGGAAAACAGAAGTTCCTAAAGTGTCTCTGTTAGGAACACAGAGCTTCCAGATTCTCCAAAGCTGTCTATCTGTCTGTCTCCACTACCATTTGGACTGTCAATTTCAGCTGCTTGAAAGTACAGCCAAATAGATTAAAAAAACCAGGTTCCTGCAAGTTCTCAGGCCTGCATTAGACGAAGAAAGCAATGCGTTACCAACTATTCCAGGACATAAGCCATAAAGTCGTGCTGCAAGCGGCATGAATGTTGTGCATCTGTCCAGTCTGACAAGGCACAGGTCCCATTTTCTCCTTGGGTCTGGCATAAATACAGGTGCATCCTCTGTAGCCACCCTTGCCTGTCCCCATTCAAGCCTGCCTGTAGTGCAGCCCTCAAGGCCCTGCCGCTGATGGTTAAATAAATAAATATCACACACGCATGCGCACTTACACGTATCTGGTGGGCCAGAGAGCAAAAATCCGGCTAAAATTAAGCTTATCAGCTACAAAGTGGTTTCACTTCAGGCATCTCGGGATGCCTAGCAGCTTTGTGATGCCTCTATCTTTTCTTAAGTCTCCATATAACAGGATGAGATGAGCCGCCGTGGCTTCAATGATACAGACAGAATAGCATTAAAGGCTGACACTTGTCTGCTTACAGCAGATGCATCCAAGCTGAGATGTATCGCAGCCTCTGAGCCTCCAAGATGGCATATTTCAGGAACAGACTCTCTGGCGTAACAAAGGCGGCTTGTGTGCATCACATCCCCTGGGCAGGTGGGAGCATTCCTCCTGGAAGGGTTCCAAGAAGGATGTCTTCCTCAAGCTACCTGGAAATGCTCAGGATCAAAGGTGGAGCCTTCTGCAGGAAAATCCATTCGGGGCGGGGCGGGGTGTCAAGTCAGCAGCAGAGCAATTGCCTACTGTGTTTCCCCATTTGGTCTAGTGGTTAGGGAGCTGGACTCTCAGCTGGGTGGCCTTGGGCTAGTCACAGCTATCTTTCTGAGCTCTCACAGCCCCCCTCAAAGGGTGTCTGTTGTGGGGAGAACAGAAGGTTTGTCAGCCACTTTGAGTCCCCTTAAATGAGTTCGAAAAGCAGGTTAGAAAAGCCAACTCTTCCTCTTCTTCCCCAGAAGAAGGTACAGCTTACCAGTCCCTTGCTCTGAACAAGGACATGGCATGGCTGCTTGTTTCTACAGTAAGGCAGCTGATAAATCAAAGAGACTATGGTGCTGAAGGGAAGCAGAAGAGAACTGGCTAAATAATGCCTGGAAAGAAGACCAGTTCAAGGCATCCTGTTTTAGGAAAAGCACTAACAAGAGAGCGACAGATCTGGGGAACACAGGCCTATGGGAAATGAATGAAAGGCAAACAACTGCTCAGACTGAAGTTAAGAACATGAAGTCATGACTGCAGCCACTGAAAACTGGGCAGGAAACAGATCCGTTTTTGTCTCAGATGCTCCCAACAGAAATTTCTCTACCTGCCTCTGCTTCAAGCCAACTAGTTGTCCACAGTTCATGCTTAGAACATAACAACCTCCACTTCCAAGAGGAAATGGCGCGGTAAGGGCCCATTCTGTGGTGGCCCCTCTGCTCCAGAATGTCCTCTCCCTTGACATTCATGTGGGGTTAACTCTATTTATTTTCTATGCATTCTCCCCTTTAGGAATGTGCACTTTTTTCTTTCTTCCTTTTTTTTTTTTTTTTTTGCATCCAATTCATATTGCATTCAATATGAATGCTCCATACGAATTCGATACGAATGTTACATACAAACCCGCTCAGAATGTGTTGAATCTGCACTGAATACACTTTGAATCTGCTCTGGATCCATCGCAGATGTGACTGGGGCAGCTGCTTTCCCACTTCTCCAGGTTCACGAGTGTAACAAACCTTCACACGAACGTCTGGAAGCATTCAACGTGAATTCAAATGTCAGCCTCCAAATGTGCCGACATTCAATTTGAGCATCCAAATTCATAGGAATAATGAATAATATGAATATCTGTGGACATCCCCACTCACCCTCGGCAAAGTCTGCCGCTGCACTCTTGGACCTCTTCCTGGTACAGGTTTATTCTGGTTCCAGCTGGGTATCTACATGATTGGTTTTCTTAATTCCCCAAGAGATAGGACCCACCTTGACAAGGTAAAGACAAAAACACCCGGCCGTTGAACTCAGCCTCGCGCATTAAAGAAAACCAAATGAAATTTTCTCAAGTATCTGTTTGCTTTCGTGCCCCGAGATGTAGCTCAACCAATGCGGACAGCACAGAAAACAAACAGCAGTACGGTGTGCGTTGCGTTTTACACACAGCTGCATTCCACCAGAGCAGAAGTCAAACGGGGACCCTCTGAAAGTGCACCTTCGGTTCTTTAAATCCCCTTGGATACGAGCATGCCTTTCCCGTGAGCCTTTTGTTCACGAGGTGCCTAGAGAACAAAGGATTTTCCTCTCCCCCAAATCCTGCATGCTCAGGTCCCTCCACTCCAAGACGCATCAGCAAAAGGCCTTCCTCAGCTCCCGATCCTTTTGCGGCACAGGCAATAAGGCGACAAAACAATTTCCTGATGAAGGAGGAAATGAGCTTTGGATTGAGTTCAGGAACCTTCAGAACGGGGATTTAATTGAAAGCGCTTGGAACTCAATGACCTTGCCCGTGAGCGAGCCGGCTGCTTCCGAACGCGCGGGACTGACGTGCATTCGCCGGCCAACCCGGGCACCCTCATGAAATTATTATTTGAGTGTGCTTTCAAAATGGCCCTGAGAAGCACTTTCATGAAATCAGATGGACTGGAGAGCGCACATTTTAGGGCCCGGCTTACAGACTAAGGAGCCCATAAAACAGAAATAAAGCCTGATGTTTCCTGACGTGCGCATGCACACACGCGCATATCATGCACACAAAATGATTCAGTGGTTCTGTAGATAGGGATAAACAGAACATTTTGTATGGAGGTGAAACAGGACCACACAGCAGTGTGAGATAGGAGCTCCAGGGCTACTCTGCCACTGCACTGGTGAGAGACCAACTGTATGGTCAGTGGAAAGCTAAAGCAGGATGCCACACCCACTCCACCCCCAGAGGACCATCTCTTGGCCTGGCCTTTAGTCTCCAGCCAAGATGTTCACATGCTGCTGACCACAACTAGGCCACCAACTCTTCTGGAAACAGAGATGTGAGCCACTGCTTCCAGGTGAGTTCACAACACAGCACTCTGCTGCTGGGATTGTGTTACTATCTGGTGTTACCTGCCCTCCAGGTGAACGGCAGGATACAGGTATTGTTATAGCAATCCAGTCAAAATCAGTTTCTCTGCCCGACACTGGAAGCTGATGCCCAGGAAATCCACGAGCAAGCACGCTGGTAGAGAGTAGCCCTTGCAGCTGGTTGCAATCACACTTGTTGCAGTTTGTGGGTTGTGATGGTGTGTTCTCCAGTAGGGTTGTGCACAGATATTTGAAAATTTGAAAATCCAATTCAGTTCGACAAGCGTCATTTGAATTCAAATTGGAATTTCAAAAATCCGATTTTCCGAATTTGGATCGAATCCGGATTTTCAAAAATCCTATGTGGATTTTCGGATGATTTGAATGTTCACATCCGGATATCGGGTCTATCTGCAAATATAATGTGGGACTCAAATGGGATGCGGATTCAAAAATCGGATAAGAATGTTCCCAATATTTGGATCGTTCAATTCAAATCGGGTGTTCAAAAATACAGATCTGGATAATCAGGATCTGAATCGGATTTTTGAAAATTCGGATTTTTGAATTTCAATTCTAATCAAATATTCAAATATTCTATTTGAATCGAATTCGAATGCAAAAAGTGTATTCATGCACATCCTTATTCTGTAGTTTTTCTGTGGACCTGAGCTTTTGGGCACAACTACCATATCCATCATCAGAAGATCTGACTTCTTGCATGCAGTTGTCAAACATGACAGAAGAAGAGGAAGAGTCAGCTTTATACCCCACTTGTCCCACTCTTAAGAGGCCTCAAATCAGCTGACAAACCTTCCATTCTTCTCCCCACTACTCTGTGAGGTAGGCGGGACCATGAGAGCTCAGGAAGAGAGCTGTTAACTAGCAGAAGAAATGAATTAGCTTTTCTACTCCACTTTCCCCACCCATTTAAAGGGACTCAAAGCGACCGACAAACCTTCTGTTCTTCTCCCCACAATGTGAGAACTCAGAAAGAGAGCAGTGACCAGCCCAAGGTCATCCATCCAGCTGGCTTTGTGGAGGAAGAAGAAGAGTTGTCTTTTATACTTTGCTTTTCTTACCCATTTAAGGGGACTCAAAGTGGCTGACAAACCTTCTGTTCTTCTCCCCACCACAGACGCCCTGTGAGGTAAGTGGGGCTGTGAAAGCTCAGAAAGAGAGCCGTGACTAGCCCAAGGCCACCCAGCTGGCTTCATGTAGGAGTATGGAATCAAACCCAGCGATTATGAAATATGAGTCCGGCACTCTAATCACAAGGTCAAACTGGCTCACATCTTTTAACCACTATTGAACACGGCACAACAAACCAAAAACTGCCACAAGTGAGAAACCCACCACTGCCGTTTTGTGAAAGAGAAATAAGATGCTACACTCATTCCACCCTCAGAGGACCAATCCACTGGCATGGCCCGAAGCCATTTATTTAGGTAATCTGTTCGCCTTTATAGCCCGCCCTGTATCCACTGCCCTCAGAATGGGCCACAATGACGCATTTCACATCCTCCTCCCACTTAAAGCCTCAAGGCTGCTGTAGCTGCCACCTTGAAAACGTGCTGATTGACAGGTTGGGAAAGCCCCTCTTAAAAAAAAAAAAACCTGCTTTTGAACATCTCACAGCTGCTTATTTCATAGCTGTTAAATGCTGTTTCTCTTTTCTCTCCAGCAACTCCGCGATGGGCTCCCTAAGCCTCCCCACCATGAAGATGCACCTGTCAAAGCCATGACACAACCAAAAAGACGGGGGGGGGGGGGATTGACTGTCAACATTTTCAGGGGTCTTGAAACATGATTTGGGGGGAGGGAGCCCCCCCCTTTGCGGCGAAATTGAAGGAAAAGCATGGATCGGAAGGGGTCAAGTACCCATCTGTCCTTTCTGCCTAATACCCTTCCTAAAGGGTAATGGAAGCAGCTGTTGTGATTTATTTATCTTTTTAAAAGAGCAGTTTAGAAAGGCTGGTCCAAGGCAGAAGGCCCAATCTTCTTTTCCAGTAGGTCACCATAGAGCTTTAATGGATGGCCTGTTTTCAAAACTCAATGAGACTCTTTAAGGCATAAAGTGCTTGAAAACCATATTTGTGTGAACCAGTTATTTCAGCTTAACAACACTTGGGTGTGATTTAATACCCCATTCTGAGGAAAAGGGAAAAAATAACCCTTCTTTCTTTCTTTCTTTCTTTCCTTTCTTTCTTTCTTTCTTTAAACACAAACCAAGCCTGGAGTTACCTGTCCAGAGGTCTTTGAATGCTGCCAGGGCCTGATCCAGCAATGGACACCAAAAAAGAAAGTAGGCCAGAAGAAAACAGGTAAAGGACTGAAGAAGAAGAAGAGGAAGAAGAAAGAAGAAGAAAGAAGAAGAATCTTTGCCTGCAGAGAAGAGGAGGAAGCGTTGGTTTTTCTACCCCGCTTTTCACACCCATTTAAAGGGATTCAAAGCGGCTGACAGACCTTCTGTTCTTCTCCCCACAACAGAGACCCTGTGAGGTAGGAGGGGCTGTGAGAGATCAGAAGAGAGCTGTGACTCATCCAAGGTCACCCAGCTAGCTTAATGGGGGCAGGTGGAATCAAACCCGGTATTCCCAGATAAGAGTTCCGGCTCCCTAACCACTAGACCAGAGGGATTTCTATAGATTGTTATTTATGGAAATAACATACCCAGAGATCCTGGGATGGTTCACAATAAAATCCCTATAAAAACAGGTAAAACAAATTGGTAAGACAGTCACAGTGCCAGCATTGGGATAGGATGCTGTTCCTTCAACCAAAGGCCATCATGTGCCCTTCTGAATACAGGATATGGCCCTTTACTGACGTGCCTTGAAAAGCAAATCCCCATTCATGTCAATGGGACTGTCAGACAATCAGTCAGCTCAAGATTTATCAAACTAGCAAAATAAATCAGATCCTGTTTCCCTGTTTTACATTGAAATCAATGCCTTGATATTCATTGATTCAATTTACATGATTTTTTACTTTTCTTTTTTGGGGGAAAAGGATTTTGCACATGAATCAAGGAACATCTGTAACTCAAGGCAACTCCTTGTCCTGTTTATGACATATGGAAAAGATAGCTCAACTGTGCAACTGAGATTCCCTTACACTGATTGCAGTATAATTGCGATCCTTTGGCAATTCCTTTATCAGAAAACATTTCCAGTTATCAGGTCTGGACAGAAATTTCACCCTCTGGTTTGCCTTCTGGATTATGGATTACACCTCCAAAAATTGATGGGAAACACAATTGGTCTTATGGTGAGGGAGCCGTACTCTTATCTAGGAATACCAGGTTTGATTCGACACTTCTCCATGAAGCCAGCTGGGTGACCCTGGGCTAGACACAGTGCTCTTCTGAGATCTCACCGCCCCACCTACCTTGCAAGATGTCTGTTATGGGGAGAAGAACAGAAGGTTTGCCAGCTGCTTTGAGTTCCATCAAATGGATGAAAAAAGCAGGGTACAACTCCTCTTTGTATATTTAGGTAGCATTTACTTAATTTGGATTATTTGGATAATCTGGAATATGGCATGGATAATCCAGAATAAAATGTGCCTGGACGTTCTTTACTCTGGATTACTCAAATAACAGATTAAATAAATGCTGTGTGGATGAAGCTATTGTTTGCCTTTTCATAGCTCATAAGATCCTTGTGTAACCCTTAAAAAAACCCCATAGCTTTGTTTACACATCGCCAGCAAAAGGTGAGCTCCCTTGGTTAACACAGCTCTAGAAATTTTCAGTAATGCAATTTGTCATTTAGAGGGTCACTAACCACACAATCTCTCCATAAGGTCACTGATAGAGAGGTTGACTGAGACTCAGCTTTGCAGTACCATTGACTTCAAATGATGATGGGGTCACCATAGTTTCCATGGTTTCCCACCCACCCTCCCCGTTTCTGCAAAGAGGAATGGAAGCAAAATATTCTGCAAAGAGAGCAACCAGAGGCAAGGAATAGAGGGGCAAGGTGTTCCCAAAGAGCAGCAGGTGTTGAGATAAACATGCCACCGCCTTCTATGCATCTGTGCTGTCTCCAGGCTAAAAAAGTCACTGAGTCTATCATTAGATGCAGAAAGCTTATGGAAGTAAGCAAGGCATGGGCTGGTATTAGAGCATAAGAATATAAGAGGAGCACTACCCATCTAGTCCAGTATCCTGGCTCACACAGTGGCCCACCCATTGCCCAACCTTCTCCTGCTCTCGAATCCCAGCAAATGGCCTTAGAAGCAACCTGCTTGTCCCCCCCAGCCTGAAAGATGTACTTAGGCATCCATTCTAGTACCCATTGATACATCTGTCATCCATCAATTTGTCTAAGCCTTCCTTAAAGGCTGGTAGCTGTTCCCACCTCTTCCAGCAGCAAATTCCATAAACCAGTGACCCTCTGGGCAAGGAAATACTTCTCCTTGTCTGATCTGACTCTCCTACCCATCAGCTTCATAGATGCCCCATGGTTCTGGTGCTGTGTGATAGAGAAAAGAAATTTTCTCTATCCACCTTTTCTATACCATGCATAATTTTATATAGTTAAATCAGGTCCCCTCTTAAACGGCGTCTTTCCAGGCTGAAGAGGCCTAGACGTTGCAGTCTGATCAAGGTGTATCAAGGGCTACTAAAATGGATGCCTAGGTATCTTCACCAGGTTGGAGAGACAGGCAGGATTCCTCTCAAGACTATTTGCAGGTAATCAAGAGCAGGGAAATGTTTTGCCTTCATCTTCTACTTGAAATGCCCAAAATCAATTGGCGGGCTACTGCGTGAGACAGGATGCTGGTCTAGATGGGCTGTGGCCCAATCCAGTGGGGTTCCTCTTAGGTTCTTATATTATTTTCAATGACCACAGCACCATTGGCCATGCTGGATACCACCACCACCCCTTTTAGCTATACATTTTGAAGAGCATCATAACACAAATGAGTGACACCTATCCATGATTCTAGGAGCTGGTAATGCTAACGTGACTGTCTTATCTTTATACAACCAAAGGGCCCCATCAAGACCCAGGGATATTTCCATAGGCTTTTAAAACTTTGCATTTAGAAAAAAACCAAAATAAAAAGATCTCCCTTCTGTCTCTGATCATTTGCTTTTGATTAGGGGAATGGTATTTTTAGTAACTACTTGGCAGTTCTAGCAAAACCACTTTCCCACAACCAGCCCAGTTCTCTCTTTTCCCGTCCCATCCACTCTTTCTCTCTCTCCCCCCCTCACAACACACTCACTCTACCCTCCTGGGCTTTGCCCTCATGAAGTAAGAATGTGAAAAATGCTACCAGACTTTTTGGCAGCAGTACCTATGCATCTCAATTTGGTACTTTCATGCAGCAATGCAAATGTTGTTATATTTCATACTTCAGCTCACGGGCAGCTTCCGGCAAAAGAATCATAAAAGGAACAAGCAGAATTGATGGGGAGAAGAAGAAATGGAACGTGCTGCAGACACACCCCGACAACGGTCCACGTTTAAGTACCCTTCCCACCTTAAGGAACGGCTGATTCGCTTTCGGAAAGCAGCCAGGTTACTTCTGTGAAATGAGAGAGGAAGAGGAGGCAGGGCCAGGAATCAGCAAGTAGCAGAGTAAGGCTCGCACAAATGTTCTCAACGTTCGAAATTCAATTGAATTCAATCAAAGGTGGACATTCGAATTTCAACAGAATGCCTTCATATTCAAATTCAAACATTCGAATGAATTTTGAAAGTTACAAAACACTCATTCGAATGATTCAAATCATTCTAATGTATAGATACGTATGTATTACATACATATCTGTACGGTTATCATATGTATCTATATGTAATTGCGGTCATAATATGGAATGAAAACAGGATGCATACGGGATAAAACAGGATGCGTACGAAATGCATACAGATACGTATAAAAGATACTAATGCTGTCGACATTCATAGCTTAAGATTCAAATCTAACATTCAAACAAATAGTTTCGAATGTATTCGATTCGAATTGGATTTTGTTGCATTTGGATTCTAACCATTCGAATCTAATCTAATGTTTTGATATTCAATTCGACTCAAATGAAAATGCAAAAAATAAAAAGTGCATATTTCTATAGCAGAGTGCTTTCAGTCCCAGGTATCCTAAAGCTCTTACTTTGCTTGCAAAAACCTGCTTTTTGTATTATTAAGTCGCTCTGCAGGGCACATGAGAGCAGCTATAGGCTGAATATCTAACTCTGCATGCCAAAGGTCCCAGGTTCAATCCCTGGAAGATGGTGATGATAAACCACTTCTGGGTCTTTGTCTGAAAAACTGCATGGCAGGCTCCCTTCTACCAGGGAATCAAGTTAGATTCAGAGGCATTCTGAATTCTTCAGCTTTGGGGGTTTGCATTTCCCAACCCTGTGCAGTTTTCTAAATCATGTGGGAAGTCCAGGCCCCAACAGTCACCACCAGTGAGGGATTGCAAAATGTGGAGTCCAAGAACCACAGGGCAGAAAATTAAGGAAACCTGCTTGTAACCTCATCAATACATATTAGTCTTAAAAATGGAAAGCAGAAATGACACTTTGGGGTTCCTATCTAAGGGTCTATCTCTGGATGAAAAAAAAGAGCCTTTTCAGTACCAGTACTCCTACAAAAAGGCTCAGCCATCATTTGAATGGTAGGCAAGATTTTTGTGGTGTGTTTTGTTTGGATGGTTTTGAATGCCACCTGAAGCCAATCCTGGAGGGAGGGAGGGATCCCTAACCCTATCCTATGGAATGTGGAACATGGATGCAAACACACCCAGTAGGTTTGCAAGTAGGGTGATCCAGGAGAAGAGGAGGACTTGGAACAAGCTTACAGGTAATTTTTAGCATCTTAAAATACTGGGCCTGTCCAAAGCAATTCAAAGCCTGAAATTTCTGCTTTTCCACCACCCTCAAACTTCTCCATCAGCTTATTCACACTTGCATGGCAGAAAGCCAGAGTTCAGGTTATTGCCAAATGAAACACTGACACCTTCACAAGCACCAGAATGCTTTGACCCTGCTCTTGGGCTGTGGTCAACCTTAAGGTTTAATCCAGCTTCAGTCCACTTCCAGAGTGAGAGGATGCATCAGCAAAGTGACAAGCTGTTTTCTTTCAGTATTAAATAACCCAGAAAATTCACCTTTGGGATAGATAATGTGGAAAGGAAATTACTGGGCGCTTTGCTGATGCGTTCTCTCCCTCTGAAAGTGGACTGAAGCTGGATTAAAGCTTAGGTGTGGCCACAGCCACAGCAAGAGCACCCATTACAAGATGGCTACCATGGAACATGGAATGTGTGGATCCACAATGGGGCCTCCAGGGCTCCCCCACAGAAAAGGGGTCTCCCCATCTGCCCTTTTAAAAAAACAGTTCACCCACACTGTCCACCTTCTCAGCACAGACTGGTTTTGACAGCAATTCTAAACTCCTACAAACTGCTTTGTGGGCCTTTTTCTATCCATCTCTTAAATAGGCAAGTCAAGAGATTATGGCAATTCAGCTCTGCACTGGTTTGAGAGGTCATAATGTTTGGGGAGGGGGGTGTCTGCTTCTTGGTCCCGCTGATTATCTGTAGTCCAAGACAATCTTCTGCCCTGCATGCTTTGCCAACATCAGGACCATGGACAACAACCTCATCAGCCACCATCAGCATGGAGAACATCAGAGATTGCCAGAGACCAAGAGGAACTCCAATCCAAAAGGGTTGCAACGAGTTGGGATTTATGTGAGCTTTCGGCCAAAATCCAACTGTGATTGGCAGAGCCTGATGTCAGCTTTAGAAATCCACAGTACCAAAGGAGAAAGTTTTAAAAATGCCATCACTTCCAGCTCAAGTTCTGAAGACTCCAAGAATCCCTCCACAATAGAGTTGTGCACGAACCAAAACACGGTACTTTGGTTTGAATCAAATCAAGCTACCCACCATCTGGGTGCATCTCAAACCAGATTTCTTTCAAATAGGATGGCTCAGTTTGCATGCAAGCTATGGCGACCCACCTTGGTTTGCTATTGTTCTCCTGGGTGACTAGGCCACCCCTCAGTTTGGTTTGCCTAGAAAACAGGCTTTTCAAACACTAGGGTGGTTTGGTTCACACACAAACCACCATGCAAAACCCCCAGTTCGCTGCAAACTGCAAACCTGCTGAAACTGTTCAGCACATCTCTACTTCATACAGTTTCCTTGGCAACAATATGAAAGCGGATTGCCGTTGCTTTCTTCTGAGAAGATCCCAGGGGCTGAGACCAGGAATGTAAAGCAGATAAATTTTACCATTTAAAGAAGAAGAAGAAACAGAGGAAGCATGCTCTAAGACGGTGATGGCCAACCTATGACACGCATGTCACAGGTGACACACCAAGCCCTTTTGGGTGACACACATGGTCACCCTGGCACCTGGGTGTGTAGTGCTTGCTTGTTCTTGAAGTGTATGAAATACCAGCTTTCAATTGAAGATTTAGCAACAAAAGTCACTAAAGTAAAGAATTATTTGTTTTTGCTTTAAAAAAAATACATGTATCAAAAATATAACTTTTTTACTAGAACTACAAATATAACAAAATTATGGATATTTCTAGATGTGACACAGCACCCAAGTTAAGCTAGGTTTTCTTGCAAATTTTGACACACTGAGCTCAAAAGGTTCACCATCACTGCTCTAAGATGTAAAAACACAACCAACCCCATTTTAACAGCCTAATACCAGCCCCTGAAACATTTGCCAGGAATCTGCAACATATCTAACTGAACGATTGCAACTCGGGATTAAATTTGTGCAGCAGTGGTCAGAATGTGAGCACAATTATTAAGGGAAATGTCTGATGAACCGACAGGATGGATGAGAAAAATCTGGGACGCCGTGTTCTTTGCAAAAATTGATAATTTATTTTCCAGGAACTGTTACCGAAACCAAATGGATGCATGTCTGTTCAGAATGGTTTCCATCAGTGCTCTGGAGCAACTGTTTCCAAGATAAGCAAGAGCGTGTGGTCAGTTTGCTCTCCACCCGCTCACCCTCCTTGCCTCCGCAGCAACAGTTCAATCTTCCGTCCCTGTTCAACACATTTTGTTAACTATATTTCTAACAGGCGTATGTGATCCTTATTATTATAACAGAAAGAGTGTGTGTAAATAGAGAGCTCTTTGCTGCAGGAAGGGGGCTGTGGATTGGGTAGCAAAGTGCACCAATATTCGAAACATCTGAAATTCAATTGAATTTCTTCAAATTTGGACATTCGATTTCAAATCAAATGCCTATAAATTTGAACTTAAACATTTGAACAAATTCTGACTTTTTGAAACATTCTATGAATTATTTGGACATTACTATGTGTATGGATACGTGCACAATGTGTACCTGCCTGTACACATCTTTCCCGCATCCGTACGCATTTGTACAGATCCATACAGGACAAAAACGGGATGCATACAGGATGTGTACAGGCACATACAAACGTTGTTGTCATTCGTATTTACAAATACTGATTGAAAATTCACACAAATAGATTCAAATGTATTTGAATGAAATTGAATGCGAATACATTCACATTTTAAACATTTTTGGATATTCAATTTGAATCGAATCGAATCCCGAAAATTGCATTTGTGCACGCCCCTAGTACTGGGAAGCCCTGAGCAGTGGAACTTCATACGAACTTAAGAGGAGCCCTGCTGGGTCAGGCCACAGCCCATCTAGCCCAGCATCCAATCTCACACAGCAGCCCAAAAGGTACTTCTGGGAATTCCAAGCAGAAAACAAAGGCATAAACTTCACCTGCTTGTGACTCCCGGCAAATGGTCTTTGGAGGCATCTACCCGTCTCTGCAACTTGGAGGTGCCACCTAAGTAGCTATGCACACACCTGTCCTTCCTTATGTAAGAGGCGCCCAGCTGAATCAGACCACAACCCATCATCCTGTCTCACACAGTGGCCCATCAATCGCTCAGGGGCATCTCAAGCCGAAGACAAGGGCAAAACCTTCACTTGCTCTCCAGTCCCCCCAAATGGCCTTTGGAGTCCTCCTGCCTGTCTCTCCAGCCTGCAGGAAGTATCTAGGCATCCACTGTAGCAATCATTGACACCCTTGTCCTCCATTAATTTATCTAACCCTACCTTAAAGCTATCTAGGCTTGTTGTTGTTGCCACCTCTTCCATAGACTGATGACCCTCTGGATGAAAAAAATCCTTTGTGGTACATCCTTTTGAGTTGCTTTAAAAGCAGAGGGTTTTGTTTCTGTTAAGAAAACTGCCCTCCCCGCTCCATAACTACATTGGAAGAGGAAGTCTAAAGGAACCACAACACCCAAATTGCTCCATTGAGTTTCTGATCCTATTTTGGCCCCCGTTTCCACCTTCCCACAACCAATCCTCATCTGGGCTGCCACACCTACTGCTGCAAGTGTTGGGAGCACAATCCTGCCAGTCACCATGGAAACCTTTAACTGGGGAAACGAAACACAACCAACAAGACATCAATACAGATAATCTTACAAGACTGAGAAATCGCAAACGGTGTAAAAAGTAATTAAGCGATAATTAGTGGGGAAACACAGGCAGAGGTGGCTTGCTCACCCCTCAGCTGCCCTCTGGGGGAAAATATCAACAGGAGCCTTTAAAAAAAAGCAAATTTGAGATGGAAGCAAACATTTCTCCCTTTCCAAATCACGAGAAATGTTACTGCTCACCTATCTACATCTGTGTCTAGTAAGTATAATATTTAGAGGCCTTTACAATCTCACAAAGAGGAAAGCAAAAAATTATCTATATCATCTATCTATCTATCCCTCCATCTATCTATCCCTCCATCTCTCCATCCCTCCCTCTATCTATCCATTCATCCATCCCTCTCTCCCTCCCTCCCTCTATCTATCCATCCCTCTCTCCCTCTCTCCCTCTATCATCCATCCACCCCTTCATCCCTCCATCCATCTATCCTGCCCTGTACCAAAAGGTCTCAGGGCAGGTAACAAACTTTAAAGCAGCAAATTACAAATCAACATGTATTAAAAGCAATAGAATACATAAAAACATTTCTTAAAAAATCAACATATTTAAAAGAATATACTAAATATTAAAATAATAGTATCTACAGAGGAGAGGACAGTATAATCACCTTAGCCAAAGGCCAGGGCAAAGAGATGTGTCTTCACCACCTTTCTGAATATATACAGGAAACGAGAGTGACTCACCTCGAGGGGGAGACTATTCTATAACCTGGGGGCCATTACCGGAAAGGTCCCTTCCCGGGTGCCAACCCATTTCACTACTGAAGGCGGTGGGACAACCAGGAGGGCCTCACCTCCTGATCTTAAGGCACGGGCAGGATGGTATGGGAGAAGGCGTTCCTTTAGATATTTGGGGCCCAAGTCACTTACGGCCTTATAAGTCAGATTTACCACCTTAAATTGGGCTCGGCAGTGAATTGGCACCCAGTGCAACCCTTGGAAAAATAGTCCTTCATTCATTTAGATTTGGACAGCAATTTTTGTAGACTTATTAAATAAAAAACACAACTCGGGGGGGGGGGGGAATCCTTGTTACATACTTCTGTTCCAGTGATCCAAGACACCTGTTTAACCAAAGCTCTAAGAAGAATTGAGTAGCAAAGCTTTGCTACAGGATACAAAATGTTACTTCTCTTCCAATATCATCTATCAAAAGCGAGCTAAGGAAGCAGCAAGAGGGCATTTGAGGCCAAGAACATTCTCTTAAATGTACAAAACAGGCATGATAAAAGACTGCCATGTGCCAGCACACACCAGAAATACTGGACACAACACAGACACCTGGCTGAACCCTGCAGAATAATTCTAGCCCCATGAATCTTTGAGAAGAGGAGCACTGCATCTGGCGGGTGTTTTCTGAAGCACAAAGGCTGCGTTCACACCTAAACCTTAATCCAGCTTCAGTCTACCTTCAAAGCAAAAGAACACATCAGTAAATTGACCAGTCTCTTTCTTTCCACACTGCCTATCACAAAGGTGAATTTTCTGAGTTACATAATCTGTTTTCCTTTGGCATTCTTACTTTGCCAAAGTGTTCTCTCCAAAAGAAGACTGAAGCTGGATTAAAACTTAAGTGTGGATGCATCCAAAAAGGTGGGCAAATGAAAGGCAGGCAAATGTTCTTTATGTTTACAAAGTCACCGGATTCCTATATTCAGGCCAAGAGATGCACTTCTTGCCGTGAGGGTGAGCACAGACAGGAAGTCCCTTGACATGGTGAAAGCAGTTTTGTGAACTTCCTGTCCTCACTGGAACCAGGTTTGTGTTTCCAGGAGGGGGGAAGAACTCCGCTTCTGACCATATTTGCAAAATATCACTGGATTAAAGCAAAATGCTTTGGGATAACAGAATGAAGTCAGATGAGGACAGAAAGTTGCCTGCAGTGATGCTAGTATTGTTTTTCCCAACCACCAAACTCCCTGGGGAAGATCTTGTTTCTCCAATCCTGTTTTGGCAAAAAGAAAAGAAGGCCCAAAGGCTTCTGAATTAGGCCCATTCTCAAAGCAGTATAGATCCATCCAGTTCAGTCTGGCATTCACCAGGTTAAGAAAAATAAAATGCAAATTATAGTGACATGAATTACAGGTGCAATTAACTGCAGTTCTCTACTTCATGACTGATTTCCCCTGTGGCAGTTAGCGCAAATGCATCGTCTGCCCCTGTTCCAGGGTTTATACTTACAACAATTCCTAAAGGACCAGAGAGAACAATGTTTTTGCATTGTTATTTTACAAAGAGAACCACCAGAAGCACACCCCATATTTGGGTTGGGTTCCTGGGATTTTCTTGCTCTTACACACATCTCAATTTCCTCATTTCGCTTTCGAACAGAGTTGAGCCAGCCAACCATGACAAATAGCGCCACAAAATATTTAGGACTCTTGTTTATAAGGGAAATGAGCGAGAGGGTGCAGCAAAGAGGTTCAGAAGATAAATGGTGTGGACATTAAGTGGAATGGGGGGGGGGTGCCTGTCTTTCTCACACTGCTAGAGTCAGGGGTTGCCCACTGAAGGCAAAGGTCTGAAGACATGGGATAAATCCAAGGGAATATGTCTTCAGGACACATGTAGCTGAATTATGAGAGATGCAGTCGCAACGCTTCGAACTCAGGTTGGGCTCACATCCTGTATGCAGGTTTCCACCAGCAAGTGGGACCACAGCCCATCTAGTCCAGCATCCCATTTCACACAGAACCCCCCACAAAATGCTTATGGGACTCTCATGCAGAAGACGAAGGCAAAACTTTCACCTGTTCTCGATGCCCTGCAAATGGCCTTCAGAGGCATCCTGACTGTCTCTCCAGCCTGGACTTGGTACCAGGGCCTCAGTTCTGGTAGCCATAGGTAGGCCTGTTCTCCAGGGATTTGTATAAAAGAACGTGAGAGGAGCCCTGCTGGATCAGGCCACATCCAGTCCAGCATCCCATCTCACACAGTGGCCCACCAACCGCTTCTGGGCATCTCAAGCGGAAGATGAAGGCAAAATATTCCCCTACTCTCAATTCCTGGAAACAGCCTTTGGTTTAGCTCTCTCTAACCTTGCTGCAATCGGCCAGGTTGTGAATACTGAAGAATATGCTAATTCAACAGAGCACATTTTGACTACATGTGTTTCTAAGCTGTTCTGTACATTTTGCCATTCATTTTATTTTGTAGTGGAGCAGAAATTTTATATAAGTTGGCAGATACTTAAATAACGTAGATTTAAACCTTGCTCCTGATGAATGTTTACCCCTTTTCCTGCTCTTTAAATCATTCTGGCTTTTATGGCTATATTTGGCAGAGCATCTGTTTGGCATGTACAAATTCCCAGCTCTAGCCCCCTGCAGTTGGCACACTATTATTGCTAAAAATATGTGGCATGGGGTACCCATGGAGTTAACAGGCATCAGGCCCGGAAGGAGCCTCTGTGCTTAAGGGCGCTGTTGTAGCTTAATAGTAGACCTTCTGCTCTGCATTTAAAAGATTTCCATCACGCCCTTGCAAGAAGGCATCAGCAAGCCTCTTATGAACCAGTTCGGTCTAGTGGTTAGGGAGCCAGACTCTTATCTGGGAATACCGGGTTCGATTCTGTCCTCCCCCACAAAGCCAGCTGGGAGACCTTGGGCTAGTCACAGCTCTCTGTTGAGCTCTCAAAGCCCCACCCACCTCACAGGATGTTCTGTTGTGAGGAGAAGAATAGAAAAGCTTTGTCATCAGCTTAGAATCCCCTTAACGGGGTGAGAAAAGTGGAATAGAAAAGCCAACTCTTCTTCATCTTCTCTTCTGTATTTCTGCCATGAAAACAGCCAGTGTCCTTACGCCACATGCCACAAGGACTAATATGTGAGCCACTGCCTTGGGCTTAGTGGGCCAGATTCACATCTCATTGTTACGGTGTTTGGTTCTGCACTCCTCCACGAAGTCAGCTGGGTGACCCTGGGCGAGTCACAGCTCTCTTTTCTGAGCTCTCACAGACCCACCTACCTCACAGGGTGTCTGTGGTGGGGAGAAGAATAGAAAAGCTTTCTCAGCGGCTTTGAGTCCCCTTAAATGGGTGAGAAAAGTGGATTAGAAAAGCCAACTCTTATTATTATTATTTACATTTAACACCCTCACACAGCTTATACCTGAAAGTTTCAAGGCAGGTGAGAACAAGGAAAAGAAGGTGTGAAATGAACAACCTTAAAACAGTGACGGTGCCTGAAATTGGGAAGGGGATGCTGTCTCCTCAACCCAAGGCTAAAGAGAATAGGTGCGTCTTCACTGCTCTCCTGAACATATCAAGGGAAAATGCCTGATGAACCTTGAGGGGGAGACTATTCTGAAGTTTGGGGGCCACCACTGAGAAGTCCCTTTCTCAGGCACCCACCCCTTTAGCAACTGAAAGTGATGGTCCTACAACCAGGATGGCCTCCCCTGCAAATCTTAAGGCATGGGCAGGTCAACATGGGAGGTGTTCCTTTAAGATATTCGGAGGCCATGCCATTTAGGGCTTTACAGGTTAAGGTTAATATTTTGAATTGGGTTCAGGGGTGAATTGGCAGCCAGTGCGGCTCTTTTAAGACCAATGTGGCCTTCACATCGTGACCTTTGACCCTTAGGTTCATCTGCGCCAAGAGTTTCCTCTGTTCCCCAAGAAAACATCAAGCCTGAAATCAAATCAAATTAAGCAGCCAAGTGTAAAATTAAATCAGGCCCATTTTCACACTCCACTCTCTGCCTATGCTATAACGGCTCGAAGGCACCCAGGAGAGGCTCAGAAATCTGTTTTTTGAATTCAGAATTCAGTGAGCTGAGAATCTTCCTTCAAATAAGGGCAAGGGGGGCTGTTACTAGTCCTCATGACTTAATAATATGTCAGCTTGGATGCATGTCAGCAAGTGGCAGATTAAAAAAAAAAAATTTAAGGAGCCAAAAAGGAATTCAAGTCGGACTCATAGAAAGCAACGCAGACTTCATTTGTATAGCAACTCACCTCTTCCGATAAACCAGAAAATGTCAAATCAGCATGATCTGTTTTCAGTCCATGTGACAAAGTTATCCATGCTCTGGCAACCTCCAGACTAGACTACTGTAATGCGCTCTACATGGGGCTGCCCTTGAAGATGGTTCGGAAGCTGCAGCTAGTGCAAAATGCAGTAGCTAGATTGCTGACTATAACAGCTGCCCCGATGTACATCGCGCTGATCTTAAAAGAGTTGCACTGGCTGCCGATTCGCTACTGAGCCCAATTCAAGGTGTTAACTTTGACCTATGAGGCCCTAAATGACTTGGGCCCCAAATATCTGAAGGAAAGTCCACTCCCATATCAACCTGCCGTGCCTTAAGATCTGGAGGGATTGTCCCACCACCTTCAGCAGCAAAAGGGGTGGCCACCCGGGAGAGGGCCTTCTCAGTGATGGCCCCTAGGCTATGGAACAGTCGACCCCTTGAGGTGTGTCTACCACCTTCATTGTACACTTTTAGGAAGGCAGTAAAGATGCACCTCTTTGCCCTGGCCTTCCGTTAAATGGGGATATATTTTTCTCTTCCCACTGGCAGACGCTGCTATTGTTTTAACATTTTAATGTTAAATGATGTCTCCTTTTAGATGTTTGATTTTAGACCTCTGGGTATAGGGTGGGATAAAAATGTAAATAAACAGATAAACTCCAAGCCAAATATATTTTTTTTTTCCCCCAGATCAGGTATTAAATGCAAGGAGTAATTTGAGATATATTTTAGATGCCAATCTTTCAAAGAAGGGTGTCTGTATGGCACTTCAATACGCAGGCATCTTTCACCTGTGATGTTCTGGGATCAGTGTCTGGAGCGTCCAGCTAAAATACTCCTGGGGGAAGCCATCCTCCATAAAGGTGGGATGCATCTAAATTCAGAGATACTTTGGAAATCTGCCACAAGGCCAATGCTGATCAATGCACACTCTGCTAGATGTTGCTAAATTTTTAACAGGTTCAGCTGACAATGCCAGTGTGCCAATGCCAGGAGATTATGGGAGGGATGGTTCAATAATAGCCGGCAAACCCTGATCTTTGGAGTAAGCACGAGAGAAAAATGTGTGACTCAACCAATCCAATTCGCGTTTCGCTTTGTGGGTTTCTTCCCAAAACACACAAGGTATAAATATCATTTTCCTCCAGTGGTAACTGATGTCCGTTATAGTGGAGGTAGATAAAGAGACAACGGTCCCAGCAGCACCAGAATGAGTAGAGAAAGTGGTACGTGAGGGGTGGAAACATCTAAGGAGGGTTTGGTGACCTTGGCCCTTTCTGCACTTGGGCTTATTCTGGAATATATCTCAGGATAGCAGTATGCTGGCCACAAGCTAAAGCAGACTATGACAGGCCTCACTTGGGGCCTTCTATAGTCTGCTCTAGCACGCAGATAGCAGCTCTCTGTTCTGAGATATATTGCAGAATAAGTCCAAGTGCAGAAAGGGCCCTTGTCTGGGTTTCCCTTCTTGCCTTGTTGCTGGTACCGCTGGTGTTGGACTTAGCAAGGCTGGTCCCCACGCAGAGAAGCGAGGCCATCTCAAACGTTTCACGGAACACCCCAAACAGTGTTTTGCACACCCTTATTATGCGCACTTCAAGTGAAGCAGGTGCGTGGAAGCGAAAGGAAAACAGAGCAGACCACCCAAACACTGAGCTACCGAGTGTGTGAGGGGGAGCCCCCCACCCTCTATTTTATACGCACGGTAGTCTTGTGAAGGAGAGGAAGCTGATGTGGGGATGTGCAACCAGATCTCCTGGGCCCCAGCCTAGTGCTTTAACCATTGTACCACCCCCAATACCTTCATTCTGACACCCACACCCTGCTGAACTGCATCTGTCAAAACCTTCTGCTGGCATCTCCTAAGCTTGGGAGCTTTTTCTGGCTTTCAAAGAGGATAAAGATGACAGAGACACTAAGTCCTGATATCAGAATTTCCCCAACTGTGGCTCAGGAAAACCCACACGCCTCCCTGTACGGTAATGCTGTACAAATACCTTGCAGAACTTACAAAGCCTTGCGAATGTCTTA
Organism: Aspidoscelis tigris stejnegeri; assembly: GCA_023333525.1. Classification (NCBI taxonomy): domain Eukaryota; kingdom Metazoa; phylum Chordata; class Lepidosauria; order Squamata; family Teiidae; genus Aspidoscelis; species Aspidoscelis tigris. Next base: position 1,820,601 of record JALMGA010000022.1, on the reverse strand, counting down.
AACGTGAGGCTAACCCTGGCCCAGCAGCCGGTCTGCTTGCAAGATGATAGAGTGTCTATAAAGCAAAGGGGGGAAAGCAAGGAGGGTGGGTACTTCTGCTTCCTTTTTAAGCAGCAAAAGCTTTTTTCATTCCTATCTGAAGCCTTCATTATCAGTGCAGAGGCAGAAAGGAAGAGAGTGTTGAAGGAAAAGATTCATGTTCAGGAAATACCCTCTAAAGCCTCGATTCTTGGCCTCTGTCCAAGGCAGAGAGACAGCGAGGTGATCATGAGCCACCGTACATACAACCCGGCCCCTACAGAGCGAGAGGAGACCTGAGTTCAAGTCAGCGGGGGATTCAATAAAGAACTCCAAGTACTCCATATGCTGCAAGAAAAATCTGCCTGCAGAGACATCATTTGGCACCAAATTGTGAGCCGCTGCCCTTCACTGAGAAGAGAGCACGCCGCCCGTGGCCGATCAAATGGCATTCGTGAAAGGAAGCTCAAATGCACCGTCTTTGAGCAGCCAAAATATCTCCACAGGTTAACAGGGGGGGAGGAGGACTAAGGTTGTGCGCGGATATTTGTAACGTTTCTTATTCAGATGAATTTTGACATGTGTACACGAATCGCATGTCACAACATTCGTACGTGAACATTCATATGAACACGAATGTTTTGGAACATTTGTACGGATAGTTAAGACATTCATTAAACTGGGGGGGGGAATGGAAGGGGAAGACGGATCTGCTCGACAACCACGGGAGCTTCCCCCTCCCTGCTCGACAACCACGGGAGCTTCCCCCTCCCTGCTCGACAACCATGGGAGCTTCCCTCTCCCTGCTCGACAACCACGGGAGCTTCCCCCTCCTTGCTCAAAGGCCACAGGAGATTCCAACAACAGTCATCAATCTGTCCTTTGTCCCCTCTCACTGATCAAACAGCACGGATATTTGAGCAAGTGCAAAATTATCGGCCTACCCCCAGGCACTCTTACCTCTCCTTCTCCCTAGCAGCTGGGACGGGCTCTAGCTCTCCTTTCACAAAGCCAAATTCTCTGTGGCTGGCAATGCTAGCTGAGGAGCCGGAGAGTTTTAATGACCCAGGGGATGGGAGATATCCATGGCTAAAATTTTGGACGGTGCCTGCTAGCTGGAGCGAGAAGTAATAGGAATGCCTGAGCAGACCAGCAAAGGTCCGAGCCTCTCGCACAACCGAGGTCTTCACTGAAGCTGGGGGATGTAAGCACTTGAGCTAGGAGAAAAAAGGTTTGGCGTTTTCGGGCCCCTAGAAAGCTGCAAGCAGGAAGCATTCCGACTCTTTAACAAATTCCATCCAGCTTGGAGGAAACCAGGCATGCACGCAGCAACAAGAGGGAGAAGAAAGGCCTCCTTGTTTCCCAGTTTGCCATTTCGCTACATGCTGAAATTGTCGATATTCACAAAAGCCGCAGTTTGGTTTCACGTCAAGAATGCTCCAAAATAACCCAAATATTTTAAGAAAGGCAGCCACAAGTATACAAGGGAAAGGGGTGGGGAGGTAGTGGGGGCCCCGTGGAATAAAATTTCCGATTAATAATTCATCCCTCTACATGATTGCAGCAAACTGGGTGGTTGAGGAAAGAAGGTCCCAGAGGTCAGATGCATTACTTACAAGCGCTCTGAGCTGTATCTGGCTTGATGCAAAGACAGCCATGCGCCCGGGGTGTACAGCGATCCCTTTAGGGCCAAGAAGCATGGATGACCCTTTGAACCAGGAAGTGCACGGAGGGAATTTAAAAAGGAAACAGCAACAGCCCTGTGGCTGAGCGTTTGCATCACACGTAGAGAATCCCAGGTCTGATTTCTTGGCATCTCCCCAGGTAGAAGTTGGGGGAGGGGGGAGAAACATTTGTAGAGCAAACTACACATGCCCACAAGGAATCGGACTGCAACATCTAAGCCTCTTCAGCCTGGAGAGACGGCATCTAAGAGAAGACCAGATTGAAGTATATAAAATTATGCATGGTATAAAAAAGGTGGAGAGAGAAAATTTATTTTCTCCATCACACAACACCTGAACCAGGAGGCATTCTAAGAAGCTGATGGGTAGGAGAGTCAGATCAGGCAAGGGGAAGGATTTCTTCACCCAGAGGGCCATTGGTCTAAGGGATTTCCTCCCAGAAGAGGTGGTTACAGCAACCAGCCTGGATGGCTTTAAGGAAGGGTTAGGCAAATTTATGGATGACAGATATATCAATGGCTACTAGAATGGATGCCTAAGTAAATCTTTCAGGCTGGGGGGACAAGCAGGATGCTTCTAAGGCAATTTGCTGGGGTTCGAGAGCAAGAGAAGGTTTGCCTTTGTCTCTGTTTGAGATGCCTAGAAGCAACTGGTGGGCCACTGTGTGAGACAGAATGTTAGACTAGATGGGCTGTGGCCTGATCCAGCAGAACTCCTCTTCTTATGTTCTTATGAATTGACTTGAGGGGCCTTCTTTCTTTGTCTTCTAGAAATGGATTTAGAAGGCTGATTTATTGCACAGATATCATTTAAGAATGCATTTAACAGAATGCCTATTGGTAAATGCAGATATTTTACTCATTTTGGCACTGGGCCCTTGCTCCATAGGAAAGTATGCATGATCATAGTTTGTGCAACATGGTTTGCCTTTTGTTGTCATTGACAACCATCAAGTCACGGCCAGCTCCTTGATGAATGCACAGGCTCCTCCAAGCAGTTTTCTTGGCAGACATACAGAAGTGGTTTGCCATTGCCTACTTCCAGGGAGAGCCTGGCGACCCTCTGCTTTCCAGGCAGTTTACTCTTCCACTGAGATACAGTTGCTTCCTGGTTTTGCCTCTGCACCATTCAAATCATGGGACTTTCTTTACGTAACACTTCCTCTAAAGTTTAACACGTACATTGTGACTTGGCTTGTTCAATGCAAGCCTGGGAATTTTCCGCAGTGTGATTAGATTTCCAATTGACATTCACACTGACTTATATTGAGAAAATGGTTCTCTCTTTGCACTGCTGTTGATCTATATGCACAAATGTTCTAAACATTCAAAATTTCATCAAATTCAATCAAATGTGGGCATCGGAATTTGAATAGAATGTCTACATATTCAAATTTCAGCATTAGAACGAATTTCAGATGTTCCAAAACATTTGTTCGAATGATTCAAAACATTCAGACGTACAGATACGTAGGTATTACATTCGTATCTGTATGAATCTCTCATGTATCTGTACGCATTTGTGCTTATAGTACAGGACAAAAACGGGATGCGTATGAAATGTGTACAGATACATATAACACACACGAATGTTGTTGACATTCATATCTTCAGATTCGAAACTTACATTCATGCAGATAGATTGAAACGTATTGGATTCAAATTGGATTTTGTTGCATTTGGATTCTAAACATTCAAATCAAACATTTGGATATTCTAATTAATTCGAATTCAAATGCAAAAAAAAACACCATTTGTGCACATCCCTGTTTATTGACTGGCCCTTTATGGCTCCCCCAGTCCACAGTTTCTTACAAGTGGCAATGACTTCCATAATTTTGCATAAAGTGGTGGTGTTGAGAGAACAAAGCCACAGTATTGTACAAGGGATGACCATACAGTAGAGACTGGCTTGAATGAAAATCCTCTGTTTGGTTCAACAGATAATCAGTTAATTAAACAAATGATTGTAGTCATTTTTTAACTTGTTCAAAAGCACGTTGAGTTCAATATGAGCATTCACGAACCACAAACTGTTTGAATTTTTGAACACGCACCGAACTTTGCAAAATCTCTGCTCTGCACCATGATTGTGGAAGAGTCTGGACATTTAGGCCGCCCACCACTTACGTTGTCTGATCATAGAACATTGATGGCGAACCTTTTGAGCTCGGTGTGTCAAAATTCGCAAGAAAACCTAGCTTAACTCGGGTGCTGTGTCACATCTAGAAATATCCATAATTTTGTGATATTTGTAGTTCTAGTAAAAAAGTTATATTTTTGATATATGTATTTTATTAAAAGCAAAAACAAATAATTCTTAACATTAGAGGCTTTGGTTGCTAAATCTTCAATTGAAAGTTGGCATTTCATACACTTCAAGAACAAGCAAGCACTACACACCCAGGTGCCAGGGTGACCATGTGTGTCACCCAAAAGGGCTTGGTGTGTCACCTGTGACACGCGTGTCATAGGTTGGCCATCACCGTCATAGAATCTAAGGAAGGCTGGCTGTGGTTTGCATCTGGATGGGAGAGGAGATCAGACTATCAGGGGCTGCAAGACAGGCCTGGAGGTCAAAGAACATCCCAGAATAAGGCACCAGCAAATCACCTCTGTCCAGTTGCCAAGGGAAATACATCAGGAGTAAAACTCAACCAGGCTGCATTTTTCACCTTTGAGAGCTAAAAGGGTTTCAAGACCTTTCTCTTGCCATAGTCCTGACAACCTTTGTGCCCGTTATCACAGACTGTCCATCTCTGAAGTCCACTCTAGCTGCAAGATTTCCCAATCCAACAGTTCACGCTCAGCCTCAGTTTAGCACTGTTTCTCCAGTGCAGCAATTATGGTATATTGTGTACAATTCTGGTCACCACACCTCAAAAAGAATGCTGCGGAACTAGAGAAGGTACAGAGAAGGGCAACTAGAATGATTAAGGGGCTGGAACAAAATCCCTTACAAAACCAGGCTGCAGCATCTAGGCCTCTTCAGTCTGGAGAGACGATGTTTAAGAGGGGACCTGATTGAAGTACATAAAACTATGCATGGTATAGAAAGGTGGATAGAGAAAATTTATTTTCTCTATTACACAATACTAGAACCAGAGGGCACTCTATGAAGCTGATGATTAGGAAAGTCGGATCTGACAAAGGGAAGCTTTTCTTCACCCAGAAGGCCATCGGCTTATGGAATGTATGGACGGAAGAGGTGGTGACAGCTATCAGTCTAGATGGCTTCAAGATAGGGTTAGACAAACTTATGGACGACAGATGTATCAAGGGCTACTAGAATGAATGCCTAGGTGCATCTTTCAGGCTGGGGGGCGGGGGCAGGGCGCTTCTAAGGCCATTTGCTGGGATTTGAGAGCAGGAGAAGGTTTGTCCTTGTCTCTGCTTGAGATGCTCATGAGCATTTGGTGGGCCACTATGTGCAACAGGATGCTGGACTAGATGGGCTGTGGCCTGATCCAGCAGGGCTTGTCTTATGGTAATTTCAAGTCACAGAAACACATTTTTTACAGGGTCAATGTACCCCCATTTGCACGTCAGCTGAAGTTTACTCTTGCTGCCCACCTTTCTGACTATTCCCAGAGAATAATCTGAACTAACCACAGTGGTGGTGTGCAAGAGCACTCGTAGGCATTTGAAGTCCAATCAAATGTGCCGAATTTGACATTCAAATTTGAATAGAATGTCCCAAAATTCAAATGTAAGCATCTGAACCGAATTTTAAACTTTGGATCTATTCGTTCAAATTATCCGGGCATTCGTATGTGTACGGGTTCGTACGCGATGCATACCTGAAGATCCGCATCTTACCTGCATCCATACGCACTTGTACGGTTCCATACAGGACAAAAACGGGTTGCATACAGGATGCATACGGATGTGTAAGGGTGTGAGGAAGATGCGTACATGCACATACAAATGTTGTCGACATTCATATGTGCAGATTTAAATCAAAAATTCAAATGAATAGATCTGAATTTGGTAAACACGAATCGAGCCTTGTTAAATTTGAATTTAAAAGATTTCAATCCAATCAGATTTTCGGGTATTCAATTTGATTCGAATAGAATGTCAAGAAACCATTTGTGAACATCCCTAAACCACACTTAGTATTTCATCCTCTAAGAAGCAGCCAGAATGACCCCGGCCTCATAGGGAATGGCAGAGGTGTTTCTCACTTTCCATGGAAACATGGACTAGCCATGCTAAATCTTCACCCACGCTCCACTTCAAATTCTTCCCACGCATTCCAGACCACTCTATCACCTACCAGATGATCACCTGGCTATTAAAAACACAAAAGCACATCCTAAACAAGAAAGGAGTCAGGAGGGAGACCAGACACGTAAACTGAGATTGAGGAGGAGGAGGAGAGTTGGCTTTTCTATCCCGCTTTTCTCACCCATTTAAGGAGACTCAACATGGCTGACAAAGCTTTTTTCTATTCTTTTCCCCACAACAGAACACCCTGTGAGGTAGGTGGGGCTGTGAGAGCTCAGAAGAGAGCTGTGACTAGCCCAAGATCAGCCAGCTGGCTTCGTGGAGGAGGGCGGAATTAAACCAGGTGTTCCCAGATAAGCGTCTGGCTCCTTAACCACTAAACCAAAGAGTCGTCTGCATGTTAGGGCGAAGAAAGATTCTAACAAGCATCAGAAGAGAGAGTCTGCATCCAGGATTTTCATGCACGGTTAGAAGGATGTTGGTTTTTACAAAGCAAGCAACTTCAGATTCAATTTGCTGCGGAACACCTGCTATCCAAAAAAGGATGCAGCCGGGCATCCATCTTTCTCTCCTTCCAGAACAACGCTTGTACAATGCGGAACGCCACTTAAAAAGACAGAGAGGGTGAGAAACCCTCCTGCATTGCAAAGGCTGCCGCGATTGTTTAATTAAAATCGTTTCTAGCTTTACACAGGCACAATCACGCAATATTGTTTCCTCTGTGGCGGTGCTGTTGGCAACAATTAGCACAACTCTGCCTGACACCATTTCCTCTAAAAATAAACTGTGCAAGTGAAGCGATGCTGGAAGGAGTTCATATTGCAGGTTTGGGGTGGGGGGAAAGACCAGGGCAGGGGGTGCCATTGAAGCAAAATTGCTGAGAACAAAATCCAGTGCAATCATGTGCCTGCTCATCTTCCTATCTCTCCCCTGATCATATGTTATTTCTCTTTTTCTGTGTTTATGGAAATACACATCCTGGGTTCCTCTTAAAACTCACAGGGGAATGCCTTATTCTTTTCCCTTCTACCTATTTTCCCAACAAGTTCTGAGATAAGTTAGGCTCAGAGACGCACCTGCTGGGCATGGTGGTGTGGAACCCTTGAGTTGTCCAGGCATCAAGAGTCCCCCCCACCCTCCGGTGACCTCCGGTGAAAGATGTGCCAGGCTGTCTGGGTTTGGTTCCTTGGGTACTTCGGCCTGTGAACTGAACCACCCTATTGTTCGCAAGTCCCGAGTTTAAATCAAACCCAAATGAGAAGGGCTGTAGCAAACAAAGTGAACTGAACCGAACCCTTTTCCCACTCTAGCAAACTGGCTTGATACTTTGAATAAAGGGATTTTCTAACCAAGGTATTTCATCCTTTATAGACTCAGGCAACCAGCAAGAGTTTCAGAAAAGATTTCCCTTCTTGGCTACCACCAGTAAGAAGTTCATCTAGCAGCACCGCTGAAAAAAACGAAAACGAGGGGGGGAAGGATCCAATTAAGGTCACCAAATACCCCATCTCCATGTTCTCAAGAAGGAATTCAAACTAGCGACGTGCACAAACATCCGTAACATTCGTTGTTCGTACTAGTTTGTACGGATTTGGACATTCATACATGAACTAAATGTTATGACATTGATAGATTACAATTCATATGAATACAAATGTTTAGGAACATGCATACAAATAGTTTGGACATTCGTTAAACTGGGAACACGTACTGGATACGTATCAATACGAATGTGTTCATATAGAGCATGTATCCAATATGTATGCATTGGTATAGGACATGTATCCAGGATACACATCCAATGCATATGTATTCGTATTGGATGCTCATACGAATCCGTACAAATACATTTGTATCGAACAGAATCCTACCACATTCGTAGGGGATCTATTCAAACAAATACGAATTTTCTAACGTTCAATTTGTTATGAATTCAATGCCCTAAAACCCATTTGTGTATATCCCTAATCCAAACCAATGCTCTTCAACAGAGTACTGTCCAACCTTTACCAATTAAAAGTCCAGTTGTCTCTGCCCAAGAAGTTCAGCTATATTCAGTGGGTGTTTGCATTCCTTACATTTCGTTCAAAGGTTCTATTCATACACAAAATTCATCAAACATTTCCTCTAGAAATGTTTTCCCCCTCCCCCCATATTTTTCAGTGTATATTGTCCGAAAACACCCCATATTGTTAGAAAACAGCACCTCAACGTCTGTGAATGTGAAACTTCCTATAGATAACAGATATTTGAATTTTTGTTTGCAACTCAATTTCTGTTTGCATATCAACTTGGTTAAGTGCGAATTTTGTAAATTCTCAGGCAAAAGAAGCAATTTATCCTCCATCTTTAGCCACAGGAGGAAATTGGCTGAAGATAATCATATATCGTGTGCAAAGTTGGGAGACACCAAACTGAAGTTGCTATTTGAGTAACGTCAAAAGGGTCATCTACCTACTACAGGTTGTTACTATTTCCAATAGATGAAGGTGGGGAAAAGTCTGGACTAGATGCATCAGAGCACTAAGAAACAGCAGACGAGCATGGCTTTGGCTTCACAGCCTTAAATCTGCAGCAGGATTTTTCACTGGGCAGCAAAGAGAGGTATCAGGAGCATAAAAGGCATCTTACCTTTCCACTTGCGGTTCAGAATGTATAAGTGTCTAAGTTTTACTCCACAGCCAATGAGACTCATTCAGAACAGGTTAACAAACGTAACAGTTAATTATTATTCAGGGTCATTATCAGTAACTACTGTTTTTTATTGTTATTGATTTATGATGGTAATAAAACTACTCTCTGGCTGACAAATCCAGTGTTTTAAGCGTGTTGATGGTTTTGGTTTAGACTTTTCCCCCAGTGCTTTATGATTCGGTGTTAACTACTCTGCTTTAAAAAAAAGATATTGCCAGGTTCTCACCCTAGGAATCTGGGGATTAAAATCCTCACTTGTGGGGCAAGCCAATGCTTTTTACCTTGGCCCACTTCATAGAGCTCATTTTGAGATAAAATGCAGAAGACAAAGACTACACAAGTTGTTCTGTTGGACTAGATGGGCTGTGGCCTGATCGAGCAGGGATCCTCTTCTGTTCTTATAGACTAGATGGGCTGTGGCATGATCCAGCAAGGATCCTTTTCTGTTCCTTTGGACTACATGGTCTAGGACATGGTCCAACAGGGATCCTCTTAGGTTCTTATGGGTTAGATGAGCTGTGGCCTGATCCAGCAGGGAGGTTCTTATGGATTAGATGAGCTGTGGCCTGATCCAGAAGGGCTCCTCTTAGGTTCTTATGGATTACATGATCTGTGGCCTGATCCAGCAGGAATCCTTTTCTGTTCTTATGCACCTAAAGCTCCTTGAGGAAAGTGTGTGATGCTGCTTTGGCTGTCCTACAGGAAAGCCACAATAGAGACCTCACACACAAATAAATGGTGTGCAAACACTCGTTCACACTCGCATCCAGTACGTGGAGAGCACCACTCCAGTACAACAACTGCCATGCAAACACTCCTGGTGGGAGGGAAGGAGGGACGTGAAGGACCCAGGAAAAAAGTGCTTCTTGCAAGATAACAAACTGTCGACAGCAAGACACCCAGACAACTAGGAGAGAGCCTGCAGTCAGCATTACTGTGCAACTACACCGCCGTGGCTTTGAAATGCTCCTTATTGGGTTACTTCTGCGGCAAGGCTTTTGATTTAGTGCTCAGCTCCCCTCGCTGCCCCCGCAGGCATCTCTCCAGTTAAGCATTCTGCAGATTCATCGCAAGCCCTGCCTCGTCCTCCCAGATGACATAAATATTAGCCGAACCTGCACTCCCTTTAAAAGACTATTTGGGGAAATTGGGGGGCAGGATGGAGTGAGAGAGAGAGAGCGAGAGAGAGAAAGAAGAAGGGGGAAGGGAGACAGAGAGAGATATGAAGCTGTATCTAGCTAGCTCAAGGAAATGATCACTCTAATGGATTCACCTTCCACTCTGCTACACCCAACGCTGGGCCTGTGTGGCTATTGGCTTTTTACCATGTGCTCCCCCCCCCCCGCCCTTCTGCAAGGCTCTAAATTGCCTCCGTTGCAAGAAAGCAGCTTCCCTGGTAATGCTCTGAGCAGGGGGGGGGGGGAGAATGCGCACCGCATTGGGAACACAAGGACAGATGTTCTGGCTGATTCAAGTGAGCGTTCTTTAACCCACAGACAGCGAAAGCTCTTGCCCCCGTTTCGAGCATCTAGGTCAGCCGCCACACAAAGCGCCTCCTGCCCTTCGCAGAGCCTAGCTGCAAAATGTGTTGGCACAGAGGCTGCCGGGTGGCGGTATTTAAACTCCACATACCCAAAAAAAGACAAGAAAGAAAGAAAGAAAGAAAGAAAGAAAGAAAGAAAGAAAGAAAGAAAGAAAGAAAGAAAGAAAGAAAGAAAGAAAGAAAGAAAGAAAGAAAGAAAGAAAGAAAGAAAGAAAGAAAGAAAAAGAAAGAAAGAAAGAAAGAAAGAAAGAAAGAAAGAAAGAAAGAAAGAAAGAAAGACTGGAGGTAGCTAGCCAGCAAGTCTTTTCCCTTTCCTTCCTTCCTTCCTTCCTTCCTTCCTTCCTTCCTTCCTTCCTTCCTTCCCTTCCTTCCTGTAAAAAAACAGTACCCAAAGCAGGGGCCACATTATTCTGAATGGCAGGGCAGAAGGGCTGGATGATCCTACCAGCCTGCCCAGCTGACTAAGACAAGCCTTGCTGTCTCTCTGGAAGCCACTGCAGCGAAAGGATGAGCATTTAGCTCTGCATGGAAAAGGCCTCTGGTTTCATCTCCAGTACCACCACTCCAGATGGAAGCCTCATCCATATGGACCCCAAGAGAAGTGCACGGAGCAGGGGAGGCTGTCAGGTGTTGGCTCAGCCAGAAGGCCCTCCTGCTCCGCTGAAGCCTGGGCTGGGGCTAACCCAAACCCAAACCCTGGCCCGCAAACCAGTTTTCAGCAGGGGAGGGGCTCCTGGTCCCTAAACCACCTTTCATCAGGGGAGGGGCTTTTCTGGTTTCACTCTCCTGCACCACTGGAATGGAGGTATCTCTAAGCTCCATTGCTGGGAAGGGAGCATGAACTGAGGCTGTGGTCACACCTAACATTTAATCCAGCTTCAGTCCACTTTCAGATCGAGAGAACCCATCACCAAAGTGGCAGGCTGTTTTCTTTCAGTGTTAAATAACTCAGAAAATTCACCTTTGGGACAGATAATGTGGGAAGAAAATTTTTGGTCACTCTGCTGATGGGCTCCCTCGCTCTGAAGGTGGACTGAAGCTGGATTAAACCTTAATTAAACCTGGATTAAGCCTGAGATAACCTTAGCTGTGTGTTTTAGCAGGAATCTCTGGCACACAAGAACTTGGGATCAGCTTATTTAGCAGAACGCATCTCTGGGTTTAGACCTGGGAGATCATAAAGCTGCAGGATCCAAGAAACAGCAGCAAAAATGATAGATGGACAGATATATGTCTGTCTGTCTGTCTTATAGCAACTTGGAGGAGAGAGTGGTGGTTTCCAGAAAGGATTTTACGCTAGAAAAGAAATGAAGACATGTAGTATAGGAAATGAAGGTCTGTAGCCCGGATAGAAACTGTGTGGAGGTTCACAGAGAGGAAATTGGAGGTCTGGAGCTTGAGGAAATTTGTTGAGAGAAATATTATTTATTCATTCATTCCCATATTTTTATAGCCCTCCCTTCACCAAAATGGAGATTTGTAAGCTGTAAGGAAGAGAAAGGAGTCCAACAATGATGCTGACAGGTTGTGAAACCAACTAGAAAAATTCTGAATAAACGTGGTGCGTAGTTTTGCACATTCCCATATTTGGGTGCATGGGTCCACATGAATATACACTTCCAAAACCTTACAAAAATATAGATTTTTGTTTGTTTGTTTTCTACAAATGCTTGACCTTCTCGTCCTCAGGAGAAATATTAACCACTATAACAATTAACCAAAGACACAACTTGGCTTTTTGCACATGGCTGTGGCCATTGCTGGTTAAATCATTAGGCAATCAATTACAGTAAATGGCATCTTAACCACAGGCTCAAAGGTCTGGGTTTTGTGTACAAGTCTCACAAGACCTGATATCATCATATTTGGAAATTCTACCAATAAAGAAAATTCATAGGAAATTGAGAAAACAAAATAGAACACAAACCCCAAACACACTGAAAGGGGCTTCCCATTGAAATTTGAGGCTTTGCTAGCATCTCCCCCATGTCTAATGACTCACTGCTCAACCCTTTCCTGCCAATTGGTATCTGGTTCCAGAATCTCCCAGATTCTGAATACCTTGGCCCAGAATTGGCATGGGTCTCCTACATGCTACCCCTTCTGGTTCCTTGAAACTAAACCAGAAGCCTCTCTTCCAGCTGTCTGCTGGGGCTTCACAATACGTTCCTTTTCCCACTTAAAGACCCAGTGCCCCACAACTTGACGGTTTCTTAATGCTTCGAGGCAAAGCCCGCACTCAGGCACTCTTTAAGGCAGTGGTTCTCAACCTGTGGGTCGCGACCCCTTTGAGGGTCAATCTACTCTTCCACAGGGGTCGTCTAAGACCATCAGAAAACACAAAGGAACAGAGACACTGCTCCTCTAGCCGTCTCCAGGCGCGTCTGCCCACATGCAGATATGACCACATGTAAGTACCTGGCGTGATGACATCACTGTGCCAACCCCATCACATGCACCCCATACAAATACAGTAGAGAGCAGTTACGGTGCAGAAAGCAGCAGTACTGGAGGTGAAATGACACTTTTATATTCAGCTGTGGTTGATGTGAAAACTGCTTTAATTGTATTCCATTTGTAACAATGAAGATAAATCCTTCATATCAGATATTTACACTACGATCCATAACAGTAGCAAAGCTACAGTTATGAAGTAGCAATGAAAGTAATTTTATGGTTGGGGGTTAGGGTTACAGTTAGGGGGTTAGGGTTAGGTTGGGGGTTACCACAACATGAGGAAATGTATTAAAGGGTCACAACATTAGGATGTTTGAGAACCACTGCTTTAAGGAGAAGAGAATAATAACTGATTTACTGATACAACACTCTTGAATAAGCAACAGTCTGGAACTTCAGCATTGAACAAACACTGATGTAATTATCATGCCTTTAAGAATCTCAGAACAGTAGCGTATTATAGATTGTTGCAGGGAAAGACTGTTTCTATTAACTGATAAAGTCTATCAATGTGACTCAATCTCAGGACCACCTAACTAAACTTCCACTCAGGTAAGTCGTTCACATGAACCCCTTTCTCCCTGCCTAAACCTCAGTGAGAAAAGCCAAGAAAGAACTCCTGAAACTGCTGCTGGTTGCCCTTATATACTCTCCCATGGAGACGCTGCCTTGCCCTGATTGGCTCTCCCTAAGAACAAGCTGCCTGCTCCCTGAGAGCTAAAGCCAGCCACTCAATCTAGCCACCTTCCAGCATATTTACTGGGACCAAGCTGCCCAATACAACCTCACTGTAGTAACCCAGTCGTCACGCCATGTTTAGGAAACAAGAGTCCTGTTTTATAACACTTCTTTCCCAAAGCAGAAGAGAAGACTAGGGATGCACATGAATGCAATTTTCAGCATTCAATTCGACATATCCAAAGATATGTTTAAACTTTGAACGTATTCACATTTGATTCGATTACATTCTGATCTATTCGTACAAATTTTCAATGCATATTTGAAGATACGAATGTTGACAACATTTGAATGTGTCCGTACGCATCCATACGCGCCCCGTTTTTGTTCTGTATCAATCCTGTATCAAATACATATGGAAACGAATAAGTTGTGTACGGATACCTATGTAATGTATACAGATATGTATACATACAAATGTCCGAATAATTTGTATGAAAGATTCAAAAGACTCAAAATTTGTTTGAATGTTTAAATTCGAACGTATGGACATTAATTCAAATTCGAATGTCCAAATTTGAACGAATTTAGAATATTTGCACACATTGCTAGAGAAGACTCTAGAACTACAGCCTGCTAAAGAAACAAGCAGCAAATTCTTACATTGGCCCGTGACTAAAAACCAGATCACAAAACAAGAGCCGCCCTAAAGGTCAAAGCCAAAACTGACCGACTCCCTACAGATAAAAAATCATGTCCGTTTCCAGAAGTCTGACTCAAGTGGTCACTGAACAACCTGTACACCAAGAAATACTAGTTGAGAGGACATGGAACATGGAATTGGCGAACATGGAATTGGCAAGCTGCCAAACAAGGAAAAGATTACAGTCTATTTATTCAAGGGTGTAATATTTTTGTTTGTTTTTATCCCATCCTCTAACCAAAGGCCTCAGGGTAGGTCACAATGAATAGCTGAAGGTTTGGCGTATTTTCCTGGGAGAATGGTGGGAAATCAGCCTTCTTCACTATATGCAAAGGGAAGAAAAGCACCAAAAATCAAGTGTCCATGAGTTTAGCCCCCAGGGGAAAGCTGTTTTGGGGGTGGAATGAGTGAGGATCCCCAGAGAACAGGCCTTTCTGGCTCCTTTGCAGCTGACGAGTGAGGAGAAGAGTTGGCTTTTCTATCCCACTTTTCACACCCTTAAGGGGACTCAAAGTGGCTGACAAACCTTCTGTTCTTCTCCCCACCCTGTGAGGCAGGTGGGGCTATGAGAGCTCAGAAGAGAGCTGGGACTAGGCCACGGCCGCCCAGCTGGAATCAAACCCATTATTCCCAGATAAGAGTGTGCCTCCCAAACCACTAGTCCAAACTGGTCCATATTGTTATGGCAGAAGTTTATCCTCACAGATAACAGGAATGGATCTTCAGCAATGTGAATAGGATTTTGACACACAGGGTGACAAGCCCAGGGAGGGGGAGGGGCATGATGCAACACACACTGGTTTTGCCACACCAGCCCCCAGGTGGGGTGAGGGTGTGGACTGCCCAGACCGGCCACTCTAAGCAGTTTTCTTGGCAGGAATACAGAAGTGCTTTTTCATTGCCCCCTTCTTCGGAGAAGCTGGGGAATGAACTGGTGCCCCTCTGCTTTCCAGGCAGCTCGTGTTACCACTGAGTTACAGCTGCTTCCAGACTTCATGAGCCCCTCTATGCAGTTTTCCTGGCAGGCATACAGAGATGGTTTGCCACTGTCCTCTTCTGGAGAGAGGCTGGGGGTTGAAGTGGCAATTATCTGCTTCTCTGTGTGTGTGTGTGGGGGGGCATTAGCCTTGAGGGAAGGAGGAGGCGGTCAGCCTCTGAAGGCCAGGCAGGGGCTGGGAGACTTTCATCCTGCCTTGGGGGGTATACACAGGAGAAATCTTGTTTGTGGGGTTCGGTGTTCCCAGCTAATGTCTCCCAAACTACCTTCCGAAGTTCCCTCCCTTTAGTTGGAGGAGATAAGGCCCCTCAGAGGCTTTGGAGCCAAAATGCGGGCGGATTATTCACCCAGCTGGAACATCGCAGGTCTGGCCTCGTCCTTCCTCAAAGCAGAGAGTGAAAAAGGTGCTCTCGGGGTGGGCACCCGGGAGAGGGCCTTCTCAGTGATGGCCCCTTGGCTATGGAACAGTCTCCCCCTTGAGGTGTGTCTACCACCTTCATTGTACACATTTTAGGAAGGCAGTGAAGACGCACTTATTTGCTCTGGCCTTTGGTTAAATGGGGATAGAGTTTTCTCTTCCCACTGGCAGATGCTGTTATTGTTTTAATGATGTTGATTTTAGATGTTGTTATCCGCCTGGAGACCTCCATGTATAGGGCTGGATAAAAATGCAAGCAAACAAGCAAACAAACAAAGGAGGCTCCAATATTTTGGATGTGGGGGTCTATAAAAGAAGGGAGGAGAGCTACTGTAAAGAAGGATTGCCTAAACACACACACACACACACACACACACACACACACACGTCACTCTGCAGCAGAGCTTCTTTAAAGGGATGAGGTTAGAGAACAGCAGCTCTTTCTCATTCTTTCCTCCCCAAGACGCTGAGGGTGGCGGGCAGGGAACGCAGAGCACTCAAATTGCAGAAAGGCTGGGCCTGGCTTTCCCGGGAGCACGTCCTTCATCTTGGAGAACAATGCCGCCCATTCTGTCCGCCTGTTCCAAGCCGCCCTTCGGCACAGAGCACGTCCTGCTGGACTCAGCTGGCTTGCAAAGCTTGCCTGATATAGTGTTACTCACCGAAGCAGCAGCAAAAAACTGGCTTTATTATTTATGGACGCCTCCGAGACGCGGACAGCGAGTGTAACTAAGTCCCTGGTGAGCCGCATTCACATGGGAGGGGGTAGGAAGGAGAGAGGCAAAGGAAGGAGAGAGGCCTTTGCAAACATTTCCAGGCCAGCCAAAGGGCCTGCCGGAGGGAAACCCTTCCCAGACCCTGAAGGCCTAGGTAGCAAAATCCCAAGGTCACCCTGCAAAGCGTTGATTTGCACATCAGTTCTGCTCACATGTTTCCTATATTGGCGAGGGAGTGTTTTCGATATTTCCCCCACTTTTCAGAACTATTTTAAAAAACAGGCGAAAGCTCACCTATTTGCAAAGCAAGGGACCACAAACGATCATTTTCCAGACTTTTTCTTTCTTTTGTAAACCAGAGCGAGTTAGAACAGGACTAGGGAGCGGCGGCTTGTGGATTCTGGTGTCCACGTTGCTTCTTGTAGGAAGGAAAACCTCATGGATCACCAGAGGCTACTGGGCTCAACGGTAAAGCTGGGAACATGAAAGAACACAGCCTTCTGCACTAAGCCTTATTGTGGAATATCTTCTGAAATAGGCACCTGCCACCCACACACTAGAGCACACTATGGCAGGTCTTCAGTAATCTACATTAGCACATGAGATGAGAGGTCACTATTGCAGGGTACAGTCTGGAATAAGGCCTAGCGCAGAAAGGGCCACAGAATTCATTTCCAATGGATGCCTTTGGAACAGGATTTTGATTCACCCTCATAACTTTCTTCCATGGGTGTTTTTCCACTGTCACTAGAAGTACCCATTAAGTACCCATTAATGGGTACTAAATGGCATTTTTGTACCCATTAATGGGTACTTAATGGGTACTTCGAGTGACAGTGGAAAAACACCCCATGACTGCTAAGCAGGGCCTCTCCAAAGATCAATGCAATAATCCTACAAAGCTCAGCAGGCCAGTAGAAGAAGAAGAGCTAGCTTTTCTACCCCACTTTTCTCACCCATTTAAGGGCACTCAAAGCAGCTGACAAACCTTCTGTTCTTCTCCCCCCACCCCCCCGGCACAGACACCCTGTGAGGTTGCTGGGGCTGTGAGAGCTCAGAAAGGGAGCTATGACTAACCCAGGGTCACCCAGCTGGCTTTGTGGAGGAGTGAGGAATCAAACCCAGTGACACTGTAACCACAAAACCAAACCACCTCACAGTACTCATCTGTCACTGGAAATTCAGTTGCGGAGACTTCCAGACAAAGCTGGGTGAGAAAAGGGACTGGCTGAAAGATGCATCTAGGCATTCATTCTAGTAGCCATTGATACATCTGGTGTCCACAAATTTGTCTAAGCCTTCCTTAAAGCCATCTAGACTGGTAGCTGTCACCACCTCTTCCGGCAGCACATTCCATAAACTGGTGACCCACTGGGTGAAGAAATACTTCCCTTTGTCTGATCCGACTCTCCTACCCATCATGTGCGATAGAGAAAAGAAATATTCCCTATCCACCTGTTCTATACCATGCATAATTTTATATATTCGAGTTCAAATGTCCTAATTTGGCCAAATTCCAAATGTTCCAAATATTCCTGCACATCCCTAACCCCAGCGTCTGAATCTGGAGAGCAGCAGATGAGACACGCACATGAACAAAAAATGCATGTCTGGCTCACTTTCAAATCGAACACCCATTTATTCAGTGCGCCAATGAATTGTTTGATCGAACAAATGGCTGTTTGCATTCAATTCTGAATTTGTTCGGAAAAGAAAAATATCATTTTTTCTTTTTTTTTTTTATGGCCTTTTGAAGGGCAAACCCACAACCCGCACGCACACACACACAAAACCCTATCTGACTGAACTGTTCATGTTCACACTACTGTAACTGGCTTGGTCCAGTTTCTGGCTATGCAAAGCACCGCATGTGCAAACACAAACTGTTTAGTTGAATTCCCGAACGTGACGTGAACTTTGCACACCTCTGCCAGAGGTATCCATTGCCCCGCTTCTCAGGAGATCAAACGCCAGCACAAGCATATTAGCCAGCACTTTAAGCTCCAATCTTGAAGCCTTTGGATTCAAACCTTCGTTTAGCCCCCAAAGGGGGGACCCCAGGTCAGCGCCTGCCTCTCAGACTCACCTACCTCACAGGCCTCCTGCAAGGATAAAACAGATGGGAGGTGAAAGGTGTCTACGGCCCTGGGTTCTTTGGAACAAACGTAGGATTGAAAAGCCACAAACAAACGCAAATAAATGTTGCTTTTACACTTAGGCGCACCCATAACTAATTTCTTCTTCCTTTTCTTCCAGCTGCCTCCTTTTAACCCAGCTGCAGGTGAGGTTACCAGTCATGTGTCTGCTGAAGAAATGCAGTGAGAAAAGAGGGGGTGGAAACTGACTGCATGTCTTTGCTAGCCTGGCGTTCCGCCATCCTCCCCAGTCAGGAAACCAAGCTGAGCAAAGAAGTCAGAATCAATTCTTTGCTAAGCAGCAGCAGCTCACAATTTACCTTGCCCTCTTCCCTCCCTTCTCTCTCTCCCCACCCCCTCGAAGCCAACCCTCCGAGAGCCTGCTTGACACAAGACATAAATCTTACTTGGAAAGTATCGCTGCTGCTATAGATTTCAACCAGGAGGTGCTTGCATTATCACAATGCCACAGAAAACCTCGCAGTGCTTTGGAAAGGATTTCGCCACCTCCCCTCCCCTCCATCAGCACCACTTCGAGCCGACTGTCATTTCTGCTCAAATCTCATGTGACAAAGAAAGGCGGCCTGTGAGCCTCCTATGCGCCGTGGCGCATATGTACTTCACACAGCACAGAAAGGGGCTGAGAACGGATGAACGGGAAATGAAAGGCAGGATGTTCCTTGCATCAGATTTATAAAACCGGCGGTAGAAACAAAGAGTTGCAAAAATAACTAGACTAGAGGCGAGCCTTTCCACCTTCTTCGCTCCCTGGGGAAGGGAGAATTTATCAGTTAATCCAGTATATGAGGCCGAGAAACAACCCTAACACACACACACCCCCAAAAAAGAAGCCCTTCTCCATCACACCACTGCAAATGGCTGCAAGTGACTTCAGCAAGGACAGAACCACAGATAACTTGGTTTCTCCCAGATCTCCCGGAAGTCAACTAGTCCCTAAGAGAAAGAAGAAACAAAAGGGCAAAGACAGAGGAAACCAAGGATGACCACACAGAAGCAGTGGGACTACAACTCCCATCATGTGCCTTGTTGAGCCTCAGGGAAGGCGTTGCTCAAGCTATGCGTGTATGCGATGGACACAGTGAAAACTTCGGAAGATTTAGCCTAAGGAAAGCGGGGTGGAAAAACAGACCCAATGGGGAAAAGTTTATTTTGGAAGACTTTACGAAGTATTTGGAGGACCACTGTGTCGTCACTGCATTTTTAACAACAACAACAGTAATAATAATAGGAAGAAGAAGAAGAAAATGTATTATGAAATATCAAAGCTGACATGTTTAGTGTTGTGCTATATTGGTGTGTTTCTCAATAATAATAACAACAATATAATAAAAGTCACTTACAAAAGGCCACCCTGCTGGGTTCTGCTCACATTATCTAGCAGTACATGACATCAACTTAGGATCTTGGGAAGATTCCAATGCATTATGAAATCTCAAATGCAACATGTTTAGTGTTGTGCTATATTGTTATGTTTCTGTCAATCATCATCATCATCTCTTACAGGGTATTCAACCTGCTGCAGTCCAGATGTCTTCGAACTACAGTGTAGACCAGCCCCACCCAGAACCAGTTCAGGCACCCAGCCCCTTTCTAACCGTGGCAATTCATAATTATGGCTGCATTCACTTACTCGCTGGAGGAGGACAGGTGTATCAGTGCTACTAGCATGGATGCTTAGGTACCACCTCTAAGTTGGAGGGACAGGCAGGGAACTGAGAGCACGTGAAGGTTTTGCCCTTGTCTTCTGCTTGAGATGCCCAGAAGCAATTGGTGGGCCTCGGTGTGAGACGGAATGCTGGACTAGATGAGCTGTGATCTGATCCAGCAGGGTTCCTCTTAGGTTTTTAACGTTCTTATTTCTCTTCAATTCTGCTTTTGTCCAACCTGAGCACAGGATGTATTAGTGCAACTCTTCTATGCAGCAGTCTTCCAGAAAATCAGAACTGCCTGGTTTTCCTCTGTAGGATGTCTCATTCTATCTAGATTCGGCTCCCTGAAAGGCCCACCACAATTTGAAGCTTTATCATTCCATTCCTGGTAGCCATGGCATATACTTCCTTACGTCTTCCCTCCATTGTATATTTTACTGAGTCAGAAAGCTGGGCTAGATGGCCTGTGGCCTGATCGAACAGTGCTTCTCTGAATTCACAGAGGACAGGTTTATCAATGGCTACTAGGCTGGATGCTTTGGTACCAGGTCCAGGCTGTAGAGGCAGGCAGGATGCCTCCACAGGCCCTTTCAACACAACTCTAGTAGGGAAACTTTTGCGTAGCTAAACCAGCTTTCAAAACCCCCTGAAAGTTCTAGGCAAAGACTTCAAAATCACAGATTCAAGCCAGTCAGCAGCCGTGTACTTCTAACCAAGAAGTATAAATATGCAGCCACTAATCCTAAAACCTTTTTGTAATGCTTAACACAAGCCTTGAGCCACAAACTTTCCTAAACTCATCAGAAAGGTAGCACTGATAGGCTGCCTGAACCCATTACTAACAACAACCCCCAAAAACCCACCCTGAAATTTGAGAACATGCCAGTGATCATGTTTTTGAACAAGATCCTATATACTTTCCCAAGATCCTGGGGCAAATACTATCTTACCGATAATAATCAAGGTCTTTAATGGGATTATTTCACTTCCAAATCCCCAAATTTAGATCCGTTATCTCGCAAAACCTGCTTTCATCAACACAAGTTGGTAGCGTGATCTGGGAAGCCGGTAATGAAGGTTCTTCTGTTTTTATTTATTTTTATTTTTATTTACTTAAAAACATAAACACTTTCTTACATTTCTATCTTACCACACTGTTAATACTTATACGTGACTTCCTCCGTTCATCCAACTTCTCTTCTTGCTGTTGCTTGATTCTTCACTTCGCTTCAAAGTCTCTTGTTTTTCAGCCGCCTTCTAAGTTCTTCTCTCTTTCAAAACAGTCAAGCTACGGTAAATATGCTTTCTCAGTCAGGGTCAGACTTCCCAAATATCTTTAAGTTTAGTCAAGCACCTCATAGAAAAGATAAGGTTGGGGGATATGGCTAAACGTTTGAACACACTGTCAAAAAAGATTGTGCACATTCCTACAGCAGAGACCATTCAAATCCCTGGAGCAGGTCCCTATCCCTCACTTTCCTAATATCTCGCTTGAAGTTATATTCTCATTATATTTCCAAAGTAAATGTTAAAGTGCCTCTATCCTGTGCCAACTTCCAATTTGTCTAGACCACCAAATGGGCTGAAAAATATGCACCTTTTGATTCCAATCTCTTAATAATGCCTCTGCAGCATCGGTAAGTCCTTTTTGAACTGGAAACTTCAGAATTTTCCCCCCTCTTATTGCTTCATGAAAACTCAAGGCCAGCCTTCCCCATGCACACATACAATAGGGCCTCACAATGTACTAGACTAACACAATCCTTTGAAAAATTCCTCCCGCTTTCTTTGCGTTTATTCTCTGAACGCACCAATCAAAGATCTCCGAGCGACATCTGCAAGATTTAGAAGTTTACCAAAAGCCAGGTTTTAGACTATGCCTGCTCTCTATATGTCACCGTCTCTTTGGAGATCATATTTTTCATCTACAATATTGAAAGAAGAAAGAACACAAGCCTCACATTTTGTTCTCGGCTTCAATATGTGTCATAAATCTGTTCTCAATATGTAAATCAATAAGTTGCTAAATTGCCCTTTTCCCAGTCGGTAAATTACTTCTCTAGTCTAGCAACTTGAGTAGGGAGGGAGAGAAAGGAAAATGGGGAAGGGGGGGGGAGAAATCACAGTATGTTTAAAGAGCCAGAATATATATATTGCTGCCAGATCATTTTGGCATCTATCTCAGGGTAGCTGAAATAATCAAGATGTTTTAAGCGGGGGGGAACTCTTTGTTCTCCCAACAATAAATCCTTTCAGTCACTGTGATGAAATATTTAAGTTCAATTTGATCAGTTGCCATACCTCTATTTACAGTCACGCAAACATATTTAAATATATCGGATTGGTGATTATTTTTGCAGTATATAAACGAGGCAAAGGAGCACCTAGTATTTACTGCAATTGGATACCATTATTAAGTAGCATTATAGACCCTAACAAGGGAGGTTGCATAGGCAGAGGTGTGGTTTGGCTGGCTCAGTGTAAGGCAGCTAGCTTGCTGATGTTCGCATTGACGTGAAAATTCAGAAACCCAAAAGTTCAACTGAACCAAAAGTTTCCCAATTCAATCAAACAGTTCGCTGTCACTGTGTTTTTGCCCTTGGAAAGGGTGTTTTTCAATGGAGGAGGATTGGATTTCTTGTCTTCAAAGTACTCTGAACTAAACACGAACAACCATTTAATTAGCCAGTTCTGTCAAACCGAACCAAGGGATGCTCAGTTTGATGAAGAGCTGAATACACAATTTTAGTCCACATGCATTTCTGTTCATTTAATTCATACTCGTCTCACAGATGACAGGTCTATCAATGGCTACTAGAATGGATGCCCAGGTAGATCCTCCAAGCTGGGAAGGCAGGAAGGATGCCCCCAAAGGCCATTTGCTGGGATTCAAGAGCAGGTGAAGGTTTTGCCCAAATCTTCTGCTGGAATTGCCCAGAAGCAACTAGTGGACCACTGTGTGAGATGAGATACTGGACTAGCTGGGCTGTGGTCTGATCCAGCAGGATTCCTCTTAGGTTCTTACATTCTTATTTCTCTTCAAAACTGATTTTGTCCAACCTGAGCACAGGATGTATTAGTGCAACTCTTCCATGCAGCAGTCTTCTAGAAAATCAGAATTGCCTAGTTTTCCTCTGTCTCATTCTATCTAGAATTGGCTCCACAAAGGGCCCACCACAATCTGAGGCTTGACCGTTGCATTCTTTGTAGCTATGGCATATACTTCCTTACTCTTTTCCCCAGTTTGTATTTTACTGCTGCTATTAATCAAGTCACAGATTTATCTATAAAGTACCAGTTTCGGCCATAAAATGTTAGCTGTGATTTGAAGACTGTCTCTACCTTATCTTTTATAAGTACTACCACCCATCCAATCCTGACTGCTTCCCTTTCCCTACCTATTGGATTTCTTTTAAGAATGTCTCCCACCTTCTGCAGCATTCAGGTGGAGAGCAACTCCACGTAAAGAAGAAAAAAAACAAGGAATTATACTGAAATGACAGCTAATGGCAAGTTGTTTTCCTCAGTGACGGAAACCCCCTGTGGTTGATTGTCTTCATTTTTATTTACTGTGCAGAGCTAAGGAGTGAAAAATGGTTTGGTCATAAAACAAGTTCCTATTTCTGGAGGCAGCCTTGATCAGATAAGTTTCAGTAAGAACACCTGTGGATTCTCTTCCCCCCCCCCTCCCACTATATTTAATTCAAGGGTCCTTTCCGCACTTGGCCTTATTCTGGAATATATCTCAAGATGGCCATTTCCTGGCCACAAGCTAATGCAGACTATGACAGGGCTCACCTGGGGCTCACCATAGTCTCCACTAGTATGCAGATAGCAGGTCCCTATTCTGGGATATATTCCAGAATAATTCCAAGTGCAGAAAGGCCTAAGAATAACCATAGCTTTTCTTACAGACAAGTTCATGGAAGACGGGTGTTATCAATGGCTACTAGAATGGATACCCAGGTGCATCCTCCAGGCTGCAGAAAACAGGCTGGCGGGGGGGGGGGGGGGGAGGCTCTAAAGAGAATCTGCAGAAAGCTGAGAGCAGGTGAAAGTTTTGTCTTCTGCTTGAGATATCCAGAATCAACTGGTGGGCCTCTGTGTGAGACAGGAAGTTGGACTAGAAGGGCTGTGGCCTGATCCAGCAGGGCTCCTCTGAGGTTCTTATGGACCAGATGGGCTGTGGCCTGATCCAGCAGGGCTCCTCTGAGGTTCTTATGAACCAGATGGGCTGTGACCTGATCCAGCAGGGCTCCTCTGAGGTTCTTATGGACCAGATGGGCTGTGGCCTGATCCAGCAGGGCTCCTCTGAGGTTCTTATGGACCAGATGGGCTGTGGTCTGATCTAGCAGGGCTCCTCTGAGGTTCTTATGGACCAGATGGGCTGTGGCCTGATCCAGCAGGGCTCCTCTGAGGTTCTTATGGACCAGATGGGCTGTGGCCTGATCCAGCAGGGCTCCTCTTAGGTTCTTGTGGACTAAATGGGCTGTGGCCTGATCCAGCAGGGCTCCTCTGAGGTTTTTATGGACCAGAAGGGCTGTGGCCTGATCCAGCAGGACTCCTCTGAGGTTCTTATGGACCAGATGGGCTGTGGTCTGATCCAGCAGGGCTCCTCTGAGGTTCTTATGGACCAGATGGGCTGTGGCCTGATCCAGCAGGGCTCCTCTGAGGTTCTTATGGACCAGATGGGCTGTGGCCTGATCCAGCAGGGCTCCTCTGAGGTTCTTATGGACCAGAAGGGCTGTGGCCTGATCCAGCAGGGCTCCTCTGAGGTTCTTATGGACCAGATGGGCTGTGGTCTGATCCAGCAGGGCTCCTCTGTTCTTATGGACCAGATGGGCTGTGGCCTGATCCAGCAGGGCTCCTCTGAGGTTCTTATGTACCAGATGGGCTGTGGCCTGATCCAGCAGGGCTCCTCTTAGGTTCTTGTGGACTAAATGGGCTGTGGCCTGATCCAGCAGGGCTCCTCTGAGGTTTTTATGGACCAGAAGGGCTGTGGCCTGATCCAGCAGGGCTCCTCTGAAATTCTTATGGACTAGATGGGCTGTGGCCTGATCCAGCAGGGCTCCTCTTACATTCTTATAGTTCCCTGACAGAGGAAACTAGCTGGAGATGTTTGATGTTCATTGGTAAGCCTTCTACAAATCTATCCATTTCGTGTCTGCACTATTTTAGAATCAGTGTTATCTTTTTCAACTCTTCAGAAGATCATAGCCTTACACACACATAACAGATCTTTTTCTTGTCTTCTCTCCCTTAAACATACCACGAGTCTTATCCTCATTAATCCGAATTTCCAATTCATTTAAGTGATCAGAAATGGTTCATTAGTTTGTAGCCATTAACGTAAACACCCATTAATCAATACCAGCCAAATTTATCCCATCCGCACATGCGGGCAAAATTTAGTGGCCCAGAGGGCTTCTCACGCAGGCGGTTCAAAGATTTAAAATTCAAACAGCTTAATGGTTACAGCAATTAATTCATTAACAATGATCCCTAGTTAAGGCTCAGACCTTTAACAGTGCTAAGTTATAGCTGAGCAAGTTTAAGTGTCAGTTTGCAACCTCCCTTTCTCAGGTTACCAATGGCCTCTTCTTCTTTCTCGTTACTGTCTGGCACTTCAGTTTACAGAGTTCCTTTCAGATGTTTAAAAACAAAAAACCAAACAAATGCAAAACTACACATTCTAGTTCAACCAAACCACACAGCTTGGGCTAAACCCACAGCTGTGCCTCTGCAAAAGTCTCCTTAAGAAATGTTTGTGGAAGTTTTCCCTGGTTGCAAAAAGAAAATAATCTGTTTATGTCAAATAAATCGCTTATAAATCCCTAAGCTATGCAGTTACCTAAAGGAGCAACTTCTCCTACATAGACATATCCATGGATTAAGATTAGTTGAAAGGGCCTCTGGACCGCAACACCATTCTCAGAAGCTAAAGGTCAGAGGAACCATGAGAGGGGCCTTTTTGGTGGTAGCCCCAGGCTGGGCAATGATCTCCAATGCTCCTGACTGAAGAGGAAGTTCTCCTCTTCCACTACTGTACTGCCTTGGGTGGCTTTCAGATCTTCTTTTCATGTGTTTTAATTGCTGTACTCTATCTTGAGACCTCTGAGAAGGTGGTGAGACTGATCTAAAGTAAATAAAATAATGCCAGCTAATAAGACCTGCTGCATATCAATCAACTGACACACCACATTTCCAACCAAAGTGTTTACACTTTAAAGCTTTTTGCACACAGCAGTGTAAATGCTGCCCTACGATCAAGAAATTTTTTAAAAAATTCCTGGGTAATCCTAACATGGATTTAAGTGCTAATTCCATCTCTCCCAAGCCAAGCCCTGCCTCTGGGCCTTGGCTACCCCACAGGGGTGTTGTGAGGACAAGTTGGCTAAGAAGAGAATACCCAACCTATGTTGCACAGAGGTCTTCGGGAGGCAGGTGAGATGAGGGCAAAATTAAACCAGCACTTCCTTCACAGATGACCACCAGAACCTTCTCCAACTTCCCGACGGAATCACATCCATTGGAAAAGAGACACAGACTTGCTCCAAAGCATGCAGCAAGCACGCCACGAGTATTCACAGACTCTGGAATGACACCCTCCCTCCCGCCAGCTCCTGGCCAGTTTCCAGCTGTTCTGTGTCACCCAGGGAATATGACCCGCACTGCCAGGCCTGGGATTTGGCACGGACAGGCCTGGATTAAAAATGCATTCTATCCAGATGTGGTAATCCCTTGTGGCAGCTCACTTGACTGTGCATAACATTCAACAGCAGATGCTGGGAAGGACAGCATCACAGGTCTTTGCGGAGGATACAGGTTTACACTAAAGCCTTTTTAAACTACAGGAAACCTCTTGTGTGTGGGGGGGGGGCTCTGTGGCACCAACAAGGCATTTGGGTGCATTTATTGCAACTCAACCTTGATTATTATCCGCCGCCACCACCACCACCATCCCCAAAAGACCAGGTCCCACGACAAGTCACAAAGGCTGATTTATTGGAATGCATTGTTTGGTTTTAATTTTCTCCCCCCAAGAAAGGGAATTTCCCAAGAGATTTGAGCCTAACTTTAATTAACTCATTAAAAACGATAAACCTAAGAGTACTCTGCCAGATCAGGCAACTGCCCATCTAGTCCAGCATCCTGTCCCACACAGTGGCCCAGTGATTACCTCTGGGCATCTCAAGAAGAAAACAAAGGTAAAACCATCACCTGCTCTCAAATCCCAGCAAATGGTCTTGTGAGAGGCATCCTGCCTGACTCTCCAACCTGGAGATGGTCCCTAGACATCCATTCTAATAGCCATTGATACACCTGTCAGCCATAAATTGATCAATAAAAACATAAGAGGAGCTCTGCTGGATCCGGCCGCAGCTCACCTAGTCCAGCATCCTGTATCAAACAGTGGCTCACCAATTGCCCAGGGGCATCTCAAGCAGAAGATGAAGGCAAAATTCAGCTCCTCTTGACTCCCTGCAAATGAGCATCATGCCTGTCTACCTAAAGTACGCATCCATCCCTGAAAATAAGCAGGAAGGAACATGCCACCCTTGTACAATCAACATTTAAAATAGCTTATATGATTTAAGCTAAGTTACACTTTCCTGCTATTAGCAGTTATCAAATAGTTAGGCTTTCTCTGTCCTCCAGTTCATCTGTGGTAACTAAAGAGGTAAAAAATATTGCTTGGAAACTCACAAGGAAACCAAATTCTACACTCAAGCAGGCTACATTTAGCTCAGCAACTGAATAATGGAAACTTCCTTTGTATTCTTTCCAAAATGGCCTTCTCAAAACGGAAATGAAGGACTATACACAAAATGGCCCATTGGCCAAGAACTTCAGATTTTGATCATGAATGTAAGTCACCACAACACAAATTAATACCCAAGGTTCTTTGTGGCACAAGCTCCAAGATGCCTTTCGAACCACCAAACCTTCACACACATAACAAGGGGGCACTTGGGCACTTTCATTCACCTTCTTGTGATGTCAACCACCTGCTCCAGTTAGCCTACTGGTGCTTCCTTCTACCTTTGCTGTCTCTAGAAATAGCACAATCCCAAGGGACATCAGGGGTGAGGACACTTCCGCACATGGCCAGGCAAAGGGATGGATTCCCTCCGTCCGCCATGTTGGGAAGGGTGGAAGCAGGACTGCCTGCTTCCAAAGCCCTTCCCCCGCACACCGGTCGCCGCCAGAAACACGCGGTGACTGGCAGCTGCATGCTCCGTGGCTCCAGGGGCAAGACCGCCAGCGCAAGAGCCGGAGGACAGATTGGAATGGGCGCTGGTGCATCCGCACAGCACCCACTCCAATCTGTCCTCTGGAATCCACCCTCCCTGCGCGTGTGCGGACACGCGGGGGTCCCTCTGATCTGTCATAAATAGTGACAGATCTGGGGGAGGATGGTTTGCCGAAAAGCGGAAGCACCCTATGAGTCTCTTCTGAATCGATCCTCTAAACTATTTCAGCTGGATATATAAGAGGCACAATTTGGATTTGAAGAGTCATGAAAGTGAGCTGTAAATACTGAATGACATTTATGATTTTAAATTGTTTAGAACACTTAGGAGCCACTGAAGAAGACCCAGTTTGAGGGTCGAAATGCATCTGGCTTCGCTGTTTCATATCTTTTAAATTATTCTATATACCTATATCTTTAAAAAGATTCTTTTCATATCTTTAGTTGGGTAACATTTACCCTTCTGGAAAATACATTGTTTTTTACACATAACCGTTTTTGTTTGGCTGTTGTTCTTTACTTTGGGTTTCTGTACCAGGGATTTTATTGTTGGCTCTGCAATGAAAACACTCACTTTGCATGCGGAACGTTCAAAGTCCCAGCTCCCCCACTGGGAGCCCTGGGAAGCCCGCCAAGCTGCCCCGTGCTTCTTGAACCAAAGAGTGAGACAAACCCAAGTTATTTCCATAGCCCAAAGCAGGACACCACTGTCCCCTGCCCCCTCAGGCTCAAAAGAGAGAGCAGGGATCCTCCCTTGGGGGACCAAATAATGGACACTGCACCTCACTGCTTGAGCTTCGGATAAGCAGGGGTAGAAAAGGATGCTGGCACAGGACCGACATCCTCAAACGGTCTCCAGCCAAGTCAAATCACCTCTTGACTGTAGGCAACACCTTCATTCAACATGCTCTAAAGTGTCTCCGGGGCATCATTAAAGCAGATCGTACAGGACTTGGCAGGCTATGCAATTTTGTTGGTATGTATCTTTTGCAATGCCAAGGGCAGGTTGATCCTCTTTTATATACCGAGGTGCTTTGGATAAGGAAAGGGAGGATCATTTCATCCTGCTTGGTCCTGCAGGGTCAAATATGGTTTTGAAAAATGCAATAGGCTAGGAAATCAAGCAGGGTCTGTAGGTGCAGGACACCGAGGTGTGGCAGGGGCTTCCAGCACCACATCTGAGACCACCTCAGCCAGCTCAGATAGGGAGGATGCTGGGCAGTGGGGTGATCGGTACACCAGCAGCATCCCTATCCTGTCTCTCTGATCCAACAAGAAAAAAAAAGCCCTCAACCCCCGTCACAGGGCAAACTGGCCGTCTGGTGAGAGAGATGGAAGTTTGATGGACTACGGCGACACACCTTCCCCTCCACCCTGATCTCGAACAGTGTTGTACTGAGTACCCTGGAGGATGGAGCTGTGTGAGACAAGGCCCACCCAGTTCATCCATCCAGGTCTCAGTTATACATGCCAGATCAGCCCTTTCCTCCAAAATTAAATCATGGATAATTGATGTTTTATTCCGGGCTGATCTGGCATTCAGAAGTAACACTGCTAGAGAGGGGGGCTTTTGGTTGGCAGGCCTCCCCAGACTCTGCTGGCTGGGAGGCAAAACAGAAGGGGTGATAGCATCCCCAACATACATGCAAATAATTCTTCTACCATGCTTTCACACTCAACTGCTTTGTCCAGAGTATGGAAAATGGGGGGAAAGTATCTCCTTTTCTTACAAATACAAGTTTACAAATTTTACACTTCCTAAAGCTGCATGCAAACCACAAGTCAAGCACCCTCAGGGATCCAAACTTTTGCACACTTGTGTGGCACGTTTTAGGGAAAGAAGGGAAGAACCTCCTGGGCTGGATGAAGATAAGGAAACACCCAAGCAGTTATATGGGCAAAGGTAACTAGGAGGAGTTTAGGATACCCTCTCCAAAGAGAAGTGCCAAACTGACTCAGGTTTCAACTGGTTTAAATTGAACAGGAGTGTTTGAAAAGTCTGAGTTCAGATGAAACACCTTGTTTGTTCCAAAACAGAGTTCAGATACAAACCAAACAAATGTTCTAATGAACCTAGTGAACACACACAGTTCAACTGAGGTTCAAAGGTGTTTGAATTGAACCGAACACACACATACAAATAAAATAAAAATAACCTGTGCACAACTTTGCCATTTAATTTTCAAGTAGCTCTTCCAACACGGTTCGAACCTACCCTTGGCCAGAAATAATCCTCAGCTGAACTCCAACCACTGTCCCCTCTCAGTTTCACCCACCTTGTGGGCCACTGCGGAATTCTGATGAAAGGCATGGTGTAAGCAGAATTGATAAAGGAATCAGAACAGAAAAAAAGCACAGGGGGAAATAATCCATAGTTTCTATTTATCTCCAAGAGGACAGCGGCACGACTTGGATAATACTTCCAGCTCTTTTGAATCTACTGGCTCTAAACTGGTTGTATTAGCTGCACCAAAGGCATCATTATTAGGGCTAGAGAGGAAGTGTTCTCTGTGTGGGGTTTGCAATATAAACACGCAACTCATCCCAGCCACATAAAGGGCTAGCAGCAATCGCAAAAGCCCAATTCCTTGGCAACTTTTCTGCCTCCCTAACAAGCCCTTTGCCAAGGCATCAACTTAATTTCGGCACATCAATAGAACCTCACACTTCATCATTGCGCCTGGTGCCCAATAATTCAAGTTTTGCCTTACAGAGGGGTGTGGGAAGATAAGACGGTAGAACTAGAGCAAAGAGTAGTTTGAACACACTGCTGTAAGCCCCTGTTTCAGTTCTTATCTCCTCTAGGCAGGGTAGGGAAGGGTTTCTATCAGATAATCTGAACTTACTCTTGATCTAGATGATCTGATGCAGCCTAAGAAGAGTTGGCTTTTATACTTCACATTTCTCACCCATTTAAGGGGACTCAAAGTGGCTAACAAACCTTCTGTTCTTCTTCCCACAACAGAACACCCTGTGAGGTAGGTGGGGCTGTGAGAGCTCAGATAGAGAGCTGTGACTAGCCCAAAGTCACCCATCTGGCTTCACAGAGGATTGCAGAATCAAACCCGGTATTCCCAGATCAGAGTCAGGCTCCCTAACCACTAGATCAAACTAAGCAACTAAGCAAGAGAGCTGTGACTAGCCAAAGGCCACCCAGCTGGCTTCAGCGAAGAGGACAAAGAAGAAGAGATGGTTTTTCTACTCTGCTTTTCTCACCCATTTAAGGGGACTCGAAGCAGCTGGCAAACCTTCTGTTCCTCTCCCCACAACAGAACACCCTGTGAGGTAGGTGGGGCTGTGAGAGCTCAGAAAGAGAGCCATGTCTAGCCCGGTATTCCCAGATCAGTCAGGTTCCCTAACCACTAGACCATACTAAGCAATACGCTGGACCTTTGTTTAAGTCTATGGTTTGATAACTGCAAACCAGGATAATGCACAACTGTGTTGTGCAGTAGATGCTGCCTACAGGAAAAAAAAGGGGTCAGGGAGGCAAGGAGGCCCAGTCTGCCAATGGGAATTATTGTCACTGCAGAGAAAGAGGTCCAGTCTAGTAATGCAAGTCTTGTGGAGAGGAAGCTTGGAGGATCAATAAGTCAGCCACACTGCAAAGAGGTGGCACAGGATACTTATGAGGGGAGATGCCTTCTGGCAATGTGTGTCGACGTCACCACTGAATCTGCCCAGTCCACCTGCCTTAAACCCAAACAGAGTGCATCTAACCAGAAAGGAACTCAGTGTTTTTCAGTACCACCTCCAGACCTACAGTCAAACAGGGAAACAGCTGGGGGCAGGAAGGGGAAGGAACAGCTGAAGGCAAAGTGCAGGCCAGATCTCATTTGCTGCTAAGTTTCCTGTAGTGCGCAACTTTCCCCATTCTGCAAATGTTCCCATTCTGTCACAAGCCTGGGGATCAGTGCATGCTGTTCATAAGCAGATAAAAGCAAACAGCAAATTAAAAATCCTCACTTAAGGTTGCCACCAAGACGCAGACAGTCAAAAGAGAGGAAATTAATTAACCTCCTGTTCTCCCTTGCGGGAGAAGGAAGCAGATGATGTGGTCCCTGGTAGCAAAGAGGGCAGAGGCAAACGGAATGTGCTGGTCTTGGCTGCCAGCAGCAGAAAGGAGGGAAGGGAACAATCTTGGCCAGTACCCGCCCATGGGGCAAGGATGACTGGAAACCCTCAGCTGGTACCCTGGAGATTGCAAAAATAGCACAGTGCCATTGGCACTGGGGTAGTGGTGGACCTGTTAACTCAAGACGGAGGGTGCATTGAAGGCACATTGCCTTGAGGGCACTGAAAAGGGCAACTAATAAGAACTCTGGAACGCTACAGATGTCCCTGACATAACACCATTTCATGCCACATGGCAGGGATGCGTGCAAACTGAGATTTAGTGGCTTCATCAAGTATGATTCAAACCAGGGTTTTTTTAATGAACAATACAGTATTTCCGTTTGCATTTGTGCCACAGTGAAAACCCCAGTTTATTGTGAACCGCAAAACCAGCCTGGCACATCTCTACAGCGTGGCTTTTACGCAGTCAGGCAAAGGCAACTTCAGTTGTTTAACAGAATACCCTAAGCTCACAATAATGAAGTTTGGCTTCTGCCATGCCATTGATCCAGAGAGGCAAACCGAAGGGGCTTCGACAGGGGCTCAGTGGTTCCCAAACCCTCAGTTTTCCAGAAGTGACAACTTCGCCCCAAATTCACAATGTCATAGTTTGTGGGAACCAAAAACTGAAAGGAAAACACACAAGAGGACCTTCTCGGTGGTGGCTCCCAGGCTGAGGAACGATCTCCAGTCTGAGGTGCCTCTAGCCCATCACTCCACACACTCAGAAGCATAGCAGAGAAGCAGCTCTTTACCTTAGCCCCTGGGGAGAAGTAGCAGCTTGCCCTCCTGATTCAGATACTGTTATTTATGGCTTTTAATAAACTGAAATTTAACGTTGTTTATAGCATTGGTTTTATTCTCGCCTACATTTAAACCTTAGGGAACGGGACCGATAGAAATGAAAACAAATACATTTTTGCAAGTAGATTGTCTTAGCTTCTGTTGCTCAGCTGAGGGGTAAGTCATTATACACGTGTCATCAGAAAGACCTCAGTAATGTGGAAATTTGTCTCCTTGTAACACACACACACACACACACACACACACACACTTCACTCACTCACTCCCCCACATTAACTCTTATACTAGATCTTAAAATCAGCACCAGAAAATTTGCATTTCCAGTCCAGATGTTTTTTCCCCCTTCCCTTCTTCATTATTTTTTAAAGTATTAAATGGATGTTGATATAAAGCAATTATTGGACTAACCTCCTCTTATTCTTTGCCTTTATTACTAGGCACTGCACACACACAAATTTAATACAGGAGACATTCTGAGCTCTTTATGCAATTGAACTTTTCCCCTTTGCTTCGCTTTTCCTCTTATTTTTCTTTTCCTTCCCCATTTCCCCATTCTTCCTGGGGAGGGTCCTGCATACCCCTCATCTCCATTCTGTTTCCTTCAATAATCATATAATTATACCACTCTTAAAGCGCACGCTGGCAACCCATCAGGGTTTTTCAATCATTACAGGTGACACGATTCGTCTTCTACACCACGTGGCAAACAATTAATGTCCACTTGAGATTCCCAGGCAGATGGAGACTTCTGGGCCACGTCCAGGAACCGCGGCTTTTAGAGAACCCTTAGAACAGCCTGCAGATGAAACACCACGGAAGCAAACTGGGTAGATCTTTCATTCAGTGCCCCAACGTTTCTAAGAGGCGATGCTTTGATTATTTTTTTAAAAAATTGATTTCTCATCCTTTATTTAATTTTACAAATCCGACAGAAATGCCAGGAAACTCACAACGCTGCAATTAGATTTCCTTCTGATGGCTCCAAGTTATTAACAGCCTGTCAAAATGCCGTAATTATTTCATACCAAGTCCGACTGATTCCATAAGCCAAATCTTTGGGGGTGCGGTGGCTTTCGAGGTTCCCCCCCCCCCCCTGTTCACCTACTGAGGTTGTGAGCATGTGCTGGGGAGAAGTGGAGATGAAGGCAGGGGCCATTTAAAGGAAACTCCCCACCAAACACTTGCGCCAAAACCACAGCCGATTCCAGAGTCAAGGAGATCGCATTTGGCCCACACTTCGTGGCCTTCAAGAGCACCAACAGCTGAAGAAATTAAAGAGTCCAATTTTAGCTCAGATGCTTTAAAAAGGGGGGGGGGGTCATGCAAAGATAGAAACAGCCACAACTTTAGCAAACACTGGTACAAAAACAGAACATCTACTGCGCCTTCCAGTACCACAAGGAGGAGAAGAGAGAGAGAGAAATCTGTTTCTCACTGAGTAACCTCACAGCCAAAAGGCATGTGGCTGCGCCAATTACACTCGGAGGAGCCCCAAGTTTTCTGTTTGTTTATTTATCTGCATTTTTATCCTGCCTTATACCCAAAGACCTCAGGGTGGGTTACGGCGTTAAAAAAATAAAACCAAATATAAAAATGATCATACCAGAATAATACAGTGTGTAAAGGTGAAGAGGAAACGCTCTTTCCTTATTTAGGCAAAGAGGTGTGTGTCTTTGCTGCTCTCCTGGGCACATAAAGAGAGGGTGCCTGACGCACCTGAATGGAGGGAGAACTCTTCTATAATCTGGGAGCCACCACTGAGAAGGCCCTATCCTTTTGCTACTCCAGTAATGAGGTGTTACTGGCCAAGTGTTGTGGCCTTCGGGACAGAAAGCTCATCTTAGCCCAGGGAAGCCGCAGTCAGGGAAAGCGGTGAGACACTGTCCTGTTGGTGGGCTTCCCGGTGCAGCTAGCTGATGACTGCGAAAACAGGACTGCTGGACTAGACGGGCCAAGGGTCCAAGCCAGTGATGGCACTGCTCAGTTTCTTATGCTTTGCCCATGCCTCCAAAGGCTGGCTGCTGGGAGACGATGAGCAGGACGGGCTTTGTGCTGGTGCCCTGCCAGTGGACTTCCCTGTGCAGAAGGTTGCCTGAGGACAGAACCATATTTGAAGCATAATTAAAGTCTATCAGGCTCCGGGTAGGAGCAACACGTGCTCCATCACCTCCAAAAATAGAAGACGGTGGCTCTTCTTTTAGACAGGCTGAACTCAAAATGGGAAGTCTGGGTTACAGAGTGGGTAAGTTATTTTTAAACCACATTAACACACACACACACCGGTCTCCACTGTGCTCAAAGACAGGAAGATATCACAAGGTCCTGTTTTATTGCTGCCATTCCAGGAAATGACTCTGACCTCACCAAATCTTCTAACCTATTTATTTAAATTAAAAAAAACTTAGAAACCTTCACAACAAAGTCACTTTCCTTCCAGGAAAGCTCATCCTCCCCTGTTAGTCTCAGACTAAGTGAAATCCTTGCAAACCACGATGTTCAAATGGCTGCACTCAAATGCACTAAAATTTCCCCATTCCAGCCCTCAGCCAAAGTCAGACAAGGAAGCTGAGCCAGTGTTTGAAACTCCAAAATGCAGAAATTGGCTATAAATATAAAGTTCTAATCTGGATCTCAGTGTTCAATTGGGAATTGCAATACAGTGTGTTTTGCAAATCTTTGCTCCCTCTTTAAATGGAGGAGGAAGTGGTGATCCTTTATCCCAGAATAGTCAAAGTGGGATGCAGCCTTGGAAGCATGGAGGGCGTTTTGACGAAGACATGGCAGAGTACTGGGTACCTCTAGAAAAAGAAGAGTTGGCTTTTCTACCTTGCTTTTCTCACCCAAAGCGGCTGACAAACCTTCTGTTCCTCTCCTCACAACAGAGCACCCTGTGAGGTAGGTGGGGCTGTGAGAGCTCAGAAAGAGAGCTGTGACTAGCCCAAGGTCACCCAGCTGGCTTCAGGTATTCCCCGATAAGAGTCCAGCCCCCTAACCACTAGGCCAAACTGGTTCACTGTGTCCAGTTTTGGGCACCCCAATCTAAAAAAGACATTGACAAACTAGAGCAAGTCCAAAGGAAGGCTACCAAAATGGCTAGTGGTCCAGAAAGCATGTCCTACGAGGAAAGGCTGAAGGATCTAGGGATGTTTAGCCTACAGAAGAGAAGACTGAGAGGAGACATGATCACAGTCTTCAAGTCTCTGAAGGGCTGTCACAGTGCAGAGGGATCGTCCCTATTCCCACTTGAACAAAATGGGAGGACTAGAAACAATGGTATGGAACTTCAAGGTAGTCAATACAGATTAGATATTAAGACAAACTCCTAACAGTGAGGGTGATTGGTCAATGGAACAGGTTGCCAGGGGAGGTAGTGAAGGAGCTCTCCTTCGCTAGAGGTCTTCAAGCAAAGGATGGACAGACATCCATCTGGGATGTCCTGCATTAGGAAATCCTGCACTGAGCAGGAGGTTGGACTGGATGACCCTACAGATCCCTTCCAACTCTTATGATTCTATGGGTGTTTTTCCACTGTCAGTAGAAGTACCCATTAAGTACCCATTAATGGGTACAAAAATGCCATTATGTACCCATCAATGGGTACTTAATGGGTACTTTTAGTGACAGTGGAAAAACACCCTATGATTCTATGAGGTTTGCAGTTGCTAGAAGCTGAACTAGGAACTTCTGCAGGCAAAGTGAGGTCTCCCATGGTTCCTATCAAATGAATTTAGGCCACTTTCAAATGCCAGCCAACTATCCCACTAGCAACTGATCATCTGGCATATTTCCTCTCCTCCATTATTGCCTGCTAGCTAAATAGGACTTTGTGAGCTTCAATGATGTGCACACCCAGGTATTCAGCTGGCATGAGACACCTGGGAGTGCGTGATCGCCACCACTGGTCATGGGAGGCTGTCTGTTTCAGCCAGCGCACC
Organism: Aspidoscelis tigris stejnegeri; assembly: GCA_023333525.1. Taxonomy (NCBI): domain Eukaryota; kingdom Metazoa; phylum Chordata; class Lepidosauria; order Squamata; family Teiidae; genus Aspidoscelis; species Aspidoscelis tigris. The sequence goes on along the minus strand of JALMGA010000022.1, from coordinate 1,783,549 downwards.
TGCACAGTGGCCAGCGGGACAGTGGCGGGACCCCTCCACAAGATACATAATGGCACTGTTGCTAGAAAACCTGCCACCAGCACTGAATTTTCCAGCAAAAGATTATTGTGCATTGGGGGGGGGGCAGGGGACACACCAGAGCTATGGTACAGTTGCCACAAGTGCCTGTGGCAACCCCATCATAAAGCAATCATAATTCCACATCAACATGTCTATGCCTGAAGATCTGGAGGGGAGCATCCCCTGGTTGTACCAAGAGTGGGCATCAGGGAGAGGGCCTTCTCAGTGATGGCCCCTAGGCTAGGGAATAGTCTCTCCCTTGAGGCGCATCAAGCACCTTCACTGTACACGTTTAGGAAGGCAGGTGAAGATCCACCTCTTTGCCCTGGTCCTTGGTTAAATGGGAATATACTTCCTCTTCCCACTACAATATGATGATCCTAGATTTCTCTCAACAAAGCAGGGTCTGGCCGAAAGGGAGCCTCCTTCGGACAGAAATCAGCGCTCCACCAAAATGCATGCTCTTGTATATTTGTAAATGAAACCGATGACAAGAAAAGGTCAGACTGTCAGTAAGGCGTAACATTGGCTTGCAAGCCCCATGAGCAACTCCCAGGGGTTTCCCCAAACTCTTCTCCTTTTCGTCTCATTTCGTTGCTTTGCGAGTAAAGACACACGCTGCACGCTTTTCATGCTAAAAGGGCTGCCCGCAAATTGCATGTTTGTTCCCTGTCTTCCAACCACAAAAGAATGTGTTGGGAAAAAAGAGAAAGATACTTACAGGAAACGGATACAATCACGCAAAGTGATACTATGAAATCAGAAAGCAAGTGCTACAGGTTTGCAAAAAGAAAAGAAAAGAAAGAGAGAAAATGGCAACTTTCCTGGCTCTGTGATTAAAGGGCCTGAGCCATCCAAAAAGACCCAAAAACCGTTTCAAAAGAATGGGGTGGGAAAAAGGCTGTCTGAGGAAACTAGCCAGCAGGCAGAATTCCTCACCTGAGATCACTACTGGAAGCACACCTGTAGGCCAGTTTGGTCTAGTGGCTAAGAAGCCAGACTGTTATCTGGGAATACGGGTCTGATTCCACACTCTTCCATGAAGGCAGCTCGGTGACCTTGGGTTAGTCACAGCTCTCTTTCTGAGCTCTCACAGCCCCACTGACCTCACAGGGAGAAGAACAGAAGGTTTGTCAGCCGCTTGGAGACCCCTTAAAATGGGAGAGAAACATGGGGTAGAAAAGCCAACTCTTCTTCATCTTCTTCGCCCCCATCAACATCCAAACTGTTTTCATACCATGCTTCTTTATTAATTACTCCTACTCTCATTCTGAATTTATTTGTAACTTGCTTTGAGCCTTGTGTGTTGTACAGCAGATGATATCAACATGCTTTAAGACCACAAATATTCCACAAAATCTTACATGACCTTTTCCACAGAACTCACCACAGCCGTCAGAAACAAGTGAGTTAGGACTTCACATGCCCAGGGAAACTTCACTGCAGGCTGGACCCAGTGATGACCCCACCACCAGCCTGCCCAGAGTACCATCTCACAGCGCCATCTGTTCACTTGGGTTGCCCCTTTTACCCTTGATGTGAATTTCCCAGTTCTTCATCTTGCATGAACTGAGTAGAGAAAGAGGTTTGGGCCCCCTGCGTTTATCTAACTTTATTACAATTCATTTATAGAATGTATCAATGGACTTTATCGACAGGCATGTGCACGAATGCAATTTCTGGATCCGATTTGATACTTTTCTATCTATTCGTATGAATATTTGATTCTTATATGATGATACAAATGCCAACAACATTCATATGTGTCTGCGCACATCCCATTTTTATCCTGTATGCATCCCGCTTTCATCCCATACGTATCCGTACAAATGCATATGGATACAGATAAGATGCGTATAGATGCGTATGTCAGATGCAACTTGAGACAGCCCCATGGTTGTCATGGAAGACCATGAAGAACTGAGCTGGTCCACTGAGCGTAGCATCGGCATGGACATTGAAATCCCCCAACACCACTGTGGCAGAGGCTTCCAACACCACATCCGAGACCACCTCAGCCAGCTCAGATAGGGACGATGCCGGGCAGTGGGATGAACAGTACACCAGCAGCATCCCTATTAGACAAAGTGGAAGGAAAATGACCAGCCACTCCGCCTTTGCCTCCTCTCACTCTGAAGGCAGGCTGAAGCTAGGGGTGTTTTTCCACTGTCAAAAAGTACCCATTTTTGCACCCATTTAGGACCCATTTGGGTGTGAGCCGAATGATTCCATTTCCACTACGGCACCCATTTCGAACCCGATTGTTTCCACTGCCGTGGGGGAAATCCGGATCTAATGGGTACATTTTGGCCTTTAATCCAGATTTTCTGTAGACCCCATTAATGGGGTCTACAATGGGGTCTTCTGCCAGAAAATCCGGATTAAAGGGAGCCTGTTTCCACTGGAAACAGGCAATGGGGTCCAAAGGAGGCTAGGGGGAGGGGATGCACCCATTGGGGGGGCCCTAAACCTAGGCTCCAAAGTCACTTCGAAGTCATTTTGAAGTCTGTGCAAAATAGCTCCAGAGTGCCTCTGAAGTCTGTGTTGATCTTCGGAGTGAACTTTGAAGTGACTCAGAGATGAATCTGAAGACTGCCCCCCCTGCCCCCCAAAACACCTGGGGTAATGGACCGACCCCTTGTGGGTCGATCCAGATTCCCCACATGGGTGCAAAGTTGTTTCCACAGCAGGGGTGTTAGCACCCATTGCTAATGGGTGCTACACCTCCTGTGGAAACACATTGGGTGCTTCCCTTAATCCGGATCTACTAGATCTGGATTAAGGAATGTACCCATTCCTTAGATCCGGATCTTCTTAGATCCGGATCTAAGGGCTGCAGTGGAAAAACACGCTAGATTAAATCACAAGCATATACGCAACCATGCAGGCAGAACGGTTTGTGATCTCCATGAACTTCCTGCAATCCGCCCTCTTTTCCTTTATGAGCTGCGAAACGATTAAAAGCGAAGTTGAGCCAACCTTGCCTTTTCTGAACTCAGTGGAGAGCACAGTACAGCATGCACAGGGAGGGTGCGCGCGTCTGTGGGAGGAGGAGAGACTGTTTAATTAATAGCACACCAGGAAGAGTCATCCATTTTTTAACAGCCCATCACTCGAGCAAAGCCGAAGAGGTTATGAAAATGAGTTGACAAGATACCAGCCACTTTGAAAGGCTAGGCAGATGGTCATTTGCACCCTGAAGCAGGTTTGGCCGCCTTCATGGGTGACCTTGGATGGGGCCCTAAGGTTAGAGAGCCACCAAACTGTGGCCTTGGAAAGGGGTTTAGAAGAAGCAGTTGGGGACGCTGCTTCTTCCTTCAGAGCCAAAGGCAACATGCCTCCAAACGCCAATTGCTAGCTGCTAGTGCATGGAAGACAGCAACCGAGGGTTGACCCCCTCTAGATGCCCCTGGATCTAAATTCCCATTATTCTTTGCCCCTGTCCTGGAGGGCTGAGCTTGCTGGGAGCTGTAGTTCCACAGCATTTGGAGGGACCATATGTCAAACTCGGCTGCTTAGAATGGCGATGGTTGAGTCACAAGTCAGTATTTCAGAAGGACAGACTGAGTAACAGTCGGATTTGGGTTCTCACCTGCATGGCTCGGAAAGTGGGAGGGCCAAAGGTCAGAAGGTCAATCCCATGACAAACCCCTTCCACAATGCCGTGCACAAATATTTGTCACATTTGTATGAATTCAAAGATTGACATTTGAATATGAATTGAACGCTCCGATACATTTGTACAAAGCTTCGTTACATCTGTGAACCCGGGGAGGTGGGAAAGCAGCTGCGCTAGTCACATCCGCAATGGATCTAGAGTGGATTCAAAGCGGATTGAGAGCGGACTTGACGTGGTCAAAGCAAACACCTAGGGGATTTATAGGGGATATATGGAGGATTTGTAGCAGGAATTTGAATCAGATTCGTATTGAAAATTCCTATCAAATTCGACTCCTACTGCATTCAAAGAAGATATATTAAAACAACTATGTTTTGTTTTGCTTGCATTCGACATGAAAAAAACATTTGTGCCAATCCCTAGTTGTGAGCGACACTGCCTGCCTGCATCCTATTTCACTCCAGGGCCTCCTCACCTTATTTTACAAGGACGGCAGATCCCTGCTGAATACACAATACATGTGCTGCCTGCAAGATATCCTAAGGGACTTGAGTACAGAGGGACGCTCTCTCCAGTGAGCTTTCAGCGGGATGCTCTGAGCAGCAGACCTGGGGAGGCCAGGGGAGACTTCTGCCACCCTGCAAAGAACAAGCGCCATGAAGGATCCAGGTCACTTTGCAATCCTCACCCCTCCAGCTACGAGTGCAAAGTGGCAATTAATTAACAGCCATGCTACCGGAGACTGGGACTTCACTCTCTCCGGCTAGACTTCATTAGCATCCACCCACCGCAAGATCGCTCCAGCTCAACGGCTCGCTCTCGTGTAACCAAGTCCATTGATATTGGCTGCCCAGAGGCCTCCAGAGGACAACCATGGTGATGAGGTATGGATTCCCAATGCAGGCGGCTGCCCTTGATCCTTGTTCATTACCAGCTCCGGCGTAATTAGATTTGCTCTCAGCCTGCTGCTTACCCCCAGGACGGTGATGGTCAAGCAACCGGCCCAGGAAGAGTGTCACTTGAAGACACGGAATTCCACAGTAGACTAAAGAGGCATCAGGGCTCGCTGGAGTTTGGGCTTGGCTTGAATATGTAGGACAACCACAGCAGCAGCAACCTGGCTGGGCACAGACCCGTCTACAATAAAGCCCCAGAGGGCATGCTCACATGCAAAAAGCCAGGAGAAATGAGATGTCCTCTAAGGGGAAGAGGAAAAGAAGAAGGAAAAGAGGAAGAAGGAAGTTGGCTTTTATGCTCCACTTTTCTCACCCATTTAAGGGGACTCAAAGCTGCTGACAAACCTTCTTCTCCCCACAAAAGACACCCTGTGAGGCAGGTGGGGCTGTGAGAGCTCAGAAAGAGAGCTGTGGCTAGCCCAAGGTCACCCAGACTCCAACATTCTAGCCACAAGTCCAAACCGGCTCACAGAAGAAATCTGGCTTTTGTACCCCGCTTTTCTCATCATTTTAAGGGAACACAAAGCATTCTCCTCCCCATCACAAACACCCTGTGAGGTAGGCGGGGCTGTGAGAGCTAGAAAGAGAGCTGTAGCTAGCCCAAGGACACCCAGCTGGCTTCATGGAGGAATGTGGAATCAAACCCACACTAACCACAAGAGCAAACTGCCTTTGCACCAATCGCAAACTCTCCATCTCTTGTATGCCCAGACACGGATAAACAAAAATTCCAAGCTGGAACAAGAGCCATCCCCATATTTTTAAAAGAGTGCTACCCCTGCTGAAAAAGACTGGTCTGCAATCACAGTTTAAGTATGACTTAATACACCATCATCATCATCATCATCACACAACCTGGTACTATTTAGGGTAGGATATAAGCTCTTAAATGAATAATAAATATCGCTTTCTCAGATCCAGTTGCTTTCCTCAACCCAAGAAACCAAGAAAATTCCCTATTTTTAAGGTATCTGGAAGGGAAAGCAGTCCATATCAATGCAACAAACACTATGTGTTTTCCACATAGTCTAAATGCAGTTCAAAAAGGTTCCCTGGGATATAAGAAACCTCTTCCACTGGGGTGAACCACTGGCCTGTCATTGATATCTGGACTTGGGTTTCCAAGCAGAGATGTTAAGGATTTAATCTGAGATGCCATGCAAGCAAAACCCAGCAAAGCTTACTAGCAGTTGCCAATTAAATGCAGTCGGACCCCCGTATCCACTGATTCAGTAACCACGGCTTCAGTTAACCACAGTTACTAGATCAGCCGCCCACCCCCCATGGCCGCCATAAGGGGAAAGCATCCTGAACTGGAAGGCCTATTTCAGCCTCCTTAGAGTGTAGGAATAGCTGTGTGATGCCACAAGAGCCCATCCCAAAACGTAAGGGGGGACATGGTAGGTGGCCATGAGGCATCGGTGGCTATTCCAGTGCTCCCCAGAGGCCAATCTTCCAGAGGCCAGAAAAGCACTTCCGGTTGCACAACCCCAGAACCGGAAGGCCTGTTCGTGATTACCCACAATTTCAGGTAACCTTGGTAGGAGTCGGAACGTATCCCAAGCGGACAAGGGGGTCCGACTGTAATTTCATTAACACTATTTTAATAATATATTTTATTATTTAACATTTTGCTCCACATCAATGCATTTTCATCTCCTGGCTGCAATCAAACATACAAGATACATAAAAAATCTCAGCACATGCAGCTCTGTAGACCAAATGGGTATTTACTAGGATGCATAAATTGGAATTTTATATGCATGAGCAAAAATGAGTTCATTTACATTTCTTCCATGTGCACATATAGAACTAGCAAGCAAAAACAAATCTCAAAAGTACAGCAAACTCGGTTTTCAGGCAGGCGGTGTGTTTAGTCTCATCTTGAACCTTTCAAACATGCCCTGCTCAATTCAAGCCGGTTTGAACCCCAAACCAGTTGGGAACATCCCTGTTTATAAGGGGTTAATGGAGGGAAATAGCCAGAGAGTGGGGAAAGGCCAATGAAATCAAGATCATGTACGGAAGGCCATTAGGGGAGGAAGGCACCCGGAATTCCAAAACTGATCAAGACACACAAAGGCAAAAGATTAAGTATTGTAACAGTTACGTGAAGCCTGGCAGATGTGAAGGAAGAAAGTGGGGGGCTCTCTTCAATGGATGCATAGATCCAAGGTACAACCTTACCTATCCAGATTTAAAAATGATTTTAATTGCTTTTATTTAGTACATGATTTAGTCTTGTTTTTAATGTTTCTGGTAAGCCCCTTTTCAAAAAATAATAATCGGCAGAGGCAATAGGTTTCTCAAGCTTGCCAGGGCAGAGATGGGGGTGCATTTTCTGTAGAACCTAGTACTTTCAAAAACTTTAAAGGTTTCTGTAGTAACTTTTGAAAATGACAGGGGAGTTTCCAGCACATCTTCCAAATGTGATTTTGCTTTACACCCACAAAATAGTGCTGTTTCTAGATAAGAAAAGCCCTGGTTTCACGGCCTCAAATGCCACTGAGGACCAAGATCCATTTAAGAACCCAAACTAAAAGGGTTCAAGAAAGGAAAGTTACATTAGAGTCAAATACAATCAGACCCCCGTATCCACTGATTCCATAGCCACGGTTTCAGTTAACCATGGTTAGCGGATCGGCACCCCCACCCCTGCGAGGAGGCCATAAGGGAAAAGCACCCAGAAGGCCTATTTTGGCCTCCACAGCGGTGTGACGCCACTGGAGCCGGTCCCAAAATGTAAGAGGGTGCATGGTAGGTGGGCATGAGGCATCTGTCGGCATCACATGCCTATTCCAATGCTCCCCGGAGGCCCAAAAAAGAACTGGAAGGCCTGTCTGTGATTATCCACGGTTTCAGGTAACCACGGTAGGAGCCGGAATGTATCCCCAGTGGATACTGGGGTCCAACTGTACTGGTGGGCTTCCGTATATTGGCTCCCAGTTCATGCATCTACTTTTGGTGAGATATACCCAAAAGTGTACTAGGCAATTCCCTTTTGCAGGAATTGTAAAAATTTTACAGGAGTTTAGCTGATAGTTCCATATTCAAAAGCAGCAAAACCTCTTCAGTAAGATGGTGAAGGGGAATAACCATCAGCACTTCTGGAAATGTTTGCCTTGCTTTGTTACTGGAAGTTTTCTGGGTTTTTCCTTTTGTTCTTTAAACCTACCCCCCATCTACACACAACCATGAATTGCCACTTTGGCTTCTGAAAGCACTTTGAGTGCTACACAACGGCCTCTTTTCAAAACATGAAAAGGAAGAGAGCAAATTCGGCTTATCCTATTTATTCTGATGAGGCAATTAAAACCCCAAGGCACTCTCTTGAATACTGATAGAGAAGAACAGCAGATATCAGCTCCTTTCTGCACATAACAATGCTCCTTGCTATTTTGGATGAATTCTGAGGGTTGCCAAACACTGGGCCAATGTACGCACCATCAAATCCAACAAGAGCAGCCCAGGCACCCAAGTGCAAAGTCTAGGTCAATTATTTTATCACTTAGGGGTTTTTTTCCCCATACACACATATTGGGTAGATTGGTTTAGAGCACAAAAACACACACACTTCATCCAAAGAGATGGAGAAGATGGGGATAACTGACTAGATGGGCTGTGGCCTGATCCAGCAGACCAAATTCTTAACCTTGTAACACAGACTGGAGAGGCAGGAGAAGACACTCATGCCCTTAGTTCAAGAATGATCTTGGGCCCGTCCAAATGAAGCCCCAGGTACAGAAAAGGCCAATGATATAAGGTTCTCTCAAAGCGAAGATGATCGTTTAAGATGGCTCTAGATCTGGTGAGCATCCAAATACACAATTCACTGGAAAACCCTCCATGCCACCTTGAGTTCATGATGGGCCACAAAGAGGGCTAAATTAAACCATTAGCCAAGCGGGAATTTAAAAGTAGGGTTCCTTAATCTAGCCAGACCTTTAGCCATGCCAGAACGTTCTCACAGGGTTTTGCCTGGCTTTGCCTCTGAGTGAACATTATTTTCATTTAAAAATATAATAAAGCTTATGTATATAGGCACACACACAGCCCTACATGCACGTATATACTACACAGCATCAGGTCCGGTCGCAGAAGAACCCAGACTTCCAAGGCTTCCTTTAAAACAAATGCAAATCATCATGTTTTGTTTTTTTGGGTAATGCGGGGTACCCATAGCTGGTCGAACACCATTCCCATATGCACACACACACACACACACACACACCTCTTCTTCACAGCACACTTATTTCCAAAAGCAAAGTACAACAAACAGGTTCACTGGAGGGCTTTGGAGCACCTTCATCCATGAGTTTCAAAATAATTCAAAAATGAGGCCTAACCGTCAACTAAATCTCCTGGTGTAAACCTGACCACAGGCTGTGGTTTCAACTGGATTCAACTGACCACCATTACTCAAGGGCAGCTTGGTCAGCCTCAAGGAGCTGAAATTTCACCTGAAATTTCAGAAATGCAGAAGTAGGCACAGGGTTTCAGGCACTGCACTGACAGAAGGAGGACCCACACTCCTTTGGCTGACCAATCAGAGCAGTCTGAAGGCAATGTTTCTACCCAAACAAACAGAAAGGGAGATGAAAGGGCTTATTTCCTCAGCAAAGAAGTCTTATACGTTTAGGTTCAAACCTTTTCCCCATGTCAACTGCCTGAACAGAAGGACATTCTCTGCACCACACAGAAAGGGTTCTCCAGCTTCCTTTAGCTACGAGGCACAAAAGTGAGGGATTTTGTGCAATCACCAAGCTAAGAATGAGTCCTAGAGGTCTTTTGGAAGGCAGACACTGCAGCAGATCTAGAGATACTTGCCTGGGTGGAAGACCCAAGAGGAAACCCAAAAACACTTTGCCAGTTAATGGCATCACGTAATTCAAGGTGCGCTCTTTCCTCAGCACATGTCCACCATTCCACCAGAGAAGGGGACATTCACCCATGTTCTAGTGGAACAGAGCAAGCTGAACATGCCCGGCTTCCTGGAAGAGCCAACACAGTACCCAGCTTCTTCAATGCATTTTTGGGGTGAAAATATACACTAATGCCACATCCACGCACAAGGCCCTTCCTGCTGTTCACCTACCAGGAGACCAAGGTCAGGATGAAGAACTCCTGGTAGATGCTCGGTGGCGTCTGGCTCCATCAGCGAAGGACAGAACAGCCTTCCTGTTGTTTTTCTTAGGTCTCCATATACCATCCTTCAAAGACATGAACTCCCCACTTTCAAGCACTCCCGGTTCTGCCTCATCAGAGGATAATACTGGCCATCTTCCCAATGCAGCAAAACAACTTTTCAGGTAATAGCCAAGAGACTTTATTCATAATGTTAAGTTTTCCAAAACCCAAGACAGAAGTGATCTACGCATTCCTCAATAACAATCCTGAACTTGTTCTCCACCTTGGTGGCCAACGGGATAGCTGACAACAATCAGAAGGAGCCGGCCAAATCCTAAGTCAACAGAAAGGAAACATGATGGGTTGCAGGATCAGCATCACGCCAACAAGATGAATGAAGGTCACCATTCATGAACATCTCAGCCAAACCTTCACCATCCAGCATCCATCACAAGTCTCTTCCTTCGCAGGGATCACCCTAGACACAAAAGCACCATTCATGCCATACCAACCATTCCAGGTGGCAACCAAAAGCCAGAGCGAGTTTTGTGTTCCGAGAGCCTCATCAGTAAAAGGAAAACAGATCCAAGGCAGAACTTTCACACACACCAAGTTCATCTTTTACGGAGTTTCACAGGAAGCAGACAAAATCTATGAGTCTGCCAACTTCTCATGGCCTCAAGACAGCATCTGCAGATCGGTTCCAGGTCAGGTTGTGCACCAAGAGTCTCAGGGCAAGATCTGCAAAGCAGGATATGGGTAAAACCAGAGCCCATTCCTGGCTTCTGGGTAGTGGAGGGGCACCTATGACAAGATGCCAATTTTGATAACAACCACATGATAACAGTCCTTCAAAAGACTCAGAATTGCAACAATTTAACAGAAGGACCTTCTGGACAATTCAAATCTCCCCATCAGTTCTCTTTTGCAACAACCAAAAGCCACACAGAACCCCCGTGACCACCAGATCCCCACCCCCCCACCCCCAAAAAATAACTTACTTTTCTGAATCTGCTAAACTTTGCTCAGGCAGAGAAAACAGAAATTTCAAACCAAAGGCATCACAAGCTGAACAAGTCACCCTTCTCTCTCCAACTTATCTTAAGAGGCAGAAGAGATTACTTATTTTCCACTTAGCACACCCAGTGCACGTGTTTGGAGCTTTTTAGCACCACAAACAAACCCCAAAAGCACAACAACCGCTTTGCTGGATCTTCCACACATATACGCAAGAATCAAACATTTTAGGCAACCACAAACTCCGATTTTGGCAACACCGAGGCAAAAGCCCCCCGGAGAGGCACCATGTGGAACAAACCAGCCTCAGACAACCAAGGCCACCGCTTGGCCATTCCCAACAAATAAGACCCCTGGAACTCCTTTTGAGAAATGCACCACGCAGCAGCAGGAACCACCAAACCCAAAACGCAGGCAAATCCACCCATTTCCGCTTCCCCCTACAAAACTCCAAAACCAGGAGTGCCCCCCAAACTCCCCTGGCCCCAGCCAGGAGCTGCAGGGCACCCGCAGAAAGTGCACCAGCTTTGAAGCAGCTCGCCCCATGACAGTGCCACGCTGTCATGCTCTGGACAAGCCATGTGCCAATAGGCACTCCTTGGTTTCCACCGAGCTGCCTCCACCTGGACACGAAGGGCACCCCAAAGTTCGCTGCTTCCAAGAAGCCAGGGAAGGAGGGCTGAACACCAAGGCCCACCCACCGCAGCCTTCTTCCAGGATCCCCAGTGTCCCAAGGCCCAGAGCCTCTCATGCCCAGGAAAGAAGACCAACAACCCCTTGCAAAGGAAAGAAGGAAGGCAGGAACGTGTCCTGCTCACTCACCTCTAAGGCTTCCATGGTACTAAAACTGGCAATGGCAAATCCATCAATTAAATCCTCCTCCTGAGAGCTGGATTCGCGCCGCCTCCGCCTCGGCGGTCTGACATTCCTGGCGGCGACGGTGGCCGCCTTGCTTTTCGCATTGGCATAGTTTTGTCCGGCATTTTCCTTGCCCGGGCTGTGCGCCTTCTCGGAGGCGGTCGAGGGGCTTCGGTCCGGCCGATCTCTGCCGTTGGGACCCCGCCGTCTACCCCGGTCCCTTTGGGAACGCGATTTCCGGGTCTGCCTCATCTTGCCATCCATTTGGCTCGCCAAAAATAAATTCAATAATAATAATAATAATAAATAAAAAAATTCAAAGGATCCGAGGGTCGCCGCCGGAGGGCAAAATCCCCCACCCCTAAGCCTCCCCTTTCCCCCCCCCAAAAAAACCTGTATTTATAGATTTGTTTATCGATTGATCGGTTTTGCAAGGTGGAGCGAAAGCGATCGGGTGCCTTCCCGTGCGGATAGGCGAAGCGACACCCTACTAATCCAGTCTGTCTTTCCAAGGGGGGGGGGAACCACACACAAGAGCCAGAAAGAGAAGAAAGAATTTCCTCTCCTCCTCCTCCTCTTCCTCTTCTTCTTCTTCTTCTTCAGGCTTATAAAATCCAAAGAAAGGCGTGTGGCACTGAAGGAAGGCGCAGAGAGAGACAGAGAGGGAGGGAGAAGGAGAGAGGGAAGCCAAGGAATATAATCCAACAGACCTCGGTGGAGAAAGAAAACGGTGATCCGGTGGAGGGCAGAAGAAAGGAAAGGGTGGGGGGAAACAAACCCAGAAGCGTAAAAAAAAAGGAAAAAGGAAAAGGAAAAATTAAATCCACGAAGTGACCTTGACAGATCTCGCGTTTCCCTTGCAAAAAGGCATGTTTAATCTGCAGGAATATCTATAGGTTTAACGCCTGTGCATGTAAAAAATGATGATGATGATGATGATAATAATAATAATAAAAAAGACAGCCGAACGGTGCAAGGAAATCTGGAGTTCGGAGATCGGGAGAAGCGATCGGGGGAGGGAACGAAGGAGGGAGGCAGGGAGGGAAGGAGGGAGGCAGGGAAGGAGAGAAGGGCAGCAAAACCTCTCCAGAAAAAAAGGGGAGCAAAAAGGAGAGCAAAACCACGGGAGGAGGAGAAGAAAATCCACCAAAAAAAGAAAAATGGAGATACGCGGAGAGATCCAGGCGGTAGAATCCAGGCTCGCTCGGCTGGGGAGGAGGAGATATCCAGAGGACCGGCGGCGACGGCGGCAGTCTCGGTGGGGGGGTGGGGGGAAGCGGCGGATCCTAGGCGAACCCCCCTTCCTCGTCCTCGTCCTGCTCCTGCCCCTCCCTCCCTCCTACCCACCCGCCCCGGGGTAAGCACGAGCAGCAGCAGCAGCAGCAGCAGCGGCCGCCCCACCCCAGCCCAGCCCGGGTTCGAATCCTGCCGTGGGGAGGCGGACGGGAGGGAGGGTGGCGCGAAGGGCGCCGCAACTTTGTTGCAAGGGGAGATCGGGGAGCGGAGGGGGCCGGTCGAGCGACGGCGCCTCCTCTGCCGCCTCCTCTGCCTCCTCCTCCGGCTTCAGCCGCCGCCGCCGCCGCCCCCCGTCCTTGGCCGGCCGCTGCCGCTGCTGCTGCTGCTACCCGCTAGCCAGCCAGCCGGCCCGCCCCCCGCCCCAACTTTCCTCCCCGCCCGCTGGACGGGCGGGCGGACGGACGGAGAGCTGGACGGCCTCCCTCCCTGCCTCGCCGCCTGCCCCTGGCCCGCAAGCCGCCGCCTGACTCTGGTGCCGCTTCCCCCGCGAGCAGCCCCGCCACTAGCCGCCGAGAAGCGCCTGCCGCCCGCCGCCGCCGCCGCCGCCGCCTGCTGCTGCTGCCCGCCCGGGCTGTCCGCTTGGCGCAGCGTCCGCGCCTCCCTCCGCCTCCGCCGCTGCCTGAGCCCCTTCCCCGCTCTCCCGCTCAGGCGGCGCTGCTCCGGCTCGCCTGCCGCCCCATCCGCCGCCGCCGCTCCCCCCGCCACCCCTCCCGCCCCAGCAGCGGCAGCTGCCTTCACCGCCGCCGCCTTCACCGCCGCCGCCGCCGCCGCCTCCAAGCACCGCCCGGCTGGCCGGCCGCGCATGGGCAAGGGCGCCGGCAGATGCGCGCGTCGTCGTCGTCACTCCCCGCCCGGCGCAGGCCCCGAGCGAGCGAGCGAGCCTAGACTGGCTCGGCTCGGCTCGGCCCGGTTCGGGTGGCTCAGAGGCAGCCCGGTGGGAGGAGAGAGGGCGGGACGGCCGACCGGCGGCAGCAGATATGCAGGCGCGCGCGCGCCCGCCGAACCCGCCGCCTCGCCTCGCCTCGACGCGCGTGCGCGCCTGCCTGCCTGCCTGCGCGTCCCCGCTCTTGCGCGCGCCCTCCCCGTTCTCCCCCTCTCCTCTCTCCCTCCGCCCACCCCCACCCTCCATATCAGCAGCCCTTTGCCTCAAACCTACCTGGTTGGCAGGGGAGTTTCTTGGCAAAGGGTCCGAGGGTCACCAGGGGTGCCTGTGCGTCCTCGGCTCTCCCCAAAACTCTGCAGGACAGGTGAGGGGGGGCTGGATGGGTGAGGGCAGAAGGCCTGTCCCTCCCATCCCTTCCCCCCCCCGCCCCAAGCGCCATTACTTTATGGGGAAGGGGTTCCCCCTTGCACCTGGTGGGGTGGGGTGAAGGGAGAGAGGAGAGGGGAAGGGTCCCTCTGCATCTGCTGCTTTGTGGGTGGAAGGGGCCACGTTCAGGGCCGGCCAAAGGCTCTTCTGGGTTCCTTCCCTCCACGGGCAGTCTGGAAGGGGCCAAAGGGGACTCGCCGAGGGCCCCTCTGCGCTCCTGGGCGCCTCTGCCGTCATGGTAGCGTTGGGCGGAGGGGGGCAGAGGACAAGGCAGCTGGAAGGTGATGGTGGCTTTAAGGAAGGGTTGGACAGATTTATGGAGCACAGGTGTATTGGTGGCTACTAGAATGGATGCCTGAGTACCTCTTTCAGGCTGCAGGGAGGGGGGACAAGCTGGGTGCTTCTAAGGCCATTTGCTGGAATTGGAGAGCAGGAGAAGGTTTGCCCTTGTCTCTGCTCGAGATGCCCATGGGCAATTGGTGGGCCACTGTGTGCGACAGGACACTGGCCTAGATGGGCTGAGGCCAGATCCAGCAGGGCTTCTCTTCGGTTCTTCTGGACTAGATGGGCTGAGGCCAGATCCAGCAGGGCTTTTCTTCGGTTCTTCTGGACTAGATGGGCTGTGGCCTGATCCAGCAGGGCTCCTCTTAGGTTCTTATGGAGACCACCCTAGGGAGACCTCAAGGTCTCTAAAGCCGGTCTCTAAACCACACCGGACAGTTGACCCTCAACAGCTGTTTCCTGGGCAAAGCAGAAAAGGACCGTAGCCCCCTTGTCTTTGGTGAGGTGGGCTGAAAGATGGACAAGGTTTTTTTTTGTTGGAGCTGTGGGAGGTCATTAAAGATCCACTGGCAAGAAAGCCCTTTGAATTCCACCACCAAGACTTCCAGATGTCACTTACTTACTCCTTCTGCTATTTTGGGACATCCCAGAGCAAAAAAACTTGGATGGCCCAGATTGGATGTGGTCACACGTAAGGCTTAATCCAGCTTCAGAGCAAGAGAACGCATCATCGAGGTGACAAGCTGCTTTCTTTCAGTGTTGAACAACTCAGAAAATTACTGGTCAACTTTGCTGATGTGTTCCCTCACTCTGAAAGTAGACTGAAGCTGGATTAAACCTTAAGTGTGATCACAGATTTACATGCTTACTGTCTGAAGCTGAAGGTGCCGTTTCCTGCTGGCTAAATGTGGGGCGACCAAACAAAATCCAGGGCAGGATTCTAATCCCCCCCCCCCCCCCGGTGCCAGAGCACTGCACCTCAGCAAGTGTTGAAGAGGTCAGCACCCTGTTGCAGTTCTCTATCACAACACTAAGCTAAGTTTCTGTGTCCCAAACTGTTTGCATCAAAACACAAGAGAGCTAATGCTGGGGTCCGGGAGCTCATGGGTTTGGGGGTGCATCCCGTTTTCAGGAAAGTGAATGTCTGGACTCCTAACTGCAAGCAAAAATTGCCAAGCAGAGGATTCGGTTTCTAAGCAGGCATTAAAAGATCATGAGGAACAGAAAAGAAAAACTGGGTAGTTTGGCCTCAGGGTCACAGAGTGGGTAGGTTTTTCCGCCGCAGCCCCCCTCTTCACAACCTCGCCAGCGTGAAGTACTCAGGGGCTCTGGTCACACCTGCGGTTTAATCCAGCTTCAGTCCACCTTCAGAGCAAGAGAATGCATCAGTAAAGTGACCACTAATCTTCCCACATTATCTACCCAAAGGTGGGATAGATAATGTGGGGATCTATCATTGGTCTATGGAATTTACTGCTAGAAGAGGTGGTAACAGCCACCAGCCTAGATGGCTTTAAGGAAGAGCTAGACAAATTTATGGATGACAGATGTATCAATGGCTACTAGAATGGATGCCTAAGGACTTTTTTCAGGCTGGGGGGGACAAGCAGGATGCTTCTAAGGACATTTGCTGGGATTCGAGAGCAGGAGGTTTGCCCTTGTCTTTGCTTGAGATGCCCATGGGCAATGGGTGGGCCCCTGTGTGAGACAGGATGCTGGACTAGATGGGTTGTGGCCTGATCCAGCAGGGCTCCTCTGAGGTTCTTAAAGGTGAATTTTTATAGTTATTTAACACTGAAAAAAAACCCCACAGCTTGTCACATTGCTGATGTATTCTCTCACTCTGAAAGTGGACTGGAGCTGGATTAAACCTTACATGTGACCACAGCCAGGCTCTCTGCCTCTTATTAGAAAGAAGAAAGAGAGAAGTTCGCATGAGCTGCCCTTTCCTCCTCAATCATCAAGAGGCCCCATGCATCTGCATGAGGTGCCCATAGTTGTGGTGTGTGGTTTTGGAATCCTTGGGTGTTTTCGCATTTCCCTTCCCATCTGCTGGACAGGAAAGGAACATGATGACCCAACGCTAACTGGTGAGTGTTAGTCACTAACAGACTAGGCCCCGCGCAATTGGTCACTCACCTGGGACCCATCTGGGGGCTGGTCCTCTTCTGGGCACCGCCATCTTGGTTGTGGTGCCCTCTGCGACTGTGCATGCATCAGTGCCATCGCTGTGATGGACCTGATGCTCTGTCCATGTGCAGTTGCGTCTATGCTCGTCTGACGTGGCTGTACGCTCGCACGGCCCCTCGGACAACCCTGGAGCACCGGAAGAGATGTGAATGGCCGCTGACTGGATGTGCCAGGTTAGCTTTTGGTCAATGTTGGTAAAGGTGTGGTGCACGATTTCATGCTCTACGCCTTACCAACAATCAGGGAACTTCTGATCCAGTTTGGTCTCGTTGTTCAGGAACCGGACTCTTATCTGGGAATACCAGGTTCAATTCCGCCCTCCCCCATGAAGCCAGCTGGGTGACCTTGGGCTATTCACACCTCTCCTCTGAGCTCTCACAGCCCCACTTACAGCGTGTTCTGTTGTGGGGAGACAAATAGAAAAGCTTTGTCAGCCGCTTTGAGTCCCCTTAAATGGGTGAGAAAAGCAGGGTCGAAAAGCCAACCCTCCCTTCTTCTTCTGGGAAGTCCACTAATTGTTGACTATGGGCTGAAGTGCGAATAGGCCCCTTGTTTTTCCAGCCTCAGTCCAGGTCTCTGGTCACCTATGACTAGAGAGGTATAAACTCCTCTCTTGGGCATTCTAAGAGAGCCAATTGCTGGGGGGTGAGGGTGATGCCTACCCTTTACTGGAACTCATCAGCCATTCACCTGGCCTTGGAGAACCTGTGGAGAAGGGCAAACCCATCAGCAGAGCACATGTGATAGCATGATGGCATGAGTACAAATAGAATATACACCTGCCACTACTTTCACTCCCTTCCTTGCAAGCTTCAAAAGGGCAGGTGAGCAGCATTTACCTGATGAATGCAGAGAGCTCCCTCCTGCCCCCCTCCCCCAGGAGCTGTTCAGAAGAGTTCTTGGGCTCTTATCTTCTCCAAACCGTTTCCATCCTCTGTGGCCAGAACCTTTTTATTTTGCTTTCTTAAAGTGTTGATGCTACTGCGGCTGCTCTGAAAAAGGAACCCAACAAGTCCTTTGTCTCATGTTTGCTATCAGAGGTAATTTAAAAACTCAGCTTTGAGTCTCTTTTTAAATGTTAAAATATTTTTATTCTGTTTTCTGTAGGCTTGTTTTTGCTATTTAGTTTACAGCAAAATGTGAGGTGGAAACAAGGCGCAATGAGATGGGCTGACGCAGAAAGGTTGGGTGTGGATTTATTGCATGTTTCTCCTGATGGTATATATTTATTTTTTTTGTGTGAGCAGAAATGTGCCGTGTCTCCTAGAAGACACAGAAAATCTTATAGAATGAAATGAGGCTTATCTGTGGGAAATGAGATGTGGTTGTAGAGCGGTTGTTGCTCAGTACCTGGAGAACAGATCCTCAGCACCAACCCAGAAGTAGGTTAATGGCAAACCACTTCTGTATGTCTGCCAAGAAAACTGCACAATGGTTCCCGGGGAATTTGGAAGTGGTGGTAGCTCAATGGTAGACAAGATGGTCTGGAAAGCAGAGAGTTAATGGTTCAGTTCCCCAGCAGCAAACAAGAAAACTCCATAGAGACACCCACGGTCCTGGGCCTCACTTCAGCGGCTGCCAGCCAGATTCTGTAGGGCTTAAACCTACTTACACGCCTGGCAACTGGCTCCTTTTCCAATCAGCCAATCAATGGAAGCACAATTTTAACAATGTGGCCATGCTACATCTCAAAGTAGGTTTGCAGGAACGGGCTGGCTGGAAGAGATCTGGACTGTGTTAAGAGCTTGCAATGTAAAGCCAAGTGGATTAAGAGGTTACTGCCTTGTTATAATTTAGATTGCTTGTTTAATGACAGTGTTGGTTTTGCAGGACATATCTAGCATAGTCCTGGTTCTTTAGAGACCACAACTGTATTTATGGAAAACTCAACTCTTGTTTGTACAAGAAACAGGCTCTCATACTCAAGAGTGTGAGGAACACATGAAGATGGTTTGCTGCTTTCTCAAACCCTCGTTAAATCAAACTAATTTTTTCTTAGCATATAAACAGCCGAGCAACTAAACCTGTACAGGATGGGATCCCCCGCCCCCCCCCCCCCCGCCCGGCTGATAACAGGCTTATGGGTGAAAGAAGAAAAAAGGAAGGCATGCTAATTTATGCTGGCAATTCTATTTATTGCCAGTGGCTGCAATTATTTGTATTAACTAATTTGGGATATAAATGTGAAGGGCATGTGTCCCCGGGGGAATGTTCTCAGTCTCTGTGGATCTTGCTTTTATGTACTTTAGTAAATAAACTGGATTTGGGATTGCAGTCCCCTTTTGCTAACCAGAGGGCATTCAAGTTGTTTCTAAAGAGTGGCAGATGAATGGCAAATATGTTCCCCTTTGGCTCTGGGATTGGCATGGCTTTGCTCACCCAACACCTTTCTAGAATATAACAGTATTATCTTTTTATATACAGTACCACATTGGTTCAAATATAGGCCGCTAACTAATTCAAATATAGGCCACTAACTAACTAATAGGCCACTTCTGATTATAGGTAGCACTCCTTTTCTTCCAGAAACCAGATTTCAGGGGTGGGGGGAGACAAGGGGTTTATTCAGGCCAGTATGGTCTTTTTTTTTAAATACTCTTCTCTAGAATAGAGGAATTAATCTCCCCAAATATACCAGAGTGCCAGAATAAAATACCCTTCTAATTCTCTACTCAAATTGGTGCTACAGTTTTCAGGGACTTAAAGCATTTACATGGATACTGATAAAGATGATTAAAAATAAATAAATTGTTGACTCAGCAGAAACAAGGGCAGGAAGTTGTAAATCGTGGGATAATTTCTGGAGAGGGGGAGAACAATGGAATTTCATCAAATGATGCTGCAAACTTCCCAGTGCTGAGTTGAATCACTTACCCATCCAATATTTTCAGCAAGATTCAGAGGTTATGGATAATTTGGGCTGTGGTCACACTTGAGGTTTAATCCAGCTTCAGTCCACTTTCAGAGTGAGAGAATACACCAGCAAAGTGATAAGCTGCTTTCGGTTTTAAATAACTTGGAAAATTCACCTTTGGGACAGATAACGTGGAAAGAAAATTACTGGACATTTTGCCAATTGAAGCTGGATTAAACCATAGGTGTGACCACAGCCCATATGATGTTTCCCGGCCCTGCCTTGAGATAATCGGAGAGGAAACTTGGGACTTTTCAAATGCAGGACATATGGTCTACCACTAAAATACAATCCCTGCAATGGGACAACCTGAAAGGCCATTAAATCCTGGGTCTAAAATCACTTTGCTGCATCACTTCAGTGAACCTATGCTGCATCTCATCTGGGGCCAGGGCTAGATTAAGGCTCTGGAACTCCAAACAGTTAAGGAGGTATGTTCATGAAGAAACACTTCCTTTTGACTGTGCTAATTCTTTGGGGATTTAGCTTTATCTTGGGTGACCTCTGGCTCTGGTATTTTTTGGAAAGAGAAAAAGTTTCCATGTCCACTTTGACTCCACTGTACATAAGAAGAGCCCTGCTGGATCAGGCCACAGCCCATCCAGTCCAGCATCCTTCTCACACAGTGGCCCACCAGTTGCTTCTGAGCATCTGAAGCAGAAGATGAAGTCAAACTTCACCTGCCCTGGACTCCATGCCAGTGGCCTTCAGTGGCACCCTGCCTGTCTCTCCAGTCTGGAGGTGGTACCTGGGCATGCATTCTGGTAGCCATTGATAACCTCCCTTCCATGAATTTGTCTATCACTTTCTTAATATCCAGGCTGGTTGCTGTTCTGGTTGTAAATTCCATAGGGCAATGACCCTCTGGGTGAAAAAAATACTTCCCCTTGTTGATCTCAATGCTCCTGTCCACCCTGGTTCTAGTGCTATACAATAGAGTGGGTTTTCCCCCCTCTAGCCACCTTTTTTGAACTGTTCGTGTTTTTATATACTCAATGAGGTCAGCTCTACGAGTGTCCATGTGATTTGTGTCATGTGAACATCTGCATTCCAAAAGGCCCTTTTTCTCCCTTGTAGAACAAGGACTGAGAGATCACTCAGCTAAAAAAAAATTGGAGCTGCGTTTTTGTATATCTGTGGCTCAGGATGCCTTCAGATGGCAAAAGCAAACTGTAGGTTCTTCTGTAGATCTCACAATTGCTTTTCACTGGGATGGCAAGAAGCAGTCCCAGGCTCTTGAGTAGTCTGCCATCTCTTCGCATCATTATGGCTGTTCAAAAATACCCGGATGTTAGCAGCCACCCACCCACTTCTGCTTACTTTTCCCCCTGTGCCTGCTAGCCTCTGAATAGTTTGGAAGAGCAATGATATCTCAAAGCGGAGGCAGACGAGGTAAGAGCTCAGAATTGGAATAGATATTACAAGAAATATAGTATCATTTCTGGATTTCCCATAATATTTTTGAACAATTATCTTGGAATTATATTGGGAAAGCCATGGGTAGATTCTCTGCTTATGCTCTGTATAATCTTGGGAGAATGATTGTCTTTTTCTTTCTGAAGGCACCCTCAGCTGAACCTTTTCCTGTTCATCCTATCCAGTTCCTACACGTTTTTGATAGAAGGCAATGAATGCGTTTCCCCTTTCCCACCTGATCAAATGGTTTTCTGTACAGGGATATTCATCATATTGTAACTCAAGGTGAATGATAATAGATCAGAGGGAGTGAAAACAGACAGTGGTTAAGGCAGACAATTTCTACCTCAATCCTGGATTCTCTCTGCTGTGACATAAGCTATTCATTTAGTGCCATAATGACAATAGACATTTTGCAGTACTTCCTTTCCTTACTCCCTGTCCCAACCTTGATTCCTGAATTTCATCAAAGAGACACATTTTAGCCTACAGGCTGTTAATCTAGCAACAGTCCAAAGTTGTAGTTTTAAATGGGTGGAGTGAATGGGAATGTAGGGCAAACTAGTCTTTGGGGCCAACAAGGGTTGGAAGGTAAGGGTCAGTGATGCAAGATAGAACTGAATTCCACACACCATTTAGCTGGGTCAAAGTTTGCATTGGCACATAAGAGAGGAATCCTGCTAGATCAGACCACAGCCCATCTAGTCCAGCATTCCGTCTCATACAGTGGCCCACCAGTTGCTTCTGGGCATCTCAAGCAGAAGAGAATGGCAGAACCTCCACTTGTTCTTAAGTCCCTGCAGATGGCCTTGAGGGGCATCCTGTCTGCCCTTCCTGCCTGGGGTACCTGAGCATCCAATTCTAGTAGCCATTGCTACATTTGCCCTCTATGGCCACCTCCCCATGCAAGCCATTTGGGTCTGATTGGGCACGCATTGGACTGGGTGTGGGACTGAGATCGAATGTTGCCTGTCCCCATGCCATTCCTGGTAATGTGGGTTGGGTGTGGGCTGGGTGTAGATTCAGCTGTCCCCACGCATACTGCACCAAGCCCAGGCATGGGGGAGCAGCGCCATCTCCTCTCTGCCCCCTCTCCCCTCATTGGGAGCTGGATTGATGTTGTCCCCCCCACCCCTGTGCTGCCTGCTGAAAATGCCGCATCTCCCCCCCCCCCGCTTAGCAGCACAGAGAAGCCAGGGCTGAATGGGAAAAAAATAATTTAAAGAAACCAAAGCCACTATGAGGTTTGGCGGCAGTGGAGCAGTTTTGCACACCTCTGCTCTACCTGGGAACCATGAGAACACCCGGCAAGCTTAAAATGGAGAAAAATCAAGCCATTATCCTGCCTGCCTTGGCGATCGGGAAATGGGGGGGTGGAATACTTGTATAAAAGAGTCTCATGGGGCAGAGAAGGCCATTCAACACCCTCATCATTTCAGCTTTAACACCAAAAGTACACATTTACTCCCCCAAAATCTCAGTGGTTGCAATCTCCAATGCACAGGGCAGGAACAGCAAGCACAGGAAATGTGCTGAGGTGAGCGCCAATCTCCTCCCCAAATAGACCAGGACTGTCCCCGTGCACAGGCTTGGCCCACAAAGCAGTGTGTGCTGAACCCCAAACCGTGAGCAGACCTGTTTTTTCCAGTACCAGATTTGATCCTGGTTTGGGCGATTTGGTCTGCGGAAATCGGACCAAATCTAAACTGCATGGGGACACCCCTTGCTGAGCTCAATTTCTATTCGGACCAAAACGTGCACGGGGATGCGCCCTATGAATTCAAGCTTCATCAGGCCACAGCCCATCTCGCACAGTGGTCCATCAATTGCTTCTCGGCATCTCAATCGGAAGGGAACAGCAAGACCTTCACCTCCTCTTGACCCGCTGCTAATGGCCTTTAGAGACCTTCTGCCTGTCTCTCCTGCAAAAATACACAGGCATCTATTCTTGTAGCCACTGCTATACTCTCCTCTGTGAAATTTGTCTAATCTTTTCTTAAAGATATTGTTGCATTGTTCCAGAAGCCCTGTTTGTGCTGGAGAGATTTGCAAGCCTTGCCATGCAGTTAATGATCATATTTTGCTTTGGTAGAAAGACAACACCTGTATCCAGACATGGGTGCAAAGCTAGCATTTAGGTCAGGATTACTACTCCAGTCATTGGTTTCTGTAGGTCTAAACGGTTTTCCTAATCAGGCAGTTGATTTAGGGTCAACATCTTAACTCTGTGCACAGAATGAGGCCTTAAATAAGTCTGTGGAAGCTGTGAAGGATAGATTCTTTCCATTAAAAACAACAAGGAAACAATTTAACAAGGGAAAGGATACCAAACACTGGCCACAAGAGCCTTTCATTTTAGGACAGGAAAGAAATGAGAAAGTATTGGTGGATTACAGGCCTGTGGTCACACTTATGCTTTAATCCAGCTTCAGTCCACTTTCAGAGTGAGAGAACACATCTGCAAAGTGACAATCAATTTTCTTTCAGTGTTACATAACTCAGAAAATTCACCTTTGGGATGGATAACATGGAAAGGAAATTACTGGTCACTTTGCTGATGTGTTCTCTCGCTCTGAAAGTGGACTGAACCTGGATTAAACTTTAGGTGTGATCGCAGCCCAGATTTCTTCTAGATTGTCCATGACTGATGGACAAGCTGGATGTTAGGCAGAGAATTTAGGGTCAGGACCCAGCTAGGGTAAAATAGGCCTCACGACAAAGAAAGCAAGATGGGTCTCTTATGTTTAGCACAAAAATGGTGTCAATGGTCAGATATTGGAGGCATTGGCAATGTTCGGTTTGTATTTGAAAGTTCAGTCAAACAGTTCATGTTTGCAGATGTTTGCATTGAACCAAGCATGTGATGGTTTTTGTATCTAGAAATTTGGTTGATCTGGACCAGTCTCCTGCTTGTGGACACAAATAGTTCAGTCATTTCATATTTCCCCTACTTTGCTACCTGGGCTCCTGGTAAAATGTTGGGCTCATTGGATACCTCTGATCTAGATCTGAGAGGGAGAACTATGGTTCAGCTCCTGTTCCTTTTTTATTAAGCCAGCTAGAAATAATGCCCTAAAATCCCCTAGCTTCAGTTCCCTGACATAGAACAGTGTGGACTGCTCTGGTGCATCATGTAAGTGGAGGAAGAAACGGCGACTGGGAATCTGGTAGGCAGTGACCATTCTATCACTGAATTTTGGATAACAAAGGGAGGGAAACCTAGGATGTCTCAGACTTCAAGACTGGACTTCAGAAGGGCAGATTTTGATGGACTCAGAAAGAGGGTGCAAAGGCCGAATGTCCAAAAAGGCAAAAATGTCCAAGAAGGATGGGAAACTTTGTAAAAGAAGATTTTAGAGGCACAATCCTTAACCTTTCCCAAAAGAAGGAAGAGCTAGAAACAACTGAAGAGACCAGGATGGATAAACCCAGAACTCAATAATCTGGTAAAAAGAAAGAAAGAGAAAGAGAGAGAGAAAGAAAAAGAGAGAAAGAAAGGTTTAAGAAATGGAAAGAGTGGGGCATATCTAAAGAATATAATGCAATCTGCCAAAACTGCAGGGTAAATATCAGAAAGGCTAAAGCTCAAAATGAATTGAGGATTGCAAGAGAGGACAAAAGCAAATTTAAAAGGGGTTGGGGGTATGTCAGAAGCAAAAGAAAAGTCAGAGGAACTGTAGGACCCTTACAGGATGAAAATGGCGAGCTGGTCAAAAGTGACATGGAGAAGGCAGAACTTCTGAACTCCTATTTTGTATCGGTTTTCTCTCAGAAAGGAAATGAAAAACTAGCTGGCCCTCATAGTGATGTGGATGGAACAAGAGAATAAAGGCTCTGTGTGGACAAAGAAAAGGTGAGGGAACACTTCGCTAACGTAAATGAATTCAAGTCTCCAGGCTCAGATGAATTACATCGTAGGGTACTGAAGGAATTAGTAAATATATAGGGGAAGTTCCAGAAAATTGGAGAAGGATCCTTATCAGTCTTTTATGGTTTTGCAAACACACTGGCCTCGTTCATTCCTTATAAGGGGGAGTCTATTCCATAGCCTGGGGGCCATTACTGAGAAGGCCCTCTCCCGGGGGCCCACCCGCCTCACTGTTGAAGGCGGTGGGACAACCAGGAGGGCCTCCCCTCCTGATCTTAATGACTCTCCCCTGGAGGCCTAGAAACCGTATACTGCAGCCCACAATATTTCCTATGCATTAATCTGCTGTTCGCTCTATTAATTGATTTTATTTTATTTTTTTGAGGGAGGAGAGGAAAGGTGGAAGAAATATAATTTAGAATAGGTATTTCTAGTAGCAGGCAATTTTCCGGCCGATTTTCCAGTGGAGACTTGTCAGATGAGTGAAAATAATTTCTTAAGTGGTCAAGCCTCTTATGATAAAAGATGCTAAAGTATTCCTGCAGGATTCACTGCAATTTCATTGCTTTGAACTGCTCTAGGTGCTTTGCATCTTCAGTTTCGGTAATAGGTAAGAATGTTCTTAACCTCTCTGGTGGCCCGCAGAGAAAAAGAGGTATGGATGAAAGTGGACTTTCTTGCCACAAGTGACTAGAAAGGCATTGCCTGCTTACACCAATCGGCCTCCTCAAGAGTGGCAGGCGACCTCACGTGGTTGCAGGGGGCTGGTAATGACTGAGCTGAATTACCAGGAGGTGGTCAAGCAGGAGGAGGAGAAGGGAAAGAAGAGCTGGCTTTTCTGCACTGCTTTTCTCACTCATTTAGGGAGACTCAAAGCGGCTGACAAACCTTCTATTCTTCTCCCCAAAACAGAACACCCTGTGAGGTTGGTGGGGTTGCGAGAGATCAGATGAGAGCTGTGACTGGCTCAAGGTCACCCAGCTGGCTTAGTAGAGGAGGAAGAAGAGTTGGCTTTTCTACCCCGTTTTTCTCACCCATTTAAGGAGACTCAAAGCGGCTGACAAACCTTTTGTTCTTCTCCCCCTGCCCCCAGACACCCTGTGAGTTTGATGTGGTTGTGAGAGATCAGAAGGGAGCTGTGACTAGCCCAAGGTCACCCAGCTGGCTTTATGGAGGTGTGCAGAATCAAACCCAGTATTCCCAGATAATAGTCTGGCTCCCTAACCACTAGACCAAACTGCTGCAATGGCTTAGCCTGACACTGTGCTCTAGGGCAGTGGTACTCAGACATGGGTCTCCAGGTGTTGCTGAACTACCACTCCCATCATTCCTTGCTGTGATATAGAGGTTTGATTTGATACCAAGAGACTACGGCTCTCAGTGGTTAAAGAAGCAATTGTGATTGTTTCTGCTCAAGTATTTCAGCCTGGTACACATCAACCTCGATCAGAGAGCAGAGTGGCTTCATATTCATTCATTTATCTGAATTTTCACCACCACCCCTACCCAGAGGCTTCAGGATGGATTACATTAAAAACCTGTGAATGTATAAAATAAACTTATTAAAACCATAACTGTGTCTGAATGTGGTGAGGAATACTGTTCCTTTACCTAGCCAAAGGCCAGGGCAAAGAGATAAATGGTGGGTGGCATTCCCAGTGATACATATTTGGATTTTAACAGGATTCTGCAGTGAATCCTGTTAAAATCTGAACAGGGATTCTCCGGATTATTGGACATATAGTCTGCAGAAGTGTGAAATCCCATCAGGATGTTGGACTCTCGAACCAGATTCAGGCCGGACCAAAGAGCCGGTGGAAACGCACCCTTTGTCTTGCTAGAATATAAACAGATTAATCTCCAGCCTTTCCTCCTGAAAGTACTGGTTCTTCCCCCAGTTCCTGGATCTCCAACTTTCTCAGAAACCTGTTCCACCCAAGCTTGGTGCCTGTAGCAAATAATTAACAGCTGCACTAATTAGTAAAGGAACGAAGACACTGCTATTGCTCCAGTTCAGGGGAAAATAAACATAAAACTTACCATTTTATTACAGAAAGGCCCATTACAAAATTGTACACAAAACAAAGGATGCAGCCTTTTCTCTACTCATAAATCAGGATCTTGTGATGCCCAGAAGACTCACCAAGGCTGTTTGGGTAGAAATCTCCCGTGATGCTTCATCAGCTTTGTAAAGTAATGCTCTTAATTATATAAAGTGGTGTCCGGTGCTCGAGCAGGAGGGGTTGCATTTCAGTGGTAATGCAAGCAGTCTGGAAATTAGAGGATTGCCAGTTCGATCCCCAGCTTCTTCTTGGAAGCAGCCAATGGAAAACCACTTCTGTACCTCTGCCAAGAAAACTGCATGGAGGAACCCATGGAGTCTGGGAATGGCTGTAGCTCAGTGGTAGAGCCAATCGCCTGGAAAGCAGCAGAGGGTTGTTGGTTTGACCCCCAGCCTGTCCCCAGAAGTGGGTCATTGGAAGCCACTATGGTATCTCTGCCAAGGAAACTGCATAGAGGTGCCTAGGGAGTTGACCAGGAGTTAACCATGACTTGGTTGTACCCATCACCACTGCTTGTGGACTTCCCAGGAATACCCAGAATGCTTGTGTGATGGCTCATTGGTGCTCTTTCAAGTTCACCATGAAGCAGCAAATCTCTCTTTGTTCCAAGCTGTTCTGGACTGGATTAAATAAAGATTGGTGACCATGTTGGAACATCAAAAGATGGTGTGGTGTTTGCTGCCACTGGAAGCATATATAAGTAGGACCATCAATTTCCATAGATCCAACTTTCTCTAGGGGATCCAGTTACCAAAGAAGCTGAAAAACCAGCTTTTGCAGCACATCTGACTTGGCTTCCATCTGACTTGTACACTTATTGTACATGGGGGAGACCGGCAGGATGCCTCTGGGGCCATTTGCTGGGGTTCAAGAGCAGGTGAAGGGTTTGCCTTGGTCTTCTGCTTGAGAGGCCCAGAAGCAATTGGTGGGCCACTGTGTGGGGTGGGATGCTGTACTAGATGGGCTGTGGTTTGATCCAGAGGGCTCCTCTTATTGTGCATGATTTTGATGTCAGCCTGCCCTGCCCAGGATGCCCATCTTTTTTTTACTGCCATGGGTCCTGCATACACAGGCTGATCTCTACTTCCTGTGCTGCTAGCTTGTGTGTTAAGCAGTGAGCGAAGAAGACTTGAGACGCGAAATGTACAATGACAATTCAATTAGCACTAGGATGTATGCAAAATAAATACATTGACCCTTTCCCAGCGCAGCGATAGGTGAAAAAGAATGCCAGCTAGTAAAGCTGAGCTAATTAACAACTGGCGGGAGACATGGTGCCCTTTCCACAGCGATGTATGTGCCAAGGAAACTCTGGGTTGCGAGAAATGTTGGGTAGGATATTTCAAAATTGCAATTTACAGATGTCCAAATGCTATTGTGTTTTAAACTATCTTGAATCATGGGCCGAATGAACGATCACTAACTTCAATATCAGAGAAATAACCATGTTAGTTTAATTTGACAAGTCCAGCACGGTAGTTATTAGCACTTGGAGACTAGCAGGAGAAGGGTTGGTGGCAGGAGCTTTCATAGACACATCTACTTCTTCAGACGCTAGGGGTCCCAATGGGTATGTCTACTTCTTCACATGCTAGGGGACCCAACTTGGAGACTAGCAGGAGAAGGGTTGGTGGCATGAGCTTTCGTAGACACGTCTACTTCTTCAGACGCTAGGGGACCCAATGGGTATGTCTACTTCTTCACATGCTAGGGGACCCAACTTGGAGACTAACAGGAGAAGGGTTGGTGGCATGAGCTTTCGTAGACACGTCTACTTCTTCAGACGCTAGGGGACCCAATGGGTATGTCCTTCACATGCTAGGGGACCCAACTTGGAGACTAACAGGAGAAGGGTTGGTGGCATGAGCTTTCGTGGACACGTCTACTTCTTCAGACGCTAGGGGACCCAATGGGTATGTCCTTCACATGCTAGGGGACCCAACTTGGAGACTAACAGGAGAAGGGTTGGTGGCATGAGCTTTCGTAGACACGTCTACCTCTTCAGACGCTAGGGGACCCAAAGGGTATGTCTACTTCTTCACATGCTAGGGGACCCAACTTGGAGACTAACAGGAGAAGGGTTGGTGGCATGAGCTTTCGTGGACACGTCTACTTCTTCAGACGCTAGGGGACCCAATGGGTATGTCCTTCACATGCTAGGGGACCCAACTTGGAGACTAACAGGAGAAGGGTTGGTGGCATGAGCTTTCGTAGACACGTCTACCTCTTCAGACGCTAGGGGACCCAAAGGGTATGTCTACTTCTTCACATGCTAGGGGACCCAACTTGGAGACTAACAGGAGAAGGGTTGGTGGCATGAGCTTTCGTAGACACGTCTACTTCTTCAGACGCTAGGGGACCCAATGGGTATGTCTACTTCTTCACATGCTAGGGGACCCAACTTGGAGACTAACAGGAGAAGGGTTGGTGGCATGAGCTTTCATAGACATGTCTGCTTTCATAGACACATCTACATCTGAAGAAGTAGATATATCTACAGAAGCTCATGCCACCAACGCTTCTCCTGTTAGTCTCCAAGTCCTACTAACTACCTTGCTGGATTGCTAACTTGTGAGCTTAAAAGCTCTTGCATATCCCTTGAACCATGAAGAAGAAAGCCATTCAGGGTCTGCAGCTCTCTCTAGCACCTGAACTTCAACATCTGTAATTGCATGACTGGGGCTGGAACCAGAATGATGGGAAATGTAGTTCAAGGACACCGGAAGGGCTGTGGGTTGGGTTGGTTATAAGCCGTGATTGCTCTTTTTCTGGCCAGGGCATGGAAAGGGTCAGTAATTTTTTTGAAATGATAAAATCAAGGGGAGAAATGCAGGTTTTCGTCTCACTTTCTGCTCCTTGTTTTAGGTTATTTTCCTGCAAACTTCATAGGCAGCTGTGCCTCCACTTAGGCTGTGGTCACACCTAAGGTTTAATCCAGCTTCAGTCCACTTTCAGAGTGAGACCATACATCACCAAAGTACCAGCTGTTTTCTTTCAGTGTTAAATAATTGAGAAAAGTTACCTTTGGGATAGATAATGTGGAAAGAAAATTACTGGCCACTTTGCTGATGTGTTCTCTCGCTCTGAAGGTGGACTGAAGCTGGATTAAATCCTAGGTGTGACCGCAGCCTTAAAAGTGGTAATATGCAGTGCTATGCAAGGTATTTCTTTTTGAAAGAGTTTGTGAGATGCCATCATTGATTTATCATGCATCTCTTTCCGCAGCTGTAGTTTTACGTGCTCCAAGGTGGCACAAAGCCATAATTAGATCAAGATCACAGCACGTGCTTCCAAACTCTTGTCAGTGTGAGGTTTGCCTTTTAAAAATAACAAGGGCCTATTCTCTTTTTCTGAGCAGTGCTTTTAAAAAGTGAGCAGTCCTAAAACTGCTGCTACCGTCTCAAGTGAAAGATTCAAGTTTCCTCATTTAAATGTCTTTGGGCCAGGGTTGGTGGGCGAGATTCTGGGGAAATTGGTCAATGAATAGTTTATCACAGCAAAAGCCAAGGGTGCTGAGATACATGCGTGTAGATGTGTGTCTGAGTCCACACATCTAGATTTTAATCCAGCTTCAGTCCACTTTCAGAATGAGAGAACACATCACCAAAGTGACCAGTAATTTTCTTCCCACCTTATCTATCCCAAAGGTGAATTTTCTGTGTTGTTTAACACTGAAAGAAAACAGCCTGTCACTATGCTGATGTATTCTTGCACTCCCAACGTGGATTGAAGCTGGATTAAACTCTACGTGTGACCACAGCCCTAGAGGTGGTACCTTCTCTTACTAATCGATAAACCCACCATCCATCTATGAATCTGTCTAATCCCCTCTTAAAGCTATCCAGGCTGGTTGGTGTCACCATCCCATAATGCCAATTCATGAGATTTCCATTCCACTAACTTGTAAATTTGATTGAATTCAGACATTCAAATTCAAATCAAATGTCTCTAAATTTGAATTTAACATTCAAATGGACTTTTGAATCTTTTGAATTATTCATATGAATTATTCGGATATTTGTATTTGTACATATCTGTATGAATGAATGAATAAACTTTATTGATTAGTCGCTTGACCATATCAAGTATCAAGTGTACAAAGATAACACCATAGAAGAATAAAATCAGTATAAACAAGAGTAAGATCAGGTCTGTCCATATGTTATTGTTACATATCCTCATCGCCCTTACAAGGCATCCATTAGACTCAATGAAAAGTTTCCTGAGCCGGGCTGCCTTAAGCAAGTACAAAGCTACCTTGTATGTTGCCTGAGCGTTCTCTCCCTGCAAAAGGTAGTTCACTGTTTGCTCTGCATTCCAAAATGCCACATTTTGCAGAAGGGGATCCAGACATGCTGTTCTTAATTGAGAGTACAAGGGGCAGGTAAACAAAGGGTGTGTGAGGTTTTCAGCCTCTGTTGCCCCACAGATGCACAGTCTGTCTTCATAAGGTATCTGAAGGTATCTACCATACTTCATCACGGAGTCAGTCAATTCAAATTGTGCATAAGTGAGTCGCTGTCTCAACGGATGGGGCATCTTATAAACCAGGTATTTTTCAATTCGGAAAATAGATTTCGTACGTGCCAACCATTTTAATGATTTTATGTTGCAAAGGCATATCTGTATGGTATTACATACGTATCCGTATGTATCTTATTGGTATCCTGACGCATTTGTACAGATTCATACGGGATGAAAAGGAGATGCATACAGACACATACGAAGGATGTTAACATTCGTATCTTCGAATACGAATTGAAAATTCATATGAATAGATTAGAATGTATTCGATTTGAATCAGATGTGAATGCATTGGAATTTTAAACATTTGATTCGTGAGCCAGTTTGGTCTAGTGGTTAGGGAGCTGGACTTTTATCTGGGAATACCAGGTTCGATTCCACCTTCCCCCATGAAGCCAGCTGGGTGACCTTGGGCTAGTCATGGCTCTCTGCTGAGCTCTCACAGCCCCACCTACCTCACAGGGTGTCTGTTGTGGGGAGAAGAACTGTCTGGAATTTCCAATACAGTCCTGGGTCTGGGAGAACTGTAAGTATTAACTCATGTCTGGAGGCATCCGAAGATAGGATATTGTTTCCAAAGAACCTGATTTGGAGGGCTGTCGTTGGATTTCAAGGCAAGACTATCTGCAAATACTAAAACTTAATGGGATGAGGAAGATAATTTTCTACATGCCGGACTCGTTTCCACTCATCATAACCACGTTGATTGGATGCAGACTTAGTTCAATGCAAGCAAAAGATTGTGTTGAAGAATGCATTTCAGAAAACAAATAATCGCATGTCCTCTCCCCACCCGTCTTGACACAATTTTAAGAGACTACTTCTTATCTCATAGACTGGGAAGATTATAAACTGTGCAGCCAACTGAAATGATTCAAGCACATTCGGTTTGGTTAATAATCACAGCCCCACAAAATACTCTGTACATAAAAACCAGGGAATCAATTTTCCTCAGGCAGAGGGAAAGGGGCGTGGGGTGGGGGGGGGGGAGAGAGGAGGGAAATAAAAGAAATGGTGAAATAAAAGAACATTAAATGATCATTTGACTCGATAACTGCAGCTTACTTTGTGTTATTACTGTCAACTTCCTGGGACATAATGGGATTAATGGAGGACGGATTCATGGTTAAGAACTGCTTAGGCAGCATTAAACGAAGGCACTGTCTATTTTGGCAGGGACTATCTTAAGAACTTTGCATGGAATCCTGAATAGAGAAGGGATTTCCCAGGACCTGGATTGTCCAGTCTCTGACTAATAGCCATCCACCTGTCCAGCATTGCGGGTACGATCCTCAGTCTCTCTCCAGATAAAAGGGGAATCTAATATTTTCCAAAGAAATCTCTCGAACCATAAGATGCCATTGCTCTCCCCCCCCCCCCATACCTGTGTTTGCAATTTAAAATGAACGAGTTGAGTGTTTCAGTACTTCAGGTTAAATCCAGCTTCCATTCACCTTCAAAACAAGAGAACGTATCAGCAAAATGACTAGTAATTTTCTTTCCACATTAATGATCCCCAAAGGTGAATTTTCTGAGTTATTTAATACTGAAAACAAAAACAGCTTGGCGCTTTGGTGATGTATTCACTCTGAAAGTGGACGGAAGCTGGATTAAACCTTAAGTGTGCTGATGGGTGACAGTGAGAAATCCAGGGGTGCAGAAAACTTAGCTCTTCTCTTTTGCTGCTTCTTAATACCATATACTTCTTTCCCAGCCTGTCAGAATCCCCAGTTCCTTACCTGAACAAATACCAGGCCTCTCCCACTGCACTCAGCACCTTTCTGATCTGTATGAAGTAATTCCTGCATCCTTTCCAGTTAGCCCCAATGGACCAACATGCTGGATTATTAGCACAGCAGATAGATGGACTCTTCCAAGGTCCCATTGACTTATAGCAGAAGACTAGACACCTTCTCTGATGTCCCACTGACTTACACTTGTAGACTAACTGGCCCTTTCTGCCCTGGGCCTATATCCTAGGATAGTGACCTGCTGTCCACATGCTGGTCCTGCTATGGTTTGGCCCAGCATGCAGAAGGCTGTTCCAGGATATAATGGGTGAATCCCCACAGCAAGCTTACTTCGCTTTCCCTAAACCGAAATAATAGAACTGGATGCAAACGCGAATTTGCCTGTTCCCATTACTTTTAACTTGATCGTGTTCGATCCGGATTCTGAGGATCGTATGTGGCGTACGTGACTCAAGGGGGGACTCAAGTGGCTACTTTTTAAAAGCCACTTTGCAGGGCTGCCCTGCCCTCTTCCTCCTGGTATGGACGTGCCACCCATAACAGACCCCTTCACGGAGCCTGGCTGGGTGGCTGCCACTTGCCTGGATGGATGAAAAACAGGCACCAGCAGCCAGCGATTCTTTCCCCTCCTCTCCCCATTTCCCAGGGCACACAGCAGCAGCAGCAGCAACTCAAACCCCCTTCACAGCCACAACCTTTAAAACAGAACCTCCAGGGCTTTCCTTTCCTTTCCCTTTTTTAAAGGTCAGAACTTTCAAAGAGCTAGAATTGCGCAAAATGGCAACATTGTTATTAAGGTGTGAAGTGGCTAGATTGCTACAGTGTAGCTTTAAGGACTGGATTTTTATAGTGGCTGTTTTGAGGGTGGATTTTTTCAATGAAATCACTATCTTTGGAAGCAAGCTATTGGGGAGGGAAACCCTAAACATGGATTCTCATCCCTTAACAGGGTATGGTCCCCACAGTAAAAAATGTAAAAGGTTTCAAGCACACGATCTGGAGTGAGACCTGTTGAAATCACGATTGAGATTCACCACGCTTTGGGGTGGTTTAACACGGAGAAAGTGTGTTAAGCCAAACTGCCGTGCAGACTCCGAGGATTGAAAACGTTTTGAATCTGAGATAAGGTTGCCATGAAGACACGGCCAATGTGGAATATAAGGTGGCATAAGGCCTGTTCCAGGAAGTGTTGACTTCCATTGACAAGTGTGAACGCAGCCTCTCCTGTCTAAATTTTAATCCAGCTTCAGTCCAATTTCAGCCTGACAGGACACATCAGCAAAGTGACAAGCTGTTTTCTTATGGCAGTATCCAACTCAGAAAATGCACCTTTGGTTGGATCGAGTGAAAATGACCATGTGCTCTGCTGATGTGTTCTTTCACTCTGAAACTGGATTAAAATTTGGGTGTGAGCACAGCCGGAATCTCTCTGTTGTGACATCATTGCCTTGTAGTAGCAGACTGTAAATTCACAATTTCCCTAACACCTGGTTTTCCAGAGACAGTGATTCCTTGCACTGTGCAACGTTGGCTGTGGTCACACTTCAGGTTTAATCCAGCTTCGGTCCACTTTCAGAGGGAAAGAATACATCAGCAAAGGGCCAAGCTGTTTTTGTTTTCAGTATTAAATAACTCAGAAAATTCACTTTTGGGATAGATCAAGTGGAAAGGAAATTACTGGTCACTTTGCTGATGGGTTCTCTCGCTCTGAAGCTGGATTAACCTTAGGTGCGACAAGCGTGTCATCACGATATACAAAGGATAGCTGTGCTACATAGTTTCTGAAAGCTCCCTTCATTGAATAAATAAGCTATTGACAGATACTTAGAAGGCAGTCGATAGCAGTTAGCATTGATTTTCGACTGCTGAACAACCCTTCCCGTCTCCTCCCAGCCCAGGTCTCTCTGGCCCATTTAACAAACCTGTTTTCCCCCTTTCTCTTGCTGCCTCCTCGGCTTTTCTGTGCTCACAGTGATAGCCTGATGTCATCTTCTGTGGCCGCCAGTTAAAACAAAGACTTTGTACTCTGTAGACCAGACCGAAGCTGGGATCAAATCCAAGAAAATCCTGAAGCCAAGATGAATAATGTTGTAGAAGGCGCTCTAAGCTTAAAACTCTGGGCATGCCTCCATTGCAATGTGTGTAAAGTTTGCCCAGAGATTTTATCTGCACTTCCAATCCCTTTTTTGTGTATGTTTGGTTAGGGTTTTTTTTTTCCTTTTGGTGTGTATTAGGGATGTGAAGAAGTTTTTTTGACGTTCTATTGAGTCTATTCGAATAATCAAAAATTCAATTCGATTTGAATAATTTAATTTTTGTTATTTCAGTAATCTCAGTTTTGTTTATTTGTATTCTTTGTTCTATTTTTAATTTTTTCAGCTTGTACACCTATAGCACTTGATTATAATAATAATAATAATAATAATAATAATAATAATAATAATAATAATAATAATAATAATAATAATAATAATAATAATAATAATAATAATACAAAATCCAGCATAGTCATCTCGTTTGCTGTGTGTAACTGCTGCTTTTACATAATAATAATAATAATAACCGCCGCAGTCCTTTTTATCCTAGGCGACGACCGAGCCAGTATAGACTTCTTTTTTGTTTGTGTCTCCATTGTGATAAATGGGTTGGGTGCACTTAGTCTGGCTCCTCTGCTTCGACCACTCCGGCATGGTTGAACCTGCCAGTAGTTTGCACTACCGCCGGCCCAGCTCTCAGCTTCATTGGAGCACTCAAGCCCCACCGCCACGACAAGGCCACACCCATCGGGGGGATAATAATAATAATAATGGGAGGAGGAATTTCAGTAGCTGCTACCTGCTCGATGGGAGATCTCAGCTTCATTTCACTCTTCTAGGCAACCATTAAATTGTGCAGGAATTTTGCAGTTCTATGCACCCATTGAAGGAGGAGGAGGAAGAGGCAAAGGAGAAGAAGAGCTGGGTTTTCTACCCTGCTCTTCTCACCCATTTAAGTGACTGACAAACCTTCTGTTCTTCCCACACCAGACACCCGGTGACATAGCTGGGGCACTGAGAGCTCAGAAAGAGAGCTGTGACTAGCCCAAGGTCACCCAGCTGGCTTTGTGTAAGAAGAGTTTGCTTTTCTACCCCGCTTTTCTCACCCACTCAAAGCTGCTGACAAACTGTTCTCTCCTCAACAGACACACTGTGAGGTTGGTGGGGCTGTGATTGTTCAGAAGACAGCTGTGGCTTGCCGAAGGTCACCCAGCTGACTTCGTGGAGGAGTGCGGAATCAAACCTGATATTCCCAGACAAGATTCTGGCTCCCTATCTACTAGACCAAACTGGCTTATGAAAGGCGCAAGAGTTCTGTCATTCCCATTTTTGTATGAATATGAAAGGTTCAGGAGCCCTGGATTTTGGTCTTCTATGCACTATTGAAGGTATAAGAGTTCTATAGTGCCACCTTCTATGTAACAGTCAAAGATGCAGAAGTCTTGTCCTCTTTTCCATCTGGCTTTCAGGTTCCTTCTCAAAGCTTTAGTTAAGCCCTTTGTGTATGTATGCAATATTTTAAATATGCTTTAGCTTATTCTGTGCATTGTATCTTTCTGTTGTTTTGACTTGCCCTGGAACTTATGAAAGTTGGAATGTAAATTCTTATATAAAATAAACTATATATTGTTGTCTTAAGGAAACAAACCCTAAATTCTCTCTCTGCTTCCCTATTCTTCCTTTGTTCAAAAAAGGCATGTTTACAAATTCTCAGTCATTGCTAGATTCGGCAACTGTCTACTACACTTGGGCCGTGTCTTCACGGCAACCTTATCTCTGATTCAAAACGTTTTCAGTCCTCGGAGTCCGCACGGCAGTTTGGCTTAACACCCTTTCCCCGTGTTAAACCACCCCAAAGCGTGGTGAATCTCAATCCTGATTTCAACAGGTCTCGCTCCGGATCGTGCACTTGCAACGTTTTACATTTTTTACTGTGTGGACAGTACCGTTTTAAGGGATGAGCATCCATGTTTAGGGTTTCCCTCTCCCAATAGCTTGCTTCCAAAGACAGTGATTTCGTTGAAAAAATCCACTTCACAGCGATCGCTACGCTGTAGCGATGGAACTACTTCATACCTTGATGGTTGGAATAACAATGTTGCAATTTTGCGCAATTCTAAAAGATCTGACTTTAGAAAGGGAAAGGAAGGGAGGAAAGCAGCTGAATGTGAATGTTTAAAGCAAAAGGGCTTTAGTTGCTGCTGCTGCTGTGTGCCCTGAGCGATGGGGAGAGGAGGGGAAAGAATCGCTGGCTGGCTGCCCGCTGCCATTTTTCCTCCATCCATGGAAGCGGCAGCCACCCAGCCACCCAGTTAGGCTCGGTGAAGGGGTCCCTTATGGGTGGCGTGTTCATGCCAGGAGAAAGAGGGCAGGGCAGCCCAGAAAAGCGGCTTTTAAAAAGTAGCCACTTGAGTCCCACCTTGAGTCACGTACCCCACGTACGATCCTCAGAATCCGGATCCAACGCAATTAAGTTAAAAGTAATGGGAACATGCAAATTCGCATTTGCATCCGGTTCTATTATTTCGGTTTAGGGAAAGCGAAATAAGCTTGCTGTGGGGATTTGCCCTTGTAGTAGAAAAGTTTCCATACTTTGGGCTAACAGAAAAGTTATTTGCCTTTAACAGCAAAATATATTGGGCCAGGCATCAATATTTTTCTTCTGTGTGTTGGAGCATGAGATACAGACCTATAACTAGAATGCAAGATATCCAGCATGCTCGCCATTTGTCCTAGGTCATTGACTTACCATGGACAATCAGACAGGTTTTTTTGTTCAGTCATCCCTTTAATAAAAGGTGTTCCATCCTCAGACACACACACACAAAAGTATCCTAAATAACTAACTATACGGCTGAGAATCTACTTTTATTTTGCTACACTGCAGCCTACATTCACATCCAAGTCAGGCAACGCCTACCCTGACTACAATTGGACACTCAGCAGGAAATTTCCTCCTCTTTGCTTATGCAGTTCAACTTTTCTGAAACTTCAAGCTGGGATAAGGGGCAAAAGTCTGTCATTACAGACTCAAATTTGCCTAGAGGGCACCTCTTTAAACATGCTGATTGCACCCATAGGCAGCAAATGCCAAAGCACCTTTTAAAAAATCCTAAATTTATAAAAACTCTGATTCTCCTCTCTTCCTTTGCTGTGCTTGTGACGTTATATGTCTCGTTGCCATTTCCCTCTTCCCTCCTGCCCTAGCCCTCAATCACACTTAAACTGAGAATGATGCCTTTTGTCAGTTACAAGGTGTCTGGCATTACAGGGAAAGTGTGCTTTGTGTTAATGGTAGTAACTGTCAGATGGCGTCACAAAGAGAGACAACTCAATTTCACAAGGAAATAATTGATGTTACCCCCTTGACCCAAAGTAGGCAGCAACAGCTTTCTCTGAAAACAGAAAGAAGTAGGATGGAGTGTGTGAGCCTCATAAAAAAATGATGCAGGATTAAAATAGAATAACATATAAAAAGACAAAAGCAGATGGGCCTTAGAGCTAATCAGGGCAGGCCTCCGGCATTGGCGGACTGCGATAAAGGCTAAGATGGTGCCTGAGTCAAGCAAGCAATTGAGTGCAGACAGGATTCTGGTGGAGGACAGCTTCCCACATCGTGGTGGCAACAGTCATCCAGCGGGTCACACATGGAGTACAGAGTGGATGGTTCTTGTCGTCACCTGCCCTGGGAGCTTTGGGTATAAGGTGGGATAAAATACATATATGAATAAATGAAGAGCATTTAGCCAGCAAGGCATGTGGCACTTACAGGCAAGCAGGGAAGCTGGCTGTGCTGGTGGTTCCTGTCGTAAAAGACCAGTAGCACCCTCCATAAAATGGCGGTGTGCTGTCTGCTCACATGCCACTGCTCCCAGCTATGCAGACATCACGTTCTGGATATCTCCTTTGCGTGGAGCAGGTCTCCAGATCAGATGGCAGCATTTTCCTGGCAGAAGGCAGTAGCAAACTGTTGGTGCGTCATTGCCAAGAAAACTACATGGAGGCATCCATATAGGCATCAGGAGTTGGGGTGGGCTTGGGAATTGTGACCTTTAAAGTTTGGTCTTGTGGTTAGGGAGCCTGACTCTTATCTGGGAATACTGGGTTTGATTCTCCACTCCTCCATGAAGCCAGCTGGGTGACCTTGGCCTAGTCACAGCTCTCTTTCTGAGAAGAGATGGTTCCCAAAGCTAGTTTGGTCTAGTGGTTAGGGAGCCAGATTCTTTTCTGGGAATACCGGGTTTGGTTCCGCACTCCCCCATGAAGCCAGATCAATGACCTTGGGCTAGTCACAGCGCTCTTCTGAGCTCTCACAGCCCCACCTGCCTCACAGGGTGTCTGTTGTGGGGAGAAGAACAGAATGTTTGTCAGCTGCTTGGAGTCACCTTAAGGGTGAAAGAAGCAGAATATAAAAGCTGCCTTCCTCCTCCTCCTCCTCCATCATCATCATCATTTTGCGCTACGGCACCAAGGGCTTTCCTCTCTAAAGCCTGGTCTCTACTGGCATCGTAGTTCAGGGTCCAAGGATAGTGGAAGATACCTGTGAATGGGTTTCATCATGTCTTATCCAGTTCCTTTCCCCACTGCTGTGCTGCTGTTGGTTGTGACGTCTGCACCACTAATCAATAAATCAAGGATGAGTGTAGGGAAGGATCAGCTCCTATTCCAAGGACAGCCTTGCTTTATTTTGTCATATGAAGTCATGTTAAAGGATGCCCCTGTCGGCTCGCCGGATTCTGTGTCCGTTGAACAGGCACACGCAGGAATTTTGCAACAGAGGCAAAACAAAGTGACACATGTTTCTCTGCAATGAAGATTTATTTAGCCTGAGGTCAGAAGTTCAGTTCAGAAAGCTTGTGGAAGGGCCGCTGTCCCGGTGAGGTTTAAAACGACTACTCATTTGTGGTGAAATGTGTGCTGCTGACCTGGGGGGGGGGGGAATGACCAAAGTCCAAATTGTGCAGCCCACCAGATGCGCAGTTGATCTGACAGTGTTAATGTATCTCCTCAGCGCACTCTCTGGCAGAAGAACTTCAAAGGCTCAAGGGTTCAAAGTCACGTCAGCCCTTTCATTAGCATCCGTCAGAAGTGGAAGCTGCTCTTCAAGAATGCACAGATCTATATGGGAAGAGCGATCGTGTTGTAGAGATGGGCACTAATTTTGTTTTGTACTTGATTTCTATTGAGTCAAATGCAAGAAAATGTGTATTCATTCAAAGAAATTCCCTTTGAATTTGATTTGAATTTGATACGAATGTTCGATATGAATTTGATTAGAATGTTTGATACAAGTCCCATACGTATCTGCTACCTACCCACTCTGAACACATCAAATCCTCCCTGAATCTGCTTTCAATCCACTCTCAGTCCATTACAGCACTCTGGATCCATTGCAGATATGACTGGCACAGCTGCTTTCCTACGTCCCCAGGTTCACAAATGTAATGAATATTCGTATGGATGTTCCAAAGCATTTGATTCAAATTTGAGGCCCGGTTCCCATTACAATCTTAAAACGGTTTTCCTAAACTTAAATAATAGAACCGGATGCTAACATGAATTTGCCTTTTCCTATTACTTTCAACTTAATTCCGTTCGATCCGGATTCTGAGGATCGTACGTGGCGTACGTGACTCAAGGGGGGACTCAAGTGGCTACTTTCTAAAAGCCGCTTTTTGGGGCTGCCCTGCCCTCTTCCTCCTGGTGTGAACACACCACCCATAAGGGACCCCTTCACGGAGCCTAGCTGGGTGGCTGCCACTTGCCTGGATGGATGAAAAACAGGCACCGGGCAGCCAGCGATTCTTTCCCCTCCTCTCCCCATTGCCCAGGGCACACAGCAG
Organism: Aspidoscelis tigris stejnegeri; assembly: GCA_023333525.1. Taxonomy (NCBI): domain Eukaryota; kingdom Metazoa; phylum Chordata; class Lepidosauria; order Squamata; family Teiidae; genus Aspidoscelis; species Aspidoscelis tigris. The sequence continues at coordinate 1,742,420 of JALMGA010000022.1, read as the reverse complement.
CAGTGGCAACTCAAGCCCCCTTCACCTGCTCACATCCACAGACACAGCCCTAAGAATTCACACATCTCACCAAAACTTCAGCTGCTTTCCTCCCTTTTCCCTTTCTAAAGGTCAGAACTTTCAAAGAGCCAGAATTGCGAAGAATTGCAACATTGTTATCAGGTGTGAAGTGGGTGGATTGTTACAGTGTAATGGCTGCTTATGGGGTGGATTTTTACAGTAAAATCACTATCTTTGGAAGCAAGCTATTGGGGGAGGGAAACCCTAAACATGCATTCTCATCCCACTAAAACTGTACCGTTCCCACAGCAAGAAATGTAAAATGTTTCAAATGCACGAACCGAAGTGAGACCTGTTGAAATGAGTGTTAACATTTACAACACTTTGGGGTGATTTAATATGCAGAAAGCGTATTAAGCCAACCTGACGTGGGGACTGCAAGGATCGAAACCGTTTCGAAACCGTTTTAAGCTTGTAATGGGAACACGGCCTGAGCATCAGTCTTTGAATGTGCCAACATTTGTTTTGAATACGAATGTCCAAATTCAGCCTGGTTTGTATGAATTTCGAATGTTACAAATACTCGTACTTCTAGGGGGCTGAACCTGCAACTCTTTGCTTTCCAGGCACTTCTATTTTCTTACCCTTGCTTCTGATTATCCTGCTGCTCAAATGCACTCATTTCTCCAGTTGCCCTGAAATGGCCAGATGCCAAGCGAGATCTGGCTCCATCCCCTCTGCACGGGATTAAAGAGCCATTGAGTTGTCAGGGTCCCTGTTTCCTTTCTCTGTTTTTGTGTCTGTACGACTATAACCTATTGTTTGCCAACACCCTTGAGAGTCACTTGATTGAAAGGTGGGGTATAAATCTTCCATGGAAAGGAATTTGTCATGTTTATGCTGTAATATATCAGCCATTTCCTGAGGTTGTGCAGTACCTTGGATGAAGCTCTTGGCTCAGGCTTGCATCAGTGGAAATATTGGCTGGAAGAGGCACAGGAAAGGGTCTGAGCATTGGTTGATAAATAAAAACCTTGTCATGCTTTGGCCAATTCTTATAGCTGTAGAGCAGTGGTTCTCAACCTTCCTAATGCTGCGACCCCTTAATGGAGTTCCCCATTTTGTGGAGACCCCCAACCATGGGGGCGGAGCAGCTGGGAGCTGGGAGGGAAGGGTGGTAGGAGACTCGTCGTGACCCCTCTGAAAGGGTAATTCGACCCCCAAAGGGGTCCTGACCCCCAGGTTGAGAACCACTGCAGTAGTAAAATAAAATAAGTGAAAGTTGTCTTTGGAAAATGTAGGGTGTGTTTTTTATAAGACTCAGCCCTTTAAAGATCAGGAGAAGTTTTCAGCTCTTTTTCCCAAGAACCTAAGAGGCACCCTGCTGGATCAGGCCACAGCTGATCTAGTCCATTATCCTTTCTCACCCAGTGGCCCACGAACTGCTTCTGGGCATCTCAAGCAGAAGACAAAGGCAAAACCTTCACCTGCTCTTGACTTCCTGCCAATGGCCTTTAGAGGCTTGCTGCCTCTCTCTCCAACCTGAAGGTGGTACCCAAGCATAGAGTCTAGATCACAGTGAGGGCGATCAGTCAATGGAATAGGTTGCCACAGGAGGTAGTAAGCTCTCCTTCACTGGAGGTCTTCAAACAGAGGCTGGACCTACATCTGTCTGGGATGGTTTAGGAAATCCTGCATTGAGCAGGGGGTTGGACTGGATGGCCCTAGAGGTCCCTTCCAACTCTATGATTCTATGATCAGTTCTAGTAGCCGTTGTCTTCCATGAATTTGTCTAACTTAGTATTCATTAGAGATCCCTCTCCCCCACCCCAAAGTCTGTCTATCTTTATTCATCTTGATGGACCTAGACTTATAGAGAAGAGATATTCCCACCACTATTTATTAATAATTGGTCCTCGCTGTTTTTGCGTGTTTTTCCACTGTCAAAAAGTACCCATTTTTGCACCCATTTAGGACCCATTTGGGTGTGAGCCGGATGATCCCATTTCCACTACGGCACCCATTTGGGACTGGATTGTTTCCACTGCTATTGGGGAAATCCGGATCTAATGGGTACATTTTGGCCTTTAATGCAGATTTTCTGTAGACCCCATTAATGCACCCATTCCTTAGATCCGGATCTTCTTAGATCCGGATCTAAGGGCTGCAGTGGAAAAACACCCTTTATGCACTGGGATTAGGCTTAGAGTTGCACCTCCCATTAGCTCCAATTATCCAGAGACTGGTGCCCCATCTTTTTTATTTTACTTATTTAAGAAACATAAAATATATGCAATAACCTCAAGCACCACCCTTCTTGCCCTCTCTGCCGCCACCATTCCAAATGGGCACAGCAGCCTCCCCTTGCCTAGATTTCAGACCTCCCAGCTCCTTTGCTTTGGGCAAGCTGCTGAGATTTTAAATCATTATTACCATTCCAGGAGCAGCAGGTGCTCTTAACTCCCTGTTCTCAGACACAAGCACTTCCATAATTCTGAGATACGTCTCGTCATGCACCATGGAATATTCCAGGGCTGTTTGAAACACACACAGAGGAAGAGGGAGAGGGAGGGAGAGAAAGCTGCCTTAAACCTAGAGATATGCATGAATGTACTATAAATTCGAAATTCAATTGAATGTGGCCATTGATTCAAAATGTTCGAATGTACAGAAGCATAGGTATTACGTATGTATCTGTACGAATCTCATACATATCTACTACTTGCCTACTCCCAACTACGGTTAGTGAGTCAACTGAAACCTTTTTTGGACAGAGATGACCTGGCCACAGTTATCCATGCTCCAGGTTGGACTATTGCAATGCACTCTACATGGGGCTTCCCTTGAAGACAGTTTGAAAGTTGCAGCTGGTGCAAAATGCAGCCGCTAGAGTGCTGACTGGAACAACTAGCTGGACACATATCACGCCGGTTTTAAAAGAAGTGCACTGGCTGCCAATTCACTACCAAGCCCAATTCAATGTGCTAACTCTGACTTACAAGGCCCTAAACGACTTGGGCCCCAGATATCTAAAGGAGCGCCTTCTCCTATATCGGTGATGGCCAGCCTATGACATGCGTGTCACAGGTGACACGCCAAGCCCTTTTGGGTGACACACATGGTCACCCTGGCACCTGGTCGTATAGTGCTTGCTTGTTCTTGAAGTGTCTGAAATACCAACTTTCAGTTGAAGATTTAGCAACAAAAGTCACTAATGTAAAGAATTATTTGTTTTTGCTTTTAATAAAATACATACATCAAAAATATAACTTTTTTACTAGAGCCACAAATATCACAAAATTATGGATATTTCTAGATGTGACACAGCACCTGAGTTAAGCTAGGTTTTCTTGTGAATTTTGACACACCGAGCTCAAAAGGTTCGCCATCACTGTCCTATATCGACCTGCCCGCGTCTTAAGATCTGGTGGGGAGGCTCTCCTGGTTATCCCACCGCCGTCAGCAGCTAGGTGGGTGGGCACCCGTGAGAGGGCCTTCTCGGTAGTGGCCCCTAGGCTGTGGAATGGTCTCCCTCTAGAGGTGCGTCAGGCCCCTTCTCTACTTAGGTTCCGGAAGGTGGTGAAGACGTACCTCTTCACCCAGGCCTTTGGTTGAATGTTCCCTCCACCTCTCCCCACTGCAGACTCTACTGTTTTCTAAACTGTTTTTGTATTTTTTTAAAATTATTATTATTGTGTTGGACTTTTAAATTTTGTACTGCTTTTAGTATGTTATACAGTTTTGATATGTATATTTTAAATGTTGTGAGCCGCCCAGAGACCCTTGGGTATGGGGCGGGATATAAATATAAATAAATAAATAAATAAATAAATAAATAAATAAATATCTGTATGACTTCGTGCCAAAAACGGGAGGCATACGGTGTCATGGTCAGCCAGGAGGAGGACTCAGAGGATGAGGAGGACTCACTTCCTCAGGTACAGGAGGAACCTAAGGTGATGCCAGGACCTAGTTCTGACCCCCCAGCCCCATTGGAGCCTGGGGTTCAGCCCCTTTGTCAGAAACTATTGGTTTTCCTTAAGAGAAAGCTGCCGTATCTGACCCCTAGACCTTGAACACTTGGCTACCTTGACTTCGGACCGGACTGTTGCATTGCTCTCACAAACCCTGGACTTGGATTGTTTCTCGACTTCTCTCTCTGGACTACGTTTGCTGTGGTAAGGCTGGGCTGCTGGACCCCAGGCTCCAATGGGGCTGGGGGTCAGAACTGGGTCCTGGCATCACCTCAGGTTCCTCCTGTACCTGAGGAAGTGAGTCCTCCTCCTCCTCCTCCTCCTCCTCCTCCTCCTCCTCCTGGCTCACCATGACATACGGGATAAAACGGGACATGTACAAAATGCATACAGATACGTATAACACATACGAATGTTGTCAACATTCGTATCGTCAGATTCAAATCTAACGAGTTGAACAAACAAATTCAGATGCATTCGATTCGAATTGGATTTTGCTGCATTCAGATTCTAAACATTTGAACCGAATGGAATGTTTTGACATTCAATTCAACTCGAGTTCGAATGCAAAACAAAGACCGTTCGTGCACACCCCTACTTGGCCCAACATTGCAGCTAAGTGCATTGTTTTCTTTGAATCCCTGGAAGAAACAGATCAGCTAAGGAAGTGCACACATTGCAGTTCCACTCTTCAAGGATCTGTCTGTGCCTGTGGATGCCTTCCTTCCTTTGCTGCAGACGGCAACCTGCGAGCCTTGATTGTTTTGCCTTAATTATAGCATCTCAGTTGAAAACTTCAAAAGCTCTTTTCAAATGCCGTTGTGCATTATGATAATAGCTCCCTCTCCTCTCCTTGATTGCTATACTGGGCTTGGAACTGAGCTCTCTGGATCCTCTAAGGAGGAGGCAAAGAGCTTCTATCATTCTCCCATCCCAGTTTATATGGCTTTTTCTTTTATTTTCTATTTAGTGCTGCTGGACCTTTGGGGAGATCAGTTACTCTTCCCAGCCTGCCTCCCTTGATTGCTTTTCTGGCTCTGGGGTGGAAAGGCACAGCCTTCTTAAAAGCAGCTCAGTTCTAGAAGGCCAGTAGGCTTCTGGTGGTGTTATCCTTAGCTGATGAGCACGTGACAGAGAAGGTTTATTCAAAGACGTGGTCAGAAGGTGGGACTTTGGAGGAGGAGACAGGGGCAGGGTGGATGCAAGCTGCTGGGCATGGTTAGATTGGTGGTAGAGGAAGAAGAGTTGGCTTTTATACCCTGCTTTCCTCATCCATTTAAAGGGACTCATCCATTTAAGGCTGACAAAGTTCCTATTCTTCTCCCCACAACAGACACCCTACGAGGTTGGTGGGCCTGCGAGAGCTCAGAAGAGAGTTGTGACTTGCCCAGGGTCACCCAGCTGGCTTCATGAAGGAAGGAGAAGGGTCGGCTTTTCCACCCCACTTTTCTCACCCATTTAAGGGCACTCAAAGCAGCTGACAAACCTTCTGTTCTTCTCCCCACACCGGACACCCTGTGAGGTAGGTGGGGCTGTGAGAGCTCAGAAGAGAGCTGTGATTAGCCCAAGGTCACCCAGCTGGCTTCATGGAGGAGGGCAGAATCAAGCACAGTATTCCCAGATAAGAGTCCGGCTCCCTAACCACTAGACCAAACTGGCTCACATTGTCTTCCCAATGGGCACGAGGGAGAAGCATCCAATGTGCTCTTGTGGTCTCTGTGCTCCAGCTAGAAGATCGAAAAGCCTTCAGCCAGCCGTGATCCTTCTGGACGCCAATCATCTCCCAGTACCTAGAGATGACCTTGCTCTGCAGAAATGTTTTGCATCAAGTGATGTGCCCTCATCGTCTCCTCTTCTATCCTCTGACCTTCTCCTTAAAAAAATTAAAAACTTCAAAGAAAGAGACCCCAATGGGCATACTTTGTGTGCGTGTGTGTGTGTGTGTTTGTTTTTTTCTAGCAGGCAATCTCATGTTGTGCTGCCAGAGAAAGATCAAGGTGAAGCCCTTTGGAAGCTGTTCCATTTTTGAAACCTTAAGGTCAATGACATCCATCCTGTATGCAAACAGAAGACCTGACCTTTGGAAATGGAAGCTTGTCTGGGTCGCCCCTGTGCACTTGAACCGAGAGGTTGTTTAAATGCCACTGGGGTGTCGTGTCATTTACAACGTTGACTTAAAAAAATAAAAATAAAAATCAAGATTGCACATTGCAAGCCTCCATTCAGAACCCCTAATGAGGGTTTGGGGAAGTTTGCATGCAGAAATCTTTGTGGCATTTTCTTTGTGGGCCTCTGGAGAGCCCCGTGGAGATTTTCTCCTCTGCATGTTAAATTTTGCATTTTTCAATGCCTCGGTGTTGCTGTGCTTTGTACCTTGTAACCTTTCTTAAGCTGCCTTGAGGGCAGCTAGTTGCTAGAGATGGATATTTATATACGTCCATATGTGTCTGAGCGGATGTGTGTCTTTTTCTACCCAACCATAAGTAGAGGTTCCCCAGAAAGATGATGTGGTACAGATATAATGACCGTCGAGCTCCATTTTGGGCCTTTAATGCATAGAGGTAAACCGACCATACAAGGGCTGTGGTTAGACCTAAGGTCTAATCCAGCTTCAGTCCACTTTTCGAGTGGGAAAATACATCAGCAGTGACATCCTTAATTTCTCTATAGTTTCCTTGGTGGAGGAGGAGAGTGGTAGTAGTAGTAGTTGCCTTTTCTACCCCACTTTTCTCACGCATTTAAGGGGACTCAAAGTGGCTGAAAAAGCTTTTCTATTCTTCTCCCCACAACAGAATACCCTGTGAGGTAGGTGAGGGTGTGAGAGCTCAGAAGAGAGCTGTGACTAGCCCAAGGTCACCCAGCCAGCTTCATGGGGGAGGGCTGAATCGAACCCAGTATTCCCAGATAAGAGTCTGGCTCCCTAACCACTAGGCCAAACTGGCTTGCCAGCGCCCCTCAGTGGGAGATGGCAGAGATGAACCCTGTGAGCTTGCATTTCCCAAGCAGAGGGTCTATTCCTGCTTCTTCCCCAGATAATTTCTCTAATGCTTCTCCCAACAGTCATAACTTTGAAGCTTCCTTGGCTGTGGACAAAGCTAGGGTTTCTTAACATTGAAAATGCATACAAATTTGGACATCTGAATTTGAATCAAATGTTGGCACATTCGAAGATTGACATTCAAATTCAAATGGAATGTTTTGATACATTCGTACGAAGCTTTGTTACGGATCCACATGGGATTCTTAAGGGATTCGTGTCTAACATTCATACCTAATTAATTTGGAACATTCATATCCAATTTGAATCCTACCACATTTGATGGGATTTATTTGAACAAATATAAATTTTCTTGCATTCAATTCAATATGAATCGAATACAAAAAAACCCCAAACAAATCACCTTAGTTCACAGCTGTAACAGAGATGTGTCCTTCTGGGTTGCCAACCCTGGTTTTGGGAAGGGTGAAGATTTTATTTTGGAAGTACTTAAGTAAAACAGACTGCGGGAAGAGAGAGGAAAGAGCTTCGGTGTATCCCTTTCCCTCTTTTCCCTCCCCCCCCTCATGCTTATGGATCCCCCCCCCTATTTCCTTCTCCCCTAATTTTTCTTCCTGATCACAGAAACTAAGCCACAGTTTTTGGGGATCCTTGTGGCCTCTTACTTGTTAAACCTCAGCAAGGTATGAGCGGCCTGTGTTCTCAGACCAACAGTGGCACTAGGCTGTCAAGTGATTTAGGGGTGATGAAGTTTGCTATACAATCATTCTTTATAGTATTATTAGGGAACAGTGGCTTATTGAAACGATACCAGAACAAATGATGAAAAGGGGACCTTTGCACAAATAGCTTGGAGAGCAGTTCTATAAGTTCAGAGGGGGTGGAATGGGAAGGGTCTGAATGGTCGCCCCAGAATGTGTTTAGATCTGTAGAAAATAGTCTTCCCAATGATCTGCCCAGAAAATGTTCAGATTAGCAGAACATGGTCTTCCCAATGATCTCCCCAGAAAATATTTTAGACCCATAGAACATGGTCTTCCTAATGATCTGCCCAGAACATGGTCTTCCCAGTGATCTGCCCAGAACATATTTAGATCTGTAGAACATGGTCTTCCCAAAGATCTCCCCAGAACATGTTTAGATCTGTAGAACATAGTCTTGCCAATGATCTCCCCAGAACGTGTTTTAGATCCATAGAACATGGTCTTCCTAAAGATCTCCCCAGAACATATTTAGATTGGTGGAATGTGGTCTTCCCAATGATCTGCCCATAACATATTTAGATCTGTAGAACATGGTCTTCCTAAAGATCTCCCCAGAACATGTTTAGATCGGTGGAACATGGTCTTCCCAATTATCTCCTCAGTACGTGTTCAGATCTGTAGATGAAATTCAGGGCATCCCAACCCTTTCTTGCCCATCACTCGCCCTGATCTGTGGCCCCCTCTGAATCTGTCCACAATGTTCTCCTGGTCAAGAGAAGACCGTGACAACTTTTATTCCCTACCCACAGCAGCTAAGTTGCCAAACTGACTCATCTGTCATACAACTTGTTACTTTTTCCCTTGTCAAAGGTGTGAAAATCTTTTCGTCACTTGCTGTCCTTGCTGCAGGAATAGGCACACAAATTGAACATAGTCTGTGAAGTCTGTGGGAGGCTGAAGGGCTGTCCTCTCTACCCTCCTGCAATGCCTTCTGCTTCTCATATGGGGTCGGAGAGAGAGTTGATAAGGCATCTTTAAACAGTGGAAGGCTTTTCAAAGAGTAACTATAATCCAAATGAGGACCATAGTATGCTAGGATGGCGTGGACTGCCTTTGCTTGTAATGCTACAATCTGTTGGATGGGGTGGGAATGTGAAGCACCATCTATTGTTCATGGGATCTTCCTTTGCCTCAGGCCACAGTCTTAGCCTAACACTGTGGGGTCACAAAGCACCACCTGAGGTACATGAAGGGAAAGAAAGCCTTGTTTCTGCATTGCAAGGCATGGTCAAGACACACATCTTATATAGGAAAATCAGCTTAGCCCAAGCTAGGGGTGCGCATGGAGGCAATTTGCAGATTCGATTCAATTTGAATAGAATATTCAAATATTCAAATTCAAATGAACAGAAAAAAAACTAATGTATTCAAATTCGAATCCGATTTAAATTCATTTGTATCTATTTGTATGAATTTTAATTCCTATTTCAAGATACAAATGTCAGTAACATTTGAATGTGTCTGTATGCATCTGTATTCATCCGTACACATTTGTACGCATCCCATTTTTATCCTGTATACATCCCATTTTTGTCCTGTATGTACCTGTACAAATGCATACAGATACGAATAAGATGCATACGGATACGTATGTGAGGCTTACATATCCCTACACATACGAATGTCTGAATAATTTGTATTAATGATTCAAAACATTTGAATGTATAGACATTTGATTCGAATTCAAATGTCCAAATTTGAATGAATTTGATCGAATTTCAAATGTTTTGAATGTACTTGCACACCTCCGGTCCAAACCCAAACCAAAAAGGGAACCCTAGCGCTTCTTGGCTTTAAAAATGATAAATGGCCATGTGTTCTGTTACAATCAAATGAGCAGCAAGTAAAATAGATTATGTCCATTCTGGCGATCTGGTAAATATCATTTTTGAAGGGAAGAGAAAGAACTCTGAGGGCGCCTCTATGACATTTTGTACAAGAGAGAGAGCATGTGCTGCTTCCAGGTGCGTCTTTCTACCTTGTGGATGTTCTTATCTTGCGGGCATGGTGGAAGATACAGGAAGAAACTTGGAGGGTACCGAGGGCCTGTGTAGAATGGCCGATTCGAGCAAAGTTTAGGAAATAAGAGGAGGTACTGTGAGTCTAGTGGTTAAGGAGCCAGACTCTAATTTGGGAATACCAGGTTTGATTCCACAATCCTCCACAAAGCCAGCTGGGTGACCTTGGGCTAGACACAGCTCTCTTCTGAGATCACACAGCCTCACCTGCCTCACAGGGTGTCTGTTGTGGGGAGAATAGAAAACTTTGTCAGCCACTTTAAGTCCCTTAAATGGGTGAGAAAAGTGGGGTAGAAAAGCCAACCCTCCTCCTCCTCCAGTCACGCCTGGAGCATAAGATTTGTGGGTGGCCAATAATCCTGCTTCTCGGAGTGAAAGAAGCCAGTCCAAACTGGAGGAAAGAATAGGCCTTCTATGTGGTGGCACCCACTTTCTGGAGTCTGTCTGTCTGTCTGTCCATCCCCCCTCCCTCCCTATACCCGAAGCTCTCAAGTGAGTAACAACATTTAAAATCTAATACATTAAAAATATAGTCTTTCCTCTGATATTCATAGGGCACCTTGGCTCCTACATTTTCTACCCCAGCCTTTCCAGAGTGCATGCTTGCTTGCTTGTTTCTGACATCTTTAATTAAGATTTTGTGCAGCGGTTACATTTTTAGCTGTTTTTATTCTTTGTGCACATCTTAGAATTAAAAAAAAATGTTGGAAGCAAAGAACCACCTGGTTTCACCAATAAAACATGGTATTTTGAGAGGACGGTGTGGTCAGCTGGATAACTTTCCAAATCTGCTCCTTCCCGGGCATCTCTTGTGCGGGCTCTTTCTGCTCTTTTGTGGATGAGGTATTTTTGAGAGCGCCTAGGGAACAAGGGTAGATGATGGAAACAAGATGCCTTATTGCAGCTATGTTCAGTTGCAGCCTGATTTTCTGTGTGATGCACAGGGCGAACAATAGGAACGCTGTTGAAAAATAACGCTCCACAAAGAACGCTTCTTGGCTAAACAGCCTGACATGTAAAACAGGAGAGCAGCTCAGTTCAGAGAAAGGAATGAAAAGCACAATTGTGCTGCATAATGCACTGTGGAAGGCAGTTTTTAAAACCCCACGCCGATGGAGTCCTCTCTGGTTTAAACGGGAGACGGAGCCTTATTCTTTCCCCTCCTTCTGAGGCCAATTTTGCAGTCAGCTGCCACTTGAGCCACAACCTTGGATGGCCTCTTAAGATGCTGAAACAAATTACTCCTCTCACGGCTGTGCCCTGCAGTGGTTAGCGAAGCCCACTGTGGCAGGTGGAGTGGAAACCAAGTCAGCTAAAAGAGAAGGCCACCGAAGGTCAGAGCAAGTCAAGCGAATGGCAGGGAGAACGCTGTGAGGCCGCAATCCTACGCAAAGCCATGTGCAAAATCCTATAAAACCCCCGTGTGAGAATTCGATGCAAGTGGCTGTTCTCTTTGTGCTTCAATTAAGGGCTGGCGAATGTGCGCCTAATCTGTTAATGTTCAACGGAGTTAATTTTCAGGTGAGGCGTGAGGGTTTAGTCGACTCAGCAAGCACCAGAAGCAGATGGTGCATTTAGCGCGTTGCAAATGAGTGACATGACAGTTCTTTGATTCCGTTTTGCAGGAATAAATAAGTGAATGAATAAATACCTTGGAGCACACATTGGAGATGAAGGTAGCTCAGGGAAGAAGTTGCTTTAATCTTTGGAAATCTATCCCCCATCTCTATCCCGATTTTAAAAAAAACAAACAAAAAACCTCCCTGGAAAAGATACAAAAGGGGACAGTTTGTATCAACCACTAGGGATTCCACCCCCTGTATCTCCCCACCTAGTTTTGCATTTATTTATTTATTATTTATATTTCTATCCTGCCCTATACCCAAATGTCTCAGGGGAGGGGGTAACAACATTTAAAATCAAGTATATTAAAACAACAAAAGCATATATTAAAACAACAGTGTCTGCACGTGGGGAGGGAAAGTGTCCCCCCATTTAACTGAAGGCCAGAGCAAAGAGGTCCATCTTCACTGCCCTCAACATATACAGTGAGGGAGCCTGATGCACCTCAAGGGGAAGACTATTCCGTAGCCTGGGGGCCATCAGTGAGAAGGCCCTCTCCCGGGGGCCCACCTGTTTTGCTCCTGAGGGTGGTGGGACAACCAGGGGGGCCTCCCCTCCAGATCTTAAAGCATGGACAGGTCAATATGGGAGGAGGTTCCTTTAGGTATTTGGGGCCCAAGTCATTTAGGACCTTGTAAGTCAGGGTTAACACCTTGAATTAGGCTCAGTAGTGAATTGGCAGCCAGTGCAACTCTTTTAAGACCGACGTGAGGTGCATTTGGCTAATAGTCCTGGTCAGCAACCTAGTGGCCGCTTTCTGCACTAGCTGCAGCTTCTGAACCATGCATTGCAATAGTCCAGTCTAGAGGCTATCAGAGCATGGATAACTGTGGGTAACTGTTAGTATGGTATTAGCATTAGTATGATTCTTGATATTGAAATTTCACTGCCATTTCAAAACTTTATGGAAGCATTGTGGAAACTGTTTGGGAGCAAGAAAAAGTGTGCACAAACCTGAAGGTTGTGACCACAGTGATAAAACAATGCAATAATCATGCAGGACAGAAGGAATGTAGTTGGATGGATATGAGATTGAAGGGGGAGAAAGCTAGCAGGAGCAATATTTCTACGTAGCAGCTCTAAATGGATTTTTCCCCAATGAGAGACAGTCATTGGGGGACCAGTCTGGGAGAGAAGATGTTGCACTAGATGGGCTATAGCCTGATACAGTAGGGCTACCACCACCTCTTATCAGATTCATAGAGGACATAGTTACTAGAATGGATGCCATCTAGCCCACCAGCCCATCTCGCACATGGATGCCATCTGGCCAACTAGCTGCTTGCTTATTCATTCATTCATTCATTCGTTCGTCCGTCCGTCCGTCCGTCCGTCCGTCCGTCCGTCCGTCCGTCCATCCATCCATCCATCCATCCCACCCTATCCCCAAAGGTCTCAGGGCGGGTAACAACCATTAAAACGAACAGATTACAAAACAATATCTCCTAAAAACCATAATGACGATAAAAACATTTGGTTTTAATTCCATATTTTAAACACAAGATACAGATAATTTTTGGCAGATTCGTATACAACAGATACGAATCTGCACATCTGAATCCTTCGAAAATCCATATCAGATTTTCAAAATTCTGTATTTGAGTTCGAATGTCAAATTTGGATTTTCGAAAATCCGATTTGAATTTGAATGTCGAAATTTGTCAGATTCAAATTGAATATTTTAGTTTCCTAATGTTCGTGCACAGCCTTATTCCCACGTAGCTGAAATCCTCAGTTACCACACCACCCTACCTGGCACTGCTGCTCAGTCTTTTTTTACTCACATATACCTGGAAAGGCAGAGCCCTTGAGTTTTCTCGCTGAGCCAGACAGGTCTCTTTCAGCGCCCCCCTCTTTGCTGCTGATCAGGCATGCTTCGGTTCACTTTGCCCAGGGTCTGCTGGTCCAGCTGAGAAGCTGTTGATAGCAACAGATTAGCAGGGAATTCTGCACCGGGTTAACAACTGTTAACAACAGCCACCAGTGTGTGTCAGCTCCTCCAGCGAGGAATGTGCATGAATGCTTTTTTGCATTCCATTCAAAACATTTAATTCGATTCGAACGTTTAGAATCCTAATGCAGCAATAAACGATTTGAATCCAATACATTTGAATCTATCCATTTGAACGTTAGATTCAAATTTGAAGATACGAATGTTGATAACGTTCCTATGTGTTATATGTATCTGTACGCATTTCGTACACATTCCATTTTATCCTGTATGCATCTCGTTTTTGTTCCTTATTATAAGCGCAAATGCATACCGGTATATATGATATCCGTACAGATATTTATTTTATTTATTTATTTACATTTATATCCCGCCCTATACCCTAGGAGGTGCGTCTTCACCCCCTTCCTGACGTATACAGTGAAGGGGCCTGACGCACCTTGAGGGAGAGGCTATTCCACAGCCTGGGGGCCATTACTGAGAAGGCCCTCTCTCGAGTGCCCACCCATCTTACTACAGACGGTGGTGGAACAACGAGAAGGGCCTCCCCCCCAGATCTTAGGGCATGGGCAGGTTGATATGGGAGGAGGCGTTCCTTCAGATATTTGGGGCCCAAGTCATTTAGGCCCTGATATGTTAAAGTTAACACCTTGAATTGGGCTCGGTAACAAATCGGCAGCCAGTGCAGCTCTTTTAAGATCAGTGTGATGTGCATCCGGCCTGATATCCCTGTAAGCAGTCTCGCAGCTGCATTCTGCACTAGCTGTAGTTTCCAAACTGTCTTCAAGGGCAGCCCCATGTAGAGTGCATTGTGGCCAAGTCGTCCCTGTCCCAATCGTAGTTGGGAATAGGAACTCCTGGCCACAGACTCCACCTGAGCTTCAAGCATCAATGCTGAGTCCAGGAGTACCCACAAGTTATGCACCTGTCCCTTCCAGGGCATTGTGACCCCATCATGGACAGGGTATTTCCCAACTACATGGACCTGAGACCCTCTGACACACAGCACCTCTGTCTTGTCTGGATTCAGCTTCAATTTATTGGCCCTCATCCAGCCCATATGCATCTGTACCTTTGAATGATTCGAATGATTCGAATGAATGTTTTAGGACATTCCAAAATACATTTGAATGTTTAAATTCAAATGTGAAGGCATTCTATTCGAATTCGAATGTCCACATCCAATGGAATTCGAGCAAATTGCAAATGTTTAGAACATTCATGCCCATCTCTAGCTCCAGCTCCTCAAAGCCTTCTCCATTGCTGTATCACCTTAACCTGTCTGGTAGGGATGCGCACAAATATTTGTAGCCTTCAGAATTCATACAAATTAGTCCGAATTTCCACATTTGTGTTCAAATTGAATGTTGGCACCTTCGAAGACTGACATTCGAATCCAAATCAAATGCTTCGGAAAATTCATACGAAGCTTCGTTACATCCCTGAACCTTGGAGGTGGGGCAGCGGCTGCGGCAGTCACACCTGCTACAGTTCCAGAGTGGATTCAAAGTGGATTGAGAGCAGATTCAAAGTGGATTCAGGGCAGATTTGACACTTTCAGAGCAGATACGTAGGGGATACTTATAGAATAAATAGGCAATTTGTATTTAAGAAGAAGAACAGTTGGCTTTTCTACCCTGAAGTCTGAGCTACACTACAGCGATGCTCCAGCCCTTCCAGTGTCCATCTATGTTGCCCTCCCTTCCACTCCACTTTGTCCCAACGCCCACCCACAGGACTTTGTGTTTCTCCCTTGCTCCTCACCTGTCCAGCCTCCAAACCGCTGCACTTTCCTCACCCCTCTGCATCCCCCAAACCTTTTCCAACAGCCCAAAGATGTGAGCAACAGAGACCGCACGCTAAGGATGTGTACGAATATTCTAAACATTCGAAATCCAACCGAATTCATTCAAGTGTGGACATTCTAATTCGTATCCAGCATTCAAACGAAAAGTTTCAAATGTATTAAATTCAAATAAGTTTTTATTGCATTTGGATTTTAAACATTTGAACTGAATTGAATGTTTTGACATTCAATTCAACTCAGATTTGAATGCAAAAAAACAAAAAAACAAAAATCATTCGTACACACTCCTCCCTTGCGCAGTAGGCAGGCAACTGAGATATATGCACACAGATCCTCTCCAGTGTCTTTACTGTTTTCACAAAATTTCCAACAGTCTCTCTCAGACCCCTTTTTCTCCTCTGCAGTGGCTGAGCTGCACTTTCCCTTTGCTAAACCCCTGGATCCTGCAGCTTCAGATTTGTGCTTCATCCAGCATAATTATTTGTCTTCCTCCCTGAATGGGGCTGCTTTACAATCAAGGTTAACAACATGAGAAGCTTGAAGTTCAAGTGCGCTAATGATACTTGTGGGCGAAATGCCCATTCCTGCTTCTTTAGTGTGTGAGAACACAGCAGCGAAAGCATTCACTGCACTCATAGTCACAATGTATGATCACAGTTCTCTGCACACTGGAAAAAGTAAGTAAGTAAGTAAGTAAGTAAGTAAGTAAGTAAGTAAGTAAGTAAGTAAGTAAGTAAGTAAGTAAGGAAGGAAGGAAGGAAGGAAGGAAGGAAGGAAGGAAGGAAGGAAGGAAGGAAGGCTGCATAGTTAGGATTTAGGCGCCTTTTCAAGGGATGTAGAATCAGACACCCAAACAAAACTAGTCCCATGTAGGGATGTGCATGAAAATTTAAAACATTCGAAACTTGAGAGAATGTGGACATTGAAATTTGAATAGAATGTCTACACATTGAAATTTAAACGTTTGAATGAATTTTGCACGTTCCAAAACATTTGAATGATTTGAAACATTCAAATGTATAGATATGTATGTATTACATACATATATGTACAAATCTCATATGTATCTGTACGCATTTGTGCTGGACGAAAACAGGATGTGTACGTGATAATACGAGATGCATATGAAATGGGTACATTCGTATCTTCAGATTTGAATCTAACATTCAGACGAAGAGATTCAAATGGATTCAGTTCAAAATGGATTTTGTTGCATTCGGATCCTAAACATTCAAATTGAATTCAATGTTTGGATATTTAATTAGGCTCGAATTCGAATGCAAAAATAAAATAAAATTGTGCACATCCTTAGTCCAATGGCTGTGAAAAAGACTGGATTAGGGGTGTGCATAATTTTTTTGTGTATGTTCTCTTCACTTTGCTTCGAAGCAAATGTGATGGAAATTTACATTTTGTCACGTCGCAGGCCGGTCAGGCAACAGGCAAACGTTTGCGCAGCTACTCAGTCCCAAGGGTTCCAGGCGTTGTCGAGGTCAGTTCCGGTCTGGGGTCTAGGAGTCCAAAAAGTCAGCAAGGGTCAGGCAGTCCAAAGGGTCAGCAGGTCACAAAGAGTCCAGGATTTCAAGCTCAGGTAACACGAGGCTGCTAAGACATTGTCTGCAGCAACTTGAGGCAAGCTAAGCTGGGCTAATCACTCTGATCTCCGTCTCACCTGCTTCTGCTGCCTAAGCAGGTGATGGGAGAGCCTTTGATTAGGCTCACTGCTCATGGATTCATTACCAGAGCTGTCTGGCTGCTCACCTGGACCCGGCCTTAGCTCTTCCATGCCTGCAATGCCCTACTGTGGCTGCTCCTCAGCCTGTGGTCGCATTGCAGGCATATCCTCCTCTTCCGATGAGGCTGAACAGGGCATGACACATTTGTGCAAATAAAAGCATTTTAAATGTGGTAGAATTTGAATCCACTGTGAACGCTCTTTGAATGGTCTTCAAATTTACTTCGGAGCCCTGCCGCCAGTCATGCTTCTAAATCCGCTTTGAATCTGCTCTGAATCCGCTGCAGATGTGACTGGGCAGCTGCTTTGCTGCCATCCCACCTTTGCAAAAATAATGATGCTTCAAACAAAGGCGCAAAAGCATTCGCTTCACATTCAAATGTCAATCTTTGAATGTAGCCGATTAGGGATATGCATGAATATTTGTAACATTTGAAATTTGTACAAATTCGCCTGAATTCAGACATCCGTATTCAAATTGAATGTTGGCACATTTGAAGATTGACACTTGAGTTTGAATAGAATGGTTCAGAATATTCATACAAAGCTTCGTTACATTCGTGAACCTGGAGAGGTGGGGAAACCGCTGTGCCAGTCACATCTGCAATGGATCCAGAGTGGATTCAAAGTGGATTCAGGGTGGATTTGATGCTTTCAGAGCTGTTATGTAGGGGACCCGTATGCAATTTGTATCCAACATTCACATCAAATTCATACCAAACATTTGTATCGAATCCTACCACATTCGAAGGGGATCTGAATTTTCCTGCAGTCAGATACAAATCAAACGCAAAAACAAAATTTGTGTACATCCCTACAGCCAACATTAAATTCAATGTTCGATGTTCTGAGGTTCCTACAAATTGCGAACTTGATGAATATTTTTAGCCCATTCCTAAATCGGATGCCTATTGTGCAACAGGAGTTTCTTCAAGGCTCTTTGCAAAGGGTTTACCCTGGGCACCTTAGAAAAGTGCTACCTATAGAACTTTCCACCTGGCATGGACAGGTGGTGCAGCATGAAGGATGCAATGCCCCTCCATACCCATAACACAAGATGCTTAACAGTTCAAATGCTGTAACCCTTAGCTTATCCCACTCATTAATTCATTCTGTTGCCCAAATTGTTGTATTGACTAAACACTTCCCATAAAACCCAGCTGAATTGCAGAATAAACTGCACTGCTAGAAGAAGCAAAGTGCAAATCTTTGCCCTCTTGTTGGCTACAGTTTAAGAACGACTTTCATCTTGTCTCTCCAAATATCTGCATTGTCCAGCTCCCCAAACGTCCATTGTTCCAAACCAACACAAAGGTCAGACAATGCAAAGAAGTCTCACGCTGATTGACTGACAGTCCCCTGAATAAAAGAAAATGACAGAAGCATGTTGCTGGATTCGACCATACAGACCAACAGTCTGTTCTCCCAAGGGAAGGTCTGAGGATGTCATCTGACGCTTGCAAACTGGTGCTCAGCGGAAGGTGAAACATCAATGGGGCCCATCGGAATTCTCCCCTGTAAGAATTCAGGGCCACAGCTCTGAGAAGGGTAACTTCCCTTTCAGGCCTGTCCCAGATGGAGGAACCCTAAGAGAGAGAGGACAGTCAGTGAAAAAGCTTTCATGATGGCCAAGGAGCAAGGAAACAGACATTTCCATCTTTGCTGAGTGGTCTTGTCTTCCTTCCCTCAGCAGCCTTCAGGACAGGAAAGATGGGGGAAAGAGAAGGGTGAGCAGGGAAGGACAAAAAAGGAGAAGAAAGGGTGTGCAGAAAAATAAGACAGAGGGAGAGGGGGAGGGAACAGGGAGAACAAAAGAAAGAGAAGGAGAAAATGAAGGGAAGAATGGCAGAAAGTGAAAATAGAACAGGGCTGTGCCCTGTGGATGGATGGATGGATGGATGGATGGATGGATGGATGGATGGAGGGAGGGAGGGAGGGAGGGAGGGATAGATGGATAGATGGATAGATGGATAGATGGATGATAGAAGGTGGCTGACAAAGCTTTTCTATTCTTCTCCCCACAACAGAACACCCTGTGAGGTGGGTGGGGCTGTGAGAGCTCAGAAGAGAGCTGTGACTAGCCCAGGGTCACCCAGATGGTTTTGTGTAGGAGTTCGGAATCAAACCCGGTATTCCCAAATAAGAGTCCGGCTCCTTAACCACTAGACCAAACTGGCTCACTTTGATTGTTCACTTTGCTTATGTGTTCTTCCATTTTGAAGGTGGACTGAAGCTGGATTAAGATTCAGGTGAGCCAGTTTGGTCTAGTGGTTAGGGAGTCCGACTTATTTGGGAATACCGGGTTGGATTCTACCCTCCCCCATGATGCCAGCTGGGTGACCTTGGGCTAGTCACAGCTCTCTTCTGAGCTCTCGCAGCCCCACCTACCTCACAGGGTGTTCTGTTGTGGAGAGAAGAATAGAAAAGCTTTGTCAGCCGCTTTGAGTCCCCTTAAATGGGTGAGATAAAAAGCCAACTTTTCTTCTTCTTCTTCTTCTTCTTCTTCTTCTTCTTCTTCTTCTTCTTCTTCTTCTTCTTCTTCTTCTTCTTCTTCTTCTTCTTCAGTGGTGAACACAGCCATAAAGCCTTGGTTTCCCAATTCCCTGCAAAGGATAGGAGTTGGTGAGAGGCAACACGTGTGTTGAATGTTTGGAGCTATAAAAGTATAGTACTTGTGTTATGCCAAGTGTGAACAACCCCATAGCTCCCCCACTTTATTGTCGGTTGTGGGGGTGGGGGTGGGGAGAAGATGTAAAAGCTTTTATTAAATACCAAAGCCAGTCCTTTAGAGTAAAGGAAAGACTGCTAGTTCCTTCCAAGCCAGAGATGTCTTTTTAAACACGTCTTTTTAAACAAAGCAAAAAAAGAAAACAAAAAGAGAAAACAGTAGACAGAGGAAAAGATCTAGGGTGTTCCATTCCCCGCACCCTCCTGATTGCAAGCCAATGTTTCCATGACACCGAAGGAAAAGCCAAGATAAATATTTAATTATGGAAACAACTTGATAGTTAAAACTTGAAAACAGAGGTAGAAAAGAAGGTGGTGGGAGGATGAGGGAACATGGAAAGACGGTTTGCACAAAGAAAGGGAGGGGGAGGAGAAGGAGAAAATTCACGGTAGCTATGTATCTGTCAATAGGACTATTTTGCCCAGATGTGTTCTCCTAGAAGGATGGCTGAGCAGGTGAAATTTCTGCTTTAATAGCCCTGAAGAGGCAGAAAGATGCTTGCAACAGGCTCAAACAGTGAGCCAGTTTGGTCTAGTGGTTAGGGAGCCAGACTCTTACCTGGTAATACCGGGTTCAATTCTGCCCTCCCCCATGAAGCCAGCTGGGTGACCTTGGGCTAGTCACAGCTCTCTTCTGAGCTCTTAGAGCCCCACCCACCTCACAGGGTGTCTGTTGTGGGGAGAAGAATAGAAAGCTTTGTCAGCCGCTTTGAGTCCCCTTAAATGGGTGAGAAAAGCGGGGTAGAAAAGCCAACTCTTCTTCTTCGTCTTCTTCATTCGTTTTAGGGACACCTTTTTCATTCTTTTCTCTTTTTTTGATCCTGCAAAAAAAGGGGGAAATTGCATGGCAGGAGGAGGGGAACAAATCAGGACCGCTGAACATGACATCACAGGAAGCTGACACCAGAACAACTCAGACTATTTGTCTAGCTATTTAATGCATTATTTATCCAAAGCTTTTAGCATCCGATGTTTCCGCCAAAAAGGCTCCCAGAATGGCGTACAAAACCTCCAAACCTCCACAATCACCACCCTCTGGCTTACTATCTAAAGAGACGAGAGGACAGAGGAGAATTGAGGTGGGGGCGGGGGCGGGGGCGGGGGAAGGAATGAACAGGAGGAGGGTTGTGCAAGAATATTCAAAGGTATTCAAAATTTGATAGAATTTGTTTGAATGTCGACATTTGAATTCAAATCGAATGTCCACAAATTCAAACTTAAAGATTCAAATGCATATTGAATTTCAGATCTATTCATTCGAATAGATGTGTAGAGACATTCCATCCGAATTTGAATGTCCAAATTCAAATGAATTTGATTGAATTTCAAATGTTTTGAATGTTTGGGCACATCCCTAGACGTGATGACCCTGGAGGTCCCTTCCAACAGCTGAGCAAAGGAAGTTAAGAGCCCCCCTAAGACTTCGTGGAAAGTGGCTAGTTTTCAGTGTCACTTTCTCCCAGAGTGGGTTTCTCAAGCAGCTACTCTGCCATTCCAGATTTCGGTGCCCCTATCCTGCACAAATTGGCCACCATGTCATCCAGTCCTTTGACGGGTCTAGCTTGCTCCTCCAAGTGTCAATAGAGTCACAGAAATGAGTCCCGGGGCCTATTCACACTTGGCTGTATCCAGGAATATATCTCGGGATAAGGGGTCAATTGTCTGCATGATAATCCAGACTTTCTCAGCCTCCCTTGGGGCCTGCTGTGGCCTGTACCAGCATGTGGACAGCGTGCCCCTATTCCAGGATATATTCCAGAATAAAGCCAAGTGCAAACAGGCACCAGGATTTGATTCCCCCTTCCCAAAATGCAAAGGACATTCCATTGCTGGCAGCCCACTCTCCCAGGGATCTAACTCTGGATTCTTGATATTTACTTCAGAAAGCTCTATCCATAAGCACACATATCTAAGACTTTACCAATAATCGGCAATTGGCTGTGTGCACAAGGCTGTCTTTCAGCTGCGTTAAAAGTGTCCACAACATGCTCACATCAGAGAGATTGGCAGACAGTTCTGACACTCTGTTGGGGGTATTGCCAAGCCCCCCACCACAAAAAGAAGAGCTTTTGATAGGGAGGGATAGCCTCCCATTTGTTGTCACATGGGCATGTTGCTGCATGATTGCACACCTGGCAGGGTTACTAGGGCAACGTGCCAAAACCAACAAATGGACACTTGCCGCATGCATGGGAGAAAAAAACCTCTCACAAAAGGGGCCCATCATGATGAGGTCCTGGAAGTTGATTTCAGTGCAGTGCTTGAAGGACCCTTTGCATGCTTGGTGGCCCACATTTTGGAAAATGTTAGCAAGGCTTATTAGAATGGATACCTAAATACCAAGGATGTGCATGAATGTTTTTTTGGAGTTTGATTCATATCAAATCAAATGCAAGAAAATTAGTATTTGTTCAAATAGTTCCCCTTCGAATGAGTTGGGATTCAATTCTGATACAAATGTTTGATACAAATTCAATACAAATGTTCCATATGAATTGCATACGAATCCCCTACATATCCACTCTGAAAGTGCCAAATCCGCCTGAATTGACTTTGAATCCACTTTGAATCCACTTCAAATCCCCTCTGGATCTGTTGCAGATGTAACTGGAGCAGCTGTTTTCTCACCTCCCCAG
Source organism: Aspidoscelis tigris stejnegeri (assembly GCA_023333525.1). NCBI lineage: Eukaryota > Metazoa > Chordata > Lepidosauria > Squamata > Teiidae > Aspidoscelis > Aspidoscelis tigris. The sequence goes on along the minus strand of JALMGA010000022.1, from coordinate 1,720,187 downwards.
GTTCACGGATGTAACGAAGCTTCATAGAGATGTTCCAAAACATTTTATTCCCATTCAAATGTCAGCCTCCAATTTGAATGTTACAAATATTCATGCACATCCCTACTAAGAATCCCTTATTGGTTTCAGGGACAGGCGGAATGTCTATGAAGGCCATTTGCAGGGATTTGGGAGAAGGTGGTCTTGTCCTTGTCTTCTGCTTGAAAGGCCACAGGATGTTGGACTAGATGGGCTGTGACCTGATCCAGCAGGACTTCTCTTATGTTCTTATTTTCTACAGATCTAACATTTCCCTATGCAGTCTGATAAGTGCCCATTGGTCGTCTGGACCAGTGATTTCCTTTTTTCCAAGACAGAGCCCAAGTTACTGAATGCTGAGTTTCAAAACCACCATTTTGAGGTTAAAAGGGGGAAAAAGTAGACTTTGATTTATTCTTCTCTAGAAACGCAGACACTTTGGTGGCAGCATCTATTGCTGTCTGCATCCCTTTTGATTCTGATTCAAAACCATCCAAGGCTCTTCTCTTTGCTGCAGAGATAGCAGCACATAATTTAATGAAGCAGGATTGCATCGACTTTTGTGATTTCTCTACTAGTGGTATTTACTCCATCCTAGAATAGTTTCTGAAGCATCTTTTAGCTGCATGATAGAGGGTTTTGTCATTATTGGCTGGTAGACTTTGCTCCCACCCCAGAGGAAAGGCACACAATATTTCCATGTGGCATGCCTCACTTCATTGCTATCAGTGAAACGGGGAAATGAAAGTTCATCAGTTTCAAAGGTACAGGACAAGAAATGGGCTCAGGCATTTTCAGAGCATGTCCACGGTAGAGAAACCTGTTTGTGTGCAACCCTCTGTTTGCACAACGCTCAGGTATCTACAGGGGTTGTGTTTCGCAAGAATGATGCCTCTCAGAGGTGCACATTCAAGGATGCCACAGGCATGTGGATGTCATGACCCTTGGGTCCTCAACGGGCACTCTTGAAGCTTAGTTCAGTGCTGCCTAGGACTGTCAGCTTTTAGAGAAAATCTGTCTTGCTTGTCATTGGTTTGCTTTATGCTGCTTTGTGGGTCTTGGGGTCAGATGAGTTAGGGTGCGATTAGACTCACGTAAGGAGGCACCCTCTTGGCATATGTGAATCCCTGAATTTGCCTTACCCTGGCTTGAAGTCTCAGAAAAATCCCCTCTTCAACATTTGAAATTTCACAGCTCCAAAGGTGTCTCTATTCTTTAGCTGGCTTGGACAGGAGATGACATATGCAAAGAGGTGGCAATTTCCCATCAACTGGCCAATCCGGGGCATAGCACCCATGGGCAGGGTTGGCTGACTTGGATGCAAATGTAGGTTGCAATGTGGCTAAATAAAGGTAGGTTCTTGGTCATATATTCAGACAAACAGTTGGAAGACTTTGAGTGTGTCTGGGGATAGAACTTTTTTCTAAAGGGACAACTGAAAAAAATCACTGTCTGATCACACTTTTAGGGTAGAATAAAAAGACTCAAAAACTTTTTCTCACTATTTTCTGATAGGGGCATGAAATTTTCCAACAATAGTACAACATGCTTGTTTTTCTTCACGGAACCTATGCACGTTGTGAAACACACACGTCCGTCCGTCCGTCCATCCATCTGTCTGTTCATCCATCTTCCAGACTATGCAGACCAGGTACATGAAAAAGTCCTCAGTGCTGATGACTACCAGTAATCCAGATCAGGAGCCCCCTAATTTAGATTACGGTCTGTCTTGTGTAGACAGAGCATACCAGGAGTAGATGCGCCTCACTGATAAGGTCCTGAAGCGGACCACAACAAATCCTGTTCTGGAACAAAAATCATCCATCCATCCATCCATCCATCCATCCATCCATCCATCCATCCATCCATCCATCCATCCATCCATCCATCCATCCATCCATCCATCCATCCATCCATCCATCCATCCATCCATCCATTTCTTCATCTTTTTTTTTATTGTTCTCAATTATTATATGCTTCATAAAGGTGGTGGTGGTTGTTAAAAAAAAAAGCTATTTAATATTTAGCAGACGAGTTGAAACATTGCGCTGATGACAGGTTGTCTTTTCCTATCCCTTGGTCCTCCCTCCTTTCTCCCTTGATGTGTTTTTGAGCCGTTTCATTGAAAACTCAAAGCCCGCCCGGATAAAAGCTTGCACAATGACAAGGAGCAGCCCAAATCCATATGCTTCAAAGGAGCAGTCAGGAAGGATTTATCGAACTGACAACTCCCCTCCAACAGCACTCCCCTTCTCCGCCCCCCTTGTAAATTCATGGAATAGATTTTCTGTGGCACTTGTTAAAAAGTAATAAATCCTATCTGTTTCCCCCATTCTCCAAAAGGTAGTAGTTTAAAAAAAAGAAGAAGAAGAAGAAGAACACCACTGCCTGGAAGATAAGGTTGCTTGAAAACTGATGTTAGGCGGATTGTCAGCAAATTCATTGTCCCTGGCCTGGGAAAGGAACAGGGGGACGGATGGATTAGGGGCAAAGGGTGAGCAAAGACCTCTATGTCCATTCTTTCTCCCCTATAGATGTCAGCCCAAATGGCTACTTTATCCTTAAGTAGAATTTTAAGCTCCCCCTCCCCCGTTTTAGGACAAATTTGGGTTTTAAAATAGCCCTCTCTATCTTGGGTGAAGCAGGATTTCAAAACAGGAACTCCTCCAACAATGATCTCCTGCTCCTTCGTCTCAGTGTGAGGACTGAGGCTTATTCTATACTGGGACTTATTCCATAAGAACATAAGAGAAGCCCTGCTGGATCAGGCCACAGCCCATCTAGTCCAGGGTCCTGTTGCACACAGTGGCCCACCATATGCCCATGGGCATCTCAAGCAGAGACAAGGACAAACCTTGAATCCCAGCAAATGGCCTCAGAAGCATCCTGCTCCCCCCCCCCCAGCCTGGAAGATGCACCTAGGCATCCATTCTAGTAGCCATTGATACATCTGGTGTGCATAAATTTGTCTAACCCTACCTTAAAGTTATCTAGGTTGGTAGCTGTCACCATCTCTTCTGGCAGCAAATTCCATAAACCGATGACCCTCTGGGTGAAGAAATACTTCCCCTTGTCTGATCCAGCTCTCCTGCCCATCAGCTTCATAGCTGCCCCCTGGTTCTAGTGTTGTATGACAGAGAGAAATTTTCTCTATCCACCTTTTCTATACAAATTGCGAAGGAGACAAACATTTTGCCCATTCCTATTCCAGATTATACCCCAGAATAGGGATCTTCCATCCCTATGCTAATGCAGACCATGGGTTTTTTTCCACTAGCACTAAGTACCCATTAGGGACCCATTAAGGACCCATTAGGCTCAGAGCAGGAAGACCCTATTTCCACTGCAGACCCCATTAGAGCCACATTTGTTTCCACCAGTTCTAGGGAAATCCAGATTGAATAGGTCCTTCAGGACCTATAATCCAAATTTCTTGTAGACCCTATTATAAAGGGGTCTGCAATGGGGTCTTCAGGCATCAAATCTGGATTATACAGAACATCTTTCCACTATGATGGGGCAATGGGGTGCTAGCCTGCCCACAGTGGAAATGCTGGAAATGCCAGATTGACCCACATGGGGCTGGCCCATCACCCCAGGTTTTTTGGGGAATGCATCGGGTACCTTCCTTAATCCGGATCTACTAGACCTGGATTAGTTGAAGGACCCATTCCTTAGATCCGGATCATCTTAGATTCTGATTAAGGGCAGTTAGTGGAACACCCCCCCCCCCATGACAGATCCTGGGTGGACTGTAGCATGCATATCTAATGCACACTGAACATGCACTTGTACCCCTTTCTCAATATGGGTCTCCATTCTATGTCATGGTTGGGGGTCTCCACGAATGCAATTTTTAAATTTGATTCAATTTGAATCGAATATTCGAGTGTTTGAAGCTGAACGAATAGAGAAAAAACAAATGCATTCAAATTTAAAGCCAGTTCTAATACATTTGAATCTATTCGTATGAATATTCTATTTGTATTTGATGATACGAATGCCGACAACATTCTTATGTACACATCCGTACACATCCCCTTTTTATCCTGTATGCATCCCATTTTATCCCATTTCCATCTGGTTTTCATTCCGTATTATAAGCACAAATGCGTACAGATATGTATGATATTTGTACGGACACATATATAATACATATGTATCCATACATTCAAATTATTTGAATCATTCAAACGGATGCTTTGGAACATCCAAAATTCCTTTGAATGTCTAAGGTCGAATGTGAAGTCATTCTATTCGAATTTGAATGTCCACATTTGAACGAATTTGATCGAATTTCAAATGTTCAGTACATTCGTCCACGTCCCTAGGCTGGACCTCGGCTCTAATGAACCCAAGTGAGCCCATGTCTCTGCCCAGGATGGAATTACGTTTGCAACATATGAAAGCTCTCTTAATTTTGCTTTTTGCTTTGCAGGAAAACAGGCCCCTGGAGACACAGTGCAATACTGATTTGAAAGCAATCAGATATAGCTCTCGCTTTCTTCCTCGCCGGCTCTCCCCTGCTCTTCTGTCTCTCTGTTCTGGGAAATGTTGCTTTTGTAATTCAACTTTGTGCTCAGAGCTTGATGGAAGAAAGCAGAGAGAGTTGAAGTATATTTAACTTCTATCAAGCAAGGATAAAAGCAAGGATTGCGAGGATGAAGTACATTTAAACTCCTGTCTTTGAAATCTTAAGCCTGGGCTTGGGGAGTCTATCCCCATCCAACATCCTAGCAAAAAGAGGAGGAAAAAAGAGCACACTTATTTCTCCTCTTTTCCACAGAAAGCTTTGGGGGCATTTCTGGACCCCAAAGAGCACATGGTGTGGTCAGACCTAAGGTTTAATCTAGTTTCAGTCCACTTTCAGAGTGAGAGAATTCGCCTTTGGGATAGATAATGTGGAAAGAAAATTACTGGTCACTCTCGCTTTGAAAGTGGACTAAAGCTGGGTTAAACCTTAGGTGTGACCACTGTAGGGATTTGCAAGAATATTTGTAGGCATTTGAAATCCAATCAAATGGGCTGAATTTTGACATTCGAACTCCAATCCAATGTCTGGAAATTTGTATGTAAACATTTGAATTACATTAAATTTTGGATCTATTTCTTCAGATTATCTGGACAGTCGTTTGTTCATGGGGGTATACATGATGCATACTTGAAGATCCACATCTTTCCCACATCTATACACATTGGTACGGATCCATATGGGACAAAAACGGGTTGCGTACGGGATATCTATGGGATGCATAGGGATGAGTACGGATATGTACAGATGCGTACAGATGCAGGGAAAATGCATATGTGGACATAGGAATTTTGTCAACATTCATATGCGCAGATTCGAAAAAATTTCAAACAAATACATTTGAATTTGGTAAATTCAAACTGAATCTTGTTAAATTAGAATTTAAAATATTCCGATCGAATCAGGTTTTCGGGTATTCAATTCAATTCAAATAGAATGTCAAAAAAACATTTGTGCTCATCTCTAGACAACCGCCCAGGTCGTAAGGCTGGAAGACACTGGCATTCCTGGGAGCTGCATTTCTACAACACAGAGGTTTAAAAACCTGAAAAAGCCAGACATCATTAGCCTGGCATTCGTGCTCATGAATTAGGGATACACACACCAGAAAACCTGCATGCCCTTTTCACTGTCAAAGCAAACATTCATTAATTTGTTTCATTTTTGAATCATTTGATAAAAATAATCTTGTTTTTTGCATTCATTTTTGAACATTTTCGAGAAGAAAAAAAAAACAATATCCCCCCCCCCCCCATTAAACAAGCTCTTTTATGACCAAACCCACAGAGAGACACAAATGGTTGATCAAAATGGTTAGTTTTTGCAGGAGGCAACTGGTTCATTTTGGTCACAGTTTTGGAGTTGTAAAATCCCAGTTTTTTGTTTCAGAGTTGAATGTCTGGAAAGACAACATATTTGACTGAATTTGCAAACACAAATCGAATTTTGCACATCCCTGTCCAGAATTTCAGAGGGACACACAGCCCCAGGTTTACCTGGAGCTGCCATAGGTAGAACACCAGTTTGGTATAGTGGTTAGGGAGCCAGGCTCTTATCTGGGAGTACTGGGTTTGATTCCACCCTCCCCCATGAAGCCAGCTGGGTGACCTTGGGCTAGTCACAGCTCTCTTCTGAGCTCTCACAGCCCCACCCACCGCACAGGGTGTTCTGTTGAGGAGAGAACAGTTTGTCAGCAGCTTTGAATGGGTGAGAAAAGCAGGGTAGAAAAGCAAACTCTTCTTCTTCTGAACCTACCATGAATAGTGAAAGAGACAAACCAGTTATAAATTTGAATAAGCAATAAATTCACTGATTCATTTTTTTTCCATGGGCTCTTTTGCCTTTCCCTGGGCTACAGTATGAATCTTTTGCAAAGGGCTTGTGAATGAGATGACTGGGGAAGGGGAGGAGAGACACGCAAGATAGATTTGCACAGAGTGGAACATGCTGATAATAGATTCGCCCACAGAGTTCAGCGGGAGAGCAGTGTTCACCTTGACTAAATTAAATTAGGTGTAGAAGCACAAATGAATGGCTGTCAGTCAGACGAAGGTGCAAGGTATGATTTTGATAATTGTGTGTCTCATTTTCCTGGGGAGTGATTTTGCGCCAGGCATGGTAAGGTAAGGCTGGCTTTAAGCAATTCACAACTCCAGGCAGTTTGTGGGAAGGTGTAGTTTCTGTGAGCCAAGTCCAAGGCGGACCTCTTGAATTGGCAAGATAACTAGTCATTTAGGGCATCAAAATTTGTGGGATGCTAGATTACTTAGAAGTGAATCCCACCTCCGAGGTACAATTTATCATTCTGCAGAGCACTTCTGAAATACTGTAGTCTCCTCCTGAGGTACACCTGGCACCTTGATTCCACAAGTTCAGGAGAGCAGGGTCCCTTGATCTGGACTACCAGTAGACCCTAATAGCCTAGCTTGGAACATAGAGGCATGCAGAAAGCACACTCCATGTCCCTGACTACCAGGAGAAGTGTGCCACCGGTACAGACCTCTGGTGTCTCAGAGGCCCTGGTCACACCTGTATAAGGCAGGATGTCCTGGTTCATTCTCTGAACTGAGGTCGTACCAGTACTGTTCACACTTAGATCATTATAGGTTGTCCTAAGGCTGTCCTCACTCTGGGCTGCATTGCTCACACTTTCTCCACAATAGACCTGAGCCTCCTCCACAGAACTCTTGGTTCTCCACCCATTTTCCTGTGTCAAATCTACCTTCTTTCTTATGGGATGCCGTTCTGTCACTCGAGGAACCTGAGAGTGTGCATTTGCGGTTCTTTTTAAAGCCTGCTCCCACACCTCCATGCCCCCTTCCTTTTTTATGTGCTTTTTTTCTCCATCTTTTTTTCTCTATCTTTTTAAAAAAATTATTATTATTATTATTATTATTATTATTATTATTATTATTATTATTATTATTATTATTATTATTATTATTATTATTATTATTAATAATTTGCATAAAAATGCTAGATAGAGAAATCTCTTATGTAAACTGAGGAGAGAAGGGAAGGTGCTTCATGAACTCCATGCATGCTGATTGGCTAAAAGGAAAGACTGGACCCCACCCACTACAGCACAGTTCAGCCTCCTTTAGCCCATCCCCTTGCTCACACTGAGGCAGAGAAGATGACCTGAGGTGCCAGGACGGGCTGAGTCCTCTGGAAACGAGGACTCTGGTTAGAACAGTCTAACGTGGATAGGCCGGCTTGGAAAATGAATTGAATAAAAAGAATGTGAGTAAAATGGGCTGAGGATGTGCTGAAGTCATCCTAAACTACTTGTGTGACCGGGGCCTGAGGCTAGGAACATGTTGGCTTCAGGACTGGTACGGACCAGCGTTGTTGGGTAGAGACAGTGCTATCCCACATCATACCTTGCAATATTCTGGACCAGTGAGTGCTGCTGGAACAAGGCAAGGTAATTAAAGGCCCTTAAATTAAAAATAAATAAATAAAAGGCTGTGCTCTTGTGAATGTCTAGTCAGTCTTTCTCCTGCCTAGATGCCCTGCTTTACAATTACTGGCTCATCAGCATCCCCCCACAACCTCTTCTTTTGCCTCTGGCCTGTTCATGCAACAGCACAAGGGACTCTCCAACCCTGTGATATAGAAATCAGGCCGTCTAATAGCTCTCTCCTCCTCTTCCCTTAAAAAAAAAAGGCATAGACATCTGATGTTCCCATATACAAAGCACACTGCCTTTCATGCCTAATCAGCTCTGCAGGCTGATGATAATCATTGTCACATGGTCAATGTCCTTGATCCAGAATTTATCACAGTGCATTTCAGTTCAGAAAACGCTACCTCTCCCGTGGTTCATTAGAGTTGATGATAGACTAGAGATTATGTTCTGTGGAGTTTCATTAGTATCGCCAGCCTAGCTTTAAGATTTCGGTTACTTCATGCTGGGAATAATAATAATAATAATAATAATAATAATAATAATAATAATAATAATAATAATAATAATAATAATAATAATAATAATAATAATAATAATAATAATAATAATAATAATTGGGGAAGGAGGAGGAAACTAATAACCATCTACTATGCACGACATCCATGTGGCAATGTCTATAAACTGATGGGGTCTGAGCTTTCTGCAACACACCAGGAAAGGGATCTCGGGGTTTTGGTGGGCAGTTCAATGAAGGTGTCAACCCAGTGCACGGCTGCAGCAAAAGAACCTAATTCAATGCTGGGAATAATTAGGAAGGGAATAGAAAATAAGTCAGCAAGTGTCATTTTGCCTCTTTATAAATCTATGGTGAGGCCACATTTGGAATGTTGTGTACAATTCTGGTCACCATAGCTCAAAAAGGATATTGTGGAACTGGAAAAGGTGGAGAAAAGGGGTCTTCCTGCTCTGAGCCTAATGGGTCCTTAATGGGTCCCTAATGGGTACTTAGTGCTAGTGGAAAAAAAACCATGGTCTGCACTAGCATAGAGATGGAAGATCCCTATTCTGGGTTATAATCTGGAATAGGAATAGGCAAAAAATGTTTGTCAGCCTTCGCAATTTGTACAAATTGCAAAGATTCGAAACTTCAAATTTGAACTGAACTCATTTGGAGAAGATTCAGAGTGGACCCAGAGTTGCGGCTGGTGGCGGAAGGGATTCAGAGCACATTTGAAGCCGAGCCCATTCCAAGCAGCTCTGTTCACACAAATGTGGAGCTCCATCCCGTTTGCTTCAATGCGAAGTGAACAGGGAAAAACAAATAATGCCCATCCCTGATCTGGAAATTCAGTGCTGGGAGTAATTAGGAAGGGAATAGAAAACAAGTCAGCAAGTGTCATTTTGCCTCTTTATAAATCTATGCTGAGGCCACATTTGGAATATTGTGTACAATTCTGGTCACCACGCCTCAAAAAGGATACCCTGGAACTGGAAAAGGTGCAGAAAGGGGCAACCAGAATGATTAAGGGTCTGCAACACCTCCCTTATGAAACCAAGCTGCAACATCTAGGCCTCTTCCGTCTGGAAAGACGGTGTTTTAAGAGGGGACCTAATTGAAGTATATAAAATTATGCATGGTATAGAAAAGGTGGATAGAGAACATTTCTTTTCTTGGAGGGCCACTGTATGAGATGCGGCCTGATCCAGCAGGGCTCCTTTTGTGTTCTTATGCCTCCCAGAATCCTCCTGGGCTTGCCTTCCGGCTGGTGGCTGATCAGAAACGTAGGTGGCCGAAGTGTGGGGTATTTTGTGTAAAGATGGCATAGTGACCTGTTATGGACATCGTAGGCAGTGAGTGGTTAATTGTAGGGATGTGCACGAATATTAGAAACATTCAACATTTGTACGGATTCATATGGGATGAAAATGGGATGCATACAGGATCAATACGGAATGCGTACAGATGTGTACAGATGCGTATGGATGCACATGGGATGCGTAACAATTCATACGGGCACATATGAACATTGTCGATAATCGTAAGTACAAATTCAAATAGAAAATTCAAACGCATAGATTTGAATTTTCTTAATTTGAATTGAATGTGGGTTAATTCGAATTTTAAAGATTCAAATCAAATTGAATTTTCAGATATTTTGTTTGAATCAAATCGAATCCCAAAAACTGTATTCGTGCACTAGTCAATTGCCAGCCACGGATACGCAAACGCTTGTGCAGACCCCCTTTTTCTTAACTTCATCGGGACTTTGCATGTGCAAGAGTGCTGAGCAGATGGGTCTACTTTGCATCTGAGCTAACTTACCCCTCCACTTCTATGCCTCCCTTTCCCCAGTTTTTGCTTCTGTTTTATAATCATTCCAATGAATGCCTCCCCCCTCCCGCCATTTTAAAGTCTGAAAAATAAATAAGTAAACCTCGCAAATCCTTTGAGGCCCAAAGGGTCACTCCTATTCCATCACGATTCAAGCAACAAGCTTTTTATTGGCCTCCTGTTTGGCTTTGTTGTTAGCAAATGCAGCTGGGCAAAGCCCAGGAGATTGTGGTTTTATTAAACATGAAAGCCTTTATTTCATTTGTGGAAAAGACTCAGTCTTTCATACTCTGCCCTCCCTTTTGTGGATAGATTTATAGCCTGTCTCAGAGGACAATTGACAAAACTGTGATGTAATTGTGCATAATACAATCACGGCTTCTTCCACTCCTCTGTCCTCTCCCTCTTGCACGCTGACCTGTACGCCCATTCTATGTGGTAAACTAACACAATGTGTCAAAACGCACTGGAGCAACCATGATATAATGCACTTGGAAACTCTTTGCCTGTGTTCCGCAGTTTCTGACCTTGGGGCGCATCATGCTGTCAAATGAACTGCTCCTACCAGAGGTGATTTGAGCCAGTTTGGTCTAGTGGTTAGGGAGCTGGACTCTTATCTGGGAAGACTACGTTTGATGCCGCACTCCTCCATGAAGCCAGCTGGGTGACCTTGGGCTAGTGACAGCTCTCTTCTGAGCTCTTAGGGTGCCTGTTGTGGGGAGAAGAACAGAAGGTTTGTCAGCCACTTTTGAGTTCCCTTAAATGGGTGAGAAAAGTGGGGTAGGAAAGCCAACTCTTCTTCACACCTGGGATAAGACTAGGGATGTGCACGAATATTTGAAATTTGATTGAATTCATCCAAATTTGGACATTTAAATTCAAACTGAAAGTTTTATAAATTTGTGTTTAAACATTTGAATGAATTTTGAAATTTTGAAACGTTCGTTCCAATTATTCAGACATTCGTATATGTTCGGATACGTGCATGATGCATACTTGCCTGTACGCATCTTTCCCAGATCTGTACGCATTTGTACGGATCCGTAGACGAAAATGGGATGCATACGGGATAAATATGGGATGCATACAGATGCCTATGGGATGCATACAGATGTTGTTGACATTCGTATTTCCAAATATGGATTGAAAATCTACACAAATAGATTCGAATGTATCTTTCAGGCTGAGGGGACAAGCAGGATTCCTCTAAGGCCATTTGCTGGGATTCGAGAGCAGGAGAAGGTTTGTCCTTGTCTCTGCTTGAGATGCCCATGGGCTGTTGGTGGGCCACTGTGTGCGACGGGATGCTGGACTAGATGGGCTGTGGCCTGATCCAGCAGGGCTTCTCTTACATTCTTATGTTCTTATGTTTTTAGGAACAACACCAACAATTATACTAGCAACAGCATTGTTGGCATCAGCAGTAGCAACAGTTTGTGTTTTTGTTTAGGGGATTACTAACTGCAAATCTCTGTGCTAGATCTCTGCCTTTTGTACTGAACTGTAACCCTGTCTGTTTCCATGGCTTTATTTTAGCAGTGGTAGCCATAGCCTGCTACGACCAGTTTGATTCATATCTCTACCGTCTATTCTTAATAAACTGTGACTAGGGAGGATTCCAGATGAATGTACGCTAGTTTGTTTGCAGTGGAAACCAAGGGAGTAATTTCAGACTTGCACCCAGAAGCCAATAGCAGAGTTAGGGCCTTTCTGCACTCACCTGCCCTAAATCCAGATCAGTGGTTCCTGAGGCCTTTTTGCACAAGGGTTTTTTTAATGCACGGAGAACACGCGAGGACACAGAATACGCACTGCCGGGATGGCGGAGCTGTCCCAACCTGTCCCCGAGTGCTCTCCGCACATTCGTGATGTAGAACAGTTTTAACCGTGGTAGTTAAAACTGCTCTACATCTGTCTCCACGTGTTCCAAGCGTCCCCGGCTGTCCAGGGAGAAAAGCGTTCACACACACTTCCCTCCCTGACAGCCGCGGGCAAGCCCCCGCGCCACCATTGGCTGAAAATCGGCCGAACAGGTGGCGGGGGGTGCGGTAATCGCTCACCTTGCCCAGCTGGGGTTCCCATCATGCAAGCGCACTGACTCTGGCAGATGGTAGACGGGACCCACAGGCCCCGTCTACCGGGAGTGTGTGCACCTGCACGATCAGGACCCCAGCCCGGCAAGGTGAGTGCTGGCTTCGTGCGGGAGGAGATGGCTCGCTCCTGGCTCCTGCGGTCTCATCGGGACTTCAGGAGTCGGGGCGACACTGAGTTCGTCTTCCCCTTGCCCCTTTCTGGGGTGGAGGGAGGCCGATCTGCAGCTGTCTATGGGCCAGGGGCTGTGGGACCCCTTGGTAGACGGGACCTGTGGGTCCGGTTTACCACGGTCCCACCTCCTCTGGCCAACCATGGTAGATCGCGAGCCTCTGCAGGGTTGAGCCGCCTTGATTGAGGTGGCTAAGTCTCGCAGAGGCACCCCTGGCACCCCCACCCCGGGGTCCAGGGACATGCTCGCGCACCTGCAACACATACCTCCTCACTGTCCCAGGTTGAAATGAGCCAGGGCAACTGGGAGGTGGGTGTTGCATGCATGGGGGTGCATCCCTGGGCCCCAGGGTGGGGGGTGGGGTGCTGAGGGGTCTCTGTGGGGCTGAGCTGCCTCGATTGAGGTGGCCCGACCCCACAGAAGCTCACGATCTGCTGCAGTTGGCCAGGGGAGGTGGGACCTTGGTAAACCGGATCCACGAGTCTCGTCTACCAAGGGGTCCCACAGCCTCTCGCCCGTAGGCAGCCAGCCCCGGGGTGGGTGGGTGCCTGGCTGAGTTCCTGCCAGCTGTACAGGACCCGATCGGCTCCTGTACAGCTGGCAGGAACTGGGGAAGCCGCTTGATTGGTCTGCCCACCCCTGGGTGCTCCCACTCAATGGCGGGCAGGTCTGGGGGAGGCATCCCTGCCCCTGGCCAGCCTTTCCCAGCTAAGACAGTTTGGGACGATTTCCCCGTTCGCACATGAGCAGGCAGGAACTCATGCAAACGCGTTCCTGTCTGCCTATGTGTGAATGGGGAAACCGTCCCATACTGACTTAGCCGAAGTGCATTACAGCCGTTCTGGCTGTAATGCTAAAAGGCCTCAGAATAACCGGCTGCACTGATTCAGATGTATGGAGGCTGGATCAGCAGAATCTGCACTGATAGTGATGATTCAACCCACATTTCCCTCCAGATACAAAGCTGATGTGAGCTTTGCAGCCACTCACATGCCTCCAAAGGCTAGGAATGGATGCTCCTAGCCTGGGAACCAAGTGAGGGGGGTTTGGTTGTTTTGGGCATGCTGGGCTGCGCTGCTAGAAAGATCCTCCTGGGGCATCTGATTAAATTGGTCCACAAGAAATCCACATTAAGGGCCTCTTTAATCTGGAGCTAGCTCTGACCAGTGCTGATGGAGCCAAACTACATTCACATGCAGATGAGAAGGCCCACAATCTGGATTGAGAGGCTCCTTAATCCAGAGCGACAATTAAATCCAGAATGGGAGTTAGTTTCCCTGTGAGCTCTTTTAGCCAAATATTTTCTGCTCTTAAGGTCAAGAACGTGCATTTCCTTCCTCTCCGGCAGCGCTGAGATCAAGGATTTCCTTAGCTGCCCTCTCGACAGGATCTGGCTTTAGTACGCTGCCGCTCTGCATTTATCTGAAGCTGAGCCATTAAATTGCATTTATTATAGCAGTGAACATCCATTACGGATCTATGCTACTCAGAGTTTTATATCTATTCCCCTGTGCAATGCTGGCCTCTGTCTGAGCAAAGGAAACGTGCCAACCTATTTATTCCATTAGGCTAACAATGCAGGCCTGTTTCTCCATTGTCACGGGGTATGTTGCATCCAGCAGCTGATCAATGGGCCTTAATGGGCTATTGCAAGGAGGGTAGGGCTGATGTCATTGAAGATCCTTCCTGGATGGGTTTAAACAAACAAACAAGCACGAAAAGCCAACCAGCCAGCCACTGAGCTTGGGGGTGGGGGGAGAGAAAAATTCAGAGAAATATCTTCCATTAATGTATCCCAAGCTGTACACATTGGAACAGGGTGAGCACTGCAACACAACAGAAATGGGGGTATGGAGTAATCCCCCCCCCATTGGCTCCACATCTAAGCAAATGGAACCACTTTGAAGAAGAAGAGTTGGCTTTTCTATCCTGTTTTTCTCAGCCATATGAGGAGACTCAAAGCAGCTGACAAGCCTTCTGTTCTTCTCCCCACCACAGACACCCTGTGAGGATGGTGGGGCTGTGATTGCTCAGAAATAGAGCTGTGACTAGCCCAAGGTCACCTAGCTGGCTTCATGGAGGAAGAAGGGGAGTTAGTTTTTGCTACAGAGTTGGTAAAGTGCTACAGTGATCTTTACACTGGTCCAAGCCATGCTGGTCTAAGTGGCCTCCAGGAGGGCCAAGGTGTATTTGAGTTGGTTCCTTTGGGAAGTAGGAAGTGAATGTGGGAATATTCAGCTTCCGTCGAATCGCCGCCGCCCCCCTCCATGAATGTGAGGTGGAGCATCGGCTTTGTGCACAAATATTCAAACAAATATTTGTGAATGAAATAAAGTGAACCTCCCCACTCCTCTCTTCCTGACACACACACACACACACACACACACCAGCGCCACCACACCCTGCTTGGAACCTGCCTGAAATAGTACTGCTAGCAAACACAAACCCGGAAGTGCTGTTTCGGCACCCGAAGAGCACCGAAACGATAGCAGACCATGTGACTGCAGCCCCCTGTTGCACTCCGCTGCACTTTCTTACCTTGACGGAGGCTGGGGTGGCATCTCTGGGCCCAGTGCACATTATAGGTTTGTGCACTTCCAGGTTTGCACGCACAGTTGCCCGTCCGGGGATTGTGTAGTGGGGGTGGGAGTTGTGTGCTCAGTAGTGGAAGGCCTATTTGTCCCTACAAAGAGAGCTTGTGGTGGCAGCGGCAGAGCCAAAGGTAGTGGGAGAATGGGAGGAGGATAGGAAGGCTGTAGGGGGATCCGGCCTTGGCCAAAGCTTCAGTGGATGCCAGATAAATAAGGCCTACGAATGTAGGACCTATTCGATTTGTCCGCTGTCATATCTCAGGCAGGTGATTGTAGCGAGGCAAACACACGCATGCTCACGGCAGTCCATTGGGGGCTCAAGAGACGTCATCGTCAGGTCAGTCCAAAGTGAGGGGTTCCAGAGGTTTGGCAGAGAGTCGGACCAAGGTCCAAGAGTCAGTTTCATGGGCAAGAACATGGGCAGAGATTGCACAAATGTTTGTCTGCAACACCGGACCAGTGAGTGCTGCTGAGTTAAGGAGGCGAGCCAGCTCCATGCCCATTGCGACACAGCTGGGCAAAACGCTGGGCTCTGCGTAACACCTGCGTCTCTTGCCAGAGAAGGTCGGGAGAGGGGTGTACCTGAGGCTGTCTGTCCGAATTCTCATGCCCAGAACTGTCTGCGGGCGCCCTTAAAACTGGCCCCTGGCTCTCAAGGTCCACGCTGCTGTGCTCAGGTTGCTGCCCAGACTGCTGGGCTATTGGAAATGCTCCTTTGTCCTCAGAGGAGGGAGCTGGACCGGCAGGATGGGGCATGGCATCCGCAAATGTGGTTGTTCGTACGAATTGTATGAGTAATGTACAGTATAGCACAAATATTCGTGTGCATCCTTATGGGGAAGACAATTGTCTCCGGCCTGCATGTGGACACAGCCTAAAATGTGGCAGCTTGCCAGTGGTGTCGAGTGGTATCGGTTCCCTGGAGAATTCCTTCAACAGGTAGGGAGGCCTAAGAATCCACAATCTGGCGAGGTCTCTTCTCTGCAGAACATTCCAAGGAAGAATTAATCCAACCGTTGGCAGCTTGTGCTCGACTGACTTTCCAGGGCTTCTGGCCAGGTTTTTGCAGAAGAGCTGCCAAATTTCGTGAAGTTGCCTTTGATTATGCGGATCCCTCGCCTTTTATCCCTGAGTCTTTGGGGCTGTCGTTGGCTGTCTGTTCAACACAGAAAGGGCTTGTTTGTCAGCTGATAGAGCTAGATTAAAAAAGGAAGCAGAAAGAAAGGAAGGGGAAAGGGAAGGAGAAAAGAAAAATCACCCTGAACACCAACTTATTGCAGAGACAGAAACTGTTACTAAAGAAGGTGGTGGTGGGGTTTCTCCCCATTTTGTTTGTCAAGACTAGGATTCGCCAGAGCGAGTCAGTTTTTACAAGGCTATCACATGGGGTTTTTTTCCCCACTAAGTGGAAAAACACCCATGGTGCCAGCTGTGTCCTTGGTCCCTAAATATTGTGTGTGTGAGTCCGCGGGTAACCATTTCAGGTATCATATGTTGTCTTCCAAATATGTTCTGTGGACATTTAGACCCGGGGGCTCCAATCTACAACATGCATACATGAACGTAACCCGTATTAAGCTCAGAAGGACTGGTGTCGAAGGAGGACACCTAGAATTACAGCCTGTTGCCTTCAGTTTAGGGATATGCAGGAATATTCAAGATATTCATTATTCAATTGAATCCAAACTCGAATCGAATGTCCAGACATTAGTTTCTTTAGTATTTGAACAAATATGAATGTTTTGAATTATTTGTATGAATAATTTGGACATTCGTATATTATTATTATTATTATTATTATTATTATTATTATTATTATTATTATTATTATTATTAGTAGTAGTAGTAGTAGTAGTAGTAGTAGTAGTAGTAGTAGTAGTAGTAGTAGTAGTAGTAGTTTATTTCTAAAGCGCTGTACATTTACTCAGCCCTGATATGTACGTCCAAGGCAACATGGAGACCTACACTATGCTGTGAAATGAGTCTGAAGCTGTGAACATTAAGACAGACCTTGGGACAACAGTTTGAAGACACTGGGGAACAAATGCAGCTAGGAAGCATTTGTATTCAAGCCTGACCTTGGGACAACAGCTAAGAAGCATTTGTGTTCCAGCCTGTTCCTGGCAAACCCGTAACTTGTCTTATGTTTGTACCTGCGTAAGCCATTGAGAGGAGAACTCTAATACTGAGCCTCATTTTTGGCCCTATCCAGGTCTGTATGAATTCAGATCTTATTCAGATTTTATTTGTATCTGTGCACATCCGTACGGTACATACGTGCTGAAAATGGAATGAGTACGGGATTAAAACAGGATGCGTAAGGATGCATACAGATGCGTAAGGATGCGCACAAATGCATACAAGATTCGTATCATCAAATACGTATCGAATATCCATACAAATAGTTACAAATGTATTCAAATTGATTCAAATTTCAATATACTCATTTTTTCTCTATTCGTACAAGTCTGGATATTCGAATATTCAGATCTAATTGAATGCCAAAAGGACATTTGTGTGCATCCTTACTTCAGTTGCCATCTGGCTGCTAGTTAGATAAACTCAGGGAGGGCAGGTGCATCATTGGCCACTCGAATGGATGCCTAGGTACTTCCTTCACATGTGCACAAATATTTGTAATGTTCATTATTCGTGTGAATTCATACAAATTCAGACATTCGTATGTGAATTGGAATGTTACGACATTCGGACATCGGCATTCGTACGGATATGAATGTTTTGGAACATTCGTACGAAGCTTTGGAACATTCATGGAACTGGGAGGTGGGAAAGCGGCTGCACTAGTCACATCTGCAATGGATCCAGAGTGAATTCGACATGGCTTGAGAGTGGATCCAGAGTGGATTCAGAGCGGATTTGAGGATTTCAGAACGGATATGTTACGGGACATTTATTGGATATGTATCAGATATGTATGCATTTGTATCAGATACCTATCAGATACGCATGCATTCATGTTGGGCATTCGTACAAATTTGTATGAAAACATTCTTATCTAATAGAATCCTACCACATTTGAAGGGGATCCATTTGAACAAATACGAATTTTCTTACATTCATTATAAATCAAATATTTTTTTTAAAACCCATTCATGCACACCCCTACACTGGAGAGACAGGCAGGAAGCCTCTCAAGGCCATTTGGAGGGAGTGGCGAGCAGGTGAAGGTTTTGCCTTTGTCTCCTGCTTTAGATGCCCAGAAGCAATGGGTGGGCCACTGGGTGAGACAAGCGGCTGGAAAGGGCGCCAGAAATAAATGTTGTTGTTGCTGCTGCTGCTACTGCTGCTGCTGTTGTTACTACTGCTGCTGCTGCTGCTGCTACTGCTACTGCCACTGCTATTAGATGAGCTGTGGCATGAGCCAGCAGGGGTCCTCTTAATTTCTAGAGGATAGGTTTATTGGTAGCTACTAGAATGGATGCCAAGTAACTGCGTCCACTTTGGAGGGACAGGCAGGATGCCTCTCAAGGCCATTTGCAAGGATTTGAGAGCAGGTGAAGGTTTTGCCCTTGTCTTCTGCTTGAGATGCCCAGAAGCCATTGGTGGGCCAATGTGTTAGGATGCTGGATTAGATGGGCTGTGGCCTGAGGCAGCAGGGTTCCTCTTATGCTCTTATTCAAGAGTGTTCCTCTGTATCCAGTGCTAAGTGTGAAAAAGGAAAAGGATAAGGGCTGCATTTTGCTTCCCCGCCAACCTTTGTACATTCAGCTGAGGTCTCTGTGCTCCTACCACTCTGATGAACATGGCATAGTGAGTCAACTCTGCGTAAAAGGCAACAAAGTCTGGGAGATACCAGAAAGGGGGAAACTGCAAGTATTTTAAAGTCTTATCTCTGCAGTTGGCATGTGTAATACATGGCCAAATTCACACTTACCTGGTTGGAGTGGACTCTGAAGACCATCCCAGGCCAGTTAACATCAGGAATGGTTGGAGTCATTTTCTCTTCCAGCAGATCACCACTGCAGAGGCCAAACTTAGCGGCTGAGGAGGTTTGGACTTTGCAGAGGAATCCAGACACTGTCATGAGATTCAGGGCTGTTGAGAGCTGGGGTTTGGCTCAACAATAAGCAACATGGTACTTTCCAGAGATCCCCATAAGAACCTCTTGTAGTCTCTTGGTTTGATTCTGCACTCCTTCACGAAGCTGGCTAGGTGACCTTGGGCTAGTTTCAGCTCTCTTTCTGACCTCCCACAGCCCCACCTACCTCATAGAGTGTCTGTTGTGGGGAGAAGAACAGAAGGTTTTTCAGCTGCTTTGAGGCCCCTTAAGGGTGAGAAAAGTGGGGTACAGAAGCCAACTCTTCTTCCTACACAAAGCCAGCTGGCTGAACTTGGGCTAGTCACAGCTCCCTCTCTTACCTCTCACAGCCCCACCTACCTCACAGCATGTCTGCTGTGGGGAGAAGAACAGAAGGCTTGTCAGCTGCTTTGACTCCCCTTAAGGGACTCCTCCTCCTCCTTTTCTTCTTCATAGTTTATGGGGGGGGGGTGTTAACGAAACGGGGCTACAGTTGTACATAGGCTGACACCCTGGATGTGGTGCTGACCTATGTCATATTTGGAGGATGAGTGCTCCATTTATCCCTTTGCTTTTAATTGCAGGCCTGGGGGGAGAGATTAATTTCCTTTCCAGGAGTGCTGTAGCCCTGGCTCTGTCTTAATTGCCTATTCTCTGGCCTTCTGTGTTTGCCTGTCAGTCAGTTCGTGGCCATCCCAGCTGAAGCCTTAAGACTGCTGACTTCATGGTTTATGCTCCTTGGCGCACCCGGCTACCCTTTTCCTCCAGGGGACAGTCTCTTCAAACACTGGTTCCGCTTTCTGCTGCATTAAGACTTGGATGCGTGCCATTCATCGCAGCTGTGTGTTTGAACTTGAGTGATTACATTGGGAAGTGAACCATGGAGATTGCTCTCTCGCTTTTCTCCCCCTCTCCCCCCCCCGCCCGTCCTTCCTCTTGGTTTGATGCTGGTGTCTCTCTTTTCCCAAGCAGGGCCCTCAATTGCCTTGTTATCAACATGGACAGTGGCCACCCACTTCTGTGTCCTCGCCAAACGACAGCGCTGCGCCACTTTGGGGCTTTTGCTCATCCTTGAACCCTGGCTGGGTAATGCAATGAAGCCTATAAACCTCCTGGCTTTGGGGCTGTCTTCTTTTTGAGGCATGAGCTCTTGCAGGGAGCAAGAATTGCTACCCTGTGTGCGTGATTCTTTGGTCTACTGGTTAAGGAGCCAGGGGTTTGATTCCACCCTCCCTCATGAAGCCAGCTGGGTGACCCTTGGGCTAGTCACAGCCCCACCTACCTCACAGGATGTCTGGTGTGGGGAGAAGAATAGAAAGTTTTGTCAGCCGCTTTGGGTCCCCTTAAATGGGTGAGAAAAATGGGATAAAAAGCCAACTCTTCTTCTTCTTCTTCTTCTTCTTCTTCTTCTTCTTCTTCTTCTTCTTCTTCTTCTTCTTCTTCTTCTTCTTCTTCTTCTTCTTCTTCTTCTTCTTCAATGCCATCAGTTCTCTTGGCAGTTTCTGCCTTGCTTCGTGTTAAGGAAGCATAGTGAGGGCTCATCATCCATGGCCTGTTGCAATTTCCCGGCCTTCTGGTTTCTTTTTGGACTTGACTCAGACGCTGTCGGCGTTCAAGGTGGGCATCCAGCGCGCGGTCACAGAAGTCACAAGGGGCCTTTCTGCACTTGGTCCTATTCTGGTGTATATCTCAGAACAGGAGCCTGCTGTCCACATGTTGGTACAGACTGTGGCAGGTCCCAGCTGAGGTCTGCCATAGTCTTCTTTAGCATGCAGACAACAGATCAGCATCCCGAGATATATTCCAAAATAAGGCCAAGTGCAGAAGGGGCTAAGATCTCCTTAGCTTAGCTTAGCTTAGCTTGTCTTGTCTTGGTGGATGAAGGGGGAGAGAAATGATGCTAAAGAGGGGTAGCTGGGAAACACGAGGCTGGAAATGCCAACATCTAGGTTTAAAGGTGATTTGCAGGGCAGAATATCACCCCATTCCCAGAACCTTCAAGGAGAACCTGCCCAGGCCTAGGAGAGCTTGAGGTGCCCAGAAACAATTGGAGGCTCACTGTAGAAGACGGGATGCTGGACTAGATGGGCTGGGGACTGACCCAGCAGGGCTCCTCTTAATTCAGAAGGACACGTGTACCATTGGCTACTAGAACGGATGCCTAGATACTTCTTCCAGGCTAGAGAAACATTCAGGATGCTCCTCAAGGCCATTTGCTAGGATTTGAGAGCTGGGCTGTGGCCTGATCCAGCAGGCCTCCTCTTAATTCACATAGGAAAAGTCTATCAACGGCTACTAGAAAGGATGCCTAGGTACATTCTCCAGGCTGGGGAGACAGGCAGGAGGCCTCCCAAGGCCATTTGCTGGGATTTGAGAGCAGGTGAAGGTTCTACCTTGAGATGCCTAGAAGCAACTGGTGGGCCACTGTGTGAGATGGGATGCTGGACTAGATGGGCTGTGGCCTAATCCAGCAGGGCTCCTCTTATGTTCTTATGATGCTTCTGTAAGGAATGAATGAGGTCAGTGTGTTTGCAAAAACATAAAATATTTGCATTCCAACGTAAAAGACTGCTAAGGATCCTTCAAAAGAGTAACAGGCCTGGGTTGGCCAACTTGAATTATCTTGAACTGTTCTCATTTTGCCTTTACTGTGCATGTCAGAGAAATCTGATATGTACTTCTCCTCCTGACTTGGAAGGCGTTACTGGGAATATTGTAACTTCTGCCAGGTTAGGTATAAAGGTCAGGCTGGAATGTGAGAGACGGGGTTTCTGGAAAACAGGCTTCCTATGCTGCAGCATAAAAATTAAAGGAAATCTTTTCTCTCTGACCCTTCTGCTTATTAAGAAATTAATATGGATAGTATTTGCTGACAGAGCAGCAACTTCCTTTCATAATAGTTTGGAATTTTCCAAACATTTCTAAAGGCCATTTGCAGGGAGTTGAGAACAGGTGAAGGTTCTGCTTTTGTCTTCTGCTTGAGATGCCCAGAAGCAACTGGTGGGCCACTGTGTGAGACGGGATGCTGGACTAAATGGGCTGTGGCATCACACAGCAGGGCTCCTCTTATGTCCTTATGTAGTTGAATGGATTCCACCATAATCAGAACTTTGAGTGGCAATAGAGGACTCATGGTTTGATTCTTACTGTTGTTTGGAATTTGACTGGTAGGAGGTAACCAGAAATGACACATAAAAGCATTGTTCTCCCGCCTTGCTTTGCTTGGAGTTGCTAGTTTCCCATGAGCTAAAGGTGCTGCAAGAATTCATTTTGATCTCCATTAATCCCCCAATTTTTTAAAAAATTCTGTGCTTTCCGCCTTGTGAGATGCAGCCAGATGAAGTTGAGCACAGCATGTGTGTGTGTGTGTGAGGGAGAGGGAAATTACTTTGCATGTTTAAACAGACTAACAAATTACAGATGGAAATGGGATTCAGAATATTCCAGTGTAATTGGATTTCAGTTGTTTGTTGTTTTGGCATCTGCATCCCGAGGCCGTGAAAGTGAAAAGAGATTTAACTGAAATTCTTTGGAATGTTTTTGGCACCTTAATGGATCGCAATTACCTTTTTAAAGGGAAGACGGCACGTTAGAATGTTATTCAATGTGGTCCCCTTTTCTTTCTTTCTTTCCCTTTTCTTAAAAAAAAAAAAGAAAATCAGGAATGAAAAATGAAAATCACTGCCCTCAAAGACTTTGTTGTTCCAGTAGAAAGATTCTCTGGTTCCTATGCTAAGAACATTTCCAAAAACCGGTGGTGACTAGGGATGTGCATGAATATTTGTATTCAAAATTCGATCAAATTTATCCAAATTTCGACACTCAAATTCAAATCAAATGTCCATAAATTTGAATTTAAAGAATTGAACGAATTTCAAATTTTGGATCTATTTGTTCAAATTATTTGGACATTCATATGTGTACGGGCTTGTACATGATGCGTACTTGCAGATATTCATCTTTCCTGCATCCTTACGCATTTGTACAGATCTGTATGGAACGAAAATGGGTTGCATATGGGATAAATACAGGATGCATACAGATGTGTATAGATGCGTACGGGCACATGAGAGTGTTGCTGACGTTTGTAAGTGAAAATTCAAATAGAAAATTCAAACAAATGGATTCTAATTTGCTTAATTTGAATCAAATTTGGTCAAATTTGAATTTGATTTGATTTGAATTGAATTTTTGAATATTCAATTCAAATTTAATTGAATCCTGAAAATTGCATTTCTGCACACCCTTAGTGGTGACCCATGCAGGTTAGTGCAGACAGAAGCCCCTCCTGAAGACCAGTTCATGAGCATCCTTTGAAGTCCACCTAGAAAATGACGTACTGGCTTTCAGCAGGGGGAGTAATTTCCACCTGCTCTAGCTGTGTCCTTGCAAAACTTTTTCATGATACAATTATATAGGCTGCTAATGGCAGTGAATCAACCCTGATTGTTCACTGGAAGGACAAACCCTGAAGCTTAGATCCTAATGAGAAGACAGGAAGACCTTAAGTGAGGTCAGTTTCCATTATATCCAATGGAGATTGCCTGGTGGCCTAATGAAGATACCTTTACTGTTCAATGAGATGTATCCAGGGACAGGTCAGCTCCTTGGTATATACTGGGAAACGTTTAAAAGCCATACTTAATTTTTCTCCTTTGCTTTCATGGTGCAGTTAGCTGCTGTTAGGTGACCTGAAGGTGGGACCACTCCTGGTAAGTCCATTCATACATGCATGCAGTTTTCTAGGCAGATACAGGAGTGAGTGAGTGAGTGAGTGAGTGAGTGAGTGAGTGTGTGTGTGTGTGTGTGTGTGTGTGTGTGTGAGAGAGAGAGAGAGAGAGAGAGAGAGAGAGAGAGATTTATAGCTTATTCAAGGTGCAGGGAGACTGCTTTTCCCTCTTCTGTCCAGATATCAAAGATGTGGCAACCTTGTACTTCCCTCTTCTATGGAAGTATTCAAGGGGTAAAAGTCCAGTCCTCCTCCTTTCCATCTGGTCATCCTGTTCTGAACTGTAATTAGTATCCAGGAGATGGTCAAGTAGATAAAACCTGGGCAGATGGTTAAAAATTAATAGGCTGTGCTCCTAGGTAGACTGAGAAGGGCTACTTGTGGAAAAAGACATTTTGTTCCTCATCTATCTGAGCATTCTGAGCCACACTTGGGACACAGGAAGAGGTCATTCCAAATGTAACCAGCTCCTCAGTACACAAGTCTGGATTTGAAACGGGGTTGCAGTTGCCCAAGGAGTGGGAAGAAGACTGCAGCTTTTAGTGCCAGTTTGCAATTATGGAGTCTCTTCCCCTTGGCATGTACATGCAAGGCTACAAAAGCTCTCTTGGGAATACATGAAATCCACAGATAAAGAGGCTGCAGATAAGTCAGGGATTGCCATGTGCCCTCAACAAAAACAGTGCCCAGCCCAGCCTCAGCTATGCCCAGCCAGACACTAGACTGGCCAACATCCTTGAGCTGGATGAGTGAAGACATATTTGGCACTGCCATATTTCTGGCAGGAGGGACCACTTCCCAACAGACTGAATTCAGGCACAAACTTACACAACAGAGGCAGGTGAGTTTTACCTTTCATTCTCACCTGCTCATCACTTCTGCAGAGGACGAGACCTGGAACGGGTTATGCCATGCAAATCTATCCCTCTTTCAGGGTCTCACATGCCGTGAAGAGCATCACAAACCTGTCCACTCACATACCTTAACAAGGAAGACAGTGAGCTCCCGAAAGGAACAGTCTAAGAACAGAGAGATGCAAAGTTTGGTTCATGCTCAAAAATTCGTTCAAACAATTTGTGTTCATGAATGTTCACATCAAACGGAACACGCAGCAGTTTGGAGTATTCAGAAATTCAATCAAACCAAACCACCCTCCTGCTTGCAAACGGCAATGATGCAATTAATCAATGCTTCTTTGCTGTGGTTTTGCCCTTGAAAAGGGTTTTCATCAATAGAACATGAAGTTGTTGTTTGTTTGTTTTTAACTGAACAAGTACAGAATCAAATGCAAACAATTGTTTGTTCCATTAAAACATTTTCCAGAGAACCGAACAAGCACAATGCTATAAATATAAGAACCTAAGAGGAGCCCTGCTGGATCAGGCCACAGCCCGTCCAGTCCAGCATCCTGTCCCACACAGTGGCCCACCAGTGGCTCATATGGATGTACAAGAACATTCGAAACATTTGAAATTGAATCGAATGTCTAAACATTTGAATGAGTTCAAATGTTTCTAATCATTTGTAAGAATTATTCGGACATTCTTATGTGTATGGATACATATGCATTACGTAAAAACCTTTCTATTTCAGGAGGCTTTCCAATCTTTCCCTTAATTCATTTGGTTGACCTCCTCATAGTTTAAATGAAATTATCTATATTCCCGATAGTTTCATAGAATCATAGAATCATAGAATGGTAGAGTTGGAGGGGACCTCCTGGGTCATCGAGTCCAACCCCCTGCTCAAGGCAGGATCTCCTAAACCATCTCAGACAGATGGCCGTCCAGTCTCTCCTTGAAGACCTCCAACGAAGGGGAACCAACCACCTCCCGTGGCAGCCTGTTCCACTGGTTGATCACTCTTACTGTTAGAAATTTTTTCCTAACATCTAAACTAAATCTTTTCCCCTGCAGTTTCACCCCATTGTTTCTAGTCCTTCCTTGAGAGAGTGAGAACAGGGCTGATCCCTCTGCCTTGTGACAACCCTTGAGGTATTTGTAGACAGCTATCATGTCTCCTCTCAGTCTTCTTTTTGTTAGACTAAACATTCCTAGTTCCTTAAGCCGTTCCTCATAGGACATGGTTTGCAGACCGTTCACCATCTTGGTAGCTCTCCTTTGAACCTGCTCCAGCTTGTCAGCGTCTTTTTTAAACTGGGGTGACCAGAACTGGACACAGTACTCCAGATGAGGTCTGACCAAGGTAGAGTAGAGGGGGATAATAACTTCACGTGATCTGGACTCTATGCTTCTCCTAATACACCCCAGGATTGCGTTTGCCTTTTTTGCAGCTGCCTCGCACTGTTGACTCATGTTCAGTTGATGATCTACCAGGACACCCAAGTCTTTTTCACATGTGCTGCTGCTCAGCCAAATTCCTCCCATTGTATATGTGCTTTTTTCATTTTTCTTGCCCAGATGCAGAACCTTGCATTTTTCTTTGTTAAATACCATTTTATTAGTTGCAGCCCATTGTTCGAGTTTCTCTAAATCTTTTTGAATCCTCTCTCTCTCTTCTCTGGTGTTTGCAATCCCCCCTAGCTTTGTGTCATCAGCAAATTTGATCAGTTTCCCTTCAACTCCCTCGTCCAGATCGTTTATAAAAACATTAAACAAAACTGGGCCCAGGACAGAACCTTGTGGTACTCCACTTGACACTTCCTTCCATTTGGATGTGCAGCCATTTAAAGCCACTCTTTGAGTACGATTACTAAGCCAGTTTTGAACCCACCTTATAGTTGCCTTGTCAAACCCATATTTGATCAATTTTTCAATGAGGATCGCATGAGACACTTTGTCAAATGCTTTGCTGAAATCAAGAAATACTATGTCTACTGCATTTCCTTGATCACCCCATTCAGTGATTTTGTCATAAAATGAAATCAAGTTAGTCTGACACGACTTCTTTGATACAAACCCATGTTGACTACTGTTAATTATTGAATTCCTATCCAAATGCTGACATATGTGTTGTTTAATAATTTGTTCGAGAATCTTTCCTGGTATTGAAGTCAGGCTAACAGGCCTGTAGTTCCCTGGGTCTACCTTCTTCCCTTTTTTGAAGATAGGAACAACGTTTGCCCTTCTCCAATCGTCTGGGACTTCTCCTGTTCTCCATGACTTCTCAAAGATTACAGCAAGTGGTTCAGCAATTACCTCTGCTAATTCCTTCAGTACCCTAGGATGTAATCCATCTGGACCCGGGGACTTAAATTCGTTTAAGTTAGCTAAGCGTTCCCTTACTCTCTCAGTGTTGATTTTGTGTCTTGATTCTCCTAGTCCTTCATCAGTACAGTGAAGGACTGTTGCATGTACATTATCCCTCTTGGAAAAAACAGATGCAAAATAGGAGTTCAGAATCTCTGCCTTCTCAAGATCACTTTCGATCACTTCTCCATTCTCTCCCTGCAGACTTCCCAAAACCTCTTTGACTTTTCTTTTGCTGTTGACATATCCCCAAAACCCTTTTTTATTGTTTTTAGTCTCTCTTGCAAGCCTCAGTTCATTTTTAGCTTTAGCTTTTCTGATACTTGCCCTGCAGATTGTACTGATTTCATTATATTCCTCCTTAGATATGTATCCCTCCTTCCATTTCTTAAACATTTCTTTTTTCTTTTTTATCAAGTTTTTAAGTTCTAGGTTTATCCACCCTGGTCTCTTTAGATGTTTTCCATTCTTCCTTCTTTGAGGAATTGTTATTGATTGCGCTTCTAATATTGCATTTCTCAAAATATCCCATCCTTCTTGGACATTTCTATCCTTTAGTACATTTAACCATTTGATCCCTCCTAACCTCCTCCGGAGTCCATCAAAATCCGCCCTTCTGAAGTCCAACTTTGAAGTCTGAGTCCTCTCATGCTTTCCTTCCCTTATTATCCAGAATTCAAGGATAACATGATCGCTGCCTCCTAATGCCCCAGAAACTCTGATATCCTCCACCATTTCCTCTCTGTTGGTAAGAATTAGATCAAGGATAGCCAATCCTCTTGTTTCCTCCACCACCTTTTGGTACATGAAATTGTCAGCGAGAGAGGATAAGAACTTATTAGACTTGTGACTTTTTCCTGAGCGAGATTCCCAACAAATGTCTGGGTAGTTAAAGTCTCCCATAATCACTATGTCATGCTTTTGTGAAAGTTTAGCCATCTGGTCTAGGAAGAGGTCATCCATATCTTCTGTTTGTCCAGGGGGCCTGTAATATATCTTTTCTATATCTTTTATATCTTTTATAGTCTTTTAGTCCGTGTGTTGTTATTTGATATTTGAAGTTTTTATAACAATATGATCCTTTGAACTGTGTGTTTTATTGTATTGATGGTGAACTTATGTACGCTGCTTTGAGTTCCTTTGGGAAAAAGGCAGGATATAATAAAAGTATCTATCTATCTATCTATCTATCTATCTATCTATCTATCTATCTATCTATCTATCTATCTATCTATCTATCTATCTATCTATCTATCATCTATCTATCTATCTATCTATCTCTCTATCTCTCTATCTGTCTGTCTGTCTGTCTGTCTGTCTGTCTAGCTGTTTAGCTACATACGTATCTGTATGCATCTTATTCATATCTGTAGGCATTTGTATGGATGCATATGGGACAAAAACAGGATGCATATGGGATAAAAATGGGATGCGTATGGATGCGTACAGATGCATACGGGATCATATGAATGTTGCTGGCATTCGTATCTTCAAATACGAATAGAATACTTGTATGAACAGATACAAATGTTTTCGAATGGGATTTGAATTTGAATACTTTGGGTTTTTTTTTCTATTTGTTCAAATTCAAACAGTTGAATATTCAATTTGAATCAAATCCAAACATCGCATCCGCGCACCCCCCTTTCAGGGGTATTTCAAGAAGACATCAGAGACAAACCTTCACCTGCTCTCAAATCTCAGCAGGTGGCCTTAGAGGCAATTTGCCTGCTGCCTCCCCAGCCTGGAGGATGTACCTACCACGGCATCTAAAGGCCGCATCCTGTCCACCAGGTTAAAGGTCTTCCCAATGCTGTCTCAGCTGCCAAATGTCCCCTCTTTCACTGCTCATTGAAGGCTCCTGGGTTGAGCCTAGAGATGTGTATGAATATTCGAAACATTCAAAATTCAATAGAGTTCAATCAAATTCAGACATCCAAATTCGAATCTAATGTCTATACATTCGAATTTAGTATTCAAATGAATTTTTGAATCTTTCAAATCATTTGTACAAATTATTATGATATCTGTATTTGTACAGATACGTACAAATTACGTAGTACAAATTACGTATGTATCCACACACGTCTTATTTGTATTTGTTCGCATTTGTACGGATACGTACGGGACAAAAATGGGATGCATACAGGGGGCAAATGGTGCGTGTGTACAGATGCGTATGGACACATTCGAATGTTGTTGACATAATCGAAAACTTATACAAATAGATTTGAATGTATTCAAATCAAATCAAGTGTGAATACATTAGAATGTTATGCATTCAAATTGATTTGAATCTTTGGATATTTGCGTCGAATCCAATAGAATCCTGAAAATTGCACCTGTACACATCCCTAGTTGCACCTCTTCTGTAATCATCACATGGGGCCGGTCAAAGGAAGAGGTCAGTGAGGCAAAGTTTCTTATTCCAACCCGAAACTGAAATTTTGGGGCTTTCTTGTAGAGCCCTTCATCAGGACAGGCTGTAGGGATGTGCATGAATATTGGTAGGCATTCGAAATTTGATCGAATGTGCTGAATTTCAACATTCAAATTAGAACAGAATGTCCCGAAATTCAAATTTAAACATTCGAATTGAATTTTGAATTTTGGGTCTATTCGCTCGAATTATGCAGAGATTCGTATGTGTGCAGGTTAGTACATGATGCGCACTTGACGGTCAGCACCTTTCCCGCTTCCGTAGGCATTGTCAAATACGGGTTGCATATGGGATAACTACGGGATGCATACGCACATGTGCGGATGTCGTAAGTGCAAATTCAAATTTAAAAATTCAGACGAATAGATTCAAATTTGCTTAATTCAGATAGAATCAAGTTTTCGAGCATTCAAATCTAATAGAATAGAAGGACAAACCCCCCCCCCCATTCTTGCACATCCATAGCATACTGTACTCTCCTTATATGGAGGGCAGGCTGAGATAGCAAAAACAGGGAGGAAAATTGGGAGCCCTCTCCCCCCCCCCCCGCAACACACACCAATTGCATCCCTACCTGGTGTATTTCTGGTGGAGGGACGTGGAGATTGAAGAGCTGTGAAAAAGCATGGTGTGCTTGTATGTTTTACCCAGATACATTACACTTGATTAGGCAATGCGCTGGAGGCAAGCGCACTTAACTAGCAGTTTGAGGCTGCTCCCCATGACCGGGAGGTCAAGGGACGGATTAACTGTATCTGACTGCCATGTCGAAACACTCAGTTGGAACATTTACAAAAGGCAGCAAAAATAGTCTCTGCGGAAGAGAATGCTCACAGGTTTGTGCTCTGCAATGCATAGTAGATCCAGCCCCGACGGAGGAACCATGGCACCGGGTGCAGCTTTGTTAGTTTGTTTTATGTTCCCACCAGGTCTTGTGGGCTTGTGAGCCAGTTTAGTGTCGTGGTTAGGGAGCAAGACTCTTATCTGGGAATGCCGGGTTTGATTCCGCCCTCCCCCACAAAGCCAGCTGGGTGACCTTGGGCTAGCCACAGCTCTCTGGGCTCTATTTCTACTCCAAAGGCATGCGAGGCTACCAATTTCTTAAAGCTAAGTGGGTCTGGATCTGGTCTGGATGAGGTAATGTTGGCCACCAGTCTTGTACGATAAGAAAATCGAGAGTCATTTCGTGCCCAGCTTATGAGCGATGGAGCAAAAGGAATGAAAGAGCCATAATGGAACGTTCTGGCTTATTACCGAGAGGAAATTGACGGACACCATCTCCCCAATGCCCATCTACAATCTTCCAAGTGTAGCAAGGGTCGCCTCTCTGCGTTCCCTTTCTGCACACCGATAAGCATTTTTTGTATGCAATTTATTTCCATCTGTTCCATTCAGGTTACTTTTTCAGGGTTTTTAAGAAATGGCCTTTGTGAATCCCTGCAGATGTGTCTTAAAGATGGCACAAAAGGCAAAGATAAGATTAAGGAATGGCTCGCCGGCTCGTCCACGCCGGTGGCTTGAGAGCGGAGCAGATGGTGGCCAAGATAGGAAATGGTGTGTTTTATTTTTATTTTTATTTTCTGCACGACAGCTACAAACCATGTCCAATCTGAACATATGATAGGTTTCATTTCTCTCTGAAGCCTGCCTCTAAAAAGGTGGTTTCGCTTGGCTGTTTTCGGCTGCTTCCCCCCCCCCCCCCGCCCCGCAACTCCTTCCTTTCAGGATCAAGAAAGCAGAAGGGAATGCTGCAAACAAAATATTGCAAATGCTTACATTTTAACCTGGCCCTTGTCCCAATTCTGGGTGACCTACAATGCCTTTTTTAGTAGTGTCATTTCTCTCTGTTGACACCAACCCACTAGGATAGAAATAAAAACAAACAAACAAACAAACAAATAAATAAATAAACAAATCCTAAAAATTATTTTCTTTCTCAAATGATTTTCTAGATAGAAAAGATACAAAACCAAAAGATGCAACGATGTATGTTTCTTAGGATGCATCCAGATATCGCTTACTTATTCCACTAAATTTGGATATTCCAGAATAAAGGTTGGATACTCCATGGTTTTTTCTGGAATAGCCAAATATAATGGAATAAGCAAGTGACGTCTGGATAAGGACATAAGAAGAACCCTGCTGGATCCGGCCACAGTCCATCTAGTTGTCCACACATTGCTTCTGGGCATCTCAAGCAGAAGACAAAGGCAAAATCTTCACCTGCTGTTGAATCACAGCAAATGGCCTTTGGAGAAGAAGAAGAGTTGGCTTTTCTACCCTGCTTTTCTCACCCATTTATGGGGACTCAAAGCGGCTGACAAAGCTTCTGTTCTTCTCCCCACAACAGAACACCCTGTGAGGTAGGTGGGGCTGTGAGAGCTCAGAAGAAAGCTGTGACTAGCCCAAGGTCACCCAGCTGGCTTCATGGGGGAGGTTGGAATCGAACCCAGTATTTCCACATAAGAGTCGGGCTCCTTAACCACTAGACCAAACTGGCATCCTGCCTGGCTCTCTAGTAACCTTTGCTACACCTGGGATAATGCCAAAAGCCTTTTCTTTAATAACTCTGAATGTTCTAATGACACCAGAACACATTTCAATGCTGTCTTTAAGTTTGTTATGATTTCAGCCAAAAAAATGATTAAGAATTAGGGCCTTTGATGTAAAAGGCTCTTGTGACTTTCGATCCTGATTGACTTCTCGTAATGAGATCAGAATCTGACGAGGAATGCTCCGTGGAAAATGCCTGCACCGATAACTATTGATTTGAACTCATTCTTTAAGGGGTGGGGGGTGTCTATAGGGGTGTTTTTCCATTGTCACTAAGTACCCATTGAAGCACCCATTAAGGACCCATTTGGCTGACAGCCGGATGACCCCATTTCCAACACAGACCCCATTAGGGACACATTTGTTTCCACCACAGCTAGGTAAATCTGGATCATTACTGGTCCTTCAGGACCTATAATCCAGATTTTGTGTAGACCCCATTAAAGGGGTCTACAATGGGGTGTTCAGCCTTAAAATTCGGATTGTACAGAGCCTATTTCCACTACAATCCAGCAATGGGTTCTAGAGGAGGCTCAGGGGGGGAGGCACCCATGGAGGTTGCCCCAAAGTGAAGACCTCAGAGTCCCTCCAAAGGCAGCTCTGAAGTCCCTCCAAAGGCAACTTCGAAGAGATGCATATTAATTAGCTCCTTGCTTGCATCTCTTCTGTGAGCACTGATGAGTCAGCCTGATAAATATGCACCTCTTTCCATGCCTTTCCAAGGCAGCTTCGGTGATTGCATCCCCTGTCTCCCAAAACACCTGAGGTGACAGGCAGACCCTTCGTGGGCCATCCAGATTTGCCACATGGGTGCTCCGGCGATTCCACAGCAGGCAGGCTAGCACCCATTGCTGTTGGGTGCTAGACCACCTGTGGAAACACATTGGGTACTTCCCTTAATCCGGATCTACTAGAATAACATGACTATCCAAACTTGGATAGTCTGCATTTCCAGACAAGGCGGTTGCTTGCTAAAGATTCTCAGATCTCCAAATGATTGTTTGACTTGTAATTAACTGGTTTCCCTCCCATTGCTGCTGGTGTGTGATTGATAAGGAAAGTGAAGGAGATTCATCAGCCAGGAGCAAAGGGAAACTAGCTGAATCCATTGAGGCTGATTTTCCCCCTTTCTTTTAGGTGTTTCTCTGCTTGTCCTTTATTTCAAAATATCAAAGTGGATTACTTAAAACTGCAGGGAAGGAACCAGGTCAGGTGCTCTGGATGTGTGTATATGGGATCTGATGGCACCAAAAATGAAGATATATCTATAATTGGAAACATGTCCTCTAAGCGAACAAATAAGCTGTTCACACCTAGATTGTTATAGGTCGACCTCAGCCGGTCCTTGCTTTGGGTCGCATCACTCTCACCATTCTTTGCAATTGGTCTAAGCCTCTTCCATGGAACTCCTGGGTCTCCACCCATTTTGCTGCATCAAATCTATCTCCTTTCTGATTGGATGCTGTTGTGTCACTCATGGGTAGGGATGCGCACAAACATTTGAAATACTAATTCGGACAATTCGAATTTGAATCGGATATCTTTACATTCAAACTTTGTAGTAATGATTTGGGACTCACACGCAGGATGGTTGCCAGGTGAAAAGAGAGTTCTTTACTGAAGATTTACAGGCTTTTTATGCCCAGTTACAGAATACATTTCTCAATGGAAATTTCCCCTCCGGGGTGCCCATATTTGGCATAACCGGATAAGATGTTACCATCCTTGAATACTGTACATTATTTATACATACACAGTGGATGTTATGGCTTCCTTGAGAGAGATATTAGGGAAGCTACAGTGACCCAGGAATGTATCCTTTGTCCTAGTTGCTTTCTTAGCAAGAGTTGCTTTAGCTGAGATGGGCAAATTGCACCCCCACATCCCCACATATCCCCTCTTTCTTTTTGTTTAAAAAAAGGGGGGTCAATTTGAAGAAGCTCATGTGGCCAGGGAGGAGGGAGAACTGATGCTATTCAGTCTAGAGCAAAAATCTCCATGAATCAATTTTACAAGCAACCAAATTTATGAGTCTACTCCTTAACTATGATGCATGTTTAGGTTTAAGGAAAACTAGGGGTCAATGGCCACACACAAAAGCACCCTCCAGTGGGGTTTTCTCGCCGTTTGGTCAGGCGCCAGTCTGTGTGCCCATTATTTTCCCCATCTTTTCCCTTAATAAAATGTGAGCCTAAAACTATGTGAACCCCAATTTATCACTAACCCCTTCTAATCAATTTTCGAGGTCTAATTATGGTGTATGATGTTCTTTTTTCTTAATTCCAATTCCCCTACATATGTTCATGGAAGGCACCAAGCCCCAGCTTTATAACACCCAGTGTCTGTCCCTTTTACTGGCCAAAAATACTTTATTCCTTGATAGACCGAATTTATGAATGACATGAATGAAAACATGTTGCAACAACAAATTTTTGATTGTGACTCTGAAAACTCTTGTGTTCCCCTTTTGGGAAACTTTTGAAATGGCCAAATTAATGATGCAGAATCAAATTGAGAGCGTGTGTGACTTTGTGAGACATATGAATAAGCTCTTAGGCTCCTTATGACAAGCATAGACACTTATGGATATTGTCTTAGCTTGCTTATGCAAGATTTCAAAGTTCAGAAGCCATTGAGGATCTTTCTCAATACCTAAAATTAACAGCAATCAGCTTTATGCTGAGGAAATGGCATTATGTTCAACAATTTCAGTCCTTAGTTTCTTAATAAGGAATGATATGCTGTTGTGTATAAAGAACATGTGTTTTAGCATGTTTTTTAGGCCTAAATGAATGTGTAATACTACAATTGACATGTTAAGATGGAACATGGGATAGATGTGTGTGCTTCAATGGCATGAATTTGCTAAAGCCCATATTTTTGAGGACTTATGGTGTTTGCAATGACTTATTAATATGGGACCAATATGTAAAACATACAAACATTTTGAATGAAAAATATGACACCCAAAACCCAATTACAATATGAACCCACATTAGCAATATTACAATTATGCAGAAAAGAACAATACAACAGTTGTTAAACAGCAATTAGCATTAATAAAGATGGCACAAGCAATGCTTGCTAAGAATTAAAATTCAAAAGTCTTTTCAGTGACCAAATGATGGATTTTTTAGTCACAGGCTCAAAGCTTAAAGTTCATGTGACCAGAAGCTTGATCTTGGCACAGGTACAGTTCTTAAATCTTGGCCTTCACGATGGCTGTGGCCAGGTGCTGGAATCTTGTCACAGATCTTCTTTTCAGGAAAAGACAGGTTAAAGTCTTGGCACAAATGCAAAAGTCCTTTGATCTCCAAAAGGATGAAGCAACACTGCTGCTTCCATGCTGACTGTGGCCTCGTGCAGATTCTTGACACAGGCACAGGTGAATCCTTGTGTGACTGGAATCCCAGGTACAATTCTTAGGTCTTGGATCTTTCCTTCCACGATGGCTGTCACACCTTGTCCAGGTACTTCAGGCACATCTGTGACTTTGCTCAGGAAAAAAGGAGAACTGGCAAAATATAACTAAAACAGATTAGTTATCAACCTTTGGAAAATTCCAGAACAGGACCAATTTGGAGATTTCACTAATGGCTTTTGATTACAAGGCAAGCTAATTTAATTTGAACTTGCACAGGAAGCCAAAGCAGCCTCATTTAAGAATGCTGCTTAAGGAAATGTTTTTTGTTTTCTCATGAGGTGCATGTCAGATTGTTAACTATCAGTCAATATAACTTTCTCACTGCTTGGGTGTAATAAGAATGTTCCATTGATAAATTTGCAATGAGTTTGCTCCAAAAGCACCTGGTTCAGATTTTTAAAGAACCATCCTGTCAATAATGGAATATGAGCATAATTTGTTAAAATCTTGCAAAAATGAATGTTGTTTCAGAAGGGAAAAAACTAAATTCCTGAAGAGAAACTTGAAATTAAATTTATCAAGGTTAAAATTAAAGCCATTAATTTAAAATATAAATGTTGAACCAATAATTATAAGAAACCATAAAATCATGACATAAGCAATGAGCTATTAACAAAATATAATCAATATTGATGTATGTCCAGATCTTTTCGAATTTCTCTGGAATTCAGTAGGGTTTTAATAACTTGTTAGATTCAGACAAACCAACAAAGAGATTCCCACAAAAGCTTTTTTCAACATGCAAAAACTTTCTCTTATCTACTTGCTCAAACCTTCTTATCCACTTGCTATTGCTTTATGATAAATTCCTTCCTCCTGGAAGTAGGCAATTTTACAACGCTTTTTTTCCAGTTTGCCATCTATTCATGTCCACACATTCTTACACATTCTTAAACCCATCATCCATATTTCCCAAATCTTTTCTTCTCCCTTGCATACCTGCCACACACCAGTCAGTAACAAATCATGAGCTAACAATCCTGTCTCTCTGCTAATTTTACTGTATGACAAAATAAACAATCAACTCCAATTTATCTTTAAAAAAGAACTCAAGGCTTAGTTCCTTCCTAGAACTGGGATATCAATTCATTTTAGGTCTTATTAGGACCAAAATTATGACATAAATAATTAGCTATAAAAATTTATCCATCGTGGGCACATAATTCACCCCATTTCCAGACTGTCTCTGACCTGCATGACAGCTGAATTTAGGGCACAACAATCCTGCTTAAAGAGAGAGAGAGCTGAGGTAGTGGAGAAAAGAAATTCTAAGCATGCTTTAAAGCTCTGAACTGCGCAAGTGCAGGAGAAAGATAACTTAGTAAACTTCTGAAGAAATGAGAAGGGAAGGAAAAATCAACTCACAAACGTTTTTGCTTTAAGGCTCTGAGACACATAGTCTTTTAGCCCTTAACTTTCCAG
Source organism: Aspidoscelis tigris stejnegeri (assembly GCA_023333525.1). NCBI lineage: Eukaryota > Metazoa > Chordata > Lepidosauria > Squamata > Teiidae > Aspidoscelis > Aspidoscelis tigris. Next base: position 1,683,224 of record JALMGA010000022.1, on the reverse strand, counting down.
AACATAAATGGTTAAAACCTTCGAGTTTCACCCAATCAGGGAGAGAGAGGCTAAAGTGCACAAACTAATGCTGAATCTGAGAGAGGCAAAAATGAAAAGCCTTAGCCTGCTTTCTGAGCGAGACTCAGAAAGGATTTTGCATTTTTTTTTATCAGGCTCCTGTCCCAAGACAGAAGAAAAGGAAGGAGAAATTGCAAGCAGCTTTTCAAGTTACAGTTAGTAGGAAAGGGGGGAGAGATACTCAAGCAGAGAATTCTTTGAAAGAGAAAGGAGGCGGCATCAAGTTACTGACACACAGACACAGTTTGCAGAAAAAGAGCAGAATTTCCATGTCATTAGTCTAATCAGAAGTCCCTTTGCAAATGTCCCTTGAGGGAAGGGAGGCGACCACCCATTTTTTTGCTTCCTTTCCAATTAGGAAGTAGGGAATCCCGCACCTGTTAAGAGCAAGAGGCTGCATATACTCACACACCCCAGGCTCGGAAATCTGACGCGCGTCTTTTGACCCTCTCCGGGCGAGTGCGGTTCCTGATTCCTGCGGTCTGCTCCTGAGTAGGCCCATTTCATAGATTTTTTCTTTTTCTTCTTGCAAGGAGTTCAAGTCCCTGTTCGGGCGCCATTTGTAGTAATGATTTGGGACTCACACGCAGGATGGTTGCCAGGTGAAAAGAGAGTTCTTTACTGAAGATTTACAGGCTTTTTATGCCCAGTTACAGAATACATTTCTCAATGGAAATTTCCCCTCCGGGGTGCCCATATTTGGCATAACCGGATAAGATGTTACCATCCTTGAATACTGTACATTATTTATACATACACAGTGGATGTTATGACTTCCTTGAGAGAGATATTAGGAAAGCTACAGTGACCCAGGAATGTATCCTTTGTCCTAGTTGCTTTCTTAGCAAGAGTTGCTTTAGCTGAGATGGGCAAATTGCACCCCCACATCCCCACAAAACTTAACATTGGAACAAATTTTTATAGCTTTCAAATAATTCATATGAATTATTCGAACATTTGTATGTGTACGGATACATACGCATTACATACGTGTCCATACGCATCTTATTTGTATCCATACGCATTTGTACGGATATGTATGAGACGAGATGAGATGCTTACGGGATAAAAACGGGATGCGTACGGATGCGTACTGACGCACACAAATGTTGTCGGCGTTCTTATCTTCAAATACAAATTGAAAATTCGTACGAGTAGATTCTAATGTATTCAATTCAATACATTTGAATTTTAAACACTTGAATCGATCCAAATCTTCAGATATTAGATTCAAATCGAATCCCAAAAAATTGCATTCATTTCTATCCCTACTCATGGGAGCCGAGGGTGTGTGTTTGTGGTTCATTTTTAAGCCTGATCCCCGCCACAACCCTTTTTATGTGCTTTTCTTCTCCATGCGACTATTTAAAAAAAAATTGCAGAAAACACTAGATAGGGGAATCATACAAATATACCGAGGAGAGAAGGGGAGCTGCCTCATATGCACATTGACTGAAAGGAAAGACTGGACCCACCCACCACAGCATGGTTCAGGCTCTTTGAGCCCCCTCCCACCATTTACATTGAAAAGCAAAGATGTCCTGCCATGCCAGGATGGGCTGAGTCCTCTAAAAATGAGGACCACGGTTAAGAAGACCTACCAGAGGCAGGCCAGCTTGGAAAACGAATTGAATAATAATAATATGAGTAATACAACCTGCAGATGACCTGGGTTACTTGTGTGACCAGGGCCTTGGTGCCTTATTAATATCTGAAGTGAGCATTTCAGGCCATGGGTGCCACCATAGAGAAGGGCCTGCTGTGAGTCACAGCAAGATAACAGCAGGTAACCACAACAAAATCTCTGTAGATGCTTACAGTTATCATACAGCACGTTATAGTAATTGATCAGTGAGGTTACCAGGGAACCAGGGACCACAGAGAGGATGGAGCCATTGCACCAGCCAGAGCTGCTAGCAGGCGCTTTTTGCCAAAGACATCTCTTGAATCTCTAGTGTAGTGGTGCGCAAAAGTGCAGCTTTTGGATTTGATTTGAATAGAATTTTCAAATGTTTGAATTCAAATGAATAGAAAAAAAAAAGAATGTATTCAAGTTTGAATCTGATTTGAATACATTTGTATCTATTCATATGAATATTCAATTTGTATTTGAAGATAGGAATGTCAACAACATCCCTATTTATTTATTTATTTATTTATTTATTTATTTATTTATTTATTTATTTATTTATTTATTTATTTATTTATTTATTATTTACATTTCTATACTGCCCCATACCCGAAGGTCTCTGGGTGGGTAACAACCTTAAAACAGATTAAAACAAAGTATACATTAAAAGAGTTTTAAAAAAGATTCAATAAATATAAAATGATACACAATATGTTTAAAATAATAGTGTCTGTACTGGGGGGGAAACATAAGCAGCTCAGCCAAAGGCCAGAGTAAAGAGGCGCATCTTCACCGCTTTCCTAAATATATATAAGGAGGGGGCCTGATGCACCTTGAGGGGGAGGCTATTCCATAGTCTGGGGGCCATCTCTCCCGGGTGCTTACCGTTGAAGGTGGTGGGACAACCAGGAGGGCCTCACCACTTGATCTTAAGGGATGGGCAGGTCGATACGGGAGAAGGTGTTCCTTTAGATATTTGGGGCCCAAGTCATTTAGGGCCTTATAAGTCAGAGTCAGAACCTTGAATTGGGCTCGGTAGCGAATAGGCAGCCAGTGCAATTCTTTTAAGACCGCGTGATGTGCATCCGTCTAGCTGTGTGTGTCCGTATGCATCTGTATGTATCCCATTTTTGTCCGGTACATACATGTGATGTGTATGTATCCATAGACATACGAATGTCTGAATAATTTGTACGAATGATTTGAAACATTGAAAATTCGTTTGAACGTTAAAAAATGAATGTATAGACATTCCATTTGAATTCGAATGTCTGAATTCAAACAAATTTGATTGGATTTTGAATGATTTGAATATTCTTGCCCATCCCTAATCTAGTGACGGGGATTCTTTGAGAAATACCCATCTGCGCCTTCTCCTTTTTGGGAAGACCAAAGGACTTAATAATTGAAATTACTGAAAATGATCATAGTTAGCACTTCTGTAGCAGACTGAGTAAACCAGGCTAGTGCCTGTGTTTCCCACTGTGGTGAATTGATTTCCAGGTCTCCATTTTAACCTCTCACAATGGCACATACCAGTGAATATATACATGTAGATTAGCAAATTGTATGTAAATTAGTATCCTTAATTTGTCCTTTGCAAATGAGTGTTTCTTTTGTTCTCCTTTTGAGGGCATCCTCGCTCATTAAAGATGGATTTGCAGACACCACCTTTGGAGTTTCCACCAGCCTGTTCTAGGCGTGTGCATGGAGCCATTTTCCACATTCTATTCAAGTTGAATAGAATGTGGAAAAATTTGGCTCTGGGCAAATACCCCTCAATGGATGTGAGGGTATTCATATCCTTGCACGGTTATTCTATAGAATATCCGTGCCCAGAACAAATAAACCCTCCCCCCACTGCCCATTCCTACCCTGCCCCCCATTCTCCCCCCTCATACCTGAGCACCTCACTGCCGCCGCTACCGCCTTCTCTGCACTGCCGCCGCCGCTGCGACTACTGCCGCTACCACCACCGCTGCTGCTGCCGCTGCCATTACTGCTGCTGCCGCCGCCCCTTCTTCTGGTGTAAGTGGACTCCGAGGAGGCAGGTGGAAGTGCTGCAGTGGCAGCTCGGGCCTCTTCCAGGGTCCTCTGGAACCATGAGGCTTCCTCGGAGGTAGATACAGGCCTCCCTGGAAGAGACCCGCGCCACCACTGGAGCAGGTAAGGGGGTTCCGGGGAGGCCATAGGAGGGACATTTGGGAGGAGGGTGGCTGGGGGGGGAGGGCCCAGGGTATCCAGTATCTGTAAAAGCTTCTATCAAAGCTTCTAGAGATACTGGATTATCCGATTTGTGGATGGATAGAGCCCTTCGAATAGGGCCCTATTCAATCCGTTCCTGAATCTTGGAATTTGGATATATTTGGGGAATCCTTCTACTTGTATGTAACATCCGGTCTGGGCTGTTTCAATGCTATATCAACACCTCTCTGCCTCATTTTTCCCCTTTCATGACCTGTGGAAGTAGATAGTGGCTTGAAAAAGACAGCTGGTTGTTGCTTTCTTTTCTTGTTTAGAGTAGAGGGGCATTAGAATCAGAGTGGATTTCTCGCTGGGTTTCTAAAATCCAAGTCATTGATTTTTTCTGGTTTCAGGATGCCTGCCGCGAACTGCTTGGGACTTATCATTCCTGAGCATTTATGCTTCCAAAAGCAACTGCTGTGTTGCATCCAGGGTTGGCGTTCGTAAAACAAATGTCAACGGCATTTTATTACTTACTTATTTATTTATTTAGGCTACTGAACTGAGTTGTGTGCATTGTTTGCAATGGATTATTGATCTGATGACAAAGCTTGCTTTCTGCTGAAGGGAATACCTCCTTTAGCTCATCTTCACGCTCACACTGAGGAAGGGAAGATGTCCTGAGAGGCCATGACGGGCTGAGTCCTTGTCAGTCCTGTAAAAATGAGGACTACGGTTAAGAAGAAGAAGAGTTGGCTTTTCTAGCTCGCTTTTCTCACCCATTTAAGGGGACTCAAAGTGGCTGACAAAGCTTTTGTTCTTCTCCCCACAACAGAACACCCTGTGAGGTAGGCGGGGCTGTGAGAGCTCAACAGAGAGCTGTGATTAGCCCAAGGTCAACCAGCTGGCTTTCGTGGAGGAGGGCGGAATCAAACCCGGTATTCCCAGATAAGAGTCCAGCTCCTTAACCACTAGACCAAACTGGTTAAGATGATCTAATGGGGGTAGCCTGGCTTGGGAAACGAATTAAATTAAATACTGTGAGTAACACGACCTGAAGATGAGCTGAGGTCATCCTAAACTACTTGTGTGATCAGGGCCAGTGTTAAATAAGTCAGGAAATTCACCTTTGGGATAGATAATGTGAAAAGAAAATTACCTGTCATTTTGCTGATGTGTTCTCTTGCTTTGAAAGTGGACTGAAGCTGGATTAAACCTCAGGTGTGACCACAGCCCCTGACTCTGGATTAAAACCCAGGTCTCCCCTTCTCTCTGGCTGTAAGACCACCAGAAGTAGTGGAATTGGCCGGAGTGTCTCCTGTGAAGATCTTAAGTGATGAGCAGGAGGAGGTGTGCTGCCTTGTGGAAAGTAAGGAAAGAAGAAGAGTTGGCTTTTCTAGCCCGCTTTTCTCACCCATTTAAGGGGACTCAAAGCGGCTGACAAACCTTATGTTCTTCTCCCCACACCGGACACCCTGTGAGGTAGGTGGGGCTGTGAGAGCCCAGATAAGAGCTGTGACTAGCCCATGGTATTCCCAGATAAGAGTCCAGCTCCCTAACCAATTGACCAAACTGGCTCACAAAGGAAAGAGCCATTACACTTTGGTTTTGTGGCAGGTTTCCCATAAATCATTTTGTTTGCCACTGAGCGGACAGGTTGCTGGTGAGCCGGACCATTGATCCAACCCAGCAGGGCTTTACTGGATTATTAAGTGAGGAGGGAACGTGCGCGCACGCACACGCACACACACACACACACACACACACAGAGCACAGAGAGAGAGAGAGAGAGTAGGGATGTCCATGAATATTCGTAGGCATTTGAAATTCGATCAAATGTGCCGAATTTCAACATTCAAAATCAGATAGAATGTCCAGAAATTCAAATTTAAACATTTGAATCACATTTCAAATTTCAGGACTATTCGTTTGAATTATTCAAACAATCCTATGTGTACGGGTTAGTACACGATACGTACCTGAAGGTGTGCACCTTTCCTCCATCCATACGAAAATGGGTGGGCCTAGAATAACTATGGGATGCAAACGCACATGTATGGACCTGTACAAATGTGTCCGGATGTCAGGAAGATATGTACGAGCATCTATGCATCTTGTTAACATTCATCAGTGCAGATTTGAATCAAAAATTTGAATGAATAGGTTCAAATTTTGCTTAATTCGAATCGAATTCTGTTAAATTTGAATTTAAATCATTCAAATCGAATTTAATTTTTGATGATCTGAATTGACTCGAATAGAATGTCAAAAATAAAAATAAAATTCTTGGAGCACGACCCCTATTAGAGACTGAGAAAGCAATATCATTCTGTCTAAAAGAAATGTTTAAAAATCCTCTACCAGTGATTTTTTTCCTGCTACCAGGAATAAAACGCTGGCTGTATAGCACCCAGCCTGAAGGTACTGTGTGCCTTGAAATGTCCTTCTGAAACTCAGCCCTGGTTTATTCAACAGGCACCTCTTGTGCCGAGGAATCTTTAAGTGAGCAATCATCGCTGCATCTGGCCCTGCAGCTGTTCCCAGCTCCCCCCCATAACCTTTCTCAAGAAGAGCATTTGCGTTTTCAACTGTGTGCATTCAATTCTCCCTCCCCTCTCTCTCAATCTCCCCCCCCCCTTTCTCCGTGTCTGAGTTCCTTGGATCTTCCACTCAAAGGCGTCTCAACCGCTTTGAACCTTCTCAGTGTTAGAGACTTTTGCATTTTCTGCAGGGTACCACCTGAGGACTGGGTGGCAGTTCTCACGTACGGGCAAGGTGAAGCCAAACCCACTGTGGTCAGTGTCGTACAAGGGATTACCTGTGGGCAGCCAGTGGTGTGTGTGTGTGGACCCCATGAAACCTGATTTAATTCCCCGTAGCCACTCATGGCCATGTGGCGTCAGGCCAGCATAATTATTCAGATCCTGTTCTAAGTTGGAGCTACCAAACTGCTGCGGCAAAAAGAAAAAGAAAAAAAAAGCTGAAGGTTTTATGAAAAGTCTGCACTTGAATGCAATCCCTAATTAAGTCTGTAGAAGGTCTGGAAGAGAGCTGAATTGAGTCCTTAATCTTTCACAAACATATCAAGTGCTGCTGAATCTGTTCCTAATCTTTCACAAACATCTCTCTCTGTTGCCGTGTCTCCCCCTTCTGCACTCTTCTGCGTTGCCCTCACTCCCAATTACCCTCGTTTGCATTGCATGCTGTATCTGGAGGCCTTTTTGCGTGAGGGCAAATTGAACGTGTGTAGGATATCTTGGGGTGGAGCATTCTCTCCGCTGGGTTGGGGGTTCCATTTGGAACCACCCCAGCCTCTCCCAGGGAACCCACACATGTTCCCAGTGTACAGCACGAAATCATGCTCTACACCCAGCCCAGGGCGTTCACGGCCGTCCCCAGCTGTCCCCCAGCTGTTCCAGAGGGAGCACATTCGCATGCTCCCACCCTGGAAGCTGCCGGCCCCACCTCCAGCTGCCCCAATTGCGCAGGCCAGTCGTGTTCCTTCTTCGGGTTCCTTTGGGTTCTAGGGGATTTACGTGGGTTCCCTAGGGCCTGCAGGAACACCCCCCCCCCCCGGCACGGGCCTACATGGGGATGCACACTTGCGCAAAACACTTATCTCATGCACGCTGGGTTCCAAAGTGGTGAGCACGGCCACTGGCATTGTGCACCTGTGTGCACCAGCCAGTCTGATTGGCTAAATAAGCATCCCCGAGTGGCTAGCCTTACTGCACTACGAAAAGGTCTTGGCTCTGTACCATTCTACCTACCTACCTACCTACCTACCTACCTACTTTCATTTTCATTTAATTTCCCATTTTATTTGTATACTGCCTTTCCAAAAGAAAATTTGCCCCAGGCGGTTTACAGCAAATAGAAAATATACAATGCAAAGTAATAATCAAAACATAGTAATAGAAATACAGTATAAAAATTGTATGTCATACAAAATATTGGAAAATAAGCCAACACACACACACATGAATGAGGCAGCTGAGGCTGAGTGGAGTCTAAAGCATTAAGTACCCACTAGGCTCTAGCTGGAAGACCCCATTCCCACTGCAGACCCCATTAGAACCCAAACTGTTCACACTTGTTCTAGGGAAATCCAGATAAAATGGGTCCTTCAGACCCTATAATCCAGATTTCCTGTGGACCCCATTAAAGGGGCCTACAATCCCATCTTCAGCCCTGACGGTGTACATTTGTACCATGATAAGGTCACTGGGGTCCAGGGGCAGACTCGGGGGGAGGGCACCATGTTGAGCCCCTTAAATCTGGATTTCATCCCCCTTTCTCCACACACAGTCAAAGATCTTTGAGATGGGGTCCTCCTGGAGATCTGGATCTTGAAGATGCCTGAAGACCCCAGTGTGGACACCTTTAATCACGTCCACGTGAAATCCAGATTTAAGGGCCTGAAGGACCCATTAAACCTAGACAGGGCCTTCCTGACTGATACCAATCAAGTACTAATCGGGTTCCTAATGGGGTCCTAGAAGGGTTCTAAGTAATAGTGAACATAAGAACATAAGAACATAAGAGAAGCCTTGCTGGATCAGGCCACAGCCCATCTAGTCCAGCATCCTGTCGCACACAGTGGCCCACCAAATGCTCATGGGCATCTCAAGCAGAGACAAGGACAAACCTTCTCCTGCTCTCGAGTCCCAGCAGATGGCCCTAGAAGCGCCCCATTTCCTCCCCCCCCCCACTCAGCCTGAAAGATGCACCTAGGCATTCGTTCTAGTAGCCATTGATACATCTGTCATCCATAAATTTGTCTAACCCTACCTTAAAGCCATCCAGACTGGTAGCTGTCACCACCTCTTCCGGCAGCACATTCCATAGGCCGATGACCCTCTGCGTGAAGAAATACTTCCCCCTGTCAGACCTTACGCTCCTACGCATCAGCTTCATAGAGTGCCCCCTGGTTCTAGTGTTGTGCGATAGAGAAAAGAAATTTTCTCTATCCACCTTTTCTATGCTGTGCATAATTTTATATACTTCAATCAGGTCCCCTCTCAAACGCCGTCTCTCCAGACTGAAGAGGCCTAGACGTTGCAGCCTGGTTTCGTAAGGGAGGTGTTCCAGACCCTTAATCATTCTGGTTGCCCTTCTCTGCACCTTCTCTAGTTCCACAATATCCTTTTTGAGGTGTGGTGACCAGAATTGTACACAGTATTCCAAATGTGGCCTCACTATAGATTTATAAAGGGGCAAAATGACACTTGCTGACTTATTTTCTATTCCCTTCCTAATTATTCCCAGCATTGAATTTGCTTTTTTTGCTGCTGCCGCACACTGGGTTGACACCTTCATTGAACTGTCCACCAAAACCCCGAGATCCCTTTCCTGGCGTGTTGCAGAAAGCTCAGACCCCATCAGTTTATAGACGTAATTTGGATTCTTGGCCCCAATGTGCATTACTTTACACTTGTTAAGATTAAAGCACATTTGCCACTTGGTTGCCCACTCACCCAATGCTAAGAGATCCCTCTGGAGCTCTTGGCAATCTCTTTCAGATTTTACTACCCTAAATAATTTAGTATCATCAGCAAACTTTGCTATTTTACTATGTACCCCTTTTTCTAGATCATTGATGAATAAATTAAAAAGCATTGGTCCCAGTACTGAGCCTTGAGGGACCCCACTTTTTACTTCTTTCCACCCTGAGAAATTGCCGTTTACTACTACTCTCTGCTTTCTGCCCTTAAGCCAGTCACAAATCCAGGACAGAACCTGTCCTTTTATTCCATGGCTGGTGAGTTTACTCAGTAGCCTTTGATGTGGGACTTTGTCAAAAGCCTTCTGAAAGTCCAGATAGACAATGTCTACTGGTTCACCTTTATCCACGTGTTTATTGACACTCTCAAAGAATTCCAACAAATTTGTGAGGCATGATTTACCTTTGCAGAAGCCATGCTGGCTTTTGTTCAGCAATGCCTGCTGCTCCATATGCACACTAATTTTGTCTTTAATAATGGTTTCCATCACCTTACACGGAACTGACGTTAAGCTAACTGGTCTGTAGTTGCCTGGATCACCCCTGGATCCTGTTTTGAATATTGGTGTTACATTTGCTACCCTCCAGTCCTCAGGTACGGAGCCTGATGTTAGGGAAAGATTATATATTTTTGCTAGAAGGTCGGCAATTTCGCATTTGAGTTCCTTAAGGACTCTTGGATGAATACCATCTGGTCCCGGTGACTTGTTAACATTTAGTTTATTAAGACATGCCAGGACCTCTTCCTTGGTTATTTCTGTACAGTTTAATTCTTCAGAAAACACAGGCTCAGCTACTGGCATGTGTCTTCTGTCTTCCTCCGTGAATACGGAAGCAAAAAATTCGTTTAGTCTCTCTGCAATCTCCGTGTCTTCTTTAATTACCCCTTTCTCTCCTTTACTATCTAGTGGTCCAACTGCTCTCCTGGTTGGATTCCTACTTCTGATATACTTAAAGAAGTTCTTGTTATTTCTTTTGATGTTTTTAGCAATGTGCTCCCCAAAATCTTTCTTAGCTTTCCTAATGGCCGTCTTGCATTCGTGTTGCCAGTGTCTATGTTCCCTCCTGTTCTCCTCATTTGGACAAGCCTTCCATTTCCTAAATGAACTCTTCTTGTTTTTAATGACTTCATCTACTGCATTTGTGAGCCACATTGGTTTCTTCTTGGACCTAGAAGTCCCCTTTCTTCTTTTAGGAATGCATTCTAGTTGCACTTCCGTTATTGTGTTTTTAAGTAGTCTCCATGCATTTTGAAGTGATTTAACTCTTTTGACTTTCCCTTTCAATTTCCTTTTCACTAATTTCCTCATTTTGGGGAAGTTTCCCTTGTGAAAGTTTAAGGTCTCTGTGTTAGACTTTATTAAGAACTTACTCCCTGTATTTAAGTTGAAGGTTATTGCATTGTGGTCACTGTTCCCAATTGGATCAGCTACAGTGACGTCCTTTACCAGGTCCTGAGCATTACTTAGGATCAAGTCCAGGACTGCATTTCCCCTGGTTGGTTCCATGACCATTTGTTCCATGGAACAGTCATTTAGCAGGTCTAGGAATTTTCTCTCTCTTTCCTGAGTTGAACAGGAGTTCACCCAGTCTATGTGAGGATAATTGAAGTCCCCCATTATGTATTATTGACATTCAAATTCGAGTAGATTTGAATGTCATCAAATCTGATTCGATTCAGACATTTAAGATTGGAATGTCTTAAAATCCGATTCGAATCCATAACATTCGAATCCATACATTCAAATGTTAGATTCGTATTATATGTATCTGTGCACATGCTGGAAAAATCTATATGCATCCCGTATTATCTCATATGCATCCCGTTTTAATCCCGTATTTTAAGCGCAAGATTTCAAGCAGATTCATATACAACAGATACAAGTCTACATAACTGAATCATTCAGAAATCCGTATCGGATTTTCAAAAATCCATATTCAAGCTCGAATGTCAAATTCGGATTTTTGAAAATCCGATTCAAGTTCAAATGTCAAAATTCATCAGATTCGAATTGAATATTTGAGTTTTTGAATATTCGTGCACATCCCTCATCCTTGTAGATGTGTCAAAGTGCATTTCTACACTTACTTTGGCTAGGACCGCTCTCCAGTTGGTCTGTTCCTGCTGGAATGATTTCCAGCTGAACACATTCGTATCTCTTCATATGAATATTCAATTCGTATTTGAAGATATGAATGTTGACAACATTCATATGTGTCCATATACATCTGTACGCATCCTGCTTTCGTCCCATACATATCCATACAAATGTGTATGGATACAAATAAGATGCACACGGAAGCATATGTAATGCCTATTCGTACGAATCATATTCAAATGCGTTCAAATGTTAAAAAATGAATGCATAGACGTTCAATTCAAAATCAAATGTCTGAGTTCAAATGAATTCGATCAAATTTCAAATGTTTCAAATATTCTGCCCCACCCCTACATTCAACATTTGAGCCCCTTCTCTGTGTTCTTTTTCTGTGTGGTGTCAGGAGAGCAGCAGCATGAAATAGAGCCTCCTTAGTGTGGATTCCACTTTTATGAAACTTACTTTCTCAAGAGTTTCGCCTGGCACTGGATATAGCATCTTTCAGGCACCAGGTAAAAACGTGGCTCTCCTTTCTCCCCATCTGTTTCAATATTGGATTGCTTCCGTTTTTCAATCCTCACCCCTTTCAGATCATGTTCATTTGACTTAGATATTGCATACCACATTGCACGCCATCTTTTTCCGTGGTGTTTATTTTAAATAATCTTCTGCCATTTGGGGGCGGGTGGCGGGTGAAGGGATGTGTATGTATGTGGTGATCATTTTTAATTCCGTGTGTCACCTTGGTTACACAGAGAGAAATTTGATTCCGAATAATTGGATTTTAACCACATGAGCTATCATTCATCACTCCTGATGCACAAGATTGTTAGGAGGGCAACCATTCGCACATCGTTAAAACTAAAGACAAAAGAAGACACAAATCGTGTAGAACATTTACATATGATCTTTAGGCATGATGACAACAATTTACATAGAAATATGCCAGGAAGGCAGCAAATCAACTTCCCAAGTGTTTGCTGTCCATGAACAATGTTCAGTGCTTTTGCAGGCAGGCTTCTGTAGGGTAAGGTGGTCTGTAGATAGGATTTGTGTTCTAACACCTTGAATTCAGCCTGGGAAACAAATCAGAAGCCACTGCAATCCATATAAGGCCTGTAGTAATGTAACCACAAATGCACGACCCCTTTTCCCCCTCTGAATGACATACCCCTATTTTCCACACACAAAGATCCAGATATTCAAGATCGAGATCTTTGAGATGGGGTCCTCCTGGAGATCTGGATCTTGAAGATGCCTGAAGACCCCATTGTGGACACCCTTAATCAGGTCCACATGAAGCCTTTTTCCACTGACCCTGGCAGATTGGAAAGGGGAACCCCAATTCGGTGGGTCCCGTCTACCAGCTTCGCCGCGCCGGCGCGATCGCCGGCCCGGCAAGTCGGGCCCTGGGGGCGTGCCGACGGCTGTCAGGGAGAGAAGCGTGCACGAACGCTTCTCTCCTGGAACGCGCCGGGGTGGCTCGTCCGCGTCAGAACGGATGCAGAGCACTTTAAAGTGCTCTGCATCCGGAATGCGTGGAAGACAGCTCTGGACGCGAGGCAGTGCAAGCCCCACTGGGGCAATGCGAATGCCTCATCCGGAGCTGTCTTCCACGCGTTCTAAAAAGGCCTGTGCGAAAAGGCCTAAGGACACCAGCGGGATGCTGCTGACCTTTGATGTGCAAAGGAAGGACCAGATGATGCCAGATCCCTGTGCATAGCCTGTAGAAAAGCCATACCAGGCCTTAGCGAACTGTCTTCCAAAGAAGCATTTCATGTTTCATCAGGGTTCGTTGGCCAGACAGCAATCTGCAAAAGGTACAAAGGAACCTTTTCTCTGTGGCTTCCCATTAATCTCTGGTGCTCTTTTCCAACATGACTCAGTCTGAAGAAGGGAGGAACATGCCCCCGGGAAACACATTTCATGTTTACAGGCCTGAGTGCGAAGCTGAGTAACGCAGCCCCAGACTCACCCTGGGAATGTTTTTCTCCAAAATGCAGGCAGTGCGCAAAGGCATGGTGAGTGCTCTGCCCTGGTGGCTCCCAAAGGAATGCTGCATTGCCTAAACTTTGTTCCGGCCGCATGGTATTTTTTAAATATCTTTATCATGTTTGCACGTCATCTTGGTTTTGAAAAATGCCCAGTTATTAAAGAAAAACCACAATAAATGATGGGACAAATTTCCACAACTTAACACCCGGTGTGAACAAGCTTTCTGTTATTTATGGTGAGGTTTCATTGCCCTTTGCCTACGAAATAAATTTTGCAATGCGCAAGAAAACACATCAGCAATCTCACAGACTTTGCACGGTTTATGAAGCTTGCCGGATCCTCAGGATTTTATTTTGTTTTGATATAGAATGTGGAAGGCAAGATCTTAAGGCACCAAGTATGACACACTGGACTGTCTCTACTGGACCTTATTCCAGATTATAACCTAGAAAAGGGACCTGCTGTTGCATGCGACTGCAAACTAAGGCAAGCCATGGTGTGCGCATGGCAAGTCCCTAGGCGTTTTCGCACACGGGGTTTTCGAACGCGTGCAAGACAGCCTCGAACGCGGCATACGCATTGCCGCAGCGGGGCTTGCGCTCCGACGCGTCCGGAGCTGTCTTGCGCGCGTTCGAGATGTAGAGCACTTTAAAGTGCTCTACATCCGTTCCCGCGTGGACGAAGCGCCCGCAGCCGTTTGGGGAGAGAAGCATTCGCTCATGTTTCTCTCACACTGACAGCCGCGGGCTCGCCTCCCCCGCCGGCGCTGGCTGACAATCAGCTGATTGCCTGCCTTGCTGGCTGCGGGAGCCTCGGCAGTCGTCTCCCCGCCCCTTGCCAGCGTTTGCCGGCTAAGGCACTTCAGAATGCTTTGAGCATTCGCACACAGGCACGCCGGAATGTGTTTACACGCGTTCCTGCGCTCCTATGTGTGAATGGTCAAAGCGTCCTGAAGTGTCTTAGGCTTCCCGTCCTACACCCGTTCCAAATGGAACGGGTGTAGTGCGAAAATGCCTCCTATTTAACACAACCTAACCTGGACTAAGGTTCAGCGTGGAAAGTAGGGCTGCGGTTTCGATTCGGTTCCCTCCCACACCCTTTTCCTTTTGTTTCTTGTCACTTTAGATTGTAAGCCTGAGGGCAGGGACCTGTCCAAGATTAATATAATATTGTAACCCGCCCTGAGACCTTTGGGTATAGGGTGGGATAGAAATGCAAATAAATAAATAAATAATAAATAAATATCCAAATGTTCAAATTCAAACGAATAGAGAAAATGTATTCAAACTTGAATCCGATTAGAATACATTCATATCAATTTGTACTAATTTTCGATTCGCATTTGAAGATACTGTCAGGCATTTAAGAGTTAAAATGCAAGTAGGACAGAAAAATCAGATTGTATTAAGCACCAAGGCAACGAGCTAACAACCAACAGGTGGGGTAATCAGCTATACCTGTGTTACTTACAAGCTGAAACAATGCATTTATGCTTTGTATAGCCCATTACTTCATGCTTCTATATTCATCTCTCTGTATTATAATTTGCTATGCTATAAGTTCTTTCTGTAAATAAAGCAAAAGCCTCCTCTGCTGGATGACAACCAGAGGCCTTTTCGCACGAGGGCCTACGGAACGTTTACAGCTAGCCAATCAGAGTGGGCAGTGCGCACAGACATACAGCGCCAACGGCCAGGCTAGCCAGTTTGGAACCCGGTGAGGACGAGGTAAATGCCTCTTGCGCCTGTGGCTGTGGGGTGGTGGTGGTGGTGGTGTGCAGGGGGGTTCCTGCAGACCCTAGGGGACCCAGTCAGCCATTCAGCTGTAGTGCGAAAAGGCCTCTGTTCTTTGAACTGGAGTACTTCTACTGGCTAGATCCAAGGAATCGCTGTGCTTTCTCCTGCCCATAAGCTGCACTCTGACAGATACGAATGTTGACAATATTTGCATGTGTCTGTATGCATCCATATGCATTCATATGCATTCTGTGTTTTATCCCGCATGCATCCCACGGATACGAATCAGATGCGTGCGGATACATATGTAATGCATACATATCCGCACATGTACGGATGTCCAAGTAATTCATGAGAATAATCTGAAACATTCACATTTGTTTGAATGTTGAATAAATGAACATATAGGCAATTGAGTCTAATTCGAATGTCTGAATTTGAACAAATTCGACTGAATGTCAAATCTTTCAAATATTCTTGCACATCTCCAGTGGAAAGGGCCCAAAACTCAATATTGAGATAATCCTTGATGATGCTGTAAGTGGACTCCAATATCAACTGGCAATTCCAATCCACACTAGTATGGGTTGCCATATAGAGAAACAGGAGAGGGCTCCTATGCCTTTAAATCATGGTACCAATGAATTGTGGCCTGGCAGTGTTGCTTGTAATGCAAGCGATACCAAAGGAAACTCCTCTGTGCAGTTTTTGGGATCACC
The DNA here is from genome assembly GCA_023333525.1 of Aspidoscelis tigris stejnegeri. Lineage (NCBI taxonomy): Eukaryota > Metazoa > Chordata > Lepidosauria > Squamata > Teiidae > Aspidoscelis > Aspidoscelis tigris. Next base: position 1,667,298 of record JALMGA010000022.1, on the reverse strand, counting down.
AAAGCTCTTGTCCTCTTTTCCATATGGTAACAATTCATGCCTCCACCCCAACCCTCTTGGGAGAGAAATGATTAGGTGGTTAATCAAGGTTGTTGGATTATTTATTTATTTATTTATTTTTAAAGAAGAACTGCGTTTGTTTTGTGTCACAAGTGAAGGTCATTTATCGTGTTATGAATGATATGTCTGATGTATAAATATTTATTTTCTGCAATGGCACTGGATGCATTTCTTTGGAACCTGTAAGCCCATTGATACCAAGGTAGGGATGGCGTCTGCCTTTTCCAATTCCAGAGTTATATATTTATTATTGACTAATTGCCTGCCAGCTTGCCTGTGTGAGCAGGCTGGTATTTTGCTTTGATTAACGGAATGTTTCAAGCAGCCCCTGTGGAATACAGTTCCAGCCCTCCGCAGATCTGGGCTCCACAATAAATCCTGTTCTTGGAAATATGCTATTCAGCAGGGCCGCCGCAGGACTAGTTAAACAAGCCAAGCTGAAGTTCTGCGTAGCCCCCCTCCTGGAGCTACTTATTTTGATGAATGGGTTCCCACAAACCTCTTGCTACTGTTTACAATGGATTTGCTATTATATTTGCCAGCAAACAGGAAAAGGGTTTTTAATGCACTTCAGCCCGTTACTTAAGGCAGCTAGGGGTGGAGGGAAAAGGAAAACAAAAACAGCAGAGAGCTTTTTTAAAAAAAAAGAAAAAGAAAAAAAGAAAAATAGGCATTTTAGGTAAAGGTGTCTGCAGTCTACCTGGAGAAATCCATGCAGCTTTCTTGGCAATAAAACAGAAGTGGTTTCCATTGCCTTCTTCTGGGATATTCCACCCCCCCCCCAAGTCTGAAGTGTGTTCGAAAGTTTAGTATGGGATTAGCTTTTCCTCCAAAGACTTCCAAGCAGGGATGGTGACTATTCTCCCTTTTGTCCTTACAACAACCCTGTGAGGTAGGTGAGTGCCAGAACTACCTACCCATCAGTAGCCCTCAAGCCCTGAATGAGTCATTAATGTCTCTCTCACACACATCTGCCATCGAGGCAGGATCTTGAGCTAATAGCAGAAGACCAGGGCTGCGTCACAAGGTTTAATCCAGCTTCAGTGCACTTTCATAGCAAGGGACCAGCTGTTTTCTTTCAGCGTTAAATAACTCAGAAAATTCACCTTTGGGATAAATGATGTGGAAAGAAAATTACTGATCACTTTGCTGATTTCTAGGTATGCAGGCATGCCTGGTTCCCATGGGTTTCTCACCCTAGGCCTAATGGGGTGAAGAGCCAGAGAGCCAGGAAGGTTGCCAAGGGAATGGTGGATCCAGCAGAGGACCAGGACAGACGGCTGTGTTTTGGTGAGAGCAGAATATGGCTGAGCAGTGGCTCCCACAGGCCCCATTCCCACTTGACTTTTTCAGTCCTGGTTGGACTATTTTAGTCCTGGCTGGAAACAGGGCCGAGTGTGCATTTCAGGCTGTTCCCATTTACCTGACCGTAAATCATGCTGAGCCCAAATATTGGCATTCCCACTCACTGCCCAAATCCCCAGCGTGGAGAAACAGGACCTTTTAATCTCCACCCCCCTAGTGCAAACCTTGTAAGCCTACCCTGGTCAATCAGCTGAGCAGAAGAACAGACACACAGAGGGCAATCACACTTTCCCTTTTCCACACCCTCCCTTTCAGATCAGATGTTCCTGGTAACATTACCACCATCCATGTTACTGGAAAGACAGCATTTGCGCTCAAGCAGATCCTTCCATTCACGCCTTTTGCCTGCATCCCCGCCATTTTGCAGTGCTCTGACATTCTGATCCAGCACAATTCTTGGCTCCTTGTGTGAAAGCCTCCACCCTTTCTTCCTTCCCCCCTGCCATTTTGCACTGTTTTGATCTATGGATCTAGCATGAAACACCAGGGGAAGTGATTAACATGAGAAGCTGTGCTACAGTGGGCTGCCAAAGGATTCCATTGAATTGGGGACAGGCTTATATAGGGGGTAGGGTTTGAATTACCCACCCAGATGAAGTCAGGGTATGATGGAGGAGAGAGGGGAGGGAATTTCCCGCCTGCAAGTTCGCATTAACCTAGCAGTGGGAACATCAAAATCCAGATTTTAACTGCTGATTTTAAAAACCCCGATTTAAACCCGAATTAAAATGCTCAGTGGGAACCAGGTTACTGGCTTTTTGTTGTTGGGGTTTTTTCCCCTGCCTAGGAAATCCCTTTGGGGGTCTGTGTAACTGTGTTGCATTTCTGCTTTTATTTATCTATCCTAGGGGTGTGCGTGGATTTTTTTTTGCATTCAAATTCAAGTTGATTCGAATATCAAAACATTTCATTTGATTCGAATATTTAGAATCTGAATGCGGCAGTTTGACACACCTAAAGGCTGAATGCCCAAAGGCGCGCCCCGCTGGGCAGGAGAAACCAGGCGCGCATAATAAGGGACTCAGGCTCCGCAGTCAGTGTGATTAAGCCTCAGTTGGTACAGGAGGGTGATTATGTACCAGGGAAGAAGATCAAACTGAAGGGGATTGGTGGCAGTTCCTTCAGGGCTAGAGTGGCAAGGGTTCCAGTACAGATTGGGGCAAGGTACATGGAACATGACTTTGCTGTAACTGGCAGCATCCCAGTTCCGCTGCTAGTTGGCAACGATTTGGCCAGGCGTGCGAGATCAAGGATGGGAGGCAGAACCACAACCCCAGCCTGTGCAAGTGTAAAAGCTTTGCAGGAGGCAGTAGAGGAGTTGAGGCTGGGGCAAACATCCTTGCAGACAGAAATTGCACTTTTGAAAAAGAGCAATGCAAATAAAGAGCTCACAGAACCCAAGAGTGAACCAGCTGGGTTAGGAGAAGTGACCAAGGCAGAGGGCCAAAAACTTTCACAGAGTACTAGTGAGCTGGACAATGCAAGAGGCATCTCTCCTGTGAAGATGCCAAGGGGAGCCAAGACCAAACGGCTTCTGCAACCAAACAAGTTAAAAGGGCTAAAGATGCAGTTAGCTGCAATTGCTTGTGAAAAGGAACCCTTAGGAGCCTAGGACTCCAGGTGCTTCTATGGGTGAGCCATCTGAGTGGTGACTGGCTGGCGTCGCTGGAAGGGATCCAGGAAGCTGGTGCCGGGTCGGATGGGCCAAGGACTGCAGCATCCAACGCCAGGACAAGGGAGGACAACTGGACGTTATCTCCAGGCAGCCGGGTCAGCAAGGAGCCAGATCCCACAGCAGGACCGCCACCAGAGGCGACCAGCACCACAAATGACCAGCACTGGGGTGGATCAAGCAGGCGACCTAGCGCCAAGGACCCAGCTGACCAGTGTTGCGGAAGGAAGACCAGCAAAGAGCCAGACTGTGATCTTGGACTCATTGCACTATTTGAGTGACTTTGGACACTGTGTTTACATATAATATAGTTAGTTAAGGGAAACTGTGTACAGAGACTTTGGACTTTTATAGAATGTGTTTATTAGATAGATGTATGTTTAGTTACACTCCTCTTTGGGAGACAAATGTCCATGGGACAGTTGTGCCCCAGGTACATTTGTCTTTTTTGGGGAAGGGAGGGGTTGTGACGGTTTCAGGGTACAGGCTGCAAACTGTTTTGCTTTCGGGCTTTGCAGGCTTCTTGCAAAGCTGCAATAGCCAGCCTTGTTGCAAACAGCTTGTTGCAAGACCTGGGCAGAGGCTGCAAAAATGGCGGGAAATCCTGTGCGGGCCCTGCTGCAATGATTGGGTACAGCTGCTTTTTGGAGGGAAAAGCTGTCCGGGGATCTGAGTGCTGGAGGGGCTAGAGCAGGAGTTCCCTCCAATCAGGAGTTTCCAGCAGCATTTTATTTCAGCAGTTTTCCCCAGGAGGTTACAGCCAATCAGGGTCAGGGATATGGGGATAAATGAACACAGAAGACAGCAGACTGGGTCTTCATGCTGGTACAAGAGCTGAAAGAAGAGAGCTGAATCCTGAGGGAGGTGGAACCAGTAGCTGACCAGGGGTCTTTTGGCTGGAAGATCTTGAAGGAAGACTTCAATAGTAACTGACCAGGCTGGATGATTGGACAAGCAAGGACGGACTGGGCCTTGTGATCATCTGGAGCCACGTTCTGGTACACTGGCTTGGCTTGAGCTGTGGCAGAGCAAGCCAGAGAGGGGGAGGAATGTGGAGAGGTTTGTCTTTTAAAAGGGGAACTATTTTCCTTTAGAGAAAGGGGTAGCTCCTAGCCTTAAGAGACTTACTGAGTTAAACCTGAGTTAAACCAACAAATACCTGAACCTTATTTTCCTTCTAGTATTGCTTGTGTATAATAATAAACTTGTTTTAGTTTACTGTTGAAACGTTTGCTACCAGTGTTTTGTGTCCACACTGTAGTATTCACTCGGCCATTGCACGAACTCAGCATCCTAACAGGGCCAAGCTACTCCTCAGAGAGGGCAGGCACTTACTGGATCGCTGGGCATCGTGACACATACAGATACGTATGATATTCATACAGATACGTATGTAATACATTTGAAATTCGATCGAATTCGATCGAATTTCGAATGTTTACATACATATATATATGTGCATTCGAACAATTGATTTGGGTGTTTTTCCACCACAGCCCTTAGATCTGGATCTAAGAAGATCCGGATATAAGGAATGGGTACATTTCTTAATCCGGATCTAGTAGATCTGGATTAAGGGAAGCACCCATTGTGTTTGCACGGGAGGTGTAGCACCTATTAGCAATGGGTGCTAACCCCCCTGCTGTGGAAACACCTTTGCACCCATGTGTGGAATCTGGATTAACCCCCAATGTGTCAGTTCATCACCCAAGGTGTCTCTGGGGACGGGGGGGTGCGATCTCCGAAGTCCCTCTGAAGAGATCGCCAAGGACTTCGGAGAGGCTCCAGAACTGTCAGCACGGTCTGTGCTCTCACCAAAACTCCATTAATGCGGTCTACAGAAAATCTGGATTAAAGGGCAGAAAGTACCCATTTGATTCGGATTTCCCCCACGGCAGTGGATACAATCAGGTCCCAAATGGGTGCCGTGGTGGAAATGGGATCGTCCGGCTCACACCGAAATGGGTCCTTAATGGGTGCAAAAATGGGTACTTTTTGAAAGTGGAAAAACAATCATACATACATATCTGTACTTTTGAATCATTTGAACAAATGTTTTGGAACATTCAAATTTACACATTCAAATGAATTTTGAATGTGAAGGCTTTCTATTCGAATTCGAATGTCCACATTCAATCAAATTTGATTGAATTTCGAATGTTTAGAACATTTGTGCACACCCTTATTCTATCCACTGATACCTCTGAAAATAAATAGATGAAACCAAAAGGGTTGTATGGCCTTGAGCATCTTGGGTCAACACAAGGGGGTAAAAAGGGTGCCTCTCTCCCACCTGCTCCTTTTAATTCCCTTTGTTTTAAGCACCTTATGTTTCTGGCTGCTTGCTTTGTATTTATAACCAGACACACTGCACGGATCTTAATTATACACCAGTGCGCAGATAGAAGGCCCTTTGGGAGCAGGTCCTTGTTCCTGGAATTACAATGCCAATTCTGCTCAGCATTCTGGAGACAAGCAGACGCTGTGTGTTCTGCTGAAGGCAAAATCCCATTAGCAGGGCTGTTTCTGAGAATCTGGAGCAGCAGCAGTTTCCTGTCTGGACCAGGATTCCTTTGACCCCTTTGGTTTGTGGAGGATTTAGTTGACCTTCAACCCCCCCAAAGAAGCGTCCGCAAATCTAGGCCTAAATTCGATTGAATTCAATTGAATGTGGACATTCGAATTCGAATAGAATGTCTTCACATTTGAATTTAAACAGTTGAATGAATTTCGAATGTTCCGGAACATTCGTTTGAATGATTCAAAACATTTGAAAGTACAGATACGTACAGTATGAATTATATATGTATTTGTACAAATCTCATACGTATCTGTACTCATTTGCACTTATAATACAGGACGAAAATGGGATGCATACAGGATAAAATGGGATGTGTAGGAAATGCATACAGATATGTATAACACATAAGAATGTTGTCGACATTCATATCTTAAGATTCAAATGTAACATTTGAACAAATAGATTCAATTTATTGGATTCGAATCGGATTTTGTTGCATTTGGATTCTAAGCATTTGAATCGAATCAAATGCTTTGACATTCGATTCAAATTCGAATGGAAAAAAACATGCACAAATGGGTTTTTTTTTGTGCATTCGATTAATATAGTATCGAATGTAAGAATATTTGTATTCATTCAAATAAATCCCCTTTGAATGTGGTGGGATTCTGTTTGATACAAATGTATTTGTATTAATTTGTATGGATATCCCATACAAATGCATATGTATCCAATACGTATCCCGTAACACATCCACTCTGAAAGCATCAAATATGCCCTGAATCTGCTCTCGGTCCATGTCAAATGCGTTCTGGATCTGTGGTAGATGTGGCTGGCGCAGCCACTTTCCCATCTCCCTGTTTCATGAATGTTCTGAAGCATCCGTACGAATACTAATGTCAATGTACGAATGTCATAACATTCAGTTCATATACAAATTCGTACAAATTCATATGAATATAGGATGTTATGAATATCCATGCATGCACATCCTTACTAAAAGCAGGTCAGCAGTCTATGCTTAACCCTTATAAAGCCCAGTGACAGCCTAACACTAATTGGTGTGATGGGGTACTGTTGCGTTCTGTGCGGTTGTGGGGAAAATTGGTGCAGCGTTTTTACAGTGCTAAGGGAGAGTTAAATCTGCTCAGAGAGGGTCTTTCGGAGATGAAAGATGCCCTTTCTTGAGGACAACGCCTCACCGTGTCTTTGCTAGTTTGTACTGCTTCAGAGCCAGCCTGTTTGGAACCAAGGTCATGTTCTACCCATTTCACGTGCTCGTAGCTGTCAAGAAATGCCAGGCAGCGGGACTTGAAGCGTGAACGTGGTTTAGTAGCAAATGAAGTACCAGATAAAGAAAAATCCAACATGGCATGTCTCATGTGCAGGGGAAAGTGTGGGTAGTGATGCACTCTCACTGGAATGAACCTTCAGTAGTTTTGTATCCCAAAGGCTTTTGTCCCCCTGGTGACCAAAGTGCTGATGACCATGAGCTGACATTTGCAGGACTTGGGCCCTGGGCCATCCTTTAGAATGTGCTGCAATAACCAGACTGTGGGGTTACAGACCAAATATTAATAATTAGCAGTTGACCTAAGAGGCAGTCACTAATATACTCCCTGATAAATATCGTAATGTGGCCTTCCCTAATTTCCATTGATGCTGCACACAGGTGACTCCTGCTTCCAGTTACAGAAAACTGCAGAATTCTGGTCCCTGTGCAAGATCTTGCCTCCCTTGGGTTGGGAACCATTTTTAATTTTTTATGGGGGATCCAGGAAAAATGAGTGGATATGGCTGAAAGGATAACTCTGCATAGTTGTCAAGGTGCAACACCCCCCCCCCCAATAATCGTGCTCTGACATTCTGCTTCCAAGTACTGTCCATCTGGATGCCTCTCAGGAAGGACTGGGTAGCCTGAGGAAGTCAATGCCCATTGCTTTTATCTGATGCTCAGAAAAGACACTGGCTGTATCCAGGTTAGCGGAATAAAATCCGCTGTTATAGAAAAAAGGCGCAGCTTACCTGCTGCTGCTGGGAAGAGTTGGCTTTTCTACCCTGCTTTTCTCACCCATTTAAGGGGACTCAAAGCAGCTGACAAAGGTTTGTATTCTTCTCCCCACAACAGAACACCCTGTAAGGCAGGTGGGGCTGTGACTAGCCCAAGGTCACCCAGCTGGCTTCATGGAGGAGGGCGGAATCAAACCCGGTATTCCCAGATAAGAGTCCAAACTAGACCAAACTGGCTCATTAGACCAAACAAAGCCATTACGTGCCGCCCAGACTCCCTGTAACTTTTCTCCCAGACAGCTGTGAGACTACCGTGGTGTGCGCAGTGAGGCGTGTGTCACGTGGGCTGGGGCAGCCAATGGGAGCTGAGCTGTAGGCATAAAGCACTGCCACCATGAAGTATTGGGCATCAGGTGTGACACCCACACCCCAACTGTGTATTGGAATGCTCAATATTCATAAGTCTGGACACTACCACAGTTTGTGCAACGTGAATCCAAAAGCATTGCTTGAGGGTGTGTTTATTCATTTATTCATTTAATTTAATTGTATTGTATTTCTATCCCACCCTGTACCTGAAGGTCTCAGGGCGGGTTACAATATTATATTAATCTTAGACCGGTCCCTGCCCTCAGGCTTACAATCTAAAGAGACAACATATTTCTTTTGTCTATGTGTGTGTTTGTGAGAAGGTAATTTGTGAAGCCTTAATGCCCAGCCATGCCTCCCATCTCTGATAGTCATAATTTCCCAGTTTTCTGCTGTGGACCTTCCGGTGAGTATGGATACAATTAATTAATTGATTTTCCTCTCCTCTTCCCTTAGCTGCCGATCCTTTAATTAACACACTGAATAAATAGGTAGGCCCAGGTGTTATGTCTCTGTTGGCATGTGAAGTTGTGGATAGCTGCTGCTGTTGGATAGGGACAGCTGGTTTGGATTCCTTAACAGGTCTTTTATTCCGTATTGATCGATAGTTAATTTATGTGTCTTCACTTAGAGCGGAGCGAGGAATTGCACATAATTCACAAGGTGAAACTACATGTGGCCAGAACTGCTGGGGTACCTGCAGGCTGAAAGACAAAGGTGAATTCTCTGTGGTCCCATCTGTAAGGCAGGCACAGCGTGGCTCTGTCTGTGGGTAGTGATAACATCTGGGCACAGAGCTTCAGAACACCTGGAGACCTGGAGCTTATCTCCTGTACCTCCTCTACATTCCCTCTCCTCATGATTCTTATGTGTTCATTTAGACCAAGTGAATATAGCTTTTTCTAGAATTGTCATTCTATTAGTCTCTCATTCACCATTAACTATTGCCACATGTGATGCCACCTCTTTCTGTCTGCCTTGCCCTCTGACCCAATGGTTCCAGGGTTGGCTGATTGCTGCTTCTGAAAAAGCCTTTGCTGTTGTACTGAGAATCCAAACCAGCTCAATGGTTTGAACACATTTTTGTAAGTGTCCCAAGTCACTGGATCCTCAATGCAGTGGCACCTGCTTTCAGCGCCATCTAGTGCCAGTAACAAATACTTGCCCGTGCTTTTCAGTATTTCATCATCATTTTTATTTCTGCTGCCTATTAGGGATTTGCATGAATATTCAAAGACATTTGAAATTCGATCAAATTTGTCTGAATTTCGATGTTCAAATTTGAATTGAATGTCCATAAATTCGAATTTAAAGATCCAGATGAATTTCACATGTGTATTGGTTCGTACACGATGCATATGAATGTGTCGATATTCATAAGTGAAAATTTGAATAAAAAATTCAAGTGAATAGATTCGAATTTGCTTAATTCAAATTGAATTTGGTTAAATTTGAATTTTAAAGATTCAAATTGAATCAAATTTTTGGATATTCGATTCAAATCGAATGGAATTCCCAAAATTGCATTTGTGCACACCCCTGCTGCCCTTCAATGAAAATATTTGCTATTTGGGGAAGAAGCGGGGGGGGGGGACTTTCATGCATCCCTAACAACGATGCTTTTTCCCCCTAAAAAATTCCCAGTTCTGTTCCTTTGCTTGCATCCTCCTCCGTGAAGAAGCTCCCAATGTTGCCACCCTGAATCAGCCCTCCCTCCGAAGTCTGCCCCCCATCTCTCTCCTCTATACTCAATTTCAAGCTGTAATATCTCCAGGCAATGCCTAGTTCAGTGTTGCAGTAATTCTTTGGGGAAGGCTGAAGAGGGAGGGTTCCTACCTGTTTTGGAGGGAGTCTTTTGTGTGCACATCTATGGGGTGAGGCCTCCATTCAGTTGCCTGAATGTGTTTAGATTGGTGGCAAAGTGGAGCGCCTCCAGTTTATGCACGCCTGCTATCCACGTATACCCGAGGACTGAATAGAGCTATTGTTGCGGCCTATTCACAGCCTACTGACTGCTCTATTCAATTGCACGACAATAGGCTTATCGTTGAGTTATTTAAAAGCCAAGAGGGGGTGGTGGTGGTTCTGGTTAAAGAGATTTACTAATATATAATTGTCCTACAATAGGTTATCAGCGGTGGAAGGCATCCCGCAGCAGGTGTGTGTGCTTGCGAAACGGGAAGCTGTGAATTACTCGTTGCCGTTCATCAGGTTGTGCGACCCTGTATGCCCATGAGCCAGAATAATGCGGAACTCCTTCCCTGCCGTTCCCTCGTTCCCCGTCCAGTTCTGCAACATCAGCCTAGGGCTGCGCATGAATGCCATTTTGAATCTTTAAAATTTGAATTTAACTGAATTCGATTCGAGTTAAGCAAATTCAGATCTATCCATTTGCATTTTTCATTCAAATTTTCACTTATGAATATCGACACATTCATATGTGCCCATGCACATCATTACACACCCCTTATGCATCCGTACGCATCTGTGCACGTTCGTATGCCTCCAGTAGTTATCCCGGATTCATCCTGTTTTTGTCCCGTATGGATCTGTACAAATGCGTACGGGTGTGGGAAAGATGCACATCTGCAAGGACGCATCATGTACGAACCTGTACACATGCGAACGTCTGGATAATTCGAACGAATAGATCCAAAATTTGAAATTCATTTGAATCTTTAAATTCAAATGTATGGACATTTATTAAAAATTCAAATGTGAAAATTTTGGCAGATTCTTGCACACCCCTACATCAGGCATGTAAGCCTGAGGGCAGGGACCCGTCTAAAATTAATATAATATTGTAACCCACCCTGAGACATTTGGGTATAGGGCGGGATAGAAATATAAACAAACAAACATATTGATATATTACTGTGCAAAACGTTTTAGGCAGATGTGGAAGTAAGAATGATTTTGAAAACAGAAGTGTTAACCGTTTATTTTTTTGAAATCAATTTACAAAATGTGAAGTGAATGACCAAAGATAAAGCAAAATCAAATCCGTATTTGGTGTGACCGCCCTTTGCCTTCAAAACAGCATCCATTCTTCTAGGTCCACTTACACACTTGTTTTTGGAAGAACTCAGCAGGGTGGTTGTTCCAAACGTCTTGGAGAAGTCACCTCTCCTCATGGAATCCCAGAGACTCAATGATGTGTGCTTCTGCACCGCCCTCAGCAAGGTCCAGCAAGAGGAATGTTTACTTAGTTCTGTTTTCCATTTTCCATTTCCATTTTTTATTTATATACCACCTTTCCAAAAATAAATTTCTGCCCAAGGCGGTTTACAACAAATGGAAAAAACAAAGATAGAATACAGATACAGTAAAAAAAATATGGCAAATAAATATAGTCAGTCAAATAAATACATAAGTCAAAAATACATTGGACGTTATAAGAAATAATACATCATATAATAATAACAACAACAGTAATTTTAAAAAACCCAAAAAACTTATAAAACAGTCATTGTTTGCAACACTGAGGGAAGCAAGGGCGGAACTTAAGTAGGTGCCTCAGCCCTCGCCCTTTTCGGCTCAAGTGTGTGAGACACCGGTTTGGTCTAGTGGTTAAGGAGTCTGACTCTTATCTGGGAATACCGGGTTCGATTCCGCCCTCCCCCATGAAGCCAGCTGGGTGGCCTTGGGCTAGTCACAGTTCTCCTCTGAGCTCTCACAGCCCCACTTACCTCACAGGGTGTTCTGTTGTGGGGAGAAGAACATAAGCTTTGTCAGCCACTTTGAGTCCCCTTAAATGGGTGAGAAAAGCGGGGTAGAAAAGCCAGCTCTTCTTCTTCTTCTTTTGAAGAACAATCTAGCAGACCCTCAGGAGGGCGATGCAGTGGGCGTTGGGGAGGCTGCAAGTGACGTCCATAGGTCCGCCCCATCGACCTGCCTCCAGCTTCCTTCATTTCCTTTTCCCAGTCCTGTACATTTTTTCAGTTCCAAATGCTGCCCCCCCCCCAAAGTCTCTCCCTGTTGCAGTTAGAGGGGGGTCAAGGGTGCTGGGAGAGGCAGTACTGGCCGCCGCCGCCATCTGGAGCATCCCAGCCCTGCATCCCAAAACCGCTGATCATGTTGTGGAAGTCGCCCAGCAAGTGAGGGGTCCCCACGGGGTCTGGCTTCCCCATCGTTGTGGCTCTCCTGCTCCCCGTGGACTTGCTAGAAGGTGAAACTACATACAGCGGGGACTGGCATGGTACTTGCTTCTTCTCTGTGTTAGGAACAATGACCTGTTGATGCACCTTCCTTGGGGCTTGCTCTTCCTTTCAGTGAGGACATGTGCAAAACAAATGCAGCTGGCTGCTTTCCACCATACCCAAGCTCGTAATGTGGCACAAATGTGTCCTAAGAACATAATAACATCAGAGGAGCCCTGCTGGATCAGGCCACCGTCCATCTAGTCCGGCTTCCTCTCATACACAGTGGCCCACCAATTGCCCACGGGCATCTCGAGCAGAGACAAGGGCAAACCTTCTCCTGCTCTCGAATCCCAGCAAATGGCCTTAGAAGCATCCTGCTTGTCCCCCCAGTCTGAAAGATGCACTTAGGCATCCATTCTTTTAGCCACTGATACATCTGTCATTTGCATGCCAGGCCTAAAAGGGGATCATGGCACATTTTCAGACTTCAGACAAGCCTGATTAGTGGACATCTCAGTCAGTGTCCCTGGGCATACTGATAGGTGCTGGCACCCTGGGACTTATATTAACAGGCTGGGTCAAGATCTTTCTTGCATTGTTTTCTTGGAGCTTCTTGGAAGCTAAAGATTTCAATACAAATAGATTTGGGGAGAATTGCTGCCAGACACTTTTGGAGATCTATCCTTTTCTTAAGCGGTCTTTGTGGTCATCAGATGTGTTGCATCCTTGAAAAACAACAACCCACTTTCATCCTGGTTGGTATTTCAAACTTCCTGCTGTGCACATTCGAGGACTGGAATTTGGTGGTAACTTCCTTCCACCCCTACATCTGAAAGTCTGTGCTGTGGTTGACTTTCCCACAAGCCCTGCTGGGCATCTCTGCCTTTAACCTGCTTAACGACGCCATAATTTGGCACCACTTGCTTCAATTAGTTCAATTTGTTTTGTGTTGACTTCAGATGTTTGATTAAACTTTGCCTAAAATGGAACTAATCAAAGGAACCGTTCAACTTAGTTAAGCAAGCAAACTTGAGTGAATTAACGCTAAGCGGAAGCAGATGCTCATTCCAAGTGCTTTGGGGTTGGCAAAAGAGCCAACAAGGGATCAACTGGTTGAAGGGCACTGGGCTCAGGAGTCTTGACTTCAGAGCTCATTGAAGAACGAAGGGTCCTCCACCTTACCTAGTCCAGCTGAAAAACTTCTCCCTCACTTCGCCTTTAAATTAGGATCTGCTGGATCGAATCAGTTGTTAAGCAGAGAATGCACATGAAGTGTTTTTTCTGGTTATGCCAGATTCAAATTGAGCACTCCTAGGGATGTGCGCGAATATTCGAAACATTTGAATTTGACGGAATTTAGACATACAAATTCACACCGAATGTCTATACGTTTGAATTTAACATTCGAACAAATTTTTGAATCTTTTGAATCATTCCTACGAATTATTCAGTCATTACGTACGTATCCATACACATCTTATTTGCATCTGTGTGCATTTGTACGGATACGTAAGGCTTGAAAACTGGATGCATACGGGATAAAAAAACGGGATGCGTATGAATGCGTACAGACACATTAGAATGCTGTCAACATTTGCATGTTCAAATATGAATCGAATATCTGTATGAATAGATTTGAATTTATTTATTTATTTGTTTGTTTATATTTCTATCCTGCCCCATACCCGAAGGTCTCTGTATTATATTTGATCAAATTTGTATTTGATTTTAATTGAATGTGAATACGTTTGAATTTTAAACATTCAAATTCGATGCAAATCTTCAGATATTGGATTTTAATCTAATCGAATCCTGGAAATTGCATTTGTGCACACCCTTACGCCTTGGTTCGGTTTGGATTCATTTTTCTTTGAACAGGTATGGTGCTGGGTTCGGTCTGAGGACCCCCAAATACCATCAAACTCCAATCAAACAGGGTGTGTTCGGTAGGTTCATTAGAACACCCATTTGTTCGGTTTGAATTCAAGCTCTGTCTTCAGATGGGCTGGGTGTTCTGTTCTAACTTGAACGTTCTGATCTGAGGCATTTCCGCACTGAATCGCGTTCGAAACCGAACGCGTTCAGGCGGAAAGCTTAAGCCAGCTTCGGGCGCTTTCCCCGTTCACACACAGACGCTCCGGAACGCGTGTAAACGCGTTCCGGAGCGTCTGGGTGCGAATGGTCAAAGCGCCCGAAGCTGGCTTAGCCGGCAAACGCCGGCCAGGGGCGCGCCGGCGGCCGCGGAGGCAGATCGACAATCAGCTGTTTGAAAAACAGCTGATTGTCAAAGCCGCGCGGCGTCGGAGGCGAGCCGGCAGGCGATCGGGAGACAGAAGCGGCGCGAACGCTTCTTCTCCCGAACGCCTGCGTGCGGCTCGTCCGCGTTGGAACGCGTGTAGAGCACTTCGAAGTGCTCTACATTTCGAACGCGGAAAAGCCAGCTGCGGACACGTCGGGACGCAAGGCGCGCGCGGCCAATGCGGATGACGTGTCCACAGCTGGCTTTTTCGCGTTCGAATCAGCCCCGTGCGAAAACGTCTCTGAACTGGTTTGAGCTCAAACAGCTTGCTACATCTCTACTGGTAAGTGACTTATAATTTAGCCCCCAGATAGATCTGATAATTCTGAGAAGGGTTTGAACCAGAATGTTTTTTCTCTGCTGCCACCAAAGATATATAAGTAGATTGAGGGCTTTGAGTTTTAAGGGAAGATGTATATCTTACATCTGAATGAGTTCCTCTTTGATCTTTCCCGGAAAGGGTTTTGATATTGCAAACAGAATTGGCTCCAGGGCCGCCCAACATTTTACCGCATTGCATTGCTCAGAAATGGGAGTGGCTGGTCCAGGGTAAGGGGCTAGGAACTGTGATCCAGTTTGGTCTTGGGGCTAGAGTCCTGGACTCATATCTTGTTGTCACCGGGTTTGATTCCGCACTCCTCCATGAAGCCAGCTGGGTGGCCTTGGGCTGGTCACAGCTCTTTTCTGAGCTCTCACAGACCCACCTACCTCACAGGATGTTTGTGGTGGGGAGAAGGACAGAAGGTTTGTCAGAAGCTTGGAGGCCCCTGAAGGGTGAGAGAAGCAGGGTCCAGTGCTACCAACTCTTCCAGGTGTCCAGTGTCATTGTCTAGGAAGGAAGGAAGGAAGGAAGGAAGGAAGGAAGGAAGGAAGGAAGGAAGGAAGGAAGGAAGGAAGGAAGGAAGGAAGGAAGGAAGGAAGGAAGGAAGGAAGGAAGGAAGGAAGGAAGGAAGGAAGGAAGGAAGGAAGGAAGGAAATGCCTGTGCATTATTGAAAAGGGGAGA
Organism: Aspidoscelis tigris stejnegeri; assembly: GCA_023333525.1. Taxonomy (NCBI): domain Eukaryota; kingdom Metazoa; phylum Chordata; class Lepidosauria; order Squamata; family Teiidae; genus Aspidoscelis; species Aspidoscelis tigris. The sequence goes on along the minus strand of JALMGA010000022.1, from coordinate 1,651,856 downwards.
GGTAGATGGAGCAGCGGTTGCAGTAGAATCGATTATGAATGCAGATGGTTAGGCCCCTTCACTGTATATGTTAGGAGCGTGGTGAAGACACACCTCTTTGCCCTGGCCTTTGGTTCAGTGGGAATATACTGTCTCTTCCCACTTTACAGACACTGTTACTGTTTTTAGATAGATAGATAGATAGATAGATAGATAGATAGATAGATAGATAGATAGATAGATAGATAGATAGATAGATAGATAGATAGATAGATAGATAGATAGATAGATAGATAGATAGGTGGGTCTGTGAGAGCTCAGAAAAGAGCTGTGACCAGCCCAAGGCCACCCAGATAGATAGATAGATAGATAGATAGATAGATAGATAGATAGATAGATAGATAGATAGATAGATAGATAGATAGATAGATAGATAGATAGATAGATAATCTGGTTGTACAGTATATCTGTCATGCCTTCTAACCCTTAATAAGATTCCTAATTGGTTTTGCTAAATTCTCTGTCCTGTGCTGGATGGAAGAGTCATGCTATGGCTGATACACGTTCTTCTTCTTCCAACAAGCGAGCCCTGAGGTTAAAATTGTGTATCCCTCCTGTCTGCAACTGGCTGTTCTCCGAGAGAGACAGTTCATGGTGACAACTCTATTTCTCATAAGCTCTTCCCTGTTTTTCAGCAGTTCTCCTCTGACTCAGCTCCGGAATTTCAGTGCCTTACTGAACCGTAGAAATAATAGAAACAGTCAGAGCTCATTGGAACTGCGGTCTAGGGAAAAGTTTGTTTCCACATTCTGGTTGCAGCTGTAATAAGATTCTTCATAAACACCCCTGTGCCGGGGTCTTTCTTTTTGGGATGTGCAAACAGAACTATGGTTGTCCACTTTTTCTCATGCGCGTTGGCAAACATCTGTGGATTGCTGCCTGCCCAGAATGTGTTCAGGTTAGGGATGCGCACGAATATCCAAAGCATTCAAAATTCGAATGAATTTCAAATCTTTTGAATAATTCGTACGAATAATTCAGACATTCGTACGTGTACAGATATGTATGCATTACATACGTATCCGTATGCATCTTATTTTCATCCTTATGCATTTGTGTAGGTACGTACGGGACAAAAACGGGATGCATACGGGATGAAAATGGGGTGCATACGGATGGATGCATTTGTGTGTGTACGGATACATTTGAATGTTGTTGACATTTGTATCTTCAAATACGAATTGAAAATTCGTACGACTAGATTCAAATGCATTCGAATCAAATGGAATGTGAATACATTCAAATTTTAAACATTTGAATCAATTTTAATCTTTGGATATTCGATTTGAATCAAATCAGGTGCCTAAAATTGCATTTGTGCACACCTGTAGTTCAGGTAAAAGGTAAATATGATCACGGCTTGCCAGTCCGCAATTGCCATGGCTGTGTGTGGAGAGGACCAGAGAAGAAGAAGAGCATAAACATCTGGAGCATCTTTTTATTTTAGCTATGCTCCTATCACAAAACCAATACATAAGCTTAATGTTTTCCATCAATGATGCCTGAGGCAGATTTTAAAAATAAAATATTACCACCACATTACAAATGAAGAAGTGGCCTGCATAGCCTGCATAAAATAATCACCGAAAGACGACGGCGATTTGCAGGCCACGTTCTACGCTTGTTGCCCGATATGCTATTTAGCATGAGAGGAGCTAACTAACTAACTAACTAACTAACTAACTAACTAACTAACTAACTAACTAACCTGTCACTTAAGTGGAACAAACGATGGATGGGGATTCATGTCACTGGAGGGTTTAGCTTGGTCAGGCAGAGCACGAAGGTGAGAATAAGAGAACCCAGGAGTTGCTGAGACTGCCAGACTCCTGCTCAGAGAGGAATCTATTTGATCATCAGATAGGGTGTTTTTCCACTGCAGCCCTTAAATATGGAACTAAGAAGATCCGGATCTACGGAATGGGTACATTTCTTAATCCGGATCTAGTAATCTGGATTAAGGGAAGCACCCAATGTGTTTCCACAGGAGGTGTAGCACCCATTAGGAATGGGTGCTAACACCCCTGCTGTGGAAACAGCTTTGCACCCATCTGGGGAATCCGGATTGACCCACAAGGGGTCGGTTCATTACCCCAGGTGTTTTGGGGGGCGGCGGGGGGGGGGGCAGTCTTCGAAGCAACTTTGAAATGATTTCAAAGTCACTTTGAAGTGAATGTGAAGTCACTTCGAAGCCAATGTTGGGGGGGGGGTCCCAAAGGTGCATCCCCTCCCCCTAGCCTCCTTTGGACCCCATTGCCTGTTTCCAGTGGAAACAGGCTCCCTTTAATCTGGATTTTCTGGGAGAAGACCCCATTGTAGACCCCTTTAATGGGGTCTACAGAAAATCCAGATTAAAGGCCAAAATGTACCCATTAGATCCGGATTTCCCCAATGGCAGTGGAAACAATCGGGTCCCAAATGGGTGCCGTAGTGGAAATGGGGTCATCCAGCTCACACCCAAATGGGTCATAAATGGGTGCAAAAATGGATATTTTTGACAGTGGAAAAACACCCATAGATTCCTCTCTGAGCAGGAGTCTGACGGTCTGAGCAACTGCCCTTTAGAAAGAACTCGGCAGCTACCTGCTAATTTGCAACCTGCCCCTTCCTGCACTTGGAAGGTGACCCAGTCCTAATAAGCTTCTTATTGCACAAGACGTGTGGAGTGGCTGAGCATTTTATGTACAAGAGCTCTTGCTCACAGGACTTTATTGACTTCATACCGCTTGAAGGCAAGAGGCCTCATGCCTTGGCCTTCTCCAGCCTGGAATGCCAGCACCTCTTGCAGCTTTGATTCAGCCCTCCTCTGTTGGCTGCTTTGTGCCAGGAAGCAGCCGGCTTAGCTGGGTTAGTGGTGGAGCAACATCTTTAGAAGAGGAATCCACGTCTCGTCGAACAAAGACATTTGAACTGGCTTGTGGCCCAGCGGAGGAGATGCTCTCTTTCTGGTCCAGTGCTTAGGTTGCAAAATGCTTATTGCTGCTAAGGAAAGAAAGACCTTCCTAGCGTGTCAGAAGGACTGGAGATGCTATAGATGTTTCTGTATGGGGCCTACTAAAAGTATGAACATCTTACAGTTAAGTTTATAAGAGCTTAAGAAATGCCCCACTAGCTTGGACCCATGGCCCATCTGGTCCTTCAGTCTGTCTTCCCAGTGGCCAACAGGTTGCACAAGCTAACACACCAGCAGGTTGTGAACACATAGTGGGCTCTGCTCATGGTCTCCTAGCAGCTGGCCTTTGGGGACAGGCTATCTCCTACTGCCTTAGAGCTAAATAGTGATGGGTAGTCCTGGCCTCCATGAATATAAGAACTTAGGAAATTCCCCACTGGATTGGACTTAATACCTATCTAGGCCAGGGACCTGCACCAGGAACCCTACCTTGCTCTGGTTGTGTGACCTTCCAGCAGCTGAACTTCAAAGGATTTAATACAACTTGACACCACTGGTCCAAACGAGGGGTGTGCACAAATTCAATTTTTGACATTCGATACTATTTGAATACATTTGTATCTATTCGTACCCATATTCGATTCGTATTTGATTATATGGATGTTGCAACATTCATACGCATCCCGTTTTTATCCCATATGGATCCCATTTTCTTCCTGTACGTATCCATACAAATGTGTACGGATATGAATAAGATGCGTAAAGGTACGTAAGTAACATACGAATGTCTGAATAATCCGCACAAATGATTCGAATGTGTCATAAAAAATGAATGTATAGATATTCAGTTCGAATTTGGGTGTCTGAATTCGAATTAGATCGAATTTTGAATGTTTAGAATATTCTTGCATATCCCTCGTCCAAACCTTTCTTTGAAACCATCTAAGCTGGTGGACAGCACCATATCTGAGTGGATCTTTATTTAAATGGACATTGTGCATCCATATGGAATGTCTTTTTGTAGACTCCTGTTTTTTTGTTCTATCTGGACTCAAAAAATTGCAAATGAATGGTTGTGAAATGGGCCAAGCAGCATATTTCCTTAGTGAACAGAAGTTAATCAGTTGGAAAATTACTAATTAAGACATAAATAAGAAACGAATTCGAGGGTTTTTTTGGAGGTCCCCTTAACTAATCTCCTGATAGCGATCAGAAAAAAACCCATGAAAAGCAGACAGGTAGAACATAACATGTGTTCTTGCTGTTAAGAATCTGTTATCAAGCCGGTCAGAAAGAATAAGCTTGTATGACCCAGCAGAGATACTGCATAAGAACATGTCTTCAATAATTAGGCTTTGAGAAGGAGAAGAGTTGGTTTTTCGACCCTCCTTTCCTCACCCATATAAAGGGACTCAAAGAGGCTGACAAACCTTTTTTTTTTAAATAATTTTTATTAATTTTCAGTACAACAAGCGTAACAATAAAACTTCAAAGTTCTTTGTCACCCCTTTTCCCCAATTATCCTGTAATAATCCATTTTTACAATTAGTGACTTCCTTCATTTATTCAGGGTCTTATCTTATTGACTTAATATCTTCCAATTCCACCAGTCCTCCAGGAAGAGAAAAGGAAAGAGAGAAAAATCAGTCAAAGCCAACAGTTGTTAGTCCTTCTTCGTGCAGAAATTCTATGTAGGGTTTCCAGTCTTTTAAATACTTCTCCATAGTTCTATCTTTTAGGAAGTTTGTCAATTTGTCCATTTCCGCCAATTCAGACAGTTTGACCAACCAATTGTCCACTGAAGGTATTTCTGATTCTTTCCATCTTTTTGCATAAATTATTCTGGCAGCTGTAACCATATACATAATTAAGGTATTCATATGATCTAAGTTTCTATCTACTATCCCCAATAAAAAAAAATTCTGGTTTGAATGGTATAACTATTTTTAATATGTTTCCCATTACCTGGTGAATTTGTATCCAGTATTTTTTTGCCATTTTACAGGTCCACCACATGTGATATAGTGTACCTTCATTAGTCTTGCATTTCCAACATTTATTGGACATATTTTTGTAAATCTTTGACAGTTTGTAGGGGGTTAGGTACCACCTATACATCATTTTAAATATGTTTTCTTTTAACATAGTGCACATAGTAAATTTCATATCTTTGATCCATAATTTCTCCCACTGGTCCATATTAATAGTGTACCCAAAATTCCTTGACCACTTAATCATGCATTCTTTGACCTGCTCATGTTCTAGGTCCATCTGTAACAGTACTTTATAAATCACCCCGATTATTCCTTTTTCTGCTGTTTTTACTTGTGATTCCCACTTTTGTTTATCCCACTCAAAGTTTGTTCTACTTTTATCTTGTCCATAAATATTTTTGAGTTGTGAATATGTAAACCACTGTAAGTTTTTCCCTTCTTGGTTTAACTGTTCTCTAGATTTTATAATAAATTCCCTTGTGAGCTTGTCTTTATATAGCAAATCTTCATATTTAACCCATTTATCCCTACCCCCAAATTCTCTTAATAATCCTTCATGAGGGGATACCCACAAAGGAATTTTCCTATACAAATTATTTTTGTATTTTTGCCAAATTCTGTACAGAGAGTTTCTTACAAAATGGTTTTTGAAGTCTGCGTTTACTTTTACTTTGTCGTACCACAGGTACCCATGCCATCCATACCTCAAATCATACCCCTCCAGTCTTAGTAATCTATTATCCTCCAACCAGAACCACTTTGTTAACCAACTTAAACCACAGGCTGCATGATATAACTTCAAATTGGCCTCCTCTTTCTTTCAGATCCTGCATCAATTTAAATCTTATTCTTGTTTTTTTCCCTTGCCAAATAAACTTTGTCATGTCTTTTTGCCATTTTTTAAATTCTTTTTCACTAATTACTATTGGTAAGGTTTGGAATAAAAACATCATTCTTGGAAGAACATTCATTTTGATTACTGAGATTCTGCCCATTAATGATAGGTTCAGCTTTGACCACCTATCTAGATCTTGTTTTATTCCGGACCACATTTTCAAGTAGTTATTCTTGTACAGCGCTATATTTTGTTTACTCAATGTTACTCCCAGATACTTGATTTTCTTTTCTATGGCGAATCTTGATTTTTCTAGAAACAGTTCCCGATCTTTATCTGTCATATTTCTTATCAGCACTTTAGTCTTGGATTCATTTACTTTTAATCCCGCCACATTTCCATATTGCTGGATTATCTGTTTGAGAGCCTCTATTGAACTATTAGGTTCTGTTAAAATGATGGCTAGATCGTCAGCAAAGGCTCTTATTTTGTATTCTCCTTTGATCTTAACTCCTTTAATTTCTGTGTGATGTCTTATTGCCCTATTGAGGACTTCTAATGTCAGGATGAACAATAGAGGGGAAAGAGGACAGCCTTGTCTTGTACCTTTTTGAATGTCAAAGTTATCCATAGCTTCTCCATTTATCAAAATTTGTGCATATTGTTTATTATATATTGCTTTAATTCCCCTTTGAAAGTTGCCCCCAAAGTTCATCTTTTTTAGTAATTGAAGCATAAAGGGCCAGTTTACATTATCAAAGGCTTTTTCTGCATCCAGAAAAATCATGGCTGCCTGAACTTCATTGTGCTTTTCCAAATATTCAGTGATGTCAAGGACTGTTCTTATATTATCTTTCAACTGTCTCCCCGGCAAGAATCCCGCTTGATCAGCATGAATGAAGTCTTGTAAGACTTGTTTTAGTCTCGAGGCTATTATTGTTGCAAATATTTTATAATCATTGTTCAACAGAGAGATAGGTCTATAATTTCGTGGATATGTTAGATCCTGGCCCTCCTTTGGGATTAAAGTTATAAATGCTTTTTCCCAAGTTTCCGGGATCTTGCCTCCGATTAAGACATTGTTCATGACCTCAAGTGATGGTGCAGCGATCTCCTCTTTTAGGATTTTATAGTAGATTGCTGATAGCCCGTCGGGCCCTAGAGCTTTTCCTAATTTCAATTTCTTTATCGTTGCATTCAGCTCTCCTATTGAAATTGGTGCATTTAGTATGTCCCTTTGCTGTTGAGATAACTGAGGCAAGTTCTGTTCATTTAGGTATCTCTGTATTTCCTCGGCTTTTACTTCTCCCTTTTTATATAGCTCCTGATAGAATGAGTGCATAATTTTCTTTATTTGCTGTCCATCTGTGACCTCTTTACCTTCATCTTTCAATTTTAAAATAGAACTCTTAGTCCTCTCCTTTCTCAACTTGTATGCCAACCACCTCCCCGACTTATTTGCAGATTCGAAGTGTCTTTGCTTTAAATATTTCAGTTTACTATCTATCTCCTGCATTTCTAACATTGAAAGCTCTCTTTGTAGGATCTTTAAATTTCTCTGAATTCGCTTAGAGTCTGGCTTAGAGTCTAGCCCAAGGTCAGCCAGCTGGCTTCATACAGGAGTGTGGAATCAAACCCGGATTAAGGGAGGTCAGTGGTACCCCCCCCCCCCCAGTATCCAAGTGGGGACTTGTGATCCAGTTTGGTCTTGTGGTTAGATTGCCAGACTCATATCTTGCAGACACACTCCTCCATGTAGCCAGCTGGCTGACCTTGGGCTAGTCATAGCTCTCTCACCTTAAAGGGTGCTCTTGTGGGGAGAAGAACAGAAGTTTTGTCAGCTGCCTTGAGTCACTTAAATGGGTGAGAAAAGTGGGGTATGTGAGAAATAGAAAGTAAATTACCCCAATAGTAAAGTGAACAGACTTGGTGGAGCAGCAGAAAGTTTTATTTTATACAGTTTTGCAAGGATAGATGCCCTAAATTAAAGGCATCACTTTTATTCCTCTCCTCGATGGAAACTCCACTGAATGAAATACTTTGAATCGCATTTTCACCACCCCACCTCTCACATATCAACTCCTTAATATGATACCCCCACCTGGTCATACACTGTGTGTTCATCTACTCCTAGCTTATGCCTCCCATAGGTGTGAAGCTCATTAGGGTCAAAAAGAGACACTTTCAGCCTTGGAGAAAATACAATTTATCATCTAGATAAGTGGGAGTCTAGTCTTAGTATCCTTGGGATGTGATAAGAAAAAGATGCAAACCTAAGAACAAAGAACTGTTAATGAACAAACCTATGAGGGAATCTAACTTGCAACCCATAAACAATCCTATAAATTGTAAATAATTAAGCCTTTTGATTTGCACAATCACATTCTTCTTCAAAGTGTGGCCTTGCATTTATACCGTTAGTCTATTCCGTTTACTTTGTCGAAACAACATATTCCGTTCCTCACAGGGTAGAAAAACCAATTCTTCTTCTTCCTGCTCCTCTTCCATTAAGCCAGCTGGCTGGCCATGGGCTAATCACAGCTCTATTTCTGAGCTCTCACAGTCCCACTTACCTCACAGGGTGTCTGTTCTGGGGAGAAGAACAGAAAGTTTGTCAGGCACTTTGAAGAAGAAGAAGAAGAAGAGTTGGCTTTTAAACCCTGCTTTTGTCACCCATTTAAGGGGACTCAAAGCAGCTGACAAACCTTCTGTACTTATCCCAACAAGAGAACACCCTGTGAAGTGGGTGGGGCTGTGAGATCTCAGAAAATAGCTGTGACTAGTCCAAGGCCACCCAGTTGGCTTTGTGGAGGAGTGCGGAATCAAACCCGGTATTCCCAGATAAGAGTCCAACTCCCTAACCACTAGACCAAACAGTTTGAGTCTCCTTAAGAGAGAGAAAGGTGAGTTATAGAAGAAGAAGAGTTGGCTTTTCTACGCTGCTTTTCTCACCCGTTTAACAAACCTTCTGTTCTTCTCCCCACAACAGGACTCCCTGTGAGGTCGGTGGGGCTGTAAGAGCTCAGAAGAGAGCTGTGACTAGCCCAAGGTCACCCAGCTGGTTTCAGGGGGTGAACTCTTCTTCTTGTTGGCTGTCTTTCATGCTCCATCCCTAGTTTATGCTCTCCAATGTACAAACGGGCCACCAAGCCTGAACAGATAGGACAGTCCTACACAAGGCCCTGCAAGGAGCTTAAGTTAAAAAGAAATAGATTTTCTCTTAGGAGAAGTGACTATGGAAGCCAGTCATGATTAAATTCTGCACCAGAGGGTGTTAGCATTTCCTGCAAGGTTGATGGTGACTAATGTGCTGCAAGAATTAATGTTCATTAACGCTTCCTAGGGGAGGCTGCAGGCGGGGAGATTTTGCACAGCTCCCTTCCCTAGCTCTGCATGACTCCATGGGTCTCCGCTCGGAGTGCATAGAAGACTGTGCAGTCCCTTGGCTGGCTACCAAGGGGCCGTACTCTGGCCCCCTGGGACTGCTCCCTGAACCATCCCTCAGGGAGCACAAAACAGACATTTCGGCAAGCCTGTGCACAAACTTTTTTCGACATTTGAATTGAATCGAATACCCCAAAATTTGATTTGAATCTTTTAAATTCGAATTTAACAAGATTCGATTCGTATTTACCAAATTCAAATCTATTGGTTCAGGTTTTTTATTCGAATCTGCACATACGAATGTCGACAACACTCCTATGTGCATGTACGCATCTTCCCCACATCTGTACGCATCCGGACACGTCTGTACGCATCCAGCAGTCATTCCGTATGCAATACGTTTTCGTCTCGTATGGACCCATATGAATGGATACGGATGCGGGAAAGATGCGGATCTTCAAGTACGCATCGTGTATGAACCCATGCACATACGAATGTCCGGATAATTAGAAGGAATAGATCTGAAGTTCAAAATTCAGTTTGAATTTCGGGACATTCTATTCGAGTTTGAATGTCAAATTTGGCATATTCGATCGGATTTCAAATGCCTACGAATATTCGTGGATATGTCTTCGGTGCAGCGCTAGTCTTGGGGTGTTTTTCCACTCCAGCCCTTAGATCTGGATCTAAGAAGATCTGGGTCTAAGGAATGGGTACATTTCTTAATCTGGATCTAGTAGATCTGGATTAAGGGAAGCACCCAATGTGTTTCCACAGGAGGTGTAGCACCCATTAGGAATGGGTGCTAACACCCCTGCTGTGGAAACAGCTTTGCGCCCATCTGGGGAATCCGGATCGACCCACAAGGGGTTGGTCCATTACCCCAGGTGTTTTGGGGGGCGGGGGGGGCAATCTTTGAAGCAACTTTGAAGTAATTTCGAAGTGACTTTGAAATCAGCTTCGAAGTCACTTCGAAGTGAATGTGAAGTCAACTTCAAAGTGACTTTGAAGTGACTTTGAAGCCAATGTTGGGGGGGGGGTCCCAAAGGTGCATCCCCTCCCCCTAGCCTCCTTTGGACCCCATTGCCTGTTTCCAGTGGAAACAGACTCCCTTTAATCCGGATTTCCTGGGAGAAGACCCCATTGTAGACCCCTTTAATGGGGTCTACAGAAAATCCGGATTAAAGGCCAAAATGTACCCATTAGATCCGGATTTCCCCAATGGCAGTGGAAACAATCGGGTCCCAAATGGGTGCTGGAGTGGAAATGGGGTCATCCAGCTCCCACCCAAATGGGTCCTAAATGGGTGCAAAAATGGGTACTTTTGACAGTGGAAAAACACCCTTGATTAATTTCTCCCAACTCCGGGAGAGGACGAGGAAGTGAAAAGTGCTCCTGGCCTGCCAGGAGTTTGGGAATCCCTGCTATAAACAGTGACCGAGTTCTTACTTTGGCACTCCTTTGGAGGCAAAATATGGGAAAGACGCTGTGCTGAGCTGAGCTCCATTTATTCTAGTGCATGCTTCTCAAATTCAATTAGCGTGCTTGGTCTGGGAAAAGGCACGGCGTTTCCAGTAAAGAGGTGCCTTTCTTTCAAAATGTATTTTAAAAAAGGAGGAAAAAAGCTGCCGCACGCAGCCAGAGGAACTTGATCCTGGAAGGCCTGCAGGCGCCAAGAAAAACACTAATTCTACAAACAGCTTGACTTTTGACAATATCCTGCGTTTACCTAGCTTCTGAGCTGGGTGGGCTGTCGTTCAGGAAAAACAGAGCAGCGTCCAAATTTGCAGGGATCCTGGCAGCAGCGGAAAGGACGCCATAACTCACACAACATATTTTCTTCCCCTTCCCTTCCTTTGTTGTAATTCCTTCCTTTTCGCCAGAATGCCAACCAGAGCTGTTTCCTTCTCGCTCCCCCAGGGGTGCCACTTCCATGCCGGCCGGCGCTGCAAATGAGAGTGCTGACTACTTCTCTTGAAATTCACCGCAGAGGTTTGCAAGAGGACCGGAGACTCCAACCTGAAGCTGCTTCTCCAGAAGGCAGCCACCCCTGGTTGCCAGGCTTAAAGCCTCCAGGGTTTCAGCCTGGTTACATTTCACAACCCTTTAGCTGCGGCGGGTGGGTGTAGGTTGGGGCTGGGTGCTTGCCGAAGGAGGGGAGAGGCAGCGATTGGAAACGTCAAGACCATGGCAGACATGCTGAGGACCTGTGCCTAGGGGAAGTCTCTTCTCCAACTGACGACCTCACTCCTCTCTGCCTGAGCCAGTTTGGTCTCGTGGTTAGGGTGCCGGACTCATATCTGAGAATCACTGGAGTTGATTCTCCATTCCTCCACAAAGTGGCCTTGGGCTAGTAACAGCTCTCTTAATTCTGAGCTCTCTCAGCCCCACTGATCTCACAAGGAGCCTGTGGGGAGAAGAACAGTAGGTTTGTCAGCCACTTTGAACGGCTAAGACCTTTATTTAGTGGTGCAAGACTGTTCCATAAATAAATAAATAAATAAATAAATAAATAAATAAATAAATAAATAAATAAATGTGTTTGGATCAATCTTTAAAAGCTTTGCACTGATGATGCATGATGCCCTCCTGGTTGTGCCGCCACCTTCAGCAGCGAAATGGGTGGGCACCCGGGAGAGGGCCTTCTCAGTGATGGCCCCAGGCCATGGAATAGTCTCCCCTGGAGGTGCATCAGGCTCCTTCTCTGATTATGTTCAGAAAGGTGGTGAAGACACACCTCTTCGCTGAGGCCTTTGGCTAAATAATGGTTATGTCTTCCCCCGCTGCAAACACTACTGTTTTAACTGATATTGTGTTGTTTTTAACATGTTGGGTTAAAAATGTTGTGATGGTTATTACTGTTTTAATATAGGTTTTTGATATGCTGGATTTTAAGGTTGTTACCCACCCTGAGACCTTTGGGTATAGGGTGGGATAGAAATATAGCAAATAAATAAATAAAATAACAACAGGTGATGTTCCTCAACATCAGATTCTTCTGCCGCTTCCCCACTAGTTCCACCGTGTGACATGCCACCAGAGTAGAGTTCATGAAGACTAGTAGTGCAGAGATTTGCTTTGTTTTCTCCTTATGTTATAATTTGACCACTCTTCTAAACTTCTCCAGTTGGCACCTAGACTCCTCCCTCACACAACAACCTTGTGAGGTAGTGCTGACTGAGAGATCAGGGCTACTAAGTTCATCCAGTGATTCAAAACCATCCACGGTCATGACCTTAGAACTACTCAGAGAAGAAGAGCTGGCTTTTCTGCCCCACTTTTCTCACCCATTCAAGGGGACTCAAAGCAGCTGACAAACCTTCTGTTCTTCTCCCCACAACACAACACCCTGTGAGGTCAGTGGGGCTGTGAGAGCTCAAAAAGAGAGCTGTGGCTCCAACCACAAGAATGAGAGCATTTGAACAAAGGCATTTCCAAAATGCAAGGATGCCCTCATAAAACGCATGCATGCATACAAACTGGGAAACAGGGATGTAAGGTATGTGCCGTTCTCTGACCACTTCACCAAACTGCCTCTGGCCTTTCCTATGAATTGTTAGACATCCTCACCTTCTCTTTTCCCCCTGACTTCCAGAAAACAACATTTTTTTCCAGCACCACTAAGAACTGGGAAGGGGGTAGGGAACGGAATGACTCCTCTATCATGCCCTTGATTGCATTTTAAACTTTAATAGCTTCCTACTATCTTTGAAGGAGCTGATGGAAGGTCCATTGCTTGCACTCGCATTTGGGGACAAGGAAATCTATAATACGACTGCGCCTTATTGACAATTTCATCTCACTCTGTGTTGCGGCCTCCTATAATTGTATTGCTCCCAGCAGGTCAGCTAATCCAACTTTTAGGCCTATTTATTTACTTTTATTTATTTTATTTATTTGTTTTCATCATCATCATCATCATCATTATTATGTAAAACAACAGTTACACACAGCAAACAAGATCACTATGCTGGATTTCATATTATATCACTAGTCGGGTACTTCCCATTATTATTATTATTATTATTATTATTAGTAGTAGTAGTAGTAGTAGTAGTAGTAGTATTGACAATGAAGGTCGTCCTCAGTGTTTTTCTGACAATATTTTGATGCCTTCCTGAGCTGTTCAAAATGCAGGTCACTGGAAGAAGAAGAAGAGTTGGCTTTTATACCCCCCTTTTCTTACCTTTAATGGGGCTCAAAGCTGCTGACAAACTTTCTGTTCTTCTCCCCACCACAGACGCCCTGTGAGATAGGTGGGGCTGTGAGAGTTTAAAAGAGAGCTGTGCCCTGCCCAAGGCCACCCATCTGGCTTTGTCTTGGGCAACTACCAGAAAAGAGTCCAACACCCTAACCACAAGACCAAACTCGATGTCCATCCCATTATGTTGTGGGGTGAAGGATCATTTTCTTGTAGGCCTTTGGCTAGAGTGGAATGCGCCTAATAGCAGCTAAACCCATACCTTAGGAGGTGTGTCACGCCCAGCCTCTGAACCATTCCTGATACACTTAGAGGCTGGTTTTTATAAACCAGAACCACCAAGGGGTGAAGCTTGAGCAGGTATGATAGCAACTGAATGTTAACTGAAGGGATAAGAAAGCCATGGAAATCTGGAAGAAGAAATGCGCATGTATTTGCTCACTGCAGCATTAAAAGAACATCAGAACAAAAGAGGAGCCCTGCTGGATAGGGATGTACACAAATCTCTAAGCATTCAAAATTCAATCGAATTCGATCGAACGGGGGCATTTGAATTCAAATAGAATGTCTTCACATTTGAATTTAAACATTCGAATGAATTTTGAATGTTCCAAAACATTTGTTCAAATGATTTGAATCATTCAAACGTACAGCTACATCATACGTATCTGTACGCATTTGCGCTTACAATACGGAACGAAAATGGGATGCATACGAAATGCACACAGATACGTATAACGCCTACGAATGTTGTCGACATTCGTATCTTCAATAGATTAGAATATCGGATTCGATTTGGTTTTTGTTGCATTTGGATTTTAAACATTCAAATCGGATAGACAGATGTATCAATGGCTACTAGAACGAATGCCTATGTGCATCTTTCAGGCTGAGGGGGGGGGAGGAACTGGGGCGCTTCTAAGGCCATCTGCTGGGACTCGAGAGCAGGAGAAGGTTTGTCCTTGTCTCTGCTTGAGATGCCTGTGAGCATTTGGTGGGCCACTGTGTGTGACAGGATGCTGGACTAGATGGGCTGTGGCCTGATCCAGCAAGGCTTCTCTTATGTTCTTATGTAATTTGACTCAAATTTGAATGCAAAAAACCCAACAACATTCCTGCCCATCCCTACTGCTGGATCTGGCCACAGCCCATCTAGTCAAGCACTCTGTCTCACCCAGTGGCCTACCAATTGCTTCTGGGCATCTCAAGCAGAAGACAAAGGCAAAACCTTCCCTTGCCCTGGACTCCCTGCACCTGGTCCATTTGTCCAGCACCCTGTTCCCACCAGAGCCAGCAGGTAGCAGATGGAACATCCCTTGACACCATAAGAAAATAAGAGGAGCCCTGCTGGATCAGGCCACACAGCCCATCTAGTCTAGCATCCTGTTTCAAACAGTGGCCCTCTAATTACTCCAGGGTATCTCACAAGCAGAAGAGAAAACCTTCATCTGCTCCCCTCTCCCTGCAAAAATGGCCTTTAGAGGCATCATCTTGCCTGTCTGTCCAACCCGGAGGTGGCATTTTGTTGCAGTATGCACAGTTTGCCGGGTTTTGCTGCTACAAAGTCACATCCTGTTTTGCTTTTACATGGTTGGACCAATGAGACTTTGCTTGTTTTGTGCAATCCAATAAACTTCTTCTTTCACTAACATGATTTTGCCCCTGGGGGCACCATTCTTTTAGGTTGCCGGTTTATACCTTGTTTGTATGCAGGTGTTCATGGACAGTTTTAATCTTATTTGTAGCATTTTGGGGGCTGTAATGCCATGTTCCAGCAACCTGGAACACAGCCTAACAGTCCCCCAAATGCTAGAAATAAGTATCTACATGCTGCTAGACTGGATCTGTAACACTACCAACTCACTGATACTCTGGATAGCCCCTCTGAAGTGTCTTGGGTAGGTGTGGGCACGAATGCAATTTTTGGATTGGATTCAATTCTAATCGAATATTTGAATGCTTGACTTTGAACAAATAGAGAAAAACGAATGTATTCAAATTCGAATCCGATTTGAATACATTCATATGAATTTTCAATTTGTATTTGAAGATAGGAATGTTGACAACATTCTTGTGTGTCCGTGTGCATCCGTACGGATCCTGTTTATATCTCTCTTATGTTCTTATGGACAAATTTATGGATGACAGATGTATCAATGGCTACTAGAATGAATGCCTAGACACATATTTCAGGCTGGGGGGTGGAGGGGATAAGCAGGCCACTTCTAAGGCCATTTGCTGGGATCTGAGAGCAGGAAAAGGTTTATCCTTGTCTCTGCTTGAGATGCCCATGAGCATTTGGTCGGCCACCATGTGCAACAGGAAGGATGCTGGACTAGATGGGCTGTGGCCTGATCCAGCAGGGCTTCTCTTATCCCGTATGCATTCTGTTTTTGTCCCGTACGTATGCGTAGAAATGCATATGGATACGCATGTAATGTGTACATTCAAATTCATTCAAACGTTAAAAAATGAATGTATAAGACATTCAATTTGAATTTAAATGTCTGAATTCGAATGAATTTGATCAAATTTTGAATGTTTCAAATGTTCTTGCACTTCCCTAGTTTTGGGTTTCCTTTGTCAGACTGGGCCTCTCTGGTTCCCTTAACCCTGGTTTTCCATAAGTTTTGTATCCTGCAGTCTTATTCTGATTCTAACTGCTGGTTCTTTAAGAAAAATCGCAATAAAGCTAGTGCCAAATTTAAAGACCTGGCTTTCCTTGCACTTGGCAAAAGAACCTTAAGCAATCAAGACAGGAGAGAGAGAAAGAGAGAGAAAGAAACCAAATGATTGCTCTGCTGAAATTCCTGGCAGATCTCCGACTGCTTCAGTGTCAGAGTTTCCCTGTTAAATTATTGCATCTTCTGTTAGGTGCTTAATGTTTCTAGAATTATGGGGTTGTAATTTGGTAAGTTGCATTGATGAATTTCTTCTTTGGCATAATAGATGGCAGCTATTTCATTAAGGAGAGAGCCAAAGCTGTCCCTGCTGAGGTGATTTAAAAATATACGGGAAGAGTTGCTTCTTAGCAACATTTCCAGGATTTTGAAATTCTCTCCCTCCCTCGCCGCCTGGTAGTTTCTAATTTTTTCCCCTCTGGTGACGTGACCTTTTGGCGAATTAGTTCTGCCTAAGTGATTTTGATTTCCATATGGCAAATCCCAGAGCGGTGAGCTGAGCTCATGTCCCTATTATTCATCAGCAAAAACTTTGGTGTAGGACTTGAAGTCAGAAACAGTTGTGCCAACTCGAGATGGAATCCCTGCTCAGGACAGAGTAACTTCTGAGGAAGCTGCTAAGTGGGTTTCCATCCAGCTGGAGGCATTTCTTTCACGTGGGATTCTGCTCCCACAGGTTCTGACACTGGCATAGTTCATGCATGAGTTGTGAACCAATGCACTTTCACAGGTGCACTCTCGTTTCGTCACTTCATGTAGCTGCCTTCCACCTTGATGACCTGTTCGTGCTTTAAGATCTGAAGTTGAGGCCTGCCTGCTGGTCGTACCATCACCTTCCAAGAGTGGGTGCTTGGGATGGGGCCTTCTTGTTGGTCACCCTTAGACTATGGGATTGTCATGTCCCAAGTCAGCCAGGTCTTAGAGAGCAAACGTGGGCATGCACGCTCGGGGCTAGCAGTAGCAGTGACCGGCCAAAGTTCAAAGATCTTTTACGAAGCAAGAGTAAAGCGTAGTCAAATGTTCCGAGTTCCAAGATGCCAAAGGGTCTGCGGTGTCAGATCTCAGTTCAAGGATCAGAAATACAAAGACCACACGAGCCAAGGTTGCAGGATAAAGAGACGTATTGTCTGCAACAAGTTCTGCAGGCGTGGGGCGTGTTTAAGTAGGCGAGGGAGGTGTTTGGCTTGCAGATGTGCTGACCATCTCGGCTGCTGTTGCTCTTTCCCCAGAAACTTCCAGGAAGGGTGTTGCCCGGTGCCTTTGTCTGAGCAGTCTCCATCTTGAGCTATAAGGGTCAGCGTTCACATTGAGACGCTGAACCACACCTCCCACACGCTAGCTGTCGGAGAATCTGGACTCGCCTTGGTTATCCCCGGTGACAGACAGCTCTTCATCGGAGGAGGAAAGGCTGAGGGGATGAGGCCCAACAGGAACAGTCTCTCGCCTGAGGTGTGCTACGTATACATAAAGGAGACTGATAAAGGCACACTTGTGGTTGAGGAACAGATTCCCTCTAGGGGTGTGCATGAAGCCCATTTCCCACATTCAGTTTGGTACGAATCCCACCCCCATGAATGTGGGGGCTTCATATTCATACATATTTGTCTGTTCCTTCTCCCCTCCCTCCCTCCCTCCCTCACATCTATTCTCCCCTCCTCCTCTCTGCACCCCTCCCTCCTCTGTATCTCCCTCTCTACCTCCCTCCCTCCTTTTGTCCTTCCCTCCCCTCTCCTCCCCTCCCTCTCTTTCCCCTTGATCCCTTCTTCCCTCTCTTCCCTCTCTTGATCCCTTCTTCCCTCTCTTCCTCCCTCCCTCTGATCCATTCTTCCCTCCCCCCTTCCCCTCTCTGATCCCTTCTTTAATCCTTTCTTCCCTCTGCCCCTCCCTCCCTCTTAATTCAAACAATGTCCAAAGACCAGGACCGTGAAAAAATTGGGTTGGCAGCTGATGAGCCAAACAACGCACACAGTCCCTTTTGAGTAGGCCAGAGGGGGCGGTTGGTTGTCACTTCCATACTGAGCACCCCCTGCCCCCTTTCTTTCTTTTCGCTCTGCCTTGGCAAGTCTGCGTTTTACAATACAGGACTGGGGAGACGCTCTGCCTGTTTCTTCCTCCCCCTCCTCTCCCCGCTTGCTTCCAAGGTCAGTTTGATTTCTCAGGAAGTGATCCACACTAGTGATCACTGCAGGTTTGTCGGTGGCTAGATACTTCCTCCAGGCTGTGGGGACAATCAGGATCAGGGTTGTGCACGAATGCAATTTTTGGCATTCAATTCGAATCGACTATCCGAAAATGCGATTTGATTCAAATCTTTAAAATTTGAATTTAACTAAATTCAGTTTGAATACAGCAAATTCAGATCTATTTGTTTGAATTTTGATTCGAATTTCCACTTATGAGTGTCGACAACAATCGTATTTGCACGTATGCATCATTAAGCATCTGTACACATCCATATTTGTCCCTTAGTTATCCCGTATGCAACCCGTTTTGTCCTGTCTGGATCTGTACAAATGCATATGGATGCGGGAAAGATGCATATCTGCAGGTATGCACCGTGTACAAACCCGTACACATATGAATGTCCAGATTATTTGAACAAATAGATCTGAAATTTGAAATTAGTTCAAATCTTTAAATTTGAATTTCTGGACATTTGATCAAATTTCAAATAAACTTCGAATATTCATGCACACCCAAAGTCATGATGCCTCTACATGCCATTGGCTGGAGGTTGAGAGCAGGTGAAGGTTTTGCCTTGGTCTTCTCCTTGAGCTGCTCAGAAGGAACTGTTGGGCTACTGTGTGAGACAGGATGCTGGACTAGACGGGCTGTGGCCTGATCCAGCCATGCTCCCTTTATGCCCTTCCAAGATGTGTATCTGCAGGCACTAGGGATGTGCATGAATATTTGTAACAGTCGTTCATACGAATTTGTATGAATTCAGACATTCGTACATGAATTGTACAATATTCGTACATTAACGTTAGTACAAATACAAGTAGTTTGTACATTAATTAAACTGGGGATACGTATCGGATACATAAGCGCTGGTATAGGATACGTATCCGATATGTATGCATTCTCATAGGATACCTAACTAGGATTTGTACGCATTTGTATTGGATATTTGCATGAATTCATATGAATACATTTGTATCAAATAGAACGCTACCACATTTGAAGTGGATCTATTCGAACGAATATGAATTTTCTAATATTCAGTTTGTTACAGAATGCGAAAAAACCACTTTGGTGCAGGTCCCTAGCAACCGCAGATGCTCCGCCTTGAGTTTGGCCTCCTGTTTACTTGTTCCCTTGACTACTCACTCGTGTTCAAACTCTCTGTGGGATTTCTGCACGAGGGAAATTTTCAACATTCAATTCAATTCTAATTGAATATTCAAATGTCCAAATTGGTACAAATAGATAAAAAATGAATGTACCGTACATTCCGGTGTATAAGATGACTGGGTGTATAAGAAGACCCCCAACATTCCAGTAAATTTAGTTTTTATAGACAATTCACTGACTGTCCTAGACATCTACAGGACTAGCATTCCTGCACAGGTGGTACCTTCCCTCCCATTTTTGACAGCATTACAACAAAACCATTAGCAACTAGGAAATCACCTAAATAAAAACTAATGGCATAGAGAAATCTGATTTTTAAAATATAGGGTTTGGGATATACTCGCCGTATAAGAAGACGACACCCGGCGTATAAGGCAACCCCTGACTTTTGAGAAGATTTTCCTGGGTTAAAAAGTAGTCTTATACGCCAGAATATACAGTATTAAAATTTGAACCGATTTGAATAAATTTGTATCTATTTATACAAATATTCTATACAAATTTAATGCTACGAATGTTGACAACATCTGTATGCATCTGTACGCATCCCACTTTCATCCCATATGAATTCATACGGATGCGCACGGATACAAATAAGATGCATATGGATATGTATATAATGTGTATGTATCCGTACACATACGAATGTCTGAATAATTCATACAAGTGATTAGTTAAAAAATGAACATATAGACATTCGATTCAAATTCAAATGTCTGAATTCAAATGAATTCAATGGAGTTTTGAACGTTTTTAATATTTTTGCACATCCTTATATGTCACTTATAGAATAAGCTGGCAGTTGGTTAAGTGAGCCAGTGGCTCAGAGTAGACCTCATTCTAAACTATCTCCTTTGGAAATCTTGCACCTTAGATGAAGGGTGTTTTTCCACGGTCACTTAGTACCCATTTTAGCACCCATTAAGGACCCATTTGGGTGAGAGCTGGATGACCCCATTTCCACCACGGCACCCATTAGGGACACATTTGTTTCCACCACACCTCGGGAAATCCGGATCATATGGGTACTTTTTGGCTTTTAATCCGGATTGTCTGTAGATCACATTAATGGGGTCTACAATGGGGTCTTCAGCCAGAAAGTCTGGATTAAAGGGAGCCTGTTTCCACGTTAGCTTGGCAATGGGGTATAGAGGTGGCTAGGGGGAGGGGGCACTCTTGGGAGGGAGCCCCAAAACCTAAGCTTCGAAGTCATTTCGAAGTCACTTCGAAGTCACTTCGAAGTCTACTCCGAAGATCAGCACAAAGACACTCCAGAGCTATTTTGCACAGACTTTGAAGTGACTTCAGAGCCGCTTCAGAGATTGCACCCCCTGTCCCCCCCCAAACACCTGGGGTGACAGGCAGACTCCTCACGGGTAGATTCAGCTTTCCAAATGGGTGCTCCAGTGTTTCCACGGCAGGGAGGCTAGCACCCATTGCTATTGGGTGCTAGCCCACCCACGGAAACACATTGGGTACTTCCCTTAATCCGGATCTACTAGATCCGGATTAAGGGAAGTACCCATTCCCTAGATCCGGATCTTCTTAGATCCAGATTAAAGGAGCGGGGTGGAAAAACACGCGTAAACTCTTGCCTTTAGAAGAACTTAACAAAAAATCCAGGTACTTTCCATACTAGTGGTGTTCCAGCTGTGAACTTCCAGATCTTCCCATATCATGCTTCCCAGTAAGGATGTGCACAAATGTTTTTTTGCATTTGCATTTGAATGGATTTGAATGTCAAAACATTTGATTTGATTTCGAATGTTTAGAATTCGAAAGCAACAAAAAAAATTCAAATCCAATACATTCAGATCAATTCATTTGAATGTTAGATTCGAATCTGAAGATACAAATGTCGACAGCATTCGTATTTAAAGATACGAATGTCGACAACATTTGTATGTGTTATATGTATCTGTATGCATTTTGTATGTATCCCATTTTATCCCGTATGCATCCCATTTTTGTTCTGTATTTTAAGCTCAAATGTGTACAGATACGTATGAGATTCGTACAGATATGTATGTAATACATATGTATCTGTATATTCGAATGATACTAATCATTCGAACGAATGTTTTGGAACACTCAAAATTCGTTCGAATGTTTAAATTTGAGTGTGAAGACATTCAATTTGAATTTGAATGATCACATTCGATCGAATTCGATCGAACTTCTAATGTTTAGAATTTTCATACTTCCCAACACTTCTTGCCATTGACCAGACTAGCAAGGGTTGATGGGATTTTTGTAATTCAGACATTCTGGAGGGCTGCAATTTGAGCACTTTCTATACTGAAAAGTTATTTAAGGAATATCCAGCAACCTTTGTCCCAGCTTTTCTGGCAGACCTTTGTAAAACTGCAGATCCATTTATCCATATTTTAAAGAACTCCAGATGCTAGCTTTGTCTGTCCTTTTAGCACCCAGCCAGGTTAGAAGCATTTCTGTTGCAATCATTTTGCACAACAAAGCTGAGTGTTCGACAGGCAGTGTGCTGTGTTGGAGATTACTTTGATTTTGTTGCATGTTGTGGTGTGATAACGCCCATGGATCCAGGAACACACCGGTAAGCAAGGATGGATGACAAATTTTAAACAAGCTAGATTTAAGAGTGTCAGAGGCACAGGGAAACTTCCTGCTTAAATGTATAAATATTTTTCTCTCTCTGACCTTCTTCTTGATGGCTTTACAACAACGTGACGTGCCAGCAGCAGATCAGACTAAGTATTTATTTAGAAGGAACTGCTAGTGGGAAGAAGGCTTTTAAAAAAAAATTGTGTGCAAACAAAACCAGTGGTAAGAAAATGGGGCTGTGTGGATTGATGTTGCATAAATGAACACCATGTGTTTGATTCTCCACCTAAGGGTGTATCCCCATGGCCATTTTAATCCAAATTGAGTCTGAATTTGGGAAGGACCATCCCCATGACTTCTGTAATTAATCCAAATTTGGCAGCCAGGTGTCCCCATGCAATTTCTTATTCCAAGATTTTATGAGGACTATCCTGCCTAAATCCCGAGAAAAAAAAGTCTTGATGAAAATTCAGTCCACTTTTTGGAGCCGAGTCCACTTATTTCCCCCCACATGGAGATGGTCCTGGGCTATTTTGGGTGGGGGTCTAGTCCTCTGCCAATGGCAGCCAGCTATGGGTGGGATTTTACAGATGCTGCTTGATGCAGATTTGCCCTTTAAAACATTTTTGCTGGAAATGTTTGTATCTTTTCTGATGCTTGATATCAGAAAAGATACATTGTAGAAAGGCTTTGATACATTTTATAAGCTCTGATCGTGCTTTGCTGTTGCATCACTTACCTGCTTGAGCGCACATTTGCCGGTAATGTCAAAAGGGGGAGGTGTGAAATAGAAAGTAATTGCAGCCGGACATTTCTTTAAAAAACTGCCTTCAGTGAGAGTGAAGAGGAAGTTTTTGCTGCTTTTATTGCAGTCAGGGTTTGTACGGGGTGGTGGTGGTGGTGGTGTGTGGATTTAAAAGTCCTTTTTATGTTTAAAAATAGTCCCCAAAAACAGTCCAAGCAGGACTAAACCAGGACTAAAAAAGCTGCATGGGTACAGCGATATTCTGATTAATTGACAGGCACTCTATTTGCATTAAAAATAGTCCTCCAAAATAGTCCAAACAGGATTAAGCCAGGACTAAAACAGCTGTTCAAGTTGGGGTTCGAACATGGTCAAAAAGAAAATTTTAATTTTTTCCTTTAAAAGAGCCCTTTTCAATGGCAAAACCAGAGAAAACATGAATTGTTCAATAGAATAGTTTGCATTTGGAAGAGGGGTACTGATTCAGTTTGATTGCATTTCTGGATTTGCAAACCACCACATGTGGTTTGATGCGAACAGCTTCATACTTGAACTGCTGGAGCTTTCAAACAAAAAACAAACTTTTCCCATTTACACATTTGCACATTCAATTTGTTGCGTTACCTTTCCATTCCTTATATCCGGATCTTCTTAGATCCGGATCTAAGGGGTGCAGTGGAAAAACACCCCATATCTTCAAAGGCAAATGTTGTTGACATTTGCATCTTCAGATTCGAATCTAACATTCAAACAAATAGATTCAAATGTATTTGATTTGAATCGGATTTTGTTGCATTCAGATTCTAAACAGTCGAATCAAATGGAATGTTTTGACATTCAATTCAAATTGAATTTGAATGCAAAAAAAAAAAACCATTTGTGCACATTGCTATCCCTGCCAGCCAAAGCAAGGAAGGCATGCCTCGGAGGGTAAAATGTGCGCAATGGTCTTGTCTCCGAAGATGGGGACAGTTTGGACTCAGACACTGGCCAATGCCCATCACAGAGCACTCTCATGCAGCAAGAACACTTGAGACATTCAGTGTGTTTGCATGCCAAACAGCTGCGCCGGAGGGGGCATGGTTCGCCCAACCCTGCTTATGAACACCCAAACTGAGCAAACGCCATTGCAGACAACGGATCTTTTCTTGCAACCTCGGCTCCTGTACTTTCTGTGTTCCTGAACCTTTGACTGATTTATGACAACGAAGACCCTCTGGAAAATCTGACCTCGGCATTCCTGAGTAGACATTAACACTTTCTCTTCCAAGAACTCTGAAACCTGATCCAGCTGCTTGCTGCCATTTGCCCAGTGTGTGCGTGTATGTTCGCTCGCTGAACGCTGCCGGTTTGAGACACGACAGATAAGGCTTAATGGTGTTTCAAATAGTTGGTGGCTCCATTCAGTAGGAAGCTGGACATCTCTTAAGCAAGCCCCCATGACATGGTGGAAGGACTCTTGAACAATAACAAGACCAATGTGAAGTTTTTAGGCCACGTAGGACTTTGAGCACAAACTTTCACAATGAATTGCTCGAGAGAGCTTTTTTTTTTGTACCGGCAAAAATGTATCTCATTTATCAATGTCTCCTCCATCCGAAACACCTTGTCAGATCTGCTGTACATTTCTCCAAATAAATTTCCTTCTCTTTCTTGCAGTTCATATATTTAAAATCTCGAGCAGTGACAGCGAGATAGCTTGAGATGGAGTTTTACAAGAAGAGACATCTTTTGTTTGCTTGCTTGTCATACCCTGGGGAACAATCTTGAGGAATTAATTTACTGGCTGTGTGTCCCACCACCACCACCAACACTGTTTTTGCACTCATTGTGGTTATCCTGGTACAGGGCAAGTGGCCCCATAGAGAAATACGCAGTCTGCCCCAAACCTTGGAGCTAAGGGCAGCCACACTGGGATAGGCTGTTCTGCATCAGTTCAGCTCCAAAGCTTGTGCTGGCTTCAGAGTAGACATGGAAGCCTCCAAATACTCTAAAGGTCAGGAATGAATGTTTCCAGTCTTTGGAGAGATGTGCACAAATATTCATAGGCATTCGAAATCTGATAGAATGTGCCAAATTTCGACATTCGAATTCAAATAGAATGCCCCAAAATTCAAATTTAAACATTCAAATCGGAATTTGAATTTTGGGACTAATTGTTCGAATTATCCAGGCATTCGTATGTGTATGGGTTAGTACATGATGCATACTTGAAGATCCGCACCTTTCCCGCATCCATACACATGTGCACGGATCTTTATGGGGTGAAAACGGGTTATGTATGGGTTGCTCTATTGTCTTTTTACACTTTTGTACCTTGTACAGCACTATGTACATCTATAGCACTTGGTAAATAAACTTATAATAATAATAATAATAATAATAATAATAATAATAATAATAATAATAATAATAATAATAATAATAATAATAATAATAATAATAATAATAATAATAATAATAATAATAATAATAATAAAAAAACACAATAATAATAATGCATGCATACGTGTATGGACATGTATGGATGTCAGGGAGATGCGTACAGGCATCTACGTATCTTGTCGACATTCAAAAGCACAAGTTAGAATAAAAAATACGAATGAATTTCTGATGATTCAAATTGACTTGAATCGAATGTCAAAAAAATTTCTTCCACATCCCTAATCTTTCGCACTCCTGGGGAACTAATTTCAATGGCACACTTTGTTGCCCAGCAAAATAGGTCGCCCGTGGTGTAGAAGATCATGGAGACATGCTATACAGAGGCCTCCATGGTCTGATACCACCCCTTCGTATCTCAGTACTACTAGCAAACTGGACTAGGATGCCATCTTGAGCACCCTAGCTCAACCTGCACTCTGTCCTGTGTAGATGGAGAGTGGTAAGAGGGTATAAGGTCTCCTTTATTCTGCACCAGCACACAGAAAGAAGAAGGAGAAGAGTTGGCTTTTGGATCTCACTTTTCTCACCCATTTAAGGGGTCTCAAACTGGCTGACAAACCTTCTGTTCTTCTCCCCACGACAGAACACCCTGTGAGGTAGGTGGGGCTCTGACTAGCCCAAGGCCGGCTTCGTGGAGGAGTGTGGAATCAAACCCAGTATTCCCAGATAAGAGTCCGGCTCCCTATGTACTAAACTATTCCTTCACATAGAGTGTTCAGGAAATTTTGGATAAAGATTATTTCTAAGAGGGCTGCTGTGAAAATTATAAAATGGGGAAGCTGTGTTCACTTCCTTGTCTTTCTAGAGACAGGACAGGATAAAAATCTAGTAAATAAAGTCAGCGAAAAGAAGGAAAAAACAAAGGAGTAATGGGGAAATGGAAAATTGCAGCAATTACCTTGATATATTCATCATTTTTAATGGGGGCAATTTAATTTCTCAGTGCTAAAGGGACTCCTCACAAACCTTCTCTCTCTGCTCTCTTGCCTCTTCTCCGCTTTCTTCTCCCCCTGATTTGGATTAAAGACTTTCTAATCTATATACAGTAGTTTTAAAAGGCACTTCTATTCAGTTTCTCGTTGAGATTTATAATTGAATTGGCTGCATTGCCTTGTCTCAATAATGCAGGGAATGTGGTCTCAGAATAAATGGTTTTATGGCATTTTTAAAGGATTCTGCTACAGTAATAATTTAATAACAGACTGGAAGGGGGACTCATTCCTCACTGGTGACATAATAGGACCGTTCATGTGCTGTTCCTTTTTGGCTAAAGTCTGCTATGCCTATTAAAAACAAATTATGACTCCATCTTTGGTCAAAGTCTTCTAAAGGAACTAGAGATTTCCTCGATTCCCAGTTGTCTTTTGGGCCAAGCCAGGATATAAGGGATGGCGAAGTTCTTGGCTAAGGGTTTCAGTGGAGTTGTCACTAAGCCAACTGGGGCCGTTGTTAAAATGATTTCCATAAGTCATTGCCAGGAGTCCTGGTTGCAACATCTGCCAGCTGCCAGTACTGCCACTTGGGTTAAATTCCCAAAGGTGCCTTGGGATGCTTAGTGGTTTCAACATTTTGGAGCCCTGTGGGCAATTGAAGATGGTGCATATAGTCCCTTTGGTTCTTCTGGGCACCCTGAATGGTGTTTCAACTGGACCCTTGCCCATCGCCTGTTGACCCAAAGTATCCAATTTGCAAGTCAGCCCAGAATTGAAGGTTTATACAATTATGTTAGGAGTAGAAAAGGAGGGAAGAGAGGAGAGGTCTTCAGCAAAGACTAGAAATGGATCACATTTGGCCAGTCTTCTCTTCTGAGATGCAAGAAGACAAAACTTCTCTACCTTGCTCCAGGTCAACATAGATCCCACTGGGTTGCACAAGGCGGAAATGAATCCAGGGGCCTTTTGCTTCCAGCATGCCCCAAGATGGACCATCTGCACTGGAAGGGACCGTTTTCAGCTCAGAAATGCCCCTTCCGTGCAAGAGTGCATTGGAAGCAAACACGTGGAGCATGATTTTCTGCTCCACACATTGACTTACCTTTACCAGCGCGAGCTGGGTGGGTCATCTGAAATGTAGGCGTGCTGGTGCATCACATGACGGAGAACGTGAGTGCATGCGTGTGGCGCTGGCATCGGGAGGCAAAATGGTGGTGCCTGGGCCACGCATCCGCACTTTAGGTTTGTCTGCAGACACATGGGGGGGGGGAGATGATCACATGTACTAGCGTTTTCTAGTGTGAATGCTTAATGCACATTTGGGTAACTTCACTGTACATGGATGGCAAAGTGCAGATTTCCTCCAGGTTTTCTGAAGAGGGAGAGAGGTAAGATTGCTGAATTCCTCCACACCAGCTGTGGTCCATAGCCTTCTGCCTTTTCTAAAAACATTTCTGTTTAGGAATGTGCAACCGGATAGTCAAACAAAAGGTTTTTTGTAGGGATGTGCACAATTTTTTTTTTTTTAATTTGATTCGTATTGCAAGAAAATTTTATTCTTTTGAATAGATCCCCTTCAAATATGGTAGGATTCATATTTGATATGAATGTTCAATCCCATATGAATAGCATACAAATCCCATATGAAGCTTCGAATGTCAATCTTTAAATGTGCCACCATTTGATTTGAATTTAAATGTCTGAATTCAACCAAACTCGTACAAATTTTGAATGTTGCAAATATTTGTGCACATAGCCAGTTGTTTGCATTTCATTCTGAACTTCTTTAGAAAACAACAACAACAAGAAAACATTGTTTCCCCCATGGAGAAAAATCCTTTTCAAGGGCAAAAATGCAGCAAACCTGAACAGTTTGATCAAATTTTCAAAGGCAAACTGAACATGGCACACACCTTTATGTCCGTTCTACATGATGGTTTGCAGGTATTGAAAGAAGAAGAAGAAGAAGAAGAAGAATATTCTGGATATACTTTCCAGTCTCATTTGCTTTTTGATTTGTATGTTTCCAGGCTTGCAAATGGAGTGGGAATCTAGTGACGGATCATTTTAAAATAAATTAATTTCTGCTTCTTCATTGATTACACAGATGAGGAAGGGAGGGAGGGAGGGAGGAAGAAGAGGAAGAAGAGTTGGCTTTTCTACCGGCTTTTCTCATCCATTTAAGGGGACTCAAAGCAGCTGACAAACCTTCTGTTCTCCCCACAACGGAACACCCTGTGAGGTAGGTGGGGCTGTGAGAGCTCAGAAGAGAGCTGTGATTAGCCCATGGTCACCCAGCTGGCTTCATGGGGGAGGGCAGAATCGAACCCAGTATTCCCAGATTAGAGTCTGGCTCCCTAACCACTAGGCCAAACTGGAAAGAAGGAAGGAAGGAAGGAAGGAAGGAAGGAAGGAAGGAAGGAAGGAAGGAAGGAAGGAAGGAAGGAAGGAAGGAAGGAAGGAAGGAAGGAAGGAAGGAAGGAAGGAAGGAAGCCATTCAGCATTCCTTCTACTTTAAAATTTGTAATCAAGCTGTCTTCTGGGTTCCTCTTCAGCACAACCTAGGATAAGGGATGTGCACAAATGTTTTTTTTTTTTGTATTTGATTTGTATTGAATTGAATGCAAGAAAACTCATATTTGTTCATGTTGTAGGATTCAGATTCAATAAGAATGTTCCATATGAATCCGATATGAATGTTAGATACAAATCCCATACGTATCTGTTCGTATTGCATCCAATCCACCCTGAATCCACATTTAATCCACCCTCAGTCCACTTAGAATCCAGATGTGACTGGGGCAGCCGCTTTCCCACCTCCCAGGTTCACAAATGTAACAAAACTTCTTACGAATGTTCCAAAGCATTTTTCAAATTCGAATGTCGACCTTCGAATGTGTGAACGTTCGATTTGAATCCAAATGTCCGAATTCAGCTGAATTAGTGCGAGTAACAAATAATTTGAATATTCACACACATCCCTACCCAATATTCATAACTCCCTTGAAAGGCAAAGAACAAATGCAGAGAGAAACCCGCTTGTCCTAATGCTAGCAAAAGGGAAGATTGATTTTATCTTTGCAGCCTCACTAGTCAAATTAAAAACAAGGGTCCACAAAAGCTGTCCGCTGAAGGCAACTCAGACATGTCTTTGAAATCATTTGATGCAATCTTTGCATTCCCTCAAAGCTTCCCCCCCCCCATGCACACACATCCAAGCCAGCATTTCTTAATAAGCCATAGCATAATTGACTCTGGGTGCTCTTGTTCTGCTAGCCACACTGAATCATTCTAACATGCCAGCATGGAAACCCTATCCATTCTCATTACCCAGGTCTGATCAATAATATTAACAGAGAGGATAGGAAGGGTGTTTTTCCACTGTCAGAAAGTACCCATTTTTGCACCCATTAAGGACCCATTTGGGTGTGAGCCGGATGACCCCATTTCCACCACGGCACCCATTTGGGACACATTTGTTTCCACTGCCGCTGGGGAAATCCGGATCGTGTGGATAGATCTCAGCCTTTAGTCCAGATTTTCTGTAGATCCCATTAATGGGGTCTACAATGGGGTTTTCAACCAGAAAATCCAGATTAAAGGAAGCCTGTTTCTACGAGAAACAGGCAATGGGGTCTAGAGGAGGCTAGGGGTAGGGGATGCACCCATGGGGAGGAGCCCTGAAATCCCAGCTTCGAAGTGATTTCGGAGTCATTTCAAAATCATTCTGAAATGACTCCAAAGCGATTGGCAAACACTTCAGAGAGGCTCCAGAGCTGTCAGTGCGGCCCGTTCGCTATTAGTGCAGACTGCGTGGACTTCCCTCCAAAATTCCTCCAAAGCAATCGGTAAAGACTTCAGAGTCTCGCTGCCGGTCTCTCTGAAGATCAGTGCAGACTTCATAGGCGCTCCGGAGTAATTTCCCGCTGACATTGCGGGTGCTCCGGGGCTGTCTTGCGCTGACTTTGGACACATTCCGAAGGGACTTCGGAGCAGCTTCAAAGTCTATGCCAGTCTCTTCAGAGGCACTTCGAAGAGTGCACCCCCCTGTCTCCTGAAACACCTGGGGTGATGGACAGACCCCTTGGGGGTCGATCCAGATTCCCCACATGGGTGCAAAGGTGTTCCCACGGCAGAGAGGTTAGCACCCATGGAAACACATTGGGTGCTTCCCTTAATCCGGATCTACCCATTCCTTAGATGTACCCATTCCTTAGATACAATGGATGTACCCATTCCTTAGATACGGATCTTCTTAGATCTGGATCTAAGGAGCGCCGTGGAAAAACACCTGAATAGTCTTCATTAACCTAGGCAGCTGGGTATGCTTCTTAAGCAAAGGGAAATAGAAGTATTAAGCTTGTGTTACTGTAGCACAAAGAGCCCAAGTTTTATTCTTGGCGAGGGAATATTTGAAACATTCAAAATTCGATCAACTTTGGGCATTCAAATTCGAATCGGTTGTCTATACATTCATTTTTTAACATTTAAATGAATTCAAATGTTTTGAATAATTCATATGAATTATTTGGACACTCATATGTGTATGGATGTGTACCCATTACATACGTATCCGTACGCACATGTATGGATCGGTATGGATACATATGGGACGAAAATGGGATGCGTATGAGATAAAAATGGGATGCGTAAGAATGCATATGGATGTGTGCAAATGTTGCTGACATTCGTAACTTTAAATACGAATTGAATATTCGTATAAATTGATACAAATGTATTCAAATCAAATTTTAAGTTGAATACATTAGTTTTTTCTGGCCGCTGCTTTTGATCTTATGTTTTTGAAGTCCATCTTCAGACCTTCATGGGCATCTCGTTGGGTACATCAGCAAAGAGGCCAGGTTGATGACAAGCTGATGGCCCAGTGGGAGCGTTTGCTTGTCTTTCCTAGCAAAGCTCTTCTTATGTTTTCAGAGCCCGTTGAAGATTCCACCTGCCTGTGTGGGGATAAAACCAACAGCACGGCCATCTTTTTTTTTTTTCCTTCAGGTGATCCATGCCTGCTGCTTTATCTCCTTTGATGGTGATGGCAATACTCAGAGAGGTTCTGGCTACCTGCCAACAGAAGGCAAACTGCAACTCTTCTTCCCAGGCTAATCATTGATAAAAAACCGGAAGACCTTGATCATTTCTCTTGACATGAATAATGATGTGATTGTTTCTGATTTATGGCCCAGAGGCAGATAATGTCCTCTGGCAGGCCTCTTCTTCTCCCCTTGCCTTTCTCCCCTTGAGATGTTAAATACAGTGATTAGGTTCTAAGAGCGAGATAAAGATGCTAAATCTTTGCTTCGTCAAAGCCCTAATTGGAGTAGCAAACGTGCTGAAAATTGCCCCCTTTGTTCTCGTGCCACTCTGGATACAACAGCAGCATGTTGGGGGAGCAGAGGAGGGCCCTGCCCCTCCCCTTCCTTCATTACTCTGGTGAGCAACAGATCTACTCCAAGGGCGTGAGGACCATGGGTAGCCCCCAGATAGTGGCACCCATTATGGTCCCCTAGATTTTCATGGCAGAAAAATGAAGCATGCCTAGATCAAGGGGAGACTGCACTGTGAAGAAAGAGTGTGAAGATGGGGTGGGATCGTCTAGCCCCGCAGCTTGTTCTCAGTGTCCATCTGGCTGCGTACAGAAGCCAAAAAACAGGGCCTAAGGGCACCTCTTGTCCCGCTCACAGTCTCCCAGCTGCAGGCCTGTAGAAGCTTAAGAACGCAAAGGCTGTGGTCACACCTAAGGCTTAATCCAGATTCAGCCTGCTCCCAGCATGAGGGAATACATCAGCAAAGTGACAAGCTGTTTTCTTTCAGTGTCAAATGACTGAAAATTCACCTTTGGGATAGATAATGTGGAAAGACAATTACTGGTCTCTTTGCTGATGTGTTATCTCGCTCTGAAAGTGGACTGAAGCTGGATTAAACTTTAGGATTAACCACAGCCAAAGAAACTCCAGTTGAATTGCATGAATGCCCCTCTAGTTTGGTCTAGTGCTTAGGGAACTGGACTCTTATCTGGAAATACCGGGTTCGATTCCGCCCTCCCCCATGAAGCCAGCTGGGTGACCTTGGGCTAGTCCCAGCTCTCTTCTGAGCTCTCACAGCCCCACCTACCTCCCAGGGTGTTCTGTTGTGGGGAGAAGAATAGAAAAGTTTTGTCAGCTGCTTTGTGTTCCCTTAAATGGGTGAAAAACGTGGGGTAGAAAAGCCAACTCTTCTTCTTCTAGTCAAGAAGGAACCCATTCACAAAGTGCATATGGAAGCCCACCTGTAGGACATCTGTCAGTCCACATGCCCGCCCGCCTGCCTGCCCTACCACCCACCCACCCACCCAACCCACCCACCCACCCACCCACCCATCCATCCATCCATCCATCCATCCATCCATCCATCCATCCATCCATCCATCCATCCATCCATCCATCCATCCATCCATCCATCCATCCATCCATCCATCCATCCATCCATCCAGCCAGCCAGCCAGCCAGCCAGCCAGCCAGCCAGCCAGCCATCTAGCTATCTAGCTATCTAGCTATCAAACCTTGCAATCTAGGGTTTAAAGACTAATGCCTCCTTGCCTGGAACCACACAGAAGACCAACTGTTAGGAAAGAAACAATTTAAACATCACAAGTAGACTCAAGCAGCAGACATCTTTAAGAAGGACAACAAGATCTCGGAGGTCATCCGTTGCATTTGACTCTTCTAGAAGTCAGATTCTCTGAAGATGGATGTTGCAGCTGTATCTGAAATCTCAGCTCCACAGAACTATGGAACATGCCATAACAACCCCCAAACCCGCCACAAGCCAGATTGTAGTTGGCTGTGAAAGCCTACATTCTGCCAATCCAGGGTGTTTCTTCTGGAAGAGGGACCTAATTTTCACTCATCCCATGGGCCCAAGTCAGAGCAGTTCTTTGGCCTACCTCACAGCGTGTTCTGTTGTGGGGAGAACAGAAGGTTTGTCAGCTGCTTTGAGTCCCCTTAAATGGGTGAGAAAAGTGGAGTAGAAGAGCCAACTCTTCTTCTTCTTATCTGGTATTCTCAGATAAGAGTCCGGCTCCCTAACCACTAGACCAGACCATGAAATGGTTTCATGTTTATACATTGGCCACAAAAGCAGTGGGAGGCTTAGTTCCTGTCAGACTTGTACGAGCCATTTTATGAGGAAAACGTTCTCCCAAGTATTTTATGAGTCAAATAAAAATAAATTATACTTAGGTTTATGGCAGCATGCAACAACGAGGGTGTGGGTAGAAAATATTTACTTGTGTGCTTGCTCACTTCTTGTACAGTCTTTGAGAATACAGGTAGGATTTTGGGAAGATTGTTCTTCTTGGCTGATGATGTACAAGGAGGGTGGGAGGACATCCAGGCATTGCTAGGCCCCAAAAGCCACTGCTTGGGCATCTGTGGCCAGTGGCCAGTGTGGGCTCTTCGACATCACCTGTGCCTCAGTGGTTGCTTGCCAGGATTGGGTTTTGTTTGTTTTGGTTTTTTAAACAATACATAACCTCCCCTCCGCCCTTTGTTTCCCTGATCCAGGGCTGTGCATTCAGCACCGGGTTGTGTCCCTCACATCATTGTGAGGGCAAACACACATGCGTGACGTTTGCAGGCTCAAGTGCCGAGGTTTGCAGTTTTGAATTTCATGTATTGCTTTGGAACCACCGAGCCACTCATCACCTCGGCATCCTTAGCTGGCTAGATTGGCCTTTCTCCTCTTACTGGAAGTGCTTGATAGCGTAACGCATTTGCCCTCCTTCGCTCTTGCCCTCCTCTCCGTATAAAGCCAAGATGATAATGTATTCCCACTGATTAAACTGACACGGATGTCGAGCTGTGGAAGGCCTGGCTCATCAGATAGAAGCGAGGCAGGTGTTTCGAGGATTTCCTGTATAAATAATTCAGCAGATGGATTAGTATAAATCCATAATAAGAACATAACACAGTGAACCATAGTTACAAAAGTGGGTGTGTATTGAGAGAGGGAGAGAAAGAACTTCAACTTGGACTAAATAAGCGTGCGTCTCTGGGCACTCCTGGCATAATAAGCAAACGGAACTTTGCCTGTGGTCACACTTAAAATTTAATCCAGCTTCAGTCCACTTTCAGAATGAGAGAATACATCAAGTGACAAGCTCTGTTTTCTTTGCTGGCATTTGAGGGCAGGCAGGTTTTGCTCTTATCTTCTGCTTGAGATGCCCATGAGCGATTGGTGGGCCACTGTGTGTGACAGGATGCTGGACTAGATGAGCCTGATCCAGCAGGGCTTATCTTATGTTCTTTCAGGGTGCATTCCCGTACAAGATTAAATGCAAATCCAGTCCGTTTTTGGGATCATCCGATCCCATTTATTTTTTTATTCCTGGACTTTATGAAGACTAGCCTGCTAAAATCTGCTGGTAAAAAAAGTCATTAGGAAAACAGTTCTCGGTCCCGTTTTGGACCCCAGCCCACTTCCCCCACTTTGGGAATGCTACTGAATTCTCTCAGGAGGAGATCAGCCTTTTGGACTGCCCCCCCCCCCAATATGTTTCTGGCCAATGAATGCGGTGGATGGGTGGGATTTCACATCTGGGAAGGCTTCCCCCTTCCCTTGCCATGCCTGCTTTGAACACACTGCAATTATGTGGAAAGGAAAACTTTTTAAAAACACCAGCCCCAATTGCCAGAGATACATTTGTAGCACCAGCCTCTGTTTGCCAGAGATACATTTGTAGCAAGGATCACAGAGCAGGGAAAACTTAAAAAAAAAATCAGCCTCTCTTTGCCAGAGATACATTTGTAGCAAGGATCTCAGAGCAGAGGAAATCTTGTAAAAGCCAGCATCTCTGTTTACAGAGGGAAGAGAAACTGAAAGGGAGAATAATTGCTTTGGGATTTTCCTGTGTCTGTTCTTTCACTCAGCTAATTCTGAATGGGACAGGCTTACAGGGGTTGGACAAGGGGCAGAGATGGAAAGATCCTGTTTCTCCCTACTGGGGATTTGTGCAATTTGAGTTGGAACTGCAGTATTTAAATCCAGCCCGTATTATCCTCAGGCAAATGAGGACAGCCAGAATGCACACTCGGTCCTGAATCCGGATTAAAATAGTCCAATCTGGATTTAAAAAGTCAAGTGGGAACACAGTCCCAATGTTAAATAACTCAGAAAATTCATCTTTGGGATAGATAATGTGGAAAGAAAATTACTGGTCACTTTGCTGATGTATTCTCTCTCTCTGAAGGAGGACTGAAGCTGGATTCGGTACGAAAGGTAAGGGGGCGCATCAGGGTGGTGGGAGGCCACGGTGGCATCTCTGGGGTCTATTTCAGTGCTCCCCGGAGACCGTAAAGGCACTTCCAGGCTAGTGCGGCATGACCCACAGATGTGGCCCACACGATGCTGACCTGGAAGGCCTGTTTTATTTATTTATTTATTTATTTATTTATTTATTTATTTATTTATTTATTTATTTATTTATTTACATTTATATCCCGCCCTATACCCTAGGGTCTCAGGGTGGGTAACAGCATATTTAAAAGACAAGAATATTTAGAATAAAACCATATATAAAAACAGTATAAAACATTAGTATGTACAGTAGGGAAAAACTGTGCCACGTTCAACCAAAGGCCAGAGCAAAGAGGTGTGTCTTTACCCCCCTCCTAAACGTATACAGTGAGGGGGCCTGACGCACCTCAAGGGGGAGGCTATTCCACAGCCTGGGGGCTATTACTGAGAAGGGCCTCTCTCGAGTGTCTTGCTACAGAGGGTGGTGGGACAACGAGAAGGGCCTCCCCTCCAGATCTTAGGGCACGGGCAGGTTGGTTTTGGCATCTGAGGAGCAGCAAAATATGTCCCAGAGATGCCACCATGGCCTCCCACCCCCCTGATGCACCCCCTTACTCTTCATACTGAGTTGAATGTGAAAAATGGGCTTCATGCCCAGAGGAAACAGAGCCCTTTGAATTCCTGTCCCAGGAACTGCAGAGAAGGAACCGATGGATTTCTATCTCTCCAGGAAACAGAGTGGGAGAGGACATCACTGTTACCATCCCACTGCCACATTGTCAACAGTTTAGCAACAGATATTGAAAGAAAATACGTATAAGATGATGTATAGATGGTATCTGACACCTCATAAATTGGGGAAAATGTATCAAAACATGTCTACAAAATGTTGGAAATGTAAAAAAGTTGAGCGAACCTTTTACCATACGTGGTGGACGTGCGAAAAAGCAAGAAATTACTGGGCACTAATATACAACCTGATGAGACAAATCTTAAAGAGCAACATTACGTTTAAACCAGAATTGTTTTTGTTGGGAATTGTAGATAATAGTTTGGATAGTATAAATTCTTTGATTTTGTATATGGTGACAGCAGCAAGACTATTATATGCACAGAAATGGAAAAAAGGAAGAGATACCTCCAGGAGAAGAATGATTAATTAAACTGATGGATTTGGCCGAAATGGACAAATGGACAAACTTACTAAAAGATAAAACAATGGACACATTTTTGAAAGACTGGAGCCCTTTTATTAACTATCTTCGAGAATTAGAGGTAATGACGGATTAAAATTAAAAAAAAAAATGAAGAGCAAGCTGAAAAGGAACAAGAGGCATTCAAAGGGAGATAAGAACATAGCGACACTAAGAAGAGGAGCCCGAAAAATGGAGGAAGTCACATAGAAGTCACTAAAGCAACGTAATAATTTGATATGAGAAAAAAAAATGTAAGGAGTTTTTTTAGGCTGTTTGAAAATGCTTTTAATAAATTATATATATATTATATAATTTATATATATATAAATTATATATATATATATAAACAGTTTAGCAACGGATGTGCTTTTTTGCTTTCCTTGCATGCTTGTGTGTGTGCGTGCGTTTAATTAAAATCTCTTCCTTGTTTTTTCCTCCCTCCTTCCCATAAAACCCACTTGACTCCAACGCACTGAGGCCTTTGGGGAACGAAATGTGCTTCACACTGCAGCCTTATTTATTTATGACACTGAAATGATAAATATTAATCAATTTATTTGCCACCCAGCCATGACGGGTTCTGAGATGTGAGCTGATGGCTGACTGGGCTGTCTTTCCTGCTGGGACTTGGAGCTCCTGCCTGGATTGCTGGTTCTGGGCTGCCCAACAGGATGAGTTAGAACTTGGAAAAGTGAGGGTAGGAAGCAGCAGCAGCAGCAGCAGAAGAAGAAATCCTCATTTTCCACCTTTCCCTTCATTCTGTGCTTTGTTACCCCTTTTGGAAGCATGAATTCTCTTTCTGAGGAGCCTCTCTATGCCATTCAAGCCCTGATCCAAGAATATAGAGCTGGACAAATTAATGGAAGATAGGTTACTGGAACTGAAGCTCAGGTATAACCTTAAGGTTGGAGAGACAGACAGGATACCTCTAAGGACCGTTTGTATGGATTCAAGAGCAGGTGAAGGTTTTGCCCGTGTCTTCTGCTTGAGATGCCCAGAAGCAACTTGTGGGCCACTGTGTGAGATGGGATGCTGGACTAGATGGGCTGTGGCCTGATCCAGCAGGGATCCTCTTATGTTCTTATCTGGAATGGATGCTTTAGGTTCCACCTCCAGGTTGGAGAGACAGCCAGGATGCCGCCAAAGGGCATTTGCAGGGAGTCGAGAGCAGGTGAAGGTTTTGCTTTTGTCTTCTGCTTGAGATGCCCAGAAGCACTTGGTGGGCCACTGTGTGGGACAGGATGCTGGACTAGATGGGCTGTGGCCTGATCCAGCATGGATCTGTCAGATACACTGTGAGCTGTGCTGTGGGAAAGGAAATCTCATGCTCTCTGCCTGAAGGCCAAATGTGTTGAAACAGTTTATCAACAGATTCTCTTTCTGTACTTATTATGGCTTCTCAGATCCAGTTTATGGGGACTCACAGTTTCTGAGATTAAGGTCAGCCTGACTCCAGGAACAATGCTGCAGCCTGATTGGACATAGGAAGCCATCTGACAGTGTATAATGTGATTCATATTCCTACATTCACACACATGTATTCATTCTGTCTTTTCTCATTCTTCTACTTACAAGCATATATTCTTTCACTTGTCTCACAACAATAATCTATCTTACATTTATCCATATATCCATGCACTTAACCACCAAGTCGTTTGCTACGTACTTTGTTTATACCTATGCTGTAACTAAGCAATAAAGCCTCCTTTCGGATGAACTGCCAACTCGATTCCTTGTCTTGGAAGCATTCTACTGATCAGCCTGCTGCGCTTA
Organism: Aspidoscelis tigris stejnegeri; assembly: GCA_023333525.1. NCBI lineage: Eukaryota > Metazoa > Chordata > Lepidosauria > Squamata > Teiidae > Aspidoscelis > Aspidoscelis tigris. The sequence goes on along the minus strand of JALMGA010000022.1, from coordinate 1,613,516 downwards.
TGCTTGGATGCTCTATCTTGGGCTGTATCTCTGAGACAGGATCTTCCTACGTTCTTATGGACTAGATGGGCTGTGGTCCGGTCTAGCAGGACTCCTCTTACGTTCTTATGTTCACATCCCTATTTTGTTGAGACACAGGTCTTCATAGTCTGAGCTGCTCCAATGGGTTAAAGTGAAGGTGAGTGTTATCCCTAAAGTCCCAGCTGGGGAGCAGGTGCTGCTAGAGAATGTTGGCAGATGACCTCCCCCACCCCCGGGCTTGCTAAATAGCGAAGCCACTTCTGGTTAGGGATGTGCACATATATCCATGCTATTCGGAATTTGTACAAGTTCATACAAATTCCAATATTTGTGGACGAGTTGGATTATCTGGTATTCATCGCTACTCATCAGCGCCCCTTCCTCCAAGGATGAAGGGGTAGTTACGATGCCCAGCCAAGCTCAGGCAGTCTACCCGGCCAGGCAAGATGAGGAGTGCTTGACCCAAGCAGCTAGTGAGGATGCTGAGCCTATACTTCCAAGTGGCAGCAGCTCAGACTTGGAGCACGACCTTTGCTGACCGGTCTGAGACGTGAGCGTGAACAGCTGTGCAAATGAGCTAGAATCCATGCCCATCACCTGCAGCAAAGGAGGCATGATCCTTATCTGCCTATTTAAGGCAGAATATTCTGATAAGCTTTGTTCAGACAAAAGCTCGTAAAGCTGCAACTCTGGCATTCCGTGATCTTGCTTCTTGGTTTACTGCTCAACACTCTGATCTTCGACCCTGGAACTCTCTTGACTGTGTGTTTAAAGCCCCCAAGGTACTTTGATGTGGACTTTTGCTGTTACTGGCTACTGTTCTACTCTTCTGTGCAGGTGCATGTGTTTGCTCTCTGGACTTCATTGGCTGGAGACATGACACCGGGGCCTCTTGTGCCCCACGCAGCCACACACCCGCCCCCCTGTAGCCTCCCATTGCCCCACTTACCTTTTGTTGTATCCCTGTCACACACTTTTTCCTAAGCACTTCTGTGTCTGCATGCACGGCTCCCACTGCGTCGTGCGATCCCCAGATGGGACTGTGCACGCAAACCCTGAAGTGCTTTTTTGGCCTCTGAATATGCCAAAATGACCCTGGAGATGCCACCGTAGCCTCCTGCTCCATTCTGGCCCTCTCCCTTACCTTTGGGGATGCCGCAGTGGCGTACCTGGCCCTATTTTGGCACTCTGCAGAGGCCAAAATAGGCTTTCTGGAACTGTGCACATAGCTCTCGATCAGGGATAGAACAACGTGATGGAAGCTGTGTGCACAGACCTGAAAGTGCTTGGGAGAAATGGTAAATGGGTGTGTGTGTGTGTGGAAAGGGAGGAGTGGATGAGTTCGCTTCGTTTCCTGCATGAAAGAATTCATACGAATATTCGTACACAAATATGAATGTCCCCCACATTTGAATGTGTGTGGGAATCCAGCCAAAACGGAATATTCCCACACCTGGTTTGCATCGAGTTGAACGTGGGAATATTCCATTTTGGCTGGATTCCCCCACACATCGAATCGAATGTGGGAGATTGGCTGCATGCCCACCCCTACTTCCGGCAGGCTGGGAGTGCCTTCCACTTGGACTGGAATATGGTTTGGCTCTTCCATGGCAGGCCTGAAAATGGAAGGCTTGTTAAATCCCAGCTGGGCTTGTGCATTTTGTAGATGTGAGCCTCTTCTCCCCCTTCCTCAGCTTTGTTTATGTTTACTGCAATGCTCTTATTGGTTTCCTTGCTTGGCTCAGCGAAGCAGCTTAAATTCCACCGCCAGCCCCTCGAGGACTATCCTGGGGAGGCAAATTCCCTCTCATCTCCGCATGCGGCCACGTTGGCAGTAACGGCTGGGGCTGAAAATCTCGCTGACAGATTGTTCTCCTATTCCTTTTGCTACCTGTAACACGATTGTTTAGAGGCTGAGCAGGATCTGAAACTATTTTTAACAGCCTCGCGCCGCCTGCATGCGCCCGCGAGCATGCCGGGACATCTGTTTGCATTGCCGTTCCGATGACAAGCAACAGAAAGTATGGAAACACAAAAGGCGTATTTCAAAAGCAACTAAATGGCTTTGTTTAATTTTTAATTTGTTCTGGATAACATGAAAGTGCATTTAATCTTCCCACTCTGAAAGGAACACGCTCGTCTTAACGGGGAGCAGGGATGGAGATGGGAGGAGAGAGAGGGAGAGAGAGAGACGCAGGGCGTGTTGAGCTACCTAAAGGGGTTTAATTAAGTTTTAAAAGGGGAGCATCAACGCGGGAGCAATTACTAACTTTTATTCCTCCTCAAGTGGCGTATATTGTCAAAGAAATACAGCACACCTTTTCCCCCGCACTTCTCTCTTGGGAAGCCGAAAGAATTCAAATTGCATTCGCAAAGAGAGGAATGCGGCAGGGAAGGCAGCAGACTCTGTCCACGCCCCCCTGCCTGCTTTTCAAAGGGTTCAGGGTCTAAGAGGTATGGATGGGTGTACTTGGGTGCATCCACACCCAGGTTTTAATCCAGTTTCAGTCCGCTTTTGGAGCAAGAGAACGCATCAGCAAAAATGTCAAGTTTTTTCTTGCAGCATTGGGTGTTTTTCCACCACGCTCCTTAGATCTGGATCTAAGAAGATCTGGATCTAAGGAATGGGTACATTCCTTAATCCAGATTTAGTGGATCCAGATTAAGGGAAGCACCCAATGTGTTTCCACGGGGGGTGTAGCACCCATTAGCAATGGGTGCTAACCTCCCTGCCATGGAAACACCTTTGCACCCATATGGGGAATCTGGATCGACCCCCAAGGGGTCGGTCCATTACCCCAGGTGTTTTGGGAGACAGGGCGGTGCACTCTTCGAAGTCCCTCCAAAGACTTTGAAGCTGCTCCGGAGTCCCTTCGCAACATCTCCGAAGTCAGCACAAGACAGCCCTGGAGCGCCCGCAATGTCAGCGGGAAATCGCTTCGGAGTGCCTCTGAAGTCTGTGCTGATCTTCGGAGAGACCGGCGGCAAGACTCCAAAGTCTTTGCGAATCGCTTCGGAGGGATTTCGGAGCGACATCCGTGCGGTCTTTGATAATAGCGAACAGACGGTGCTGGCAGCTCTGGAGCCCCTCTAAAGTCTTTCCCGATCTCTTCGGAGTGACTTCGGAGTCATTTCAGCATGATTTCAAAATGACTCCAAAATCACTTCGAAGCTGGGATTTCAGGGCTCCCCCCCATGGGTGCATCCCCTCCCCCAAGCCTCCTCTAGACCCCATTGCCTGTTTTTCGTGGAAACAGGCTCCCTTTAATCTGGATTTTCTGGCTGAAGACCCCATTGTAGACTTCATTAATGGGGTCTACAGAAAATCCAGATTAAAGGCTGAGATGTACCCAGCGGCGGTGGAAATAAATGTGTCCCAAATGGGTGCCGTGGTGGAAATGGGGTCATCCGGCTCACACCCAAATGGGTCCTTAATGGGTGCAAAAATGGGTACTTTCTGACCGTGGAGAAACACCCTATATCTGACTCAGAAAATCTATCCTTGGGTTAGATACGAGTGGAAACAAAATGGCCAGTCATTTTGCTGTGGCATTCTCTCACTCTGGAAGTGGATTGAACCAGGATTAAATCTTAGGGGTGAATTCAGCTTTTGGGTGGGTTTGTGTGCACGTGGGATGGTGTCTCATACAGGCAGCTCTTTCTTAACACCCCTGTCTTTAGGATTAGTGGATTTTTCCGACTGTCAGGTAAAGGTCTGACTGGCAGCCCAGTCACGGGGCACGAGAAACATTCTGCATCTCTCTCTCTATTTGTGTTTCTATCCTGTCCTGTGCCCAAAGGCTTCAGGTAGGGACTTGCGTGAATATTTGTCACATTTGACATTCATCTGAATTCAGACTTCTGAATTCGAAACGAGTGTTGACATTCAAATATGAATCCAATGCTTCAAAACGTTCCTACAAAGGTCGTTACATTCATGAAACTGGGGAGGTGTGAAAGTGGCTGCCCCAGTCACATCTGCAATGGATCCAGAGTGGATTCAAAGCGGACTGAGAGCAGATTTGATGTGTTCAGGGGGATAGATGGGGGATTTGTAGGTGACTCATAGTGGGGATTTTTATGCAGTTGGTATCGAACGTTCATGTGAAATTTGAATCCTACCACATTGGGATGCATATGGATTAGTTTGCATTCAATTCGATACGAATCGAACACGAAATAAACATTTGTGCACACCCCTAGTTTCGGGGCAGCTTGCATTAATAAAATAACAACGAGCATACTTACACAACAGCAGGGCCTGGGTGGTGAATCTGCTGCCTCAGCCAAGGCCATGGTGAATAGCTGCATCTTCACTGCTCTCCTGGACATGTCAAGTGAAGGTCCCTGGTACACCACAGAGGGAGATAATTCCATAATCTGGGGGCTACCACTGAGAAGGCCCTATCTTGGTTCTCCAGGTACTGAAGGTGGAAGGCTCGGAGGTTAGGTGCCACTGCAGTGAAGGCCCCACTGCCAAGACTTGCAAGATGGCAATCAGCAGTCTTTGGTACCTATCTGAGGAAATTTTGAGGCTCTTACTCACCTGCACCAGGAAAGGTTGCCTGTTAAGTCACCTGCCGGTTCCAGAGGCCGAGGGCCTTGTATGCCAAAGAGACAACTTTGGGACTTGACCCAGTAATTAGCAATCAGCATGCCAGCCCTTTTCTTGCTTTCCCATTGCATCCAGTTTTCTGCCATACCGGAGCTTCAGGACAGCTTCGGCGGCCAGAGTCAATTGCAATTTCCCCTGCACTTGAATATTGGTGTTAGTGGTCTAGTGGCTAGGGAGCCGGACTGTTCTCTGGGAATATCGGGCTTGATTCTGCCCTCCCCCATGAAGCCAGCTGAGCGACCTTGGGCTAGCCACAGCTCTCTTCTGAGCTCTCACAGCCCCACCTGCCTCACGGGGTCTCTGTTGTGGGGAGAAGAACAGAAGCTTTGTCAGCTGCTTTGAGTCCCCTTAAATGGGTGAGAAAAGCGAGGTAGAAAAGCCAACTCTTCTTCTTCTTCATAACTCCTGCTGAACTGTATGTTTCCTCAGTCTTTCCCTCCCCTTCTTTAGAGGTTTCCTTCCCCAGAACCATCCCCCACACTCCCCACAGCCAACCATTAAAGCGGCTTGGAGTGCATGATTATTGTTTTCTGACTTTATTGGAAATCCTTCTGAGAGACCCAGTATATTAACAGCGGAGCCCGAAGGGATACGTGTGGTCGCGGGCGGCGTGCCCTTAAATGCTTCCCATTTATGCACAAATATAAGCATATGACACCCGCAGATAATGAGGTTGCAAACGGCTTAGGAGTAATTGCAGCATTCCTTGCCCGTAGCCGAAGCTTCAAAGTAATTTCAGGTTTTTCTAATTACAGAGCAAGTGGACTGTAATAATTTCCAAATGTTTCTGGGCTGCTTTTTAAAATGTAGGCACACATGTGCGCACACACATCCCTTCGACGAAGGGTTAGTTTTGCTGGGCTTTGGAAAACCAGAGCCAAGCAGAAAGGGAACTTTGTGGGTGGGCTAGGTGCTCCAAGGTGAGGCTGAGCCCCCCTGCAATCAGCAATAAGCAGTGAGTCTAGAAATGGGTTCTTTGCACTCATGTTTAACTCCAAGGTGAGACCAGAAGCAAGTAGAAAAGCCAGTTTTTTGGATACTGATTGTTGAGAGCAGGTGAAGGTTTTGCCTTTGTTTTCTCCTTGAGATGCCCAGAAGCAACTGATGGGTCGCTGTGTGAGATGGGAAGCCGGACTAGGTAGGCTGTGGCAGGATGTAGCAGGGCTCCTTTTTATCTGGAAAGGATGCTCAGGTACCACTTCCAGGATGGAGGGACAGGCAAGAGGCCTCTGAAGGCTGTTTGCAGGGATTCGAGAGCAGGTGAAGGTTTTGCCCTTGTCTTCTGCTTGAGAAGCCTGTAAGCAATTGGTGGACCACTGTATGAGATGGGCCTTGGCATTGTGGTTAGAGTATCGTAATCCTGGTTCTGCACTCCTACACAAAGCCAGATGGGTGACTCTGGACTGGTCATAGCTCTGTTTATTGGCATTCACAGCCCCATGTACCTCAAAGGGTGACTGTTGGGAGGAGAAGAACAGAACGTTTGTCAGCCACTTTGAATCCCCTTAAGGGTGAGAGAAGTGGGGTAGAAAAGTCAACTCTTCTTCTTCCTTCTCCTCCACAAAGCCAGCTGGGTGACCTTGGGCTAGTCACGGCTCTCCGAGTTCTCACAGCCCCACCTACCTTACAGGGTGTTTGTTGCAAGGAGAAGAACAGAAGGTTTGTCAGCCACTTTGAGTCCCCTTAAAAGGGTGAGCAAAGCGATGTATAAAAGCCAACTCTCCTTCTTCTCTTTCTCCTTCCACCCTTCCTAATGTCCCCATTCTTATGGGTAACTGTGTGAATTTCTCCGTCTTACGTATTCCAGCTGAGGCCAATGTGCTGAGAGGAACAGAGGTAAAATTTGGCTCTTAACAGACTGTAAGACGAAGACGCTTTTAATGGAAGAGGTTTTTTTTTTTTAAAAAAAGAGATAAATGCCAGCCCATTGCCTATCCACTTAATTTCTTCTGGGACTTGGAACAGACTAGCAGATGTCTGAGCAGATTAAGGGTTAACCTCTTGAGCGTATTAAGGATCGCTGGAGTTTTCTCAGCCGTCAACATAAAAGAAGAATTACTGATTCTGCTATTCATGAAAGCTGCAATCAGACATAAAACAACTGCCAAGGCTTTTCACATGTCTCATTGTGCTTCCTCGCACAGTGATGACGGGAGTGCTCCAGGGACCACTTCTCAAAGTATTCTCCATTGTACATCAAGAGTACATGATGGCGCAGTCTGGCGCTGCTCTTCACGTGCGGGAAGAGGGGGAGCTCAGCTGCAACGGGTCGGCAAGTGTCTCTTGGACAGGTTTCTAAACTGAGGAAAGGCACGGGCCCTTCTAGACCAGCCTCTGAGCATGCAGCGCCCTGGCTCTCTCAGAGCGCAATTCAAAGCCCACAAGCCCTCCGCACAGGCTGCACAGCTGGTGTGAGCCAGTTTGGTCTTGGGCTTAGAATGTCAGACTCTCTTATCTGCAGGTTTCCTGGTTTGATTCTGTATCACTCTGCAAAGCCAGCTGGGCAGCCTTGGGCTAGTCACAGCACTCTTTCTGAACTCTCACAGCCCCATCTACCTCACAGGGTCTTTGTGGTGGGGAGATGAATGGAAGGTTTGTCAGCCGCTTTGAGTCCCCTGAAGGGTGAGAAAAGTGGGGTTTGTATGGCAGCTCCAATGACCTTTCCAGCTGGCAGAGTTGCAAATGGTTGCTCGCTGGGGTCGAAAGGTAAGTCTCTGGGGAAGGTTGTGGAGTATGATTTTGTGCTCCACAGCTAGTATGCAATTAGGCAACCTCTAGGCAGGCAGGGGGTGTTTCTAGGCTGTAAATGTCTCCTGACAGTGCAGAAGCTGTTAGGTAGCGTGGCGGATTTGCACTGGAATCAGATCACTTGGCAATCTCAGAGAATAGCTGGACAGTCATTCAGTCAAATAAATCCAGAGACAAAATGTTTCTTTCCTCAGTGAAAGGTCCAGCAGCTTTATTTCAGAATCCTTTCTGATACAAACTTCTCTTTAAACAGCAGACTAAAGACAAAAAACCTTGTACAACACAGATATACTTTTATAGCCCACAAACTGCAAGTCATCATCTTGAGATTTTAGAATGATGTCATCTAATTACTGGAACAGCATGAGACTGAATCATAAGACTCGTGAGTCATGAATTGCTGACTCATTGTGACTCTTTAGGTCCTGATTAATAACATTCTAAACTGTTTGACAGATGCACCTGCCTAGATGTTGACCAATCACATAAAATAGGGGTGAAGTACGAATTCAGCCCAAGTCTGGAAACCAGTCCCCGGGATGTTGTGACAAATACATCCTGGTGTTAAATACCTGGGAGTGCCTAATTGGCACCCTTTGTGCATGCACAGCTTCTGTTTTAGATCCAGTTTGGCCCCGCATAAGCTCATTGGCTATTTACAGAAGTAAGAGCCTAAACCAGGTTGATTTTGCCACAATCATGTTATTGTGAGATAGCATCCCAATATCCCAGGGCTATGCTGGGATTGCCATTTTTAGATAGGCAAATGACCATATACTTCGTTCAATGTGAGTATCTGTAAACACGGATCATTCAATCAAAAATTTTGAATGCAAATCAAACTTTGTGCATCGTTACTTCTGGGAGTATCTTTGCAATGCCCACCAGCTAAAGAAGACACAGAGGACGAAGGAAGGAGGGAGGGAGGGGGGAGGGATGGAGCGAGAGAGAGAGAGAGAGGGAGTAAGGAAGGGCATAGAGAGAAGGGAGGGAGAGTCGGAGGGAGGGTGGAAAGAAGGAAGGAAAGAGAAAGGAAGGAGGGAGGGGACAGGGAGGGAGAGGAAGGAGGGAGGAAAGAGAGAGGAAGGAGGGAGAGAGGGCAGAAGGAAACAGAAAGGAAGGATGGTGGAAGGAAGGAGAGAGAAGAGGGAGGGAGGAAAGAGAGGAGGGAAGGAGAGAGGATGGAAGGAAGGAAGGAAGGAAGGAAGGAAGGAAGGAAGGAAGGAAGGAAGGAAGGAAGGAAGGGGAGAGTGGGCTTCCTACTGGCTCCATCCGGTGGCCTTAGGAGGAAGACTCACCATCTTGTTGCAACTACCAACTTCAGCCAAGGAAGATGAGCCTGGCCTGTGAATCTCCTCCTGTTTCAGAGCAATCGTTTCTAAGACAAGTTCTGAAAGTCGCCCTTCCTGTTCCTGCACTCTGTTTCCCTGCAACTCCATCCCCAGGGTTATTGTCTGCAGGACATTATCTCTGCCAGAGAGATTGACATCCTAATCCAAAGGTTACCCATTTGAACTCCCCTGTTATCTCCAGCGGATTCTCCTAAGTGTGTGTGTGTGTGTGTGGTTGTGATTGTTGTTCATTCCATTGTAATCTCGGCAAATTGCTTTGTAATCAAAAGCTTTTGTTCCCCATGTCAAGTGGTTCAGGCTCCGGCGCATTGAGAAGATCTGTTTTACCAGCTTAGAGAAGATTTTGACAGACAGTGGGAAATGTAACTTTCTTGACAAACATAACAATCAACACGGAGGGAAGCCAAAGGTCCTCATTAACCACTGCTGTTTTTAATTAATTGGCCCTCCAGATTCACTTTCTTTAAAGCTGCTAACAGCCTTAAGCTTTGCCTCGATTAATTACAAAAGACGAGCAAATCACAATAATTAGTTTAGCCCGAGGCTCTCACGAGGGCTCTGACCTACCATGTGATGACTACATCTCTGAATAGCAATTGTGGGCCCACCGCCCGTCCATCCTGACCTTCTCCTGGCTTCTCTGGGTTCTGGAGTAGTCTGGTGGGATTCCTTGGGGCTTCTACATACCCACAGCAGTGACGACCAGAATGGATGCCTAGATACCACCTCTGGATTGGAGAGAGAGGCAGGAGGCATCTCAAGGCCTTTTGCAGGGGTGGAGGGCATTGGAGGTGGTGCCTTCATCTTCTGCCTGAGATGCCCAGAAGCAACTGGTGGTCCTAGATGTGCTGGGGCTTGATCCAGCAGGGTGCTTTTTATGTCCTTATTGAGGGTGGATGCTTAGATACCGGCTCTGAGTTTGAGAGAGGGTCAGGAGGCCTTTCAAGGGCATTTTGCAAGAGGTCAGGACCAGGCAAAGGTTTTGCCTTCGTCTTCTGCTGGAGATGCTCAGGGCTCCTCTTTTGTTCTTCGTCCCTGGCAATCTGCAGTTTATAAGGTTGTTTTTGCACTAGCAGTGAAGATCCCATGAGGACCCCATGAGGACCTCAATAGGTATGCAATTGGTATGGATCCATTACATACCTTCCACACAGAGGACTCAATTCTGAACGCACTGTGCACGTGAATGCCAGCGAAATCTAGAATTAATGGGGTCTTTGGGCCCTTACATCTGCATTAACAGTAGACCCCTTTAATGGTGTCTTCAATCCGGTCTTCGTCTCTGAAGACCAGAGGCCTTTTCACACGAGGGATTTTCGAACACGTGTAGAACGGGCTGGGATGGAGCATTTGCTCCCGTGGGCTGGCGGTTCCATTCCAGGCCACCCTGGCCTGCCCAACGCGTCTACACTTGTTCGAGTTTCAGAGCACAAAAAAGTGCTCTGAAACTATCCCCGCGCATTTGGCCCATCCTGGCATGCTCCCGGCTGTACCAGAGGGAAAGCATGTGCGTGCTCTCCCTCCATGACCGCTGGGCCCCTACCCCGGCCTCCCCCCATCGGCTGTTGATGCCTCCTTTCCCTGTGGTTGCATGCACTTCCCAAGGTGAGATTGGCTTCCCAGTGCCGGCAGCCGCTCCAATCCACCCAACACCCCCCACCCCACCCCAGGGGCGCGTGTGTATGAACAGGGCTTACCTATTTAGTGTGGGGCAGCAAGTGGGGCGTTCTGTGCCTGCACTTGGGAGGCGCAGGTGCCTGGCGAATCAGGGGCCGCCCCGAGCGCAGGCACAGAATGCGGCCGGCCTCCCTGTACCACTTGCTGCCCCACTCCGAACAGGAAAGCCCCGTTCACGCGTGCCGATCTGGCCCCGGGGAGGGCACGCAACCACTGGGAAGGGAGGCGCCAGGGCTACCCACCCTTGCCTCCACAGCAGTCAGTGGGGGGAGGCCGGGGGCGGGACTTGTGAGTCCCGGGATGGCTGCTCGGCCCGAACGTGTCTAAGACAGTTTTCCATCCGGACGTAGGTAGGTCAAAGACTTGTTTGCAACACGTCCTTTACCTGCCGGTGCGGACGGGAAAGTATCTTAGACACGTTTGGGCCGAAGTGTTGTACAGCGTTTTAGCTGTAGTGCGAAGAGGCCTCCGATTAGAGGCCATGCGTCCATGTGCGCACTGGGGCAAGTGGGTCCAGCCAAACCACCAATTTCCAAGTTCAACAGCGCAATGGACGCAAACCGTCTGGTCAAATTGTCATGTTCGCGAGCAGTGGAACTCGTTCGGTTCGACTGAATTTCTGGCCATTTTGGGAGTCGGCGCCTTCAGCTCAGATCATGTCGCTTCCCAAAGCGCACGATCCGATCGCGGATTTAGCACATCCCTAATCCACACGCCGTCAGCCGAACTCTGAGAAAGTTGGCACTGTGATGGGAAGGTGAGCACCGGGATTCATTATGAGCGCCGGCCATCATTACGCTGCCCCACTCTTTCCACTGTTCTGGTACTGAGCTCTTATTTTTGATGTGTTACAAAGACCTCAGCATCTTACAGTTGGGCGCAATCCTGCAGCGTTTGAAGACTGCTGTTTTGCAGTCTTTATTATTGGGGGACGGATAGATCCTGTCGGGAAGGGAAGTGCGCCGATGTTGATTGACATCTCATTTGATTCTGCGTCTTGGTTTTTGTCTTTTGACATTCTGCCTCTTTTATGGATTATCTCCTGGCAGGAAGCAGAGATGGAGAAAATAATAATAATGCATCAGAATATATTTTATATATATAGGCACTTCATTTTCAGAGAAGAGACAAGCACCCTTTCATATTCGGCTGAGATGACATTGTGGCATTTCAAGCATTTCAAAGCTGTTTTGTTAGTGTTTTCTTTTAAATAGTGATAAAATTAACAAAGTGGTAACCATGGCAACAAAGCCAAGAAGTTGTGATTGACATGGAAAGGGACTGTTGCTCCAGTTCCAGGTTTTGCTTCTTTCCTTGGGGGATTTCCCAGTAGCACTAAGTACCTATTGAAGGACCCATTGAGGACCCATTAGGCTCTGAGCAGGATGACCCTATTTCCACTACAGACCCCATTAGAGCCACATTTGTTTCCACCAGAGGTAGGGAAGTTTGGATATATGGGTCCTTCAGGACCTATAATCCAGATTTCCTGTAGACCACATTAAAGGGGTCTACAATGGGGTCTTCAGCCATCAAATCCAGATTATAGGGAACCTGTTTCCACTACAATTGGGCAATGGGGTCTCAACGAGGCTCGGGGGGGGGGCACCAATGGGGAGGGTGCCCCAAACTCAAAACTCCTGAGTCCCTCCAAAGTTGCCTTCAGAGATTAGGCACAAGCTCACAAGATAACCCCTTGTGAGAGCAATGCCGCTGTCAAAGGCTCTGGAGGATCTTCAAAGTTTGTGGCAGATTGCTCTGGAGATTCTGTGGAGCTGCTCCAGAGGATCTTAGAAGATTCTCTGGAGTGTCTATGGAGATTGCATGCCCTATCCCCCCAAACACCTGGGGTGACAGGCAGACCCCTCGTGGCTAGATCTGGATTTGCACATGGGTGCTCCAGCATTTCCACAGCAGGCAGGCTAGCACCCACTGCTATTAGGTGTGAAACCACCCATGGAAACACATTGGGTACTTCCCTTAATCGGAACCTACTAGATCCAGATTAAGGGAAGTACCCATTCTGTAGATCCGGATCTTCTTTGATCCGGATTAAAGGAGCTCAGTGGAAAGACACCCCTCCTCGTGCTTCTCTCTCTCTCTCTCCCCCTCCCTCATCTGGGCGTGATCATTTCAGGTGGGGCATTCATTTGGAAGCGGAGAACATTGGAGCAACTTGACAATCAGAGCAGTCTGAGTTGGGGTTGTCCAGGTTCAGTGGAGATACGAGATATGAGATACTTCAGCACCTGCCTTCCAGAGCCATCACGTAAATCAATCCAACAGCATTCCAGTTTACTCCCAGTTCCTCCCAGCTGGCCTGACCTTGGAAGGCAGAACCAGCCCAATTGGAAATAACTGCTGTGCCTTATCTTCAGTTCAAAGCAAAAGCAGGATCTCTAATCTAAGCAAGCGGACACGGCCCAGGCGCAGAGGCGAACACAGAAAGACTGCTCGCCAGAAATGTCTAACGAGAACAATAATAAATATAATCACACAGTCTGGTAGATGTTGATGGCCAGTTTGCTACTCAGCCTGTCGGAACATTCCCAAAGACCTAGGATAATCACGGCTATCAGTGCTGGGTTGTTATTGTTATGCAACTTGATATCACTGCTGCCTGTTCTTCTGCTCACGTTGGCCTCCGTTTCACATCACGTCTTCCCAGGAACTTAGAATGGTGTAAGATATCGGTGTCAAATATGTGCAAATCTGAGCAGTGTGGCCTTTTGCAGATGACCAGTGGCTATTTGGACCATATGCAGATATTCTAAATGCGTTATTATATCTACTTCTCCTCCTCCTCCTCCTTCATCATCAATTTCTGAGCTTAACTGTTCTCAATCATTTTTTAAAAAGTAATTCATTTTGCTTTTGGTTTGGTAGGTGTCTGTGTTTTTCTTTTTATCTAAATTTAGTACAACATTCAGTAGTTAACCATAACATTAAAACACCATAAACCCAAAAGATCTAATCCTATCATCTATCTCCAGTTTGGTCTTGTGGTTAGAGTGCCGGACACATATCTCACAGTCACAGGTTTGATTCTGCACTCCTCCACAAAGCCAGCTGGGTGACCTTGGGCTAATCACAGCTCTCTTTCTGAGCTCTCACAGCCCCACCTGCCTCCAGGGTGAGTGTGGAAGGGAGAAGAACAGAAGGTTTGCCAGCCGGCTTGAGTCCCCTTAAATGGATGAGAAAAGCGGGGTGGAAGAGCCAACTCTTCTTCTTCTTCTTCTTCTTCAGCTTTTGTGGAATACCACTTTGAAATTTTGATACAAAGAAGCCCTTTACACTAGAGATGTCCCCAAACTGATATTTAGTGGTCAAATCAAATCAAAGCAAAGCATCTTCCCTTGGTTTGAGTGTGATTCTGACTTTTTAAAAACAAAAAAAAAATGCAGTGTGTTTTGGTTTGCCTGCAGCCCTGTGCACCGCATAGGTTGCTGAGGAAGACAAATCAGCTGCGTCGGTTTTGCACAACTTCAACACGCTTATGGGGCTCCGTCCCTCCCTCTCGTCTTCCCCCCTGTGGCTTTTGCTCAAGGTCCTCCAATGTGTCAAGAAAGCCCTCCTGGATTAGCGCTTGGGATTTGTTGCAAAGCAGAGGGGCTGTACTCTGAGCTTCTGTTTCTCTATGGAAATCCCTCAGGTATGTCGTTCGGCTTCCAAAGCCCCTGGCTTAGGGTTGAGTGTTCTTAAAATGGAGGGGGATCAGCACGCACCGGCGGGCCTCTCCCCTCGTCTTCCGTGGGCTCAAGAGGCCCGTTCCTTCAATAGCATCTTTATATATATTTATATAAAAGGTCGAGGTTTGAGGCCCTTTGTGAACCGGCATCTGAAAGAGAAGCCTTGTGTGCACCGCATCCAAATGAAGGGTTGGAAGAAAAGACTTTTGGGCCTGCAAATATTTGGCTAAGGGACAGGGAAGGGCCAGACTCCTAAATGAAGCTTCTCAAACTCCTGCAAAGCCTCCCCAAAGCTGATCATGACACACATCACCTGGGAGTGCAGCTAGGGTAGAAGCGACTCCTGTCAAAGACAGCAACAGGGGAGCCCTTTAAAGAAGAAGAAGAAGAAGAAGAGTTGGCCTTTATACCCTGCTTTTCTCACCCTTTTAAGGGGACTCAAAGCGGCTGACAAACCTTCTGTTCTTCTCCACACCGGAGAACAGAAGGTTTATCATCCGCTTGAGTCTGTTCTTCTCCACATCGGACTCAAAGCAGCTGACAAACCTTCTTTTCTTCTCCACAATGGACCCAAAGCAGCTGACAAACCTTCTGTTCTTCTCCATACCGGACTCAAAGCAGCTGACAAACCTTCTTTTCTTCTCCACAACGGACTCAAAGCGGCTGACAAACCTTCTTTTCTTCTCCACAACGGACTCAAAGCGGCTGACAAACCTTCTGTTCTTCTCCACACCAGACTCAAAGCAGATGATAAACCTTCTGTTCTTTTCCACAAGGGACTCAAAGCAGCTGACAAAACTTCTGTTCTTCTCCCCACCCTGCGAGGTAGGTGAGGCTGTGAGAGCTGAGACTAGTCCAAGGTCACCCAGCTGGCTTTGTACAGGAATGCTGAGTTGAACTGGGAAATGACCAGTTAAGAGCATGCCGCTCTAACCACAAGATGAAACTGGCGGAGTACTCCCAATGCTCAACACAAAGCTCAGCAGCCAACCTAACCAGGTCTGTTGAGGCCACCCGGCCAGGTGTGGTGGTCTATGCTATGATTCTACCAAATGGAACTGCACCACAAATTATGGGTGACATTGCATGAAACATGCCTGGGGTGCAAATTTTCCCCCCATGAATCTGCATCAACGAGAATAGAAACAAGCCTGGGAATGAATGACATCATTGGTGCACCATAAGGATGTGCATGAATATTCGTAGGCATTTGAAATGCCATCGAATCTCCCAGATTTCAACATTCAAACTCAAATCGGATGTCCCAAAATTCGAATGGAAACATTCAAATTGATTTTCAAACTTTTGATCTATTCGTTCGAATTATCCGGACACTTGTATTCGTGTGCGTATTTGAAGATCTGCGTCTTTCCAGCACCTGTCCAGATCTGTATGGGATGAAAACGGGATGCATATGGGATAACTACGGGAGGCATACAGATGTGTATGGATGTGGGGAAGATGCATACACACACGTACGAGTACGCACTCCTCTCATCTTCCAGGGTGGGCTGAGTCTGAGAAATCTTGGCCAGAGGCTGCATTTGATTGGGATCAAGTTTCTGTGAGGACCTTTTGGTCTAGAGGTTAGGGAGCAGGACTCTTTCCTGAGAATGCCAGGTTTGATTCCACACTCCTCCATAAAGCCAGCTGGGTGACCTTGGGCTAGTCACAGCTCTCTTTCTCAGCTCTCACAGCCCCACCTGCCTCCAGGGTGACTGTGGTGGGGAGAAGAACAGAAGGTTTGCCAGCCAGCTTGAGTCCCCTTAAGTGGATGAGAAAAGCGGGATACAAAAACCCACTCTTCCTCCTCCTCTTCTTCATCATGATGCTACATGGGTGGCCTTGGGCTAACCGCAGCTCACTTCTGAGCTCTCACAGCCCCACTTACCTCAGGGTGACTGTGGTGGGGAGACGAACAGAATGTTTCTCAGTTGCTTTGAGTCCCCTTAAAAAGGGTGAGACAAACTGAGTGTTAAAGCCAACTCCTCTTCCTCCTCCTTCTCTCTCGTCATCTCCTGGTTTGATTCCACACTCCTCCATGAAGCCAGTTGGGTGACTTTGGGCTGGTCACAGCTCTCCTTCTTGAGCTCTCACAGCCCTACCTACCTCACATGGCGTGGAGCAGAACAGAAGGTTTGTCAGCTGCTTTGAGCCCTCTTAAATGGCCGAGAAAAGCAGGGTATCAAAGCCAACTCTCCATGTTTTTACTTTCCACCCCATTCCATGCCAATTAAAATATTGCCGGCCCTTAAATCTTGTGGGATGGGGGGGGGGTGTACTGAAGATATCACCAGGAAAGATGTGCCTGCTTTCTAAGCCCCCCTCTGCCCTGAGCAACAAACGCCCCTGATTGCTGTGCCTTTGCAACACACTTATATAATGAGCATCCCATAAGAAAATGCGTAATTGTTCATCGTGCATCGTAATTAGGAATCAGGCTGGGGTGACTGAAATGAATTCCCTGCGCACCAAATGTCAGCTGCATACAACCGCCAAAGAGGGGAATTGGAGCTGCACCTAAGATGGCATAGCGTTGAAGGAGTGGATGGGAAATGTTGCCGGTGCAAACATTGGCTGCTCTTAGAGGCTGCAACTGAAATATGTGCGGAGTTGCCCCTGCGTGTTTCCTGTTTCCTGTTTCCATGTGATGACATTGCTTATGTGGTTGTGATCTAGAGGCTTGTATTAATATCCCCTTGGAGCTTGAAGCATTTAGGAAGTTCTAGGGTTAGCAAGGACCCAGGGGAAAGTCAGACCCAGGATCTCATGACTGTATTGACTCGATCGAATTGAATGCAAGAAAATTTGAATTGGTTAGAATAAGCCCCCTTTGAATGTTGTAGGATTCAAATTTGATATGAATATTCCATACGAATTTTATACCCAGATATTGATTCCAGATGGCCATCACCTCTCTATAGATCCATCTACACCTAAACTTTAATCCAGCTCCAGCACACTTTCAGAGAGAGAAATGGCATCAGAAAAGTGACAGTCTGTTTTTGTTCAGAAGAAGAGCTGGCTTTTATACCTGGCTTTTCTCACCCATTTAAGGGGACTCACAGTGGCTGACAAAGCCTCTATTCTTCTCCCCACAACAGAACACCCTGAACACCCAGTTTGGTCTAGTGGTTAAGGAACCGGACTCTTATCTGGGACTGCCGGGTTCGATTCCGCCCTCCCCCACAAAGCCAGCTGGGTGACCTTGGGCTAGTCACAGCTCTCTTCTGAGCTCTCACTGCCCCACCTACCTCACAGGGGGTTCTGTTGTGGGGAGAAGAATAGAAAGTTTGCCAGCCGCTTTGAGTCCCCTTAAATGGGGGAGAAAAGTGGGGGAGAAATGCACTCTGACCATAAGACCAAACTGGCATTAACTAACTCTGAAAATTCACCTTTGGGTGAGACAGTGTGGAAGGAAAATGACTAGTAGTTTTACTGATGCGTCCTGAAAGTGGAGTGAAGCTGGACTCAAACACAAGTGCAGACAGGCCCTTTGAAAGTTATGGATTATAGATAATGCGCTTGCAGCAGAAGCAAAAACCAGACTGTAAGTCCAAAGGTGAGACAGACAGAAGCAGGCAAGAAATGGAATGGCATTCTGTTTCATGCCGGAAAAAGGGCAAAGCAGGACAGGAGGCGGCAAAATTCATCTTAATCCAAGCCTGCAAAGCTGGTGTCAGGTTCCAGGCAATGTGTGTTTGCTCTCCGGGGAAGGTCTCTGTTGTGGTTTGGCCAAATTGCTCCTGATGTTTTACTTATGATGTACTTAATAACTTCCGACAAATGGAGCAGCACCCTAATGAGAAAACAGAAATGCACAAGCCTGCTATTCTATGAGGGAAATTCAATAAAGGGTTTTCATGCACCTGACAAATTTAATCAGTTTTTACCAAATGAGCCCACATTTGGTTCTCCCAGTGCAGGCTTGGCTGAGTATGTCTCTTTCATAGGCTGAAAAACAAGAAGAGGAATTAGCTTTTCTACCCTTAAGGGGACTCAAAGTGGCTGACAAACCTTCTGTTCTTCTTCCCACAACAGAGATCCTGTGAGGTAGGTGGGGCTGTGAGAGCTCAGAAGGAGAGCTGTGACTAGCCCAAGGTCACCCAGCTGCCTTAGTGTAGTAGTTGTAGTAGTAGTAATAGAAAGAAAGAGGGCTGTGACTAGCCTAAGGTCACCCAGCTGCTTAGAGTAGTAATAGTCGTCGTCATAGTAGTAGTAGTAGTAGTAGTAGTAGTAGAAGAAGAAGAAGTAGAAGAAGAAGGAACCCACTTTTCTCACCCTTAAGGAGACTCAAAGCTGCTGGCAAAACTTCTGTTCTTCCTCCCATGACAGACACCCTGTGAGATGGGTTCGTTGGATAGCAGAGCTGCCTGCACAACATTTCTCCCCTTCTCCCACAACCTCTGGGCAGCCTTGGTGAGCCAGGCCAATCAGGGGGTCAAACTGATCATTGCTTGTCTACGCATGCTCGGAGCGGTTCCTGCCCTTTGATAGGTGCTGTTAAATGGGTCCAGACGTACCAATGGAAGCCACGCTTCCCAACATCTCGGCCTTCATCTCGTGTTTGCTTTCACAGCCCCCGGGACCTGGACCTGCCAGTTTCTTTCAGCTAATAACGTTCCTTTTGAAGCCATAATAGATACCCATGCAGATAACATGTTAATTTATTAGTTCAGCTCAACTGGCTTTGCAGAATGAAAAATGATTGCGGGAGACTTTTTAATAAGATTCAGGGAGATTTTATGGGTCTCCAGCCACTTTTAAAATGCAAAAGGAAACGAGAAGTATTACTTTGTTAACTTATGTAATTCTATCCTCGCCTACTGAAGGCTGGAGTTTATTTGCAGAGTTCTACCTTGGGAAGAGAGTTATTGGAGCAAGTAAACATTGCTAAGTATCGGCTTGCTCTTCTCTCCTTACCTCACCCCGGCTTTGCGCTGTGGGAGTAGTGGCGATTCAACTGGATTGCACATGCTTAGGGTTGCGGGTTTGCCTGGAGTTGGTTAACCCGGGTGAAAGGGTTGCTGAAGATCTCTTGCTGGTGAGAAACTGTACCAGATGCAGGACTTCTTAGGGGTGTTCTGGGCGAAGGGGCACAGTGAGCATGGCTAAATGGCTCCATCAAAGAAAGCAAGATGTGTTCTTGCTAGCATGCTGGTTAAAACCAGAAATGGGTGGGGGATAAATTCAAAGCTCTGCAGCTAGCTAGTTGAAGTACCTGGCCTACTCGCCCACGAGTCTGGATGCCTTCACGAAAAGTTGGGTAAGTTCATGGAGGTCTATCACTAGCTACTAGAACAGATCCCCAGGGAGATGAGATGAAGTTTCACCCATGTCTTCTCTGGAGAATGCAAGAAACGATTAGTGGGCCACTGTGTGAGATGGGATGCTGGACTAGATGGGCTGTGGCCTGGTCTAGATGGGTTCCTCTTTAGCGATATGGACTAGGGGTTTTTTGGGGTTCAATTTGTATTGAATTGAATGCAAGAAAATTTGTATTTGTTCAATGTGGTAGGATTCAAATTTGATACAAATGTTTGGTGCAAATCTGATTTGAATCTTCTGTACGAATCCCCTCCAAATCCCATACGAATCCCATACGAATCCCCTCCAAATCCCCTATGATTCCCATACGAATCCTATACGTAACCGCTGTACGTATCCCCCATATCTGCTCTGAACACATCAAATCTGCTCTGTATCCGCTCTGAATCCACTCTGGATCCATTGAAGATGTGGCTGGACAGCTGCTTTCTCACCTCCCCAGGTTCACAAATGTAACGAAGCTTCGTATGAATGTTCCAAAGCATTCAATTCAAATTCAAATGTTAATCTTCAAATGTGCCGACGTTCGATTTGAATTTCAGTGTCCAAATATGTCCGAATTTGTACGAATGTCTAAAGTTCTGAATATTTGTGCACATCCCTATTCCTCTTACACTCTTCATTTCTTACGTGCAATGCTTCCGCTCATCCAAGCCTGAGCTTGCTCTAGTAGTGCCTTGGGATCTCTCACATAGACTTTGCTTCCCTGCTTGGGAGACTTAAAGACCATTGACAATTGCTGGTCATTTTAGGGCCATAAACTCCCATAAACTCTATCATTCATGTGCATTTGGAAAGATAAACGTTCAAGAGGCTAGGAAGCATACTATACTAGCTGGCCTTGATCTTGTGTAAATCCAGTGACAGCATCTTTCTCACACCTGAGGTTTAATCCAGTTTCAGTCTAGGGATGTGCACAAATATTCATTGGTTTTCGAAATCCGATCTAATGTGCTGAATTTCCACATTCAAATTCAAATTGAATGTCCTGAAATTCGAATGTTAAGCATTTCCAATTTTGGATCTGTTCGTTCACATTATCTGGACATTTGTCTGTGTACCCGAAGATCATCTTTCCCACATCTGTGCGCATTTGTATGGATCTGCACGGGACAAAGATGGGTTGCATACAGGATATCTATGGGACGCATATGGATGTGTACTGATGCGTATGGATGTGGGGAAGAGGCTTATGTGCATGTACGAATGTTGTTGATAGTCGTATGTGCAGATTCAAATAAAAAAATTCAAACGAACAGAGTCAAATTTGGTAAATTCGAATTAAATCTGGTTAAATTCGAACTTAAAAGAGTTGAATTGAATGGGATTTTTGGGTATTCAATTCGAACAGAATGTAAAACACACACACACACACACACATTTGTACACATCCCTAATCTCCAGTCCATCTTCAGAGTGAGATGACACATCAGCAAAGGGACCAGGGATTTTCTTTCCACATCTCAAAGGTGAATTTTCTGTGTTGTTTAACACTGAAAGAAAGCAGCTTGTCACTTTGCTGATGTATTCTCTCACTCTGAAAGTGTATTGGACCTGGATCAAAACCCTGGCAATGTGTCCTTTGTGCAGGAAAAGAAAAGCCTGCATTACAAAGTACAAATAAAGCTTTGTGGGACCAACGGCTGCTTGAATCAATATTGCCATCAGCACTGACTCCTCCTCCAATGAACCCCCCTTTGTGCACACAGCCCCCCTCCCAGCTGTGAGTGGGAGCGCAGGAGGTAAATGGAGCTGTTGGTTGTGTTGGTGACAAGATGCCCTCAGTTGCTTCCAGCGGCATGGCAAATTTATCCTCTGCACAGCAAAGAACTGTGGCGTGGGCATTTCTGTGGAGATTTCCACCTTGTGGCATCCTGGGCATCCTGTGTTAGGTAGATAAAGCTGGAACCAACCCAGCCCCAGCTCCTGCCAAAGATCCAGCTTTATGGATTTCTCAAACTGTAAATATTTCTCTACCTGCCTCGCCTTGTTCCTACAGCTCCCTTCCGGCCCCCTCTCTAATGCCAGGCACGTCTGTAAGGCGATGTCGGCCGACATTCCGGAGCAAATGCCTCTGGACTTGTAGGCAGCATCACGTTCAACATCCAAGGCCATTGTGCAAATGCGCTGGAAGTTGCTTGCCTGGAGGGAACTCTGTGCATGGACTGTATGAGCAGGATAGGAAACAGACCCTAACTGACAGCTATAACCATCAGGGCTGGCCCGTGGCTTCTTTCCCCTTCCACTGCCCTAGGATAATGGGGGTCCCATCCCCCCCAATGATGTTGCATTGAGGAAGCTTAGGGTAATAGTGAGCAAAGGCTGGCTGGGAATGCTGCTTTCCTTCCTTCCTTCTTATTAGTTTATTTCTAAAGCGCTATACATGTACTTCCTTCCTTCCTTTATCTCTCTCTCTTTCCTTCCTCCCCGTCTCTCTCCTCCCTTCCTTCCTGAAGAAGTGCAACAACAACAAAACACTACTTCATTCTTCCCTTTCTTCTAGTTTTCCTCTTCATCTTGGGATGCAGCCTTTGTCTGCCCTAGGGATGTGCATGAATATTTGCAACATTCAAAATTTGATTGAATTTGGCCAAATTTGGACATTCGAACTTTGATCAAATGTTATGATATTCTAATGCTAGCATTCGAACGAATACAAATGTTTCCGAACATTCCTACAAATAGTTTGGACATTTGTTAGATTGGGGGTGTGGAAAAATGGAGCGCCAGTCACATATACAATGGATCCAGATTGCATTCGACCTGGGTTGATAGCAGATTAAAAGTGGATTCAGGTCAGATTTGATGCTTTCAGAGAGTGGATATGTTACAATTACGTATCGGGTATGTATTGGATATGTAGTTATTCATATAGATACGTATTTGTATCAGAATTGTATTGATATGTATTCATTCATATCTGATAGGTATCGAATGTTCGTATGAATATGTACAAATAGATTTGTATAAAATAGAATTTTACCACATTCAGATGTGATCTATTTGTACGAATATGGATTTTCAAAAAAAAAAAAATTGTGCTCATCCCTAGTCCGCACCCCTTGAAGAGCAAGTTTTAGAGTCCTGTTCCTCAGCAACTCCTGCTTGACCACCATAAGAAGATGTCTCAGGCCAGTTCACCTAGGGATGTGCGCGAATATTCATAGGCAGTCGAAATTTGATCGAATGTGCCGAATTTTGACATTCAAATTCGAATAGAATGTCTCAAAATTTGAATTTAACAATTCAAATCAAATTTCAAATTTTGGGTCTATATGTTTGAATTATCTGGACATTTGTATGTGTACGGGTTAGTACACAATATGTACTTGAAGATCCGCACCTTTCCCGCATTCGTATGCATTTGTACGGATCTGTACGGGATGAGAACGGGTTGCATATGGGATAACTACAGGATGCATACGCACATGTATAAGTGAGTACGGATGCGTACGGATGTTGGGAAGATGTGTATGGGCATCTATGCATGTTGCCGACATTTGTAAGTGAAAATTTGAATTAAAAATTCAAATAGATTCGAATTTGCTTAATTCAAATTGAATTTTTGAGTATTTGAATCGACTTGAATAGAATGTCACCATATTTATCCATTTAACCCAGTAGCACCTATAAGAACACACCTTACAGGTATGGGGCAGAATAGATAGATAGATAGATAGATAGATAGATGATAGATAGATAGATAGATAGATAGATAGATAGATAGATAGATAGATAGATAGATAGATAGATAGATAGATAGATAGATAGATAGATGGTGGCTTTTTATTGAGTCTGGGCCAACGGCTGGAGACTCCAACACAGACCACAGAGACCTCCATGTCATTTTCTGGGCATTGTCTTCATCTGTTGTGTCATTATCTTTGTCTGGAGATGGTGGATGCCAAATATGTTTGCTTTACTGGCGCTCACCAGTGGTCCACAGTCATTCAGTGGATATATTTCACGCTCAGCTTTTTTGGCAGATATCAAAATGGTTTGCCACTAGCTTCTTCTGGAGAGATGCCAAGGACTGAACCTACCTCCAGCCTGGCCTTGTGCTCAGAACATTGAATTCTTATCTGGTAACCTCCTGATTCAAGGCCATACTCCTCCATGAAGCCAGCTGGGTGACCCTGGGCTAATCACAGCTCTCTTTCTGAGCTCTCACAGCACCACCTAACTCACAGGCTGTCTGTTGTGGGGAGAAGAACAGCAGGTTTGTCAGCCACCTAGAGTCTCCTTAAGGATGAAAAAGTGGGGTATAAAAGCAAGCTTTCTCCTCCTCCTCTGCACTTATCTTTGGGCCAGACTATGATGTAGACTAACAGTCATGCTTTCCGCATCATATACTGGTCCAAGGGAGGCCCTGCTGTCACTGTTACGCTCCATCTGCAGAGGATGGAGTGTAATCCAGATGAAGGGCTCCTTGGTCTGGATCACAGGTGGTCCTAATTAAACCAGCAACATGTGATGGGGCTGAGATTTGAATGTCCTCACTTAGTGGGAATCCACCTTCTCGCCTCAGGGTCACGCTCCTGGTTCAGAAGTGGCCACAGATGATTTCTTGAGATTGGAGTGGAAAAGCGTAACAACAAGCCACCCATCTTGACAAATGCCTGGTTATTTCTTGGGTCCCCCATGGTCAGTGCAGGAGATAGGATCTCCCGAGCCTGAGCACAAGGCAGAGGGCACGATTTCTTCTCTCATAGGGATGTGCATGAATATTCGTAACATTCAAAATTCATGCAAATTTGCCTGAATTTGGACATTGAATGTTGGCACATTCAGAGATTGACATTCGAATTCAAACCGAATGCTTTGGACCATTCATATGAAGCATTGTTACATTCGTCAACCTGGGGAGGCGGGAAAACCGCTGCCCCAGTTGCATCTGCAACGGATCCAGAGTAGATTCAAAGTGGACTGAGAGCAGATTCAAAGTGGATTCAGGGCAGATTTGATGCATTCAGAGTGGATATGTTGGGGATACCTATTGGATATATAGGGGATTAATAAGGGATTCATATGGGATATGTAGGGGATTCGTATTGAACATTCGTATCAAATTCAAATCCTACGACATTCGAAGGGGATCTATTCAAATGAATACACATTTTCTTGCATTCGATTCAATATGAATCGAACCCCAAAACGGTCATGAGCATCCCTCCTCGCTCAGGATGTAGCACCTTTTCCTGGCCACCTGGCCACCCTTTCATCTGTAGCTTCTCTTGATCATGGGCACAGCATTTGCACAAACCGTTATCCCTCTTTATTTAGCAGTCTGCTGTGCATTGTGTTCAGTGTGGAAGCACTTCAGCATAATTAGCTGGAGAAAGAAGTATGCCTATTGATTAATGAAACTAAGTAACCCATAATTAACAGCAAAACAGTAGTGCTCTTTTTTTTCCCTTCTTCTTTTTAGGCATATATGGCATTTTTCTCCTTCCTCAAAAGATCCAGAAGCTGCCAGATCTTTTCAGCTGGGAAAAGCGGGCAGACGAAGGACCCACTTCATGCCACAATAGACGTAGCTTTTACCTACAGGGCACAATGGCACCGGGTTGTTTTTAATCCCAGAACCTGCTTTGTTTGCTAATTCTGTGCCAACTCCGATTCATTTTGCAGGTTGTGAGTTCATGAATCTTGCATACATAAAACCAGTGAGTGCAGAAGGAGAAACTGTATGTACTTTACCAAGAAAATTCACACTTTACTATAAAGAATGTGTTCTTATAACGAAATGTAGAATACACCACCTGTATCTTTGCCTACTTACCTACCTACCTACCTACCTACTTATAGAATGTTTGTGCTTACAGTGAATGAACAATGAATCTGCTGTACATCTAATTCTGTCACATTTCTGGACATAATGCATTAAAGGAGAATTGCCCCACCAAAACTCAACTGCAGTTCTATAATTTCCCCCTTTCCTGTCCTAGGCTATGGTCACACTGCTCCCCTGGACATGTGAAATGAAGGTGCTTGATGCACCCTGGGGGAGGAGAAGTTTAGATTATTCCATAATCTGGGAGCCAACACTGAGAAGACCCTATCCCTACGTAGCAACAGCCCTAACAAAAGCATCATCTCTGCTCCGGACACTCAGGTCCCATCAACTTCCTTTAAGCAAAGCTCTCTGGTGGTTGGTGCTCAATGGAATAAGGGAGACGTAGAGGAGAAGGCATCCCAAGGGAAGTGGCCTTAGCAGCTCACCACTGGATATGGAAGTTCGCCAGCAGGACAAGTGTCAGCTTGCCTTGCTTACAATGGCATCCCGTTCCAAAATGGAGTGGGTTGAGTATCCCAGGCCTGGGATCCAGAAAGGAAGGGCAGAAATGACCCTCATGGCACTAAAGCTTCAGTCTGTTTTTACACCTAAGGTTTAATCCAGCTTCAGTCCACCTTCAGAGCGACAGACCCCATGAGCAAAGTGAGCAGTCATTTTCTTTCCACATTATCTATCCCAAAGGTGAATTTTCTGAGTTATTTGACACTGAAAGAAAACAGCTTGTCACTTTGCTGATGTATTCTCTTGCTCTGAAAATGGACTGAAGCTGGATTAAACCTTCAGTATGACCACAGCCTGCCAGTTCTCTGTGTTCACTTTGATAGCTCATCTGCATTCTACAATGGTTTTTGTATGGAACCAACTCTGATGGGATTCCTCCAACAGATCTTCATTTAGCTAACTCCATGTTCTCACTTCCTTGTCTTGGTCTAGTGGTTAGGGAGCCGGACTCTTATCTGGGAATACCGGGTTCGATTCCACCCTCCCCCATGAAGCCAGCTGGGTGACCTTGGGCTAGTCACAACTCTCTTCTGAGCTCTCAGCCCCACCTACCTCACAAGGTGTTCTGTTGTGGGGAGAAGAATAGAAAGCTTTGTCAGCTGCTTTGAGTTGCCTTAAATGGGTGAGAAAAGCAGGGTAGAAAACAACTCTTCTTCTTTCTATCTGTTCCCTCTCTCTCCTTTCACGGTTCAAACTTAAATTGCAGGATTCTTTTTGGGGTGGGGGACTTTGTTTTTTATTTTGTCTTTTAGCTTCTGCTGTTACCAACTGCCCCCAAAGTACCGGAGGCAAGGACTCTACACAGCCCACCTTGATTTCCAGGTCTAATCCAGCAAATTACACTCCGAGGGAACACAGGTCTCTTTTTCTCTCCTCAGCAGTGCAATCACTGCTCATTTCCTTCACTCCTTTATCTCCACAGTGTGACGTCTCAGTGGAGATTTTTGCCTGAAAGCATCCAGAATCTGCCCAGAGACCTGCAAAGGAGCTCTTTGTAGTGACAGAAGGAAATGCTGAACACAGCATGAAAATTACACAGTGGCTTGCTACGGGCCTCGCTCCCTTGCTGACTCCCTAGGAGGTGTGAATGCAACCTCTCCAGCTCCAAGGGAAGGAGAGAGAGGGACTGGGCAGCAAGCAGGATCTCCAAGGGGAACTGGAGACAGAAGCTAAACGTATTGACTTGTCCTTATGGCAGAAGAGTCCGCCAGCCTGACTAGGGTGAGTGTGTCAATGCCAAAGATGGGTTTATATGCTGTGGAGGAGTTGTAAACTTTTACTAATGTTAACTTGACCCAATACTCAGGTGGAGGGACAGACCCAGACTCTAGAATTCCCAGTGAAGAGCAAAATACAAATGTTATAGATGACAGAGAGACAGACAGACACACGACAGACAAACAAGATGGATGGATGGATAGATGGATGGATGCTTAGAGAGTGAGGTAGGTAGACAGGTAGATAATATCCATCCATCCATCCATCCATCCATCCATCCATCCATCCATCCATCCATCCATCCATCCATCCATCCATCCATCCATCTACCCACCTACCCATCCATCCATCCATCTGTACATACATATGTACGTACGTACGTATGTATGTACATACATAGAACATTAGTATCCCACTCTTCACTGAAATATCCCAAGGCAGGTCACAGCACAGGGTTAGACAAACTTATGGATGACAGATGTGTCGACAGCTACTAGAATGAATGCCTAGGTGCCTCCTTCCAGGTTGGAGAGACATCTTCAGGGATTCGAGAGCAGGTGAAGATTTTGCCTTTGTCTTTTGCTTGAGGTGCCCAGAAGCAATTGGTTGGCCACTGTGTGAGATGGGATGCTGGACTAAATGGGATGTGACCTGATCCAGGAGGGCTCCTCTTCATTCATGGAGGGACTCAAGAGCCTACGTCTTCTGCTTGAGATGACCAGGAGCAACTGGTGGGCCACTGTGTGATCCAGCAGGGCTTCTCTTATGTTCTTATGATAAACCACATGCTAAAACATATTCTAAAATATAACCCATCCAACCTCCTTCTCTGTTTATTTATCAACTAAATAAAAATAATAATAATACCAAGATGAATGCAAGATACCAGTGGCAGGAAAGGATCTGAGAAGGAAGGTGAGGGCAGCCACCGATGATTTCAACCATGTGGACTGATGGGACCCAGCTTGTTAATTATGGTGGAAACAGTGCCACCTAGGGTCAGATATAGGGATGTGCAGAAATGGCTTTTTTGACATTCGATGTGTAATAAATTTAATGTTAGAAAATCCGTATTCGTAAGAATAGATCTTCAAATGTAGTAGGATTCCATTCTATATGAATGTATTTGTATTTATTCGTATGAATATCCAATATGAATGAATGCATATCTGATGCATATCCTGTAACAAATCTGCTCTGAAAGTGTCAAATTCAACCTGAATCCACTTTTAATCCACTTTCGATCCATGTCAAAAGCAATCTGGATCCGTTGCAGATGTGACTGGTGCAGCTGCTTACCTACTTCCTTAGATTAACGAAGGTCTGAACTATTAGTATGAAAGTCCGGAAACATTCGTATTTGTACGAATGTCAATGTATGAATATCAGAACATTTGATTTCTGCATGAACGTCCAAATTTGAATAACAAATGCTATGAGTGTTTGTGCACTACCCTACTCAGATGTATGTTAGGACCAAGGATGTACTCTGGAGCTATGCATGCTGTTGTCCAAAACATGTCACCCAGACCCTTCCACAGCCAGATTAACCACAGCCTATTGAACCACAAAGCAGAGTTGTATGTACAGGTGCCACCAACCATTGTTTTCACAAAGGAGTCATGATGCCCTATACCAGCAACTTTCCTTTTCATTCCACAGAAAGAGCAAGTATACTTGGCACACTTGGTGATTTCAGTCTCCCTCACCAATTTCCTCAGAGAAGCTCCATATTGGGTACCATATTTACTGTACAGTCCAAACCTTCTTGGTGTGGTTGACTGTCTTTGGACGTTGGGTGGATGAACAAATGGTTAGACAGTGAGATTTTCTGTCTAGGCATCCATCCATCCATCCATCCATCCATCCATCCATCCATCCATCCATCCATCCATCCATCCATCCATCCATCCATCCATCCATCCATCCATCCATCCATCCATCCATCCATCCATCCATCCATCCATCCATTAATTTATTTATAACATTTGTATCCTGCTTTTCCCTGGGAATTGCTGGGCCTGTCCATCTCTCCATCTAGAGAGACACATTCAACAGCTTTGGAGTCTTTCCACCAAGGGTTTGCTCCATCTGCACAAGTCATTGTGTAATTTTGAGCATCTTTTGCCTCCTAGACTGGTTTAAATATGGAATACTGGTAGAACTAAATGAAAAAGAAGAAGAAAAGTTGGCTTTTCTATCCTGCTTTTCTCTCCCATTTAAGGTGACTCAAAGTGGCTGACAAACCTTCTGTTCTTCTCCCTACAACAGGCACCCTGTGAGGTTGGTGGGACTGTGAAAGTTCAGAAAGAGAGCCATCCAGCTGGCTCTGTGGAGGAAGAATAGTTGGCTTTTTCTACCCCGCTTTTCTCACCCATTTAAGGGGACTCAAAGCGGCTGACAAACCTCCTATTCTTCTGACATCCTGTGAGGTAGGTGGGGCTGTGAGAGCTCATAAGAGACCTGCAGCTAGCCCAAGGCAACCCAGCTGGCTTCATGGAGGAGCGTGGAATCAAACACAGTATTCCATGATAAGAGTTCAACTCCCTAACCACTAGACCAAACTGGCTGAGCATACTAGAGCCATAGGGGGCCCCCTTTTACAGCATACCTTGTTGTGTTGATGAATCGAGGTCCTTGGGCCATTGTGGGGCTGGCCCAGAACCAGTTGGAACCAACCCCTGCCTGACCCAACCCCCCAGATCCAAACTTGAACAGGTGAGGGCATAAAGGCACATAGATTTGTTAACAAGAGGTTCTTTCCTTTCCTTTACAGAAACATTATGCAAGGGGAAGCATTGCTAATTAATTCTTAACAGAGATTTCTTATGAAGCATATTATAACATGCAGATAATCTTAGGAGTGCCTGTGCTTGCATAATACAGATTTAATAGATATAACAAGGCAATTAAAACCTCATTAGGTTTGACCTAGCTTGGTGAAAGGCACAAGGCAGTTCCACTTTGTCTCTTTTTAATTTGCAGCCTGGTTTATGAAGAGCCATGGAAGGGAGCCTTTAGGGAAGTGAACAGCTGAAAACTCTTAACTATTGTCAGAAGTCTTGGCCGGCCTTTGTCTGGGTGCTTGGATCTGGGAGCCCCATCCAACAATGTATGCATGTCTAGAATTACATATCTTAACAGATCTAGGGATGTGCACGAATATTCGTAGGCATTCGAAATCCGATCGAATGTGCCGAATTTCGATATTTGAACTCAAATAGAATGTCCTGAAATTCAAATGCAAACATTCAAATCGAATTTTGAATTTTGCATCTATTGGTTCAAATTATCCGGACATTTGTATGTGTACAGGTCCGTACACATTGCGTACTTGAATATCCGCATCTTCCCTGCATCCGTACGCACTTGTACGGATCAGTACTGGATGAAAACAGGTTGCATCCGGGATAGCATACAGACACGTACAGATGTGGACGGATGTGGGGAATATGTGTTGCCGACATTCATATGTGCAGATTCAAATAAAAAATGAGAATGATGAGATTCAAACTTGGTAAATTTGAATCAAATCTTATTAAATTTGAGTTTAAAAGATCCGGGATCAACTTTCAAAAGTCCACAAGAAGGGATTGCTCACACAGCAGGTGGTCCTTCCCCTCTCATGAACACCCCATGCTAGAAAAGGTGGATTAGAGACAGCTTGGGAACATGAGGGCCACACATTGTTTTCCTGCTCCTTTTGCAATGTCTGAATCTACCCTTAGAGGAGACCTATTTCAAACTGGACTTGAACCATGGAGCTGCTCCAATAGGCTCTGGTGTCTTATAGAGGAATGCCCTCTGCCAGCTCATTAAATGTGGGTCAGTAGTAGGGGTGAGCACCATTGTTCTAAATATTCAAAATTCAAATTCGATCCAAAGCGGCCATTTGAATTCGAATAGAATATCTACACGTTTGAATTTAAACATTCGAATGAATTTCAAATATTCCAAAATACTTGTTCGAATGATTTGAATCATTCAAATGTACAGATATGTATCTGTACGCATTTGTGCTTATAATACGGAATGAAAACAGAATGCATACGGGATAAGACGGGATGCGTACGAAATGCATACAGATACGTATAACACATACGAATGTTGCCGACATTCATATGTTTAAATAGAAATGTCGACATTTGTATCTTCAAATTTGAATCTAACATCCGAACGAGTAGATTCAAATGTATTGGATTCGAATCAGATTTTGTTGCATTCGGATTCTCAACATTTGAAACGAATAGAATGTTTTGACATTCGATTAAATTAGACTTGAATTTGAATGCAACCCCCCCCCCCCCAATTCATGCACACCCCTAGTGAGTAGTGTTCTCCTATAGGTACTCGGATGCCTGTGTGCCCAAGTTATTATAGCTACCCATTACATGTTTACGGCTGTAACAGTGGTTGGGATGGGAAGGCTGCCCTCAGTCTGAACTACAGATGGAAAGAGAGAGCTCCAAAAGGCAGATTTTGGCTGAAAGGCCGGGCCTTGTCACGCTTCTCCAAGCCAAATGTCTTTGGCAGGCAGAATCTTTCTCTTTGCCGCTCCTGTTCATAAAAGGAAAATTACTCCTCAGATTTATGAGTTACCACGAGGTGTAATTTATCAACAGCTGCCTTGGTCTAGCCCAGACAACTAAAGAGAGTCTTGGCCCCTTGATTAATAGGCTCTGCTGCCCGACGGTGGCAGATATTTTACAAAGATTTAATTCTAACACATACTTAAAAATAACAGGAAGCTTCATTGGGGGAACCGCCGGAGAGAATCTGGGGACAGAGCTGAATTGGTTTGGGAAGATAATGGGATGGGCACTTGGAAAATATTCAGCACCTGTCAGATCTATATCCGTTGCTCTTAAGATTTTTTTTTTTAAAAAAATTGCTTGTCCAAAGTGAACAGGTGAATAGCACTGTATCTTTCTGAGTTCTTTTTCTACTTCAACACCTGACAAGAAATGGATAGGAAATGATAAAGGCGTCTTCTCTTCCTCCTCCTCTTCCTCCTCATTGGGGGATTTTGATGGTACCGGAACCAGTGCCGTTCCAAGAGAGGTTGATGTTTCAATTGGCCCACCAACTCTGATCTCTCCAAACCACCACCCCTACTAGGGGTGTGCAGGCATGCAGTTTTTGGATTTGATTAGAATAGAATTGAATACTCGAATGTTCAAATTCGAATGAATGGAGAAAAAAAGAGAATGTATTCCAATTCAAAAACAATTAGAATACATTCGTAGCTGTTCGTACGAATATTCAATTTGTGTTTGGAGATACAAATGTTGACTGCATTCGTATGTGTCCGTATGTGTCCGTACACATCCCATTTTTATCCTGTATGCATCCTGTTTTCATCCAGTATGTATCCGTATAAATGTGTACAGATATGAATAAGATGCGTACGGACATGTACGTAATGCGTAAGTATCTGTACACGTTCAAATGTCTGAATAATTTGTATGAATGATTCGAAACTTTAGATTTCATTTGAATGTTAAAAAACGAATGTGTAGACATTCAATTTGAATTTGAATATACGAATTTGAACAAATTAGATCAAGTTTTGAATGTTTCGAATATTCTTGCACATTGCTAAGCCCTACTATGTGAGTTACTGCTTGAGATCTGGACTGGTTGCCCAGCCTGCTGGTAAGAAAATAAAAACTATAGGAAATGTGCATTAGTTCAACTCGGTCATAGCAAAGCATGCAGGAAAACAACAGCAGTTTAAACAGTCTTGGGTGAAGAAGTTGTAAGGCCCTGTGAACTTGCAGAGATTATGGAGTCAGTGTCAGGGAAAATTCCCAGAGGAAGAGGATTTCTTTGACGTTGAGCCCTAAGACCCATGACCTGGGGATGGGGTCTCTCTTAGGTCGCAGAAGGGAGGCCCCTAGCTAGGGAAGTGCATGAATGTTTGGGGGGTTTTTGCATTTGCATTTGCATTTGAATAGAATGAAATATGCAAACATTTAATTCAATTCAAATGTTTAGAATCCAAATGCAACAAAATCCTATTCGAATTGAATCCACTCGAATCCATTCCTTTGAAGGTTAGATTCAAATCCGAAGATACGAATGTCGACAACATTTGTATTTGAATATGTGGATGTTGGCAACATTCATATGTGTCATACGTACCCGTACGCATTTTGTACGCATCCCATTTTATCCCATATACATCCCGTTTTTGTCCCGTACTATCAGTGCAAATGTGCAAATGCATACAGATACGTATGAGATACATACGGATGCATATGTAATACATACATGTCAAAAATTGCATTTGTGCACACCTTCATTTCTAAACTTTTTCACAAAGAAAAATACCTTTCCTTCCCCATTAAGAAGCCCTTTTCATGACCAAAATCATACAGAAATAAGAATATGTGATTGAATTGTTTCAAGTGGGAGGGGACCGGTTTGTTTCTATCCAAGTTTTGGGAAGGCAAAAATCCAGGGTTTTTGTTTCGGCGCAAATGTCTGTGAATACGAAATATCTGACCAAGCTTGCCAACCCGAAATCGAATTTTGCACAACCCCAGGAAAGTGCCAGGAATAAGAGTGCCTGAAATGTTTCCATATCAAAGCCGCAGTTGAAAATTAACCCAAGAGGTGGCTGTTTGTAAGCTGAGCTGACAGGAAATTGCTAGCTTTCTGCCCAGAGAGTCATTACCTTAAGCTTTATTGCAATGCGTGGGAGTTTACTGGTGACAAAGTAAATGCACAGAAACGGCTTGAAAGTGGCAACACAAGGCTATTTCAGCACTAGCTTTTCCCTGGTAAGCTGTCAATCTGCGGAATGCCGCTGAAGAAGGCATTACAAGCCACTTCATTTTGAAAAACCCTATCAGCCGACTGATGTGGTGCTTTTCAACCAAACACATAGCAGACTCAAGAACCGCTTGTCAAGAGAATAAGGCAGGGGCGATCGGCGGATCAAGTGCTCCTTTTGGATTCATCATTATGAATGGGTTCTTCCCCCTTCTAGTTTTTTCCTCGACTGATAGCAATTCATGGATGGAATTCGAAGATCTAATAGGAAACAGGAAAAGAAGCATGTTCTCATCTTTAAAGTGTTTTTATGTATATTATTGTTTTTAATATACATCAGTTTTCAATTTGCTTTATAAAGGTTGTTACCCACCCTGAGATCTTCGGGTATAGGGCAGGATAGAAATCATCCATCCATGCATCCATCCATGCATCCATCCATGCATCCATCCATGCATCCATCCATGCATCCATCCATGCATCCATGCATCCATGCATCCATGCATCCATGCATCCATGCATCCATGCATCCATGCATCCATGCATCCATCCATCCATCCATCCATCCATCCATCCATCCATCCATCCATCAGCCAGCTTGAGAGGTGGTGGCAGCAAAAAGCCTGGATGGCTTTAAGAAGGGGTAGACAAATTCATGGAGGAGAGGCATATCAAGGGTGATGGTTTTGCCTTTGTGGTTTGTACCAATTCCGCTCATCCACTGGTAGACCTAATTAGAGTCCCGGTTAGAACTTGGGATGTGCCCAAATATTTGTAACATTCAAAATTCATATGGATTCGGCCAACTTTGGACATTCAAATTGAAATAGAATGTTGGCACATTCAAATTCGATCAAATGTTTTGATACACTCATATGAAGCTTCGCTGCTGACTCGTATGGGATTCATAGCGGGGATTCATATCAAATTCATATCAAACATTCATATGCATTTTGGATCCTACCACATTCAAAGGGGATCTTTTCGAATGAATACAAATTTTCTTGCATTCGATTTGATGTGAATCGAATACAAGAGGAAAAAGGAAAAAAAAAGAAAGAGGTTCCTTTGGCTGCCCCATCCCACATGGCATGTGCCTTACCGTGCATGCCACAGAAGTCTTGCAGTTGCTGAGGGGGAAGCTGCAGACCTGCATTTCAGGTGAGAACAATAAGGTGTCACTTTGCAGCCAGGTAAGCTGAGATTTTTCTACTAACTGCAGATTTTTCCCCACTAGTCTAGAAGAGACCTATGTAGGCTCCTATTCTGGATTAAATGTGAATGCGGAAAGGCCCTTTACTTCTACTTTCCTTCCTTCCTTCCTTGCTTCCAGTTTGGTCTCATGGTTAGGGAGCTGGACTCTTATCTGGGGATACTGAGTTCGATTCCACCCTCCCCCATGAAGCCAACTGGGTGACCTTGGGCTAGTCACAGCTCTCTTCTGAGTTCTCATAGCCACAACTACCTCACATGGTATTCTGTTGTGGGGAGAAAAATAGAAAGGTTCAGCAGCCACTTTGAGTCCCTTTAAATGGGTGAGAAAAGTGGGGTAGAAAAGCCAACTCTCCTTCC
The DNA here is from genome assembly GCA_023333525.1 of Aspidoscelis tigris stejnegeri. Classification (NCBI taxonomy): domain Eukaryota; kingdom Metazoa; phylum Chordata; class Lepidosauria; order Squamata; family Teiidae; genus Aspidoscelis; species Aspidoscelis tigris. The sequence continues at coordinate 1,578,221 of JALMGA010000022.1, read as the reverse complement.
TTCCTTCCTTCCTTCCTTCCTTCCTTCCTTCCTTCCTTCCTTCCTTCCTTCCTTCCTTCCTTCCTTCCTTCTTCTACAACAGCCCTGATGGCTAAAGGATTGTGTATCAATTTTCCTTCCTATCATTTCTTTTAAAACTTTAGAGCATCTTGACAACCAACCATGCCTGAAGATTTCCTCCCTTCCCAAATGTCCTCTCTTCCCCAGCCATTGATTTATTTCTTGTGTGTTAGTCTCCGTAGCCTTCTGCCAAAAATCTGAGCCATTTTTGTTAAATGTGCTTTATGGGCTGGTCTGTAACTCCTGCAAGCTGAAAGGTCAAATGGAGAATGAAAGGGACCCATGCGTAAGGTTATGGGAAGGGCAGACAGGAAGAATTTCACAGCCCTCAGCTGGGAATGTCTGCCTCTTAGCACTTTGGGCACAAGTGAAGTTTTCTTGGAAAGCTTAAATAACCCTTACTGGCAGCGTTTCAAGACTTCTCGCCTGTCATCAGGTTCTTGGCCAGTTGGAACAGAAGGAGAAACCCCCATGTTTCTTTAATTCTACCTGCAACTTTCTCATCATGCCTATTTCTCATTCTCTTATGCAAGCAGGGAACCCAAATGTGTAAAATGGGCTTTCTTCAAGGCATGGGTGGAGTTTGCTCCTTTGTGGAAGCTTTGTGCAGTATTGCTCATGGTTAATAAAGTAAATAAGAGGCATTGGAGAACAATAAAAAGTAATGAAATTGTGCTTGCCCCTCATCAGTGGAAAAAACATTGCAGATGGATGGTAGATTTGTTTTGTATCCCCTTTGTTTTTAACCCTTCCAGCCAAACCACACACGTGGTTGACCTGATTTCTGGAAGGATTTTACTCTGGGAGGTAGCCTGAAACCATATGTTTCCTATCTTCTCATCTGCATAGGTTGCAGTGTCAGTTGGATGAAAACAATAGTAGGGGTGTGCAAGAATGCAATTTTCGGGATTCAATTTGATTCAAAGATTTGAATCGATTAGAATATAATACATTTGTATCTATTCTTACAAATATTCAATTCATATTTGAAGATACGAATGTCGACAACATTTGTATGTGTCTGTACACATCCGTACTCATTGCATTTTTATTGCGTATGCACCCCGTTTTTGTCCTTTACGTATCCGTACAAATGTGTATGGATACGAATACGGTACGGATACGTATGTAATGTGTACATATCCATAAATGTACAAATGTTCGAATGTTTCAGACGAATGATTCAAAAGATTCAAAAATTCATTTGAATGTTAAATTTGAATGTATAGAATGTCCAAATTTGATTGAATTTGATTGAATTTTGAATGTTTCAAATATTCATGCACAACCCTAACAATGAGAGCCTTGGGCCACTGTTAATTCAAGTCTTAACCAAGGATTTAGGAATCAATGAACAACTGTAGCTAATTTGAAATAATTTTGAAACTATGGCACCACTCTGTTTGTTCTTCTTTACCCTTTGTACCCTTGGTCTCATTTACCTGTAGTGCCATTTAATCTGAACTGGCATTTAGTTCATTCATGTCCTTTTATCAGTAACTGTGGGGCACAAAGCCTGATGTCTTCCATGCTGTCAAGATTTAGATTGATAGCTCCTTTGGCCTTCACAATCTGCTTTGCTAATGAAACTCTGCAATGACTGATATTCCTTCTCTGTGATGATGGTGCTTCTGGTGACCATGGAAATGGGGCTTATGGGATGGGTAAGTAGGGTGCATCCCCCAGAAAGGATGATCCATGTGCTTCTTGGCCTCTTTAGACCACCTTCCTGGGGCTGGCACAGCAGTTGACACACACTATGGTGAGGTCACATTTGTAATTTAGTGTTCAGTTCTGGTCACCTCACCTTGAACGTGATATTGAGGAACTGGAAAAGGAGCAGAAAAGAGCAACCAGAATGATCAAGGGGATGGGACATCTTGATTCCCTGGAGATGACCCTTAGAGACATCTTACCTGACTCTCCAACCTGAAGGCAATGTTTGCAATAAATTTTCTCACAGCTTGCCCAGTTCTGTACTGAGCCTTATTCTGGATTACGGATGTGCATGAATATTCAAAATATTAATTATTTGGACAAATTTGGACATTCGTATATGAATCGAAAGTCCAGAATTTTTTTTTAAAGTATTTGTACGAATACAAATATTTTGAGTTATTTGTACAAATAATTGGGACATTTGTATGTGCACAGACATGTACCCGTACACATCTGGTGCGTATCCATACACATCCATACGGATACGTACGAGATGAAAATAGGTTGCATATGGGATGAAAATGGGATGCGTATGGATGCGTACGAGATACGTATCATTGGGTATGTATTGAATATTCTTACAAATAGATACAAATGTATTTGTATCATTTCAAATGCCCAGATCTTCATTTTACTTTATTCGTATGAATTTGGATATTTGAATGTTTGATTGGAACGAAATCAGATGCTGAAAACTTCATTCATGCACACCCCTATTCTGGATTATATCCTGGAATATGGAATGTGGTAAGTCCTGGGTGGAGCCAGTTCCTATTCTGGGGTATAATCCAGAATAAAGCCCAGTGCCTATCACACCCAGAATGCTGCCATTTTCTATGTTGAAATAAATCTCCCTTCACTCTACCCCTCCCATCACAGATGTCTTAAATACCCTGGAGCAGTGGTTCTCAACCTTCCTAATGCCACGGCCCTTTAACACAGTTCCTCATGTTGTGGTGACCCCCAACCATAAAATTATTTTCGTTGCTACTTCATAACTGTAATTTTCCTACTGTTATGAATTGTAATGTAAATATCTGATATGCAGGATGCATTTTCATTGTTACAAGTTGAACATCATTAAAGCATAGTATTCACATCAACCGCAGCTGAATATAAAAGTGTCATTTTACCTCCAATACTGCTGCTTTCTATACAGTAGCTGCTCTCTACTGTATTTGTATGGGGCACATGTGATGGGGTTGGCGTGATGATGTCATCACACCAGGAATTCATAGGTGGACGTATCTGCCTGTGGGCATATCTGCCTGTGGGCGCACCTGCCTGGAGATGGATAGAGGAGCGGTGTCTTGGTTCCTATGTGTTTTCCGTTAGTCTTAGACAACCTCTGTGAAAGGGTAGATTGACCCCCAAAGGGGTCATGACCCACAGGTTGAGAACCACTGCTCTGGAGGATCAAGTCTGCATTCTGGTGTTCAGCAGGGATACATTGCTAAGCAGAATTTATCTACCTAGAAGAGAGAGAGACTCAAAGCTCATCCCTGGTTCTCATGACTTCCCTCTCTCCTTCTCCAAAGGCCTTTTCTTTTTTAAACAAATGATTTATTTTAACTGGAAAAGACCTTGATAAATAATAGGGGCCTGTAGGTTTCTTAAATACTCGGCCTTACAGATCAGAGTTTCCTTTTCATTTGTTAAAGATGTGCTTTTACATCTGTAAGTGCTGTTTCTGAACCAGAGGCAAGCAAAGCTGTTCTCCAGAGGTCCCCGAGGCTTTGTCTGGAGTCAAAGATCTATGTGGAAGTGTGACGCTTTGATCAGAAAGAAAATCATGTAGTGGATTTTACCAAAGCTGCACATGCTGAAGTTGAAAGACTTCGTAAGAGAATGTGTCCTGAAAATATATTTTCCTGGTAAAGCTTAGCAAATGTGGCTGAAAAACTCCAGATGCTCCTTAAAAGGCTGAGAAATGAGTCTCTAAGATAATTAAGAAGAAAAAGAAATTGGTTTTCATACCCTGCTTTTCTCACTCATTTAAGGGGCCTCAAAGCGGCTGACAAACCTTCTGTTCTTCTCCCTACAATAGACACCCTGTAAGGCAGGTGGGGCTGTGATAGCTCAGAAGGTGAGCTGTGACTAGCCCAAGGCCACCCAGCTGGGTTTGTGGAGGAGTGCAGTATCAAACTGGGAGACAATCAGATAAGATTTTGACACTCTGACCACAAGAAGAAGAATTGGCTTTTATACCCCACATTCCACACCCATTTAAGGGGCCTCAAAGTGGCTAACAAACCTTCAGTTCTGCTCCCCACAACAGACACCCTGTGAGGTAGGTGGGGCTGTGGGAGCTCAGAAGGAGAGCTGTGACTAGCCCAAAGTCTACCCTCCTGGCTTCATGGAGGAGTGTGGAATCAAACCCAATGACAACAAGATATGAGTGCAGCACCCTAACCACAAGACCAAAATGACTTTGGTTTGAGAATTTCAGATACAGCGATGACACCAATCTCCTAACAGAAAAGAGAGAAGATTCAGACACCTTACTAGGCAGAGTCATGAGAAGTTGGGTTTAAGCCTAAATCTTAAGAAGACGAAGATCATGATTAATAACAAAGGATCCAGCAGTTCAGAAAGTATGCCAATGGATGAAATGAAAAATTTAGAGAAGATTTTTAACGCTTCACCAAGCAGGAAGATCAGAATTGTTAACATGGTTTTTGGTGCTGTGTTATATCATATGGAAGTTGGATAATGACAAAGCTGCATTGGAAATGTAGGCTCTTCTGAGTTTTGGTGCTGGAGAAGGCTCTTCAGAGCATCATCGGGTGTTTCTGCACAGGCTGTTAAGACCCCATTAAGCACCTGATAAGGACACATATGGAGCACACCTGCAAGGTACCTTCCTCACAGTGGGGCAGATTAGGGCCCCTTCATGGATGCTGCTTCCGCATGGCCTCATGCGGGATCTGTCTGTAATGGGGCCTAGAGACTGCCGAATCCAGTTTTTGGGAAGACCTGAAAAATTAGGTCTTCAAACCGTTCCTGCCTGCAAATTCTGGATCAAAGGATGATTCTTCCACACAGGGACAAGAGAGGGAACACATGTGCGTGGGACTGGAAGTCGCCATGTTGAGTGCAGCCGGGCAGCCACAGGATCTCAGGCATGCTGCTGATTGGTGGGCAGTCTGTCCCTGACATGCCCACACATGGTGGAAATGAGCGGTGACTGACGGCTGAGTGCTCCAGTCATGCAGCACCTTGGGCAGCAGGGCCACAGAGAGACCTGATCCTTCTGGGTATCAGTGCTCCGGCGTCCACACAGCAAACAAATGATGCAGTTCTCACTATCCGTGCTTCCCACGTGAGTGCAAATGCATTAGGCCTCATTTGGACCCATCCCTATTTCAGACAGATCTTCCCAGGGACGGATTCCAGAAATCTGGATTTCCTTAATCTGGATTTCAAGCAGTAACTGCAGAAACACCCATGGACAGCTAAGGAGATGTATCAGTGCATTCTAGACCCAAATATTTAGTGGAAACACAAACAATAAGGCTTAAACTGCATATATTAAGAAGAAATAGTGCATTGTAAAATATGGAGATGCTTGGGAAAATAGAAGGAGGAGGAGGAGGAGGAGACAAAGTAGAATTGGCTACTTCTACCCTGCTTTTCTCACCCATTTAAGGGGACTCCCTGTGAGGTCGGTGGGTCCCCCCCCCCATTTTTATCAACCCTGAGGGGTCTCAAAGTGGTTGACAAACCTGGAGCCTATTCGCACTTGGCTTTATTCTGGAATATATCCTGGAATAGGGACTTGCGGCTTCAGCAGGCCCAAAGTGAGGTTTGCTAGAGTCTGCATTAGCATGTGGACCACCGACCCCTATCCTGAGATATACTCCAGAAAAAGGCCAAGTGCGAATAGGCCCCTGTTCTTCTCCCCACAATAGAAACACTCTGAGGCAGCTGGGGCCATGGGAGCTCAGACAGAGAGCAGCAACTAGCCCAAGGCTATCCAGCTGGCTTTGTAGAGGAGTGCGGAATCAGACTCGCTGAGTATGAGATATGAGCCCAGCACTCCAACCACAAGACCAAACTGGCTCACTGAGATAAGACAAAGAGGATGGACAACCAGTAGGTAGATAAATTCAATTATGAAATGGAGACCTCTCTGGAAGACCTAAGAGAGATGGCAGAAGATGGCTCAGTCGGTCTAAGGAAATCAATCCTTGTGGTCAGCAATGACCCGATGGCATCAAACAAGCAAGCTTTTGTCTTATGCTTCAATTCCTAGAAGTGGACCCATGAGAAGAAATGTTAGGTCCTCGTGTCCTGGGATCTTGAGATGTGGAAACGTGAATATTTGCTGGTAATGGAGATGAAATTCTAGAGTGCGTGAGATATTCCAGAGACATTTGATTTGGAAAGGATGGTAGTGCCTTTAAAAGGTCCATTGGTGGAATATGAGCATCCACTCTTTTGGTTTAGTTCTGTCTATAACTGAGAAGATGGAGGCATTGTAGGACACTGAGAGCCGCCAGATTTTCCACTGTTCTGTGTCGAGCCAAAACGGTCCCGGTGAAATCCACACTATGCTTTGTATCTCTTGATGCTGCTTGTAGTGACAAAGCATCAGAAATCCCTGACATGCAAATGCAGCAAGAAGGTCACTGCGCAGTCACAGCAGCACATTAAACATTAAATGCTCCATTTATGTGCACAAGTGGCGTCATGCCAAGATGAATCCAAAGCGATTAAATCTCCAGCCGTGTCAGTTCCTTTCAGAGCGACATAAAACATTTTGCTCCGCTAGTCAATGCAATAATGTTTTGTCAGAGACGGCAGAGTCAGCCTTGGAGTGGGTTGCATCTGGGCCATTTGTCACAGAAATGCATCCCTCGCTGCCATGCACTACTAGGAGACCCAGAGGTCTGAGCGGCGGCTAGGCCCAAGGCCATCCCCCCTGGATGAATGACTCAGTCTAACCTAGGGGAGACAAAGGGATTGGGATGGGGCAAAGTAGAAAGGCAAGGCATTGTCGAATGCACCAGAAGGCCCACTAAGTAAGCCAGTTTGGTCTGGTGGTTAGGATTTGATTTCGCCCTCCCCCACGAAGCCAGATGGGTGACCTTGGGCTAGTCACAGCTCTCCGCTGAGCTCTCACAGCCCCACCTACCTCACAGGGTGTCTGGTGTGGGGAGAAGAATAGAAAGCTTTGTCAGCCACTTTGAGTCCCCTTAGATGGGTGAGAAAAGCAGGGTAGAAAGGCCAACTCTTCTTCTTTGAAGGCTACAACAACAGGATTTTCTGGAGGCATGTATCTTGTGTCAGAGGGCGGACCAAAGGCAGATGAAACTGAGGCACTTCCACACTGGCCTGTATGCTGGATGTGGGTGTTTACTAGAACCCACCCTTCCATACGTTGGTGTGGTGAAAGGAAGGTCTTAGTCCCACCCTCCCCAGAGAAGGCCTAAGGGGTGGGGCCCAATGGGGGTGAGGCCTACCTTCGGCTACAGCAGCATATGGAAGAGAGATGTCCAGAACTTATAACGCGCAGTGGAATGCACAGTTGCGATCGAGGCGTCACACACAACAATTGATTGATCGTCGTAGCATCCCATTATCTGATCGGGACTGCGCACTTACCTTAATGCTGATTTAATGACACTTGCTGCACAGTATAAAAAAAATCTGAAGATTCCCTCCAGTCCAGGCGGAGCAGTGAGAACAGAACAAGAACAGGAAGGGCAGCTGAAATGTGATTGGCTGCCTCAACCTCTGTGCTGATGTGTACCAACTCAGCTCTCACAGCTTCCGATGGGGAAGCTACAGAGCTGTTGTTCAAGTCAGGACTAGGGATGGGCATGAGTGGATTTTTTGGTATTTGATTTGAAATGAATCAAATGTTCGAAAATCTATATTTGTACAAATAGATTACATTTGAAGGTGGTAAAATTCTATTTGATATGAATCTATTTGTATGTGTTCCTATGAACATTCAATATGTATCAGATATGAACAGATACGTATCTGATATGAACAGATACATCTCTGATAAGAATAGATATGTATCTGATACAAATAGTTATGTATCTGACATGAATAGATACATATCTGGTACAAAAAGGTAAAGTATGTGATAATATACGTATTTGATATGAATAGATATGTATCTGATACAAATAGTTACTTATCTGATACAGAAAGATAATGTGATACGATTTGTATCTGATATGAACAGTTATGTGTCTGATACAAATAGTTACGTATCTGATACACAAAGATAATGTGATACGATACGTATCTGATATGAATAGATACGTATCTGATACAAATAGTTATGTATCTGACATGAATAGGTACGTATCTGCTATGAATAGATACATATCTGATACAAATAGTTATGTATCTGATACAAAAAGATAATGTGATAGATACGTATCTGATATGAATAGATATGTATCTGATACAAATAGTTATGTATCTGATACAAAAAGATAATGTGATACGATACGTATCTGATATGAATAGATACGTATCTGATACAGTTATGTATCTGACATGAATAGGTATGTATCTGCTATGAATAGATACATATCTGATACAAATAGTTACGTATCTGATACAAAAAGGTAATGTGATACGATACGTATCTGCTATGAATAGATACGTATCTGATACAAATACTTATGTATCTGATACAAAAAGATAATGTGATACGATACATATCTGATATGAATAGATATGTATCTGATACGTTTCCCATGCTTAACGAATGTCCAAACTATTGGTATGAATGTCTGGAAACATTCATATTCATTCAAATGTTAACATACAAATATAATAACATTTGATTCAAGTTCAAATGCCCGAATTTGGACAAATTCAGCCGAATTTTTAATATTCTGAATATCTGTGTATGTCTCAAGTCCGGACTCCTGTACAGGAGGTATGCTGTGCTTTTACCTTTAACGGCAGATTTATTCCACTTGTCTGGAGGCAGCCATCATTTCCGCACTCTTCCTCCTTCCCCCACACCATGGATGAGGAAAAGAAATCAAGGCTTACACTCAAACTCCTGTGTCTTTTCTTCCTAATCTTTATTTATTGCACCTCATTAGAGCCACAACTTGTCTCTGGCAGCTTAACAGCTTGGAGAAACATTCAGAATGTCTTTCCTTTAAATATACTTCACAGTTTCAACGGGAGTGATGAGAAACAGACCTTTATCAATTTGCCTTTCTCCTGTAATTAAAGAAATGCTTGGAGAGCAAACATGCCAGTCTGTGTATCTGTCTGGCCGGCCGGCCATCTGCCTGCATGCCTGTGTGTCCCTCCCTCCCTCCCTCCGTCCTTCTCTCTGTCCCTCCTTCCCTCCATGGTGAGCATGACAATTGGGGCCCTAATAGGTCTAATAGTTTATGTCCATGTCTGATGTTTATATAAGCTTGAGTTGCAAGAGGTACTGGTAGGTTTGTTTTGTGGGTGTAAGAGCATTTTGTGTGCATGTCCCTGTGTGCATGTGGGTGTACATCGCCCAAATTGGTCCCCCTGCTACACCAACATATGTTTACTTGTAAATTCAACAGTGGTTCTCCTGGTCTTGGTGGCCATTTTGGGCAGCCTAGAGGCCTTTTCACACATGGGGTTTTGGAAGACAGCCTGGAACATGGCATTCACATTGCCACGGCTGGGTTTCTGTCCCAGCCCGTTCCGGGATGTCTTTCGCGCGTTCCAGATGTAGAGCACTTTACAGTGCTCTACATGCGTCCGCGTGCGTTCCAAGTGTCCCAGGCACACGCTTCCCTCGTGGGTTCCATCTAAGAAGGCTTCCCCCCGACCCTGATCACACCCATCTGCGGGGCGTAGGCGCCTGGATGTAGGCGCCTACGCTGTGCAGATGACACCACCCACCCACCCTCAGGGCCCGGGGATGTGACGCGCACACGCGGAGCACCTACCTCTTCAGTGTCCGAGCTCGTAATGAGCCCAGGATGCTGGGAGTGCGCACCACGTGGCATGCCATGGCCCCCTATTGGACCAGCAGCCAATGGCAGGCAGCCTTGCAGGAGGCATCCCCACCCCTGGCTGGCCTTTCCCGGCTAAGTAACTTCAGGACGCCATAGCCATTCTGCGTCCCTATGTGTGAATGCTGAAAGTGTCCCGAAGTTACTCAGGCCACGTGCACTACATCCGTTCAGGTCTTAGATTGGACTATACTCCATCCAGCACAGATGGAGTCTGGTCTTCTCCAGTTTGGCTTATTGTTTTTAATGAGGCCTTCAAAAAAAAAAATTAATTGTTAAGTCAAATTTAAAATGGGCCAAATTTAAATTCATAGTGGGAAGGGAGGGAGGCTTTCTCAGGGTGTATGAAATGAAGTTAGAAGGTGGCCCATAGGCAAGTTATGGGATCTTTCTTTTCCTTTCGTTTTGGACCTCATAAAATGAATGCAGAAAGCTGTTTTCCAAGCAGTTCCTTTACTGTCCGGTTCTTCTGGATTCCATTTCCTTTTAATATTTCTTCAGCATAATAATGTGAGGACTCAGCCAAAGCCGGAATGGGACTGAATCCAGGCAAAACACAGGAGTTGGCAGGCATAAGGAAAGGCTGTATTAGCTACTGGTGTAGTTGAGGCATTCCTGTCTTGGACACAGAGGCAGCATGGCTGATGGTTTCCCTTGGAGTCCGTCCCAGGTGAAAGACGGTTTCTGTGATGGCTCTGCTCCCAGACAAGAGGTCACAGTTGTTCCTGGAACATGATGCTTTCTTGCTCCACTATGGCAGTCCAGAAGGACTTGAGATGCCCAGAAGCAATTGGTGGGAACACTGTGTGAGAACGGATGCTGGACTAGATGGGCTGTGGCCTGATCCTGCAGGGCTTCTCTTAATTCTTGGAGGATGGGTGTATCGGACGGGTGTACCAGAATGGATGCCTAGGTGCTGCCTCCAGGGATCAGTTTGCACTTTGGCCCGTATGTCATGGTCAGCCAGGAGGAGGATGAGGAGGATGAGGAGGACTCACTTCCTCAGGTACAGGAGGAACCTGAGGTGATGCCAGGACCCAGTTCTGACCCCCCAACCCCATTGTAGCCTGGGGTTCAGCAGCCCAGCCCTACCACAGCAGAAGTGCAGGATGTGGGAGACATGGAACAGCAGAGCCCAGAGATCCCTAGCTTTAAGCAAAAGAGAGCAGAGAAGGAAGGGTTAAGAAGATCAAAAAGACTTGCCCAGAGACATGCAGATCACCTGCAGCTGTGAATTCAACTGTAAAGTTAAAACACCGGGCAGACGCCCAAGCCCTTTGTCAGAAACTATTTGTCTACCTTAAGAGAAAGCTGCTGCATCTGACTCCTGGACTGCTTGGAAACCCTAGACCTTGGAACGTACCTTTTGACCATCCTTCTGGCTGCCCTGACCTCAGACTGGACTGTTTGTATGACTCTCGTTAACCCTGGACTTGGACTGTTTCTGGATTTCTTCTTTTCGGACATCATTTGGGCTGTGCCTTTGCTGAGCAATCTCTAGTCAGCTGTGTGCTTGTGAGTGTGCTGGCAGCTTTCCCGGACACCATAGTCAACAATTAGGCAACCTCTGGGCAGATGCATCTGCACTTGCAGGAGGCGTTTGCATGCTAGAAACGACCCCTGCCTGCCCAGAGGTTGCCTAATTGCTGACTAGGTATGGAGCATGAAATCATGCCCCACAACCTTATCACCCCTTACCCCAACTTACCTGATAGCATCCAGCTAGTGACCATTCGCACCTCTGCTGGACTGGGAGGTTATGGGAGCTGCTGTGTAAGCATGCTGGCAGCTCCGCTGGCCTCCTGATGTGACTGCACAGAGCACCAGCATCGTCATAGCAACAGTGCTGACACATGCACAGTTGTGGAGGGTGTTGCACGCAAGATGGTGGTGCCCAGAAGAGGACCAGCCAGCGACCAAAAACAGGGTAAGCATTTGATTGCTGGGCCGGGGCGGGTGGGTAGGCTAACATTGACTAGCGATTGCACGTGTGAATGCTAGTCAGCCTTAGTTGATGGTACTCCTTTCCCGTTCACGGAACAGGAAGGGAAATGTGAAAATACCCCAGGTCGGAGAGCGTTCCTTCCAGGACCATTTTCAGGAAGTCCCAAATGTCAGTCAAGATTTTGTGTTTGCCTTCTGCTTGAGATGCCCAGAAGCAATTGGCTGGACACTGGGTGAGAGTCACAATGCTGGACCAGATGGTCTGTGGCCTGATCCACCAGGGTTTTCTTATGAGGACAGATCTATCTTCAGAGCATTAAAGCAAACATTCTCCAATTGAAAATCCAATTGAATGTGCCAAATTTCGACATTTGAACTTGAATAGAACATCTCAAAATTCAAATGTAAACATTCAAGTCGAATTTCAAACTTCAGATCTATTTGTTCAAATTCTCTGGATATTCATATGTGTACGGGTTCGTACACGATGCATACTTGAAGATCCACATCTTTCCCACAGCCTTACGCATTTGTACAGATCAGTACGGGATGAAAACGGCCTGCATACGGGATCTATACGGGATGGAAATGGATTGCATATGGGATAACTACAGGACACATATGGATGTGTATGGATATGTACAGGTATCAGGAAGATGCCAATGCTGTCGACATTCGTATTTACAGAATTGAATTAAAATTTGAATGAATAGATTCAAGTTTGGTAAACACAAATCGAATCTTGTTAATTTCAAATTTAAAAGATTCCAATTGAATCAGATTTTCAGGTATTCAATTTGAATAGAATGTAAAAAAAAAATTTGTGTGCCCAACCCTAGAGGCTTGAACCCCAATCCTCAAAAAATGGTGTGTTTGGCCCCACCCCTGAGTCAGAACCTGGCAGGGGGAGAAGCTGGAAATGATTACGGATCTTGAGGATAAGCCTGAAAGCTGGGAACGCTGAAAAACAGAAGCATCCCCTGAGACATTCCAAGAATGTAATTTACAAGGGCTTTATGCCTGAGCCGCTTGCTGTGAACATTGCACCTGAAGGGGGATTTCCCCCTCCTTCCTCCTTCCTGGAAATAAAGAGGATACATAAATCTCTCCAGATGAGATGGTTTATGTTCCTAGCAGTGCATACTTTTTTGGGGAGGTGCATGATTTACTTACTTATGCCTAATGGCCACAAAGGGGAAGGAGAACCGAGCAGCCCCACACATCTGGGGCTTTAAGCTCAGCGCTAACCAAATCTAACCTTGGAGTGGGATAGTCATGGCACGCAAGGAAACTGGCTAAATTGGACTTTTCCAGGCAGAAGGATCAAGGTATTTAGGAATGGAAATGTCTCCTCTGGGAAGCTTAGAACGTAAGAACTTGAGAGGAGCTTTGCTGGATTAGCTCACAGGCCCCAGTGACCCACCAATTGCTTCTGGGCATCTGAAGCAGAAGATGACGTCAAAACCTTCACCTCCCTCCCTGGATCCAGCCCATCTCTCCAACCTAGAGCTAGTGCCTGGAGCACATCCATTCTAGTAGCTCTTGATACCCCTGTTCTATGTGAATAAAGAGGATCTTTGCTGGATCAGGCCACAGGTCATCTAGTCCAGCATCCAAGGACTCACCAATTGCTTCTGGGCATCTGAACTTTCAGCTTTAGAAGAGATGGTGCTCAGCTGACCTCACCTCTGAGGTCACAACTTCTAAAGGGCATATAGAAATTCCTGTGAAATTGCTTGCCTGTCCACACAAGCATCAGATTTCTATTTTTATCTTTGGGGCTCACAACAGAAGTGACTTCACTGATTGCTTTATGATTGCCATCTTCTACCCTGCTATTCTCGCCCATTTAAGGGGACTCAAACTGGCTGTCAAAGCTTTTCTATTCTTGTCCCCACAACAGAACACCCTGTGAGGTAGGTGGGGCTGTAAGAGCTCAGCAGAGAGTTGTGACTAGCCCAAGCTCACCCAGCTGGCTTCGTGGGGGAGGGCAGAATCAAACCCGATATTCCCAGATAAGAGTCTGGCTCCTTAACCACTAGATCAAACTGGCTCACTTAGGGCATTGAGCAACAACTGCCTATTTGAGAATCACCTAATAATGTCTAGGTAGCTTTGAGGGTCATTGTGAGAACCTGAGATCAGTCACATTCATAGCATTTAGTTCATTTCCCACCCTCTCAAGGAATAGGTGGGTACAATGTTTAGTTCGATCAGGCTTAATTCTGTCTGGGCTTTCCCAGATTTGGGGACCCTGCATAAAACCATGCTTTCACATGCCATCATCTACTGGGCCAAATTGGTTAGTATAATCATCTAAGAGGAGAATCAGCAGGAGCTCAACCAGCAATCCAAATATGCATGCCTTTAGCCAAGATTTAAAAGGTTTTTGGTCTGATTCTGGTGCCATGTGGGCTTAAGAGGAATTAGAGAGACGGTTTGGCATCCATAGCAAGACACCAAGGAAGTTGGCTTGGATATTGCTGAGACCCATGCCAGTAGGAACAGCTTTCCATCTTCATCATATAATGCCTGCTGTTAAGTAGCTCTCAGAACTCTTTCATTTCTCACTCTTTCATTTCTTGTTTCCTCTTTATTCCTTGCAACATCTGGTCACTGGTCACACCTTCACTTTCAACCATCTTAGTCCATCTTCAGGTCTGACTGTTCACACCTTCTCATTTCTATTCATTTTATTTGCGGATTTACCACCCTTCATTTGGACTTTCCTGAATGGAAAGTCCACAAATAAAATGGATGGAAGTGAAAAAGTGTGAGCAGTCAGACCTGAGGATGGACTGAAGAAGGTTTCAAGTCAAGGTGTGACCACAGCCTTAGCCAGAAGTCTCAGGATATAGGCTTTCCTATCCAAGTACAATTGGAGCCTCATATCCACTGATTCGGTAACCACGGTTTCAGTTAACCACGGTTACCAGATTAGCCCATCCCCCGCGGGCACCTTGAGGGAAAAGCATCCAGTACAGAAGGTCTATTTCGTCCTCTATAGGTCATTGGAATAGGTGTGGGCCACCATTGGAGCCCATCCCAAAATCTAAGGGGGCACGAGGGAGGCAGGGGGAGGCATCTGGTGGCATTGCACACCTATTCCAACACTCTCTGAGCCAGTTTGGTCTAGTGGTTAGGGAGCCAGACTCTTATCTGGGGATAACGGGTTTGATTCTGCCCTCCCCCATGAAGCCAGCTGGGTGACCTTGGGCTAGTCACAGCTCTCTTCTGAGATCTCACAGCCCCACCCATCTCACAAGGCATTCTGTTGTGGGGAGAAGAATAGAAAAGCTTTGTTAGCCATTTTGAGTCTCCTGAAATGGGTGAGAAAAGGAGAGTAGAGAAGCCAATTCTTCTTCTCTGGTGGCCAAAATAGGCCTTCCGGAGGCCAGAAAAGCACTTCCACTTCTGGGGTTGTATGACGCCAGAACCGGAAGACCTGTTTGCAATTATCCATGGTTTCAGGAGTCAGAACATATCACCAGTGGACACAGGGGTCCAACTGTATATATATATATTTAACGCTTTCCCTGTCTTGAAATGTAATCACCTAAACCCATGCAGTCTTTACATAAGAGGAGCCCTGCTGGATCAGGCCACAGCCCATCTAGTCCAGCACTCTGTCACACACAGTGGCCCACCAATTGCCCATGGGCATCTCAAGCAGAGACAAGGGCAAACATTCAAAATTTGTACGAACTTGGCTGAATTTGGACATTCCAATTGGAATCAAATGTTGGCTTTCAAATTTGAATAGAATGTTTTGTTACATTCCTATGAAGCCTCATATGGGATTCGTATGCTATTCGTATGCATTCATATGGGATTTGTATGGAACTGAACATTCATATCAAATTTGAATCCTACCGCATTCAGGGGGACCTATTTGAATGAATACAAATTTTCTTGCATTTGAGTCAATACGCATCAAATCCAAAAAACTCCCCATTTGTGCACATACCTAGTTGGAGTATATTTTAGGACAGAGGTCTGTAGTCCACATGCTAATGCAGACTCTGGTAGGGCCTCACAGGGGTCCTGCTGTAACCCGCGTGAGCATGTAGGGATATGCATGTTGTTGTTTTTTTTGGCATTCGAGCCTGCATTTGCATATGGAAATCTGTATTCAGATGATGGAAAATCTATATTTGTAAGAATAGATCACATTCAAGTGTGGTTAAATTCTATTCGATATGCATCTATTTGTATGTATCCGTACGGATATTTGATATATATCTGATACAAACAGATACAAATGTGTATTGATATGAACAGATACAAATATGTATTGATATGAACAGATACGTATCTGATACATTTCCCCAGCTTAACAAATGTCCAAACTATTCGTATGAATGTCTGGAAACATCCGTATTCATTTGAATGTTAGCATACGGATATCGTAACATTTGATTCAAGTTTGAATGGCCAAATTCAGCTGAATTCAGCCAAATTTTGAATGTTACGAATATTCATGCACAAACCTACCAGCATGTGGAGAGCAGGACCCTATTCTGGGATATATTGTAGAATGAAGTCAAGTAGAAACAGGGCCCTAGTTTAAAGTAAAGGTGCAGGCATGGCCCGAGTTAGGTATAAACACTCAAACAGTTATGCTAGACCTGTTCGGCAGGACGGCTAAAAATCCTTCCAGCTAAGGCAAGTTGCCAACTGAGGAGATCTTGTGCAGTCCAAGAAATGCAGTGTCTGGTTTCAGCCTTTTGCAAAAGAAGAGGTTGGGGACGGCCCTCTTGAGTGCATTGATTTCCTTATTTCGTAAAAAGTAACATTTGCTTGACTAAAAAAAAGAAAGAAATCCTTCTCCCAGATGCTGCATTTGGGAGCAATACAATGCTTCTTGCAGATATAGCAAATTCAGAATGTTTGTGGATTTTGTCAGGTACATAAGCACACGAATTGTCAGTCTCCTTACTTTCTCTCTCTGTATTCTTGCCTCTGCATTCCCAGCCAATTAACTATTCATTCATTCATTCATTCATTCATTCATTCATTCATTCATTCATTCGTATTTTTCTCTTGCCCTATACCTAAAGGTCTCAGGATGATCTACAGCAGTAAAAAAAAAACCACTTTAAATGATCCCGGTAAAAATGATAACACAAAGAAAAAAGAAATCAGCCCTCATTTTAGATCAAACTAAGAAAGAAAGGTAAGGGTGGGATGGAAGGAATGGTTAACTGGCATTAAAGGCCATATCACAAAGTAAGAGTGGAGAGATACTTTCAGCCTTAGAGCCATACTCCCACCATACTCCAGGTTCCATCTGAGGAAACAAGAAGCACTATTGCACATCTGGTACATTTTCCAGACCAGTGATAGTGAAACCACTTTGATAGATACATGAGATGGTAACGGCTTCCGCTGAAAACATGAGTTTGTGACACACACATCAAGAATGGGGATGTACACAAATGTGTGTTGTTGTTGTTTTCGCATTCGATTTGTAACAAATTGAATATTAGAAAATCCATATTTGTTTGAATAGATCCCCTTCGAATGTGGTAGGATTCTATTCAATAAGAATGTATTCATATGAATTCATATACATGCCTTAAGATCTAGCAGTGAGGCCCTCCTGGTTGTCCCACCACCTTCAGTAGTGAAGCTGGTGGGCACCCGGGAGAGGGCCTTTTCAGTGATGGCACCCATACTATGGAATATTCTCCCCCTCGAGGTGTGCCATGCCCCTTTCTTATGTATATTTAGGAAGGCAGTAAAGACACACCTTTTTGCCCTGGCCTGTGGCTGAGGTGATTCTATTCTCCTCCTCCCCCAAGTTAGTCACTATCAATGCAATATGGAGTGTACTGTTTTAAATTTATTGAATTTTTAAGTGTTTTTAATGTGTATCTTGTTGGTTAATCTGTTGTTACCCACCCAGAGACTTTCGGGTATGGGGCAGGATATAAATGTAAACAAACAAACAAACAAATATGAATATCTGCTACGAACGCATAAATATTCCCTACATATTGGATACTTATCTAACACAAATGCATATGTATCCTATATGTATCCTATATGAATGCATACATATCTGATACATTCGATACGTATGCCCCGTGTAACGAATGTCCAAACTATTTGCACAAATGTTCCAAAACCTTCATATTTGTGTATGTATGAACGGACGTATCTGATACATATCCAATGTGAATGCATACATTGGATACATATTGGATATGTCTTCTATACGAATGCATACGTATCGGATAAGTATCCTATATGAATGCATATGGATGAGATCCGAATCCTATCAGAACGCATACATGTCCAATACAAATCAAATGCAAATACAAAAAAAAGTGCACATCCGTTGGAGGAATTACAATAGGCTGAGCTAATAAAAGATGGGGCAGTGTAATGGTGCAGTTTTCTGAAAACCCACCTGAAAAGCCACCTTTTCCATGGAGCATTGATCAATACCTTGGAATGGAGGAGTTATTTTTGGTTTAGTATCAGGAAGCCTCTATAGTGAAAACCCGCTATAGATTATTTAAGGAAACTCCGACTGTGATGGTTTTCCCGAAATAGTGCTGCAACTTACCATCTGGATGGAACCACAATCCTCACCATGGCCCTTGAGCATGTGCAGGATCCAGAAAAGATAGCTGTGCGTTCTGGGTTTTCACAGCATCAAAATACCTGCATGTGCACATCACTATATCACACACAGACATTGCCAGCCCTGAGCTATCTAGACAACCAGCAGTTATTCTGGAATGGTTTCCCCCTGGAATATTGCTTCTGAGTAGAGACGTGCACAAATATTCTTAGGGATTCGAAATCCAATTCAATGTGCTGAACTTTGACATTTGAACTCAAATAGAAGGTCCCAAAATTCGAACGTAAACATTTGAATTGAATTTCGAATTTTGGACCTATTCATTCGAAGTATCCAGACATTCATATGTGTACGGGTTCGTACATGGTGCGTACTTGAAGATCCGCATCTGACCACAAGCAGCAGGGAAAACAACTGTATCTAAGCAGCATACCACAGAAGTCTTTGAGGAACGTGGGGCACAAACCCTTTGAAAAGCCCTTTTGTGTGAGGCGATTATGATTTCCCAGAATCCTCTATGTTGGGCTTCCCTGCCTTTCTGATCTAAGAATTGACGCCCCTCTTTCTTGGAGCTTTCTGCATTTCCACAACAGTCAGCCATAAATAGGAAAACTCCCCTAGACTCTGCAGCTGTTCTTTCAGACTCAGCTGGGAAACGAATACCCTACGAGACGCCGTGTCAATAATATGAAAATAGACCAGCGGAAGGAGGAGAGAAATTACTTCTCTTGCCTCCAGTCTGCTGGGCCGTGCGGTAAATTATGCTATAGAAACCTCACTGACCTGGCTGCACATTAAGTACATTTCAAACGGAGAGAGGCTGACCCAGATTTGCACTTTTGCATGCAATTGTAAAATATTTAAGCTCTTGGAAATGGCCTCTGTGGGAAGAACTACTTAGATTATTACATAAAAGGTGTAGAGTCAAGTTGAATTGGAGGGCTAAGTGGCTGTGATTAAACAGGTTTTCTCCCCCCTCTCCCTTTCTTTTTCTTTTTTCCCCTCCACTTCTGTAAAGCAATGACTCAGTCTGATGATGGCTGATACAAGTGGCTGGTTCCAACTGGGGAAATTCAAGGCCTCCAAGCTAAAAGAGAGACAAAAGAACTGCCTGGTTAGGGTGTGATTTTTGTGGGTCTAATAAGGCTGGGAAAAAAAATCCTGTTGCAGATGCCTATAGACTAGGGATGTGCACAAATATTCAAAACATTCAAAATTCGATTGAATTCAAATTTAACATTCGGATGACTTTTTGAATCTTTTGAGTCATTCCTACAAATTATTCGGACATTCGTATGTGTATGGATACGTATGCATTACTTATGTATCTGCACAAGTCTTATTCACATCCGTACATATTTGTACGGGTAAGTACAGGATGAAAACGGGATGCGTACGGGATAAAAACTGGATGCATACGGATGTATATGTGCGCATTCAGTGCTTTCAATGTTTGTAACTACAAATACGAATTGAATATTGGTGTGAATAGATTTGAATATGTTCGATTTGAATCAAATGTGAATACACTAGAATTTTAAACACTTGAATTGATTTAAATCTTTGGATATTCAATTTGAATCGAATCCCAAAAATTGCATTCGTGTGCACCTGGACAGAACCTGGACAGAACAGGGAACTGTGCCATCTAGTCCCTGAGCAATATTCAGATGGTTTAACCTTATGGCTTTTAACCTGACCAGCTTTTCTCTGCATAAAGCAGAAGGCTGGCTTCCTTTGGGGCACCACAGGAAAGGATGAATCTGTCAGGTTTTGTTCTTCTAGGGGCCTCCTATTTCTGATTTATTTCTTCATTTAAAATATTGAATTTAAGGGCCTAAATGCAATATTTTAAAAAGGAGGAGGGTCTAGAGGAAAATACAGGAAAATCTAGGAAAACCTATTCTATAATGTCTATGTATGTACCTCTATATCTCTCTTGCAGCATGCATTATACAACAGGATAAGGACACATGTGCATTGACTTAAATAGACCGTTTGGTTTGAATTCATACACAGGCCGGGTGTTTGGTTTGAACGTGAACCTTTTGATGTTTGGTGAGTGTGTCTGGCAACACAAAAGATTTATTGAGGAAAAAGAGGTCCTTTCTATATGAAACAAAAATGAAAACAGCCTAAACACCAGAAGGTTAAAATATAACACACCAAATTGCATATATAATGTCAAATTTTTACTAATATAAAATAATATCCTATATAATAAATCATATATGTACTTGTTATTTCCCCATAACAATACTGTACACCATTTTCTTTTATTGTCAAGATTTATTATTATTTAAAATTTGAAATGAGTAAATTTGAAAGGACTAGGGATGTGCATGAATATTCAAAAATCCAAAAATCTGATTCGAATCCAACGAATGTTGACATTCAAATTCGAATTGGGTTTAATAACATTCAAATTTAGACATTCGAATGGATTTCGGATGTACCAAAACATTTGTTCGGATGATTTGATGATTATTATACGTACTTGTGCTTGTAAAACAGGATGAAAATGGGATGCATACAAAATGTGCACAGATACGTATAACAGATATGAATGTTGTAAACATTTGTACCTTTAAATATGAACTTAACATTCATATGAATAGATCTGAATGTTACAGATTGGAATTGGATTTTTTGACATATGGATTTGAAACATTCAAATTGAACTGAATGTTTTGACAGTCGATTCGACTCTAATTTGAATGCAAATAAAATAAAATAAAATTGTGCACACCCCTAGAAAGGACCTCTCATAGAATCATAGAATGGTAGAGTTGGAGGGGACCTCCTGGGTCATCGAGTCCAACCCCCTGCTCAAGGCAGGATCTCCTAAACCATCTCAGACAGATGGCCGTCCAGTCTCTGCTTGAAGACCTCCATCGAAGGGGAACCAACCACCTCCCGTGGCAGCCTGTTCCACTGGTTGATCACTCTTACTGTTAGAAATTTTTTCCTAACATCTAAACTAAATCTTTTCCCCTGCAGTTTCACCCCATTGTTTCTAGTCCTTCCTTGAGAGAGTGAGAACAGGGCTGATCCCTCTGCCTTGTGACAACCCTTTTTGTTTAGTAAATATTTTGTGTTGCCTGTTTCCTACAGCTGATTTATCTCGTTTTGATTTTTGATGTACTGATGGGTTTGTCTGAACATGTTTCTTTGTTCCATTGAAATTTTGAACAGGCGTGGTGTTTGGTTTGAACTCGAACCGCTGCTCTACCCATGGTTGCAGCCATGACTGCTAAAGGGAGGGGTCCTGTGTATCAAGGTTTTAGAGTCGCATGATTGCTGAAGGACAATGGATTAGTGATGTACACAAATATTCATAACATTTGAAATTCGTGTGAATTCTTACATTCAAATTCGAATAGAATATTTTGATACATTCATACAAAGCTTCATTATGGATTTGTGTGGGATTTGCAGTGATTCATCTGCAATCTATATGAAACATTCATATCAAATTGAAATCCTACCGCATTCAAAAGGATTTATTTCAGCAAATACAAATTTTCCTGCATTTGAGTCGAAACCCTCTGAAAATTCATCCACATTCCTACAGTGGATGAATTCGGTTTAAACCCAGGCCTTAATGCACTGGGGATGGTTCGGGGGTTAAAAGGAATATAAAATTGCCTGCTGGATCAAAAAATATATATGGAATTACCACATTTATCCATCCAGCTAGACTGGTTCACCCCCAGTAATCTGCAGAGTAAACAACTATTGATTTTTTAAAAAAATGAAAAATAAATAATGAAATAAAACACAGCATGCCTACAAGAAACGCTGGTAAACAAAGAACACTTTCCAGATTATTTCTGGAAAGAAGAAGTCTTGAGAGGGTAGAAAATGATGATCGTTCTTTTGTATTATAGCTGGCAAGTACGTGAGCGCCTGGGAAGGAATTGATACCAATTCCTGAGGAAAGATATTAATGCGGTGATCATTGTTTTGCACACAAAAGCCTGTCCCCACTCCAGTTCTCCAATTCTTTCCCTAACCTACATCACACGTTGTTCCACCCATGGGGATAGAGTAATTTCAGAGCAAAATCACTTTGAAAACAGACAAGATGAACAGTACAAAAGGCATCGGGCTTGGCAAACCTGGTCCCATCTATTCAGCCATTCCATTGATTATAATAGATCTGAATTCACAGCAAGCGCACAGAAGGTAACAACAGTGGCAACTAGTGGTGTGTGGCAGGACTGCACTTCAGAGCATTGTGGGAAATTTAAAATGGTGGTTTACCAGCTCAGGGTGAACCTGGATAGAAGAAGAGTTGGCTCTTCTACCCCGCTTCTCTCACTCATTTAAGGGGACTCAAAGCAGCTGACAAACCTTTTGTTCTTCTCCCCACAACAGACACCCTGTGAGGTGGGTGGGGCTGTGAAAGCTCAGAAAAGAGCTATGACTAGCCCAAGGTCACCCAGCTGGGTTTGTGGAGGAGGGCAGAACCGAACCATATATTCCCAGATAGGAGTCTGGCTCCCTATTTATTTATTTATTTATTTATTTATTTATTTATTTATTTATTTATTTATTTATTTATTTATTTATTTATTTATTTATTTATTTATTTATATTTCTATCCCGCCCATACCCGAAGGTCTCTGGGCGGGTTACAACAAGTAAAAATAAATTAAAACAAGATACAAATTGAAAGCAATACAGATTAAAATGAAATACAAATAAAACAAGATGCACACTTAAAAACATCTTAAGATTCAACAAATTGAAAACCATGCACTCCGTAGTGCATTAAAATGATGTCATTATAGCTGGGGAGGGAAAACAAATCCTTAACCAAAGGCCAAGGTAAACAGGTGTGTCTTTAAGGCCCTCCTAAATAAATATAAGGAGGGGGCATGGCGCACCTCAAGGGGGAGGCCATTCCACAATCTTGGGGCCACTGCAGAAAAAGCTCGCTCCCGGGTGCCCACCAACCTCACTACTAAAGGTGGTGGGACAACCAGGAGGGCCTGATTATTGGATCTTAAGGCACGGGCAAGTCAGTATGGGAGAAGGCGTTCCTTTAGATATTTGGGGCCCAAGTCATTTAGGGCCTTATAAGTTAAAGTTAACACCTTGAATTGGGCCTGGTAGTAAATTGGCAGCCAGTGCAATTCTTTTAATACTGGCGTAATGTGTGTCCAGTTAGCTGTACCAGTCAGCACTCTAGCTGCTGCACTAGACCAAACTGGGTACTGTTGCTGAGGCTTGCCCAAGAGAATTTGCAGTGGGCAAAGAAGGGCATAACGAAGACAATTTTGCTCTTCCATGTGCAGAAGGTGATTGAATTGTCAAAGTTGACCCAGGCAACGTGTCAGAAGTTGGTAGCCCGCCATTCTCACAATTACTTTCCAAACTGGCACCTCTGCCTGGGAATGATATGAGTTATAGCAAAGGTTTTGATAGTTAAAAAATGAACATATAGACATTCAATTCAAATTCGAATGTGCAAATTCAAGCAAATTTTTCGACTATTCTTGCCATCCCTAAAACAGACATCCCTGGTCATAGAATTCTTTAAAACCTACCCCTAATACACTCCGAATAAAACATGAGCTTGAGGGCCTTTAAGCCCAGGCCCACACTGGAGTGCCGAATCAACTTCTGTCACGATTAACCATGTCAGAAACCACCGTGGTCTCTCAGGCGTGTGTCTCCACTTTGACAGTAAGAAACCATTAGCTGATTGCAATGTCTTGAGGCTGTTTTCCTTTCCTATTTACATAAACAGATCCCAGTCCAGGCTTTGACCATCTAATGCATGATTACGTTCACATTTTCGGCTGACAATCACATCTGCCATTTGATTGATGCCGTTTCCACAACTTCCCGGGGAATTAGAGAATGATTGGACGACTTGCTGTAAAGAGCTGCTCAAATATATCATTTTATTCTCCCGCCTCTTTTTACAGCAAAAATAAATGCTACCGCTTCCCTCTCTCTGCGTGTGTGTGGGGAAAGTGATATAAGGAGCAATTGGGACATATGGGGAATAATTTTTTCAGTGACCCAAACCGGCCTTGCATTGTGCCTATATTTCAGGGTAACAGGATCTGAGACTAGAAAACTCTGCTTCCATGACTGTAATGGAGTCCCATGTGCCAGCCAATGGCAGGAACTCTGAAAAACATCTTCTACGAGGCTGTTGGTAAAGTCAATGGTAAAGTTAAGCCTTCTGACATGCTCTCACTCTGTGACTTTTCAGAAACTGTGGTCCTTGTTACTGTTAGCTTTCAATTCTCAATCAACCCATCTTCAGAGCGAATGGATTCTTTCATCAGAGCAGCAAGCCATTTGCTTCTATATTATCTAATGCAGAAGATCCACCTTTGAGATCAAACATAGGAACCTAAGAGGAGCCCTGCTGGATCAGGTCACAGCCCATCTAGTGCAGCATCCTGTCCCACACAGTGGCCCACCAATTGCTCATGCGGAAGACTAAGGCAAAACCTTCACCTTCTGTGGTCTTCCTTCAAATGGTCTTTAGAGGCATCTTGCCTGTCACCCCAGGCTGGAGGAAATACCTAGGCATCCATTCTAGTAGCCATTGATACAACTGTCACCCATGAATTTCTCTAACTTTTTTCTTAAACCCATCTAGGCTGGTTGCTGTTATTACCTCTTCTGGCATCCAGTTCCATAGACGGATGACCCTCTGGGTGTAAAAATACTTTCCCTTGTCTGATCTGACTCTCCTACCCATCAGCTTCACAGAGTGTGCCCTAGGGGTATGCACGAAGCCCATTTCCCACATTCAATTTGGTATGAAAGAATGTGGAGGGGCTTTGTATTTGTGCACAAATATTCATGCACAAAACAAATGCAACCCACCCACCCACACACCGCTTACCTGTCCTACTTGCTGCCACCGCCTCTTCTTCTAAGGCACTTCTAGGTCTGTGCGCACAGACTGGAAGTTCTTTTCCGGGCTCTGGAAGGCCTATTTTGGCCTCCAGAGAATGCAGAAAGAGGCCCAGCAGGCCAGTGAAGTGGGCTCCAAACAGTAAGGGGATACGTGGGAAGCAGGCGGGGCTGCTCCAGTGGCGTCCCAGGCCTCTTTCTGAACTTTCTGGAGGCTGAAATAGCCTTTCTGGTCCCTGGAGTGCCTATTTCGCCCCCTGGAGAGCATGGAAAGAAGCCTGGGATGCCAGTGGAACGTGTCCCAAATGGTAAGGGGTGTGTGGGAGGCGGATGGAACCACACTGGTGGCATCCTGGGCCTCTTTCTATGCTCTCCGGAGGCTGGAATATGCCTTACAGGGGCTGAAATAGGCCTTCCGGTTCCGGGGTCACCCCAGGGCATCCGGTATCTGCTGAAGCTTCAACTGAAGCTTCTATAAATATTGGATAATCTGAATCGTGGATGAATATTCAGTTTTGTACATATTCGTATGAATTCTGGATGTCCGGAGTATTCATGCACCTCCCTAGTATCCCCTGGTTCTAGTCTTGTGTGGTATAGGGAAGGATTTTTGTTTATCCACCTTTTCCCCACCATACATGATTTTATACACTCCAATCAAGTCCCCTCTTAAACACTGTCTTTCAAGGCTGAAGAGGCTTAAATGTTGCATTCTGATTTTGCAAGGGAGGTGTTCCAGCTTGCCATTTTGCTGTGCGCTCTTAGAGGATACCTCTAAGGCCATTTGCTGGGATTCAAGAGTAGGAGGTTTGCCCTTGTCTCTGCTTGAGATGCCATTGGGCAATTGGTGGCCCACCATGTGAGACAGGATGATGGACTAGATGGGCTGTGGCCTGATCCAGCAGGGCTCCTCTTATGTTCTTACATTCTTATTCTGAAGTTGGATTAAATATAGCTAGGCCCTGACACTCGTACCAGTTGACTGGCTAGTACCACCAATGGTTACAGATGATGAGCAGTGCCATTCAGCCCCATTTTGAGAAGCATCTATTTTCCCATGCATTCGCTGGTTTGCTTGTCTGCTTATAATTTTTATATCCTGCCATGTTTCCTTGAGGGTGGCGAGCAATCAAATCATGTGTGGCACAGGGCTGTACTGATAAGGTGTGACCTTCCATTTTTTGTCTTGGGTATCGAACGGAAAAGCTAAATGGGCTGCCCAGTTGGTAAAAGCAAAGAATAGGTTAATTGTTCACAGTTTCCCTAATTTAAAGGAGATAATTGAAGCCAACAAAAGCTCTTTGACTCCCCTTATTATGTGTGATTAACTTTCCTTCTGTAGCTTGACTCCAGTATTCATGACACATTTCATGCTGGGAAACTTGGCAGGCCCTTCTGGCCAAAGGTTAATTCAGATAAGAGGCAGTTCTGAGCTGGTCTTGAGTTTTCCACAGATGTCTAATTCTCCTTTCCTATTATGCTAAGAAGGTTAATTGAATAAAAGCACCCATACACTGGGCCCAAAACCTTCCTATGGAGAGCCTTGGCTCACGTAAATCAGCCTTTAAAAAAAGAAAGAGAGAGAGAAATCTAGTGAATGACTTGTTCTTAAGCCTGGCACAAAATGGTGGTGCAAAGTTCACAGTAGACCATAAGGACTGCATCGTCTGTTTGGCTCACTGTCCATTAGGAGCATCACTTTGTTCATTAGGAGCAATCACTGGACTTTTGTCTTGTCCAGACAGGAAGAACTGGTCTGCCACACCCTCCCAAAAGATTGGCAGAAGACACAAGCTGGAAGTTAACTGCTTCACTTAAACAGTTCTGCCCTCATTAATTCCCTGAAGACATCTGCCCACGTTCATCTTTAGGCTTCTGGCACAGTCCCTAAACTTGCAATGTGTTTAGCGTCTCATTGCAATTAATACGGGCACTGCAATGCCTTCAGATGGTCGATAAAATGTAGCTACCCTTATACCAGCAGTTCTCAACCTTCCTAATGCCGCGACCCCTTAATGGAGTTCCTCATGTTGTGGGGACCCCCAACCATGAGGGCGGAGCAGCTGGGAGGTGGGAGGGAAGGGCGGCAGGAGGCTCGTCGCGACCCCTCTGAAAGGGTAATTCGACCCCCAAAGGGGTCCCGACCCCCAGGTTGAGAACCACTGCCTTATACAGTAGAAATGTGAGGCATCTACTGTACCGCTTTCCCTTTAACAAGCTGGTCAAATGGGACTTGGGCAACGTAGGCCCAGGAACTTGTAATAATGTTATAAGACCTGTGGGGCACCACAACTTGGGATGTGCATGAATATTCAAAGGTATTTGAAATTCGATCGGATTTCTCTGAATTTTGACGTTCAAATTTGAATCAAATGTCTGAGGCAGTGTCCCCATGCAAGCTGTTTGGTGTCTATTAGGCACGGGTTGGGCTTGCGTAGGACCAGGTGCAGGACTGAGATCAAATCTTGGGTGTCCCCATGCCATTCCCCCTAATGCAGGCTGGGGGTGGGCTGGGGGCTCCTGAAGTAAACTGAAGTGTCTTTCCTGGCAGCTGAGATGGAAAAAGGGGTTGCAGAGGCTGTAGCGTTCTCCTTTTTCCAGGGGGGCAGCCTTATTGCCATCCTGGAAAAGGGGGAACACTCAAGCCTCTGACCCCCCCCCCCCAATTCAAGATCTCAGCAGGACAGAGGCTTCAATTCACTTTGGGAGCAAAGTTTTACTCCCAAAGTGAACTGAAGCATCTTTTCTGTCAGTCGAGATGGGAAAAGGGGGTGCAGAGGGTGCAGTGTTCTCCCTCAACCTTCAAGGGGGAACACTCAAGCCTCTGCACCCCCTGTTCACAGTCTCGGCTGACAGAAAAGAGGCTTGGCTTTAAAACTCAAGCCTCTTTCCGGTCAGCCAAAGTCTGGGACTGTCCTCATGCACAGGCTCGGCTCGGACCAAATCGCCCAAACCGTGCCCAGACTTGTTTTTCCAGGGGCCAAATTTGGTCTGAGTTTGGCACGGGTTTGGACAGTCTGGTCCAAGCTGAGCAGAATATTCTAAACATTCAAAATCTGATTGGATTCATTCGAATGTGGACATTCGAATCAAATGTCTTCACATTCAAATTTAGACATTCGAACAAATCATTCAAATGTAAAGGTATGTATGTATTACATACATATCTGTACGAATATCATATGTATCTGTATGCATTTGTGAGTATAATATGGAATGAAAATGGGATGCATGTGAAATGCGTACAGATGCGTATAACACATATGAATGTTGTTGACATTCGAATCTTTAAATACAAATGTTGTTGCCTTTGTGTCTTCAGATTTGTATCCAACATTTGAACAGATAGATTTGAATGTAACATTTGAATCAAATTGAATGTTTTGACGTTCAATTTGACTTGAATTTGAATGCAAAAAAACAAACAAACAAAAACCACATTGGTCCACACCTTTAGATTGCACTGATGTCCCTGGTGCATCCATTGAATTCAGGAAAAAGAAGGAGAAAAAGAGTTGACTTTTTTACCCTGCTTTTCTCACTCTTAAGGGGATTCAAAATAGCTGACAAACCTTCTGTTCTTCCCTTCATGACAAACACCTAGTGAGATTAGTGGGGCTGTGAGAGCTGGCTTCATGGAGGATTGTGGAATCAAACTTGCTGAATATGAGATATGAGCCCGGCACTCTAACCAGGAGACCAAAGTGACAGAATGCAAGCCATGGAATGAAAGGGGTTCCTTATATTTCAGTAAGTAAAAGGAGTACAGATTTCCTTCTTTAAAAGCTGAGTATCCTTGGAATTTCCAGACCTGGAAAATATTTCACTCCTTTGCACACAGCAACTCCACTGCATTACATGTTTCACAAAGAGTACGATTAAGGCTGCACACAAATGAGTTGTTGGCCTTCGATCCGTAAGGAATCGAATGTTAGAAAATTTTTATTCATTCGAATAGAACCCTTTCGAATCTGGTAGGATTCTATTCGATATGAATAAATTCATACAAATATCCGAGTGGATATCCTAGATATGTATCCTGGATATGTATCCTGTACAAATGTACTGTATTTTCTGGCGTATAAGACTACTTTTAAACCCAGGAAAACCTTCTCAAAAGTCAGGGGTCGTCTTATATGCCAGGTGTTGTCTTCTTATACAGCAAGTATATCCCAAACTCTATATTTTAACTGGAAAGATGGGGGTCGTCTTATACGCCCAGTCGTCTTATACGCCTGAAAATACGGGTATACATAACAGAGAACGGATATGGGTCCCCTTCCTGTCCTAAAAGCAAAGTCTGCATGTCTCTCTGTCTCTGGGTCTCTGAGTCTCCTCTTTCTTCTGTCTTATGCAGCCACACATCTCCTTCCAGTTTGGTCTAGTGACTAGGGAGCCGGACTCTTATCTGGGAATACTGGGTTCGATTCAGCCCTCCCCCATGAAGCCAGCTGGGTGACCTTGGGCCAGTCACAGCTCTCTTTATGAGCTCTTACAACCAATCCTACCTTACAGGGTGTCTGTTGTGGGGAGAAGAACAGAAGATTTGTCAGTAGCTCTGAGTCCCCTTAAATGGGTGAGAAAAGTGGGTCTACAACCCAACTCTTCTTCTTCTACTACTCCCTCCTCCTTGAATGGACTGAAGCCTCCTTGAGGTCTCAGAAAAAGACAGAGAACTGGAGTCTGGACAGGGCTTGTAATCTGAACATTGGTAGGCGTGCTGCTCCTATATCGGCCACTGTTCTGGTCAACTAGGCATCTAAAATGTCCCCAAACAGTTTTCTGGCTGAGCATGCCATCAGTTGGCCAATAGCCCCCAAAGCCTCATTTTGGCAACTAAGAAAGGCATCATCTTGTGTCCGTGCTGGAGTAGCCACAAGTGCCCTAAACACACTTTACAAACTAAGGCCATCATTGATCATTCTGTTGAAACTGCCTGGGTGTCCCCAACAATTTGTTCTAAAGTCCCCAAACAATGACTCACACTTGGTTTTTTTTCCCACTGACCTCTACTAGATCCGGATTAAGAGAGGTACCCGATGTGTTCCCATGGGCAGTGCAGCACCCAATAGCAATGGGTGCTAGCCTGCCCGGAGTGGAAACACTGGATCACCCATGTGGCAAATCCGGATTGATCCATGTGGGGTCCACCTGTCACCCCAGGTTTTTGGGGGGACATGGGATGCAATCTCCATATGCACTCTGGAGATTCTTCAAAGTTTGCAACAGATCACTCCGGAGAGATCTGCTGCAAACTTGGAAGATTCTCTGGAGCCTTTGACAAAGGTCTGTAGGACTGGCATTGCTCTCACGTGGGATCCTCTTCAGAGCCTGTGCTACTCTTCGGAGCCAGCTTCAGAGATTGTGCTTTGGGTTTCGGGTCACCCCCCTGGAGCACCCCCCCCCCAGACTCTATTGCCCAGTCGCAGTGGATTTGATATAATCTGGATTTGATGCCTGAAGACCCCATTGTAGACCCCTTTGATGGGGTCTTGTCAGGTTGGTAAAGATAGACCACGAGACTCTTTCTTTAAAAAGATGAACAGTGATTTATTTCAGCTCAGCATTAGGACATTTCTTGTTGGGAGCAACTTGGAGCAGAAAGCCCAGCATATTTATATGTTTCATAGCTGGGCGGGGTTTGGCCTTCAACCAATGAACAATAACTCTTTTTTCAAGACCAGTTTAAACTTGGAGCCAAAATGTATCACTTGACCCCAGCAGGGAGGAGGGAGTCAACTGTCACTTCCAAAACAACAGGCAACTACTATATTCGTATATACAGAATCACATAGGTGGCAGAGATCTTACATTCAAATATTATGGCAGGCAGCTAGCCCTGCTTGACAGGTCTACAGGAAATCCGGATTATAGGTCCTGAAGGACCCATTCAATCCAGATTTCCCTAGAACTGTTGGAAACAAATGTGGCTCTAATGGGCTCTTCAGTGGAAATAGGGTCTTCTTGCTCTGAGCCTAATGGGTCCTTAATAGGTCCCTAATGGGTACTTAATGAGTTCTTAGTGCTAGTGGGGGGGGGGAAACCCTTGGTTGGTCGACAGCAGAGGTCTTCCATGAGACCCCAGCACAATATCCCCAAAATTCTTAGATACAATTTGCAATTGTTTTGGGACTTGGTCAGTCTGCACAAACTGGCCGTAGAAGGAAGTTGCAAATCTGGGCACTTCTGCAATTGATCGTGCTAGAAAATTGCCCATATCCATGCTCTGCATTGACCATAACAATGTGAGGTTACCAGACACAATCCCCTTTCACCCACTCTGAGCTGCACCCTTTCAGCCTTGATTGTGTGACAATAAACCCAGGAGGAGCTAACAGTTTGCTCTTCCCCGAGGACATTAAATTCTCCCAGCTCTCCTTTTGCTGTGCATGCCTAGATAACAATGGATTACACAGAGTGACTGGATTCAGGAGAGTTCCATGTGGTGGTGGTTGGCGCCCCCTAGAGGTAATGCAGGGGGCAAGGCAGCTGAAGGAAGTGATACTTGGCGTCAGGTTGAGCTAATGAAGAATGCATGGAAGGGAAGGCGAGAGCGGACTCAGACTTGATGGGGCATTGCTTACTCTTGGCTTTTGGATATTTCTTATGTTTATATAGCCACCTGGTGACTTAAGTTACCCAGATGGCTTACATGGACTTCCGCGCCTCGTTCTGTACCTGGAAGGTAATTCAGGGCAGCTTCATTCATAGAATCATAGAGTTGGAAGGGACCTCTAGGGTCATCCAGTCCAACTCCCTGCTCAATGCAGGATTTCCTAAACCATCCCAGACAGATGTAGGTCCAGCCTCTGCTTGAAGACCACCAGTGGAGGAGAGCTCACTGCCCCCTGTGGCAACCTACTCCACTGACTGATCTCCGTCACTGTCATGAAGTTTTTCCTAATATCTAATCTGTATTGACTCCCTTGAAGTTTCACCCCGTTGTTTCTAGTGCTCCCATCTTGTGCAAGTGAGAATAGGGACACCCCCTCTGCACTGTGACAGCCCTTCAGAGACTTGAAGACCGTGATCATGTCTCCTCCCAGTCTTCTCTTCTGTAGGCCAAACATCCCTAGATGCTAGATCCCATTGGCCTTACTAGTCTTGTGCATCAGTCTTTGCTCTGCAGTCTTAACTCTCTCTATCAGGAGCAGAGAACCTAAGGTCCTCCAGGTTTTGTGATGCTACGCTTCCATCTTCTGTGACCATTGGACCGCACTGCTGTCAGCTGTAGGGATTTGGATCCCAAGAACATTTGGAAGGCTGGAGGTCCCCCTGTTCCAAACAATGCAGCCCACAAGCTGTGCATTCAGTTACCGAGAACATCTTGCAGAACAATTACAATTTTCCTAGGCTGTCTTTAAGCCAGAGTATGAACCCCCGCTGCTCTTAAATCACGAAGAGGCAGGGCAGTTGCGGAATCAATGGATTCAGCAGACAGCTACTGCTGGAGGAACGTTGTAAGGGTACCTGTGGGAGGTCAGGCAGGGGGAGATATTATGGGATGCACACTGGAATCCCTTCCAAGCATGCTTCTCTATATGTTTGTGAAAGACTGGAAGATGTGCCCGGCGATTTACTCCAAGTTCCTTGAGAAAAGTAAGGGACAACCTCTAGAGCATTGCTATTTCTCAGCTCTGACCTCCTTGGAAAAGAAGAGATTTTGTGTGGGTGTCCTTGGCAAAACTGCCCACATTTCCAGTTATTTATTCTTCATTTGTTAAAATTAATAACAAAACTTTGGCTGTGTTAACTCCTAAGTTTTAGTCCAGCTTCAGTCCACTTTCAGAATGAAAAAAACACATTAGCAAATAGACAAACTGATTTCTTTCAACTTTATCTGACTCAGATGTAGGGGTGTGGACGAATGCAATTCCTGACATTCAACTGGATTCAAATAAAATATTCAAATTTCTGAACTCGTATGAATAGAGAAAAAATTAATGTATTAAAATCTGAACTGATTCGAATCCATTTGCATCTGTTCATACAAATACTCAGTACAAATTTGATGATACGAATGTTGACAACATTTGTATGTATCTGTACGCATCTGTATTCATTACGTTTTTATCCCGTATGCATCCCGTACGTATCTGTATGGATATGAATAAGATGCGTATGGATACACATGTAATCTATACATATCCGTACATATAAGAATGTCCGAATTATTTGAACGAATGATTCAAAATATTCGTATTTGTTCAAATATTCAAAAACGAATGTCTGGACCTTTGATTCGAATTTGAATGTCCAAATTCAGCAGAATTCAATCAAATAATTAATATTCTAATCAGAGGTAGGGATGTGCATGATATTTTTGCATTCGAATTCGAGTTGAATTTGAAAATCTGTTTCAAATCTAGATTATCCGGATCCGTATTTTTGAAAATCTGATTTGGATTTTCGATTTTCGGTATTCGATAATCAGTCGAATGTGCAGATACACATTTGCGCTCATAATACCGGATGAAAATGGGATGCATACTGGATAAAATGGGATGCATACAGAATGCATACAGATACGTATAACACGCAGGAAAGTTGTCGACATTCGTATCTTTAAACATGAATCTAACATTTGAATGAATAGATTTGAATGTAACGGATGCGAAACGAGTTTTTTAGCATTCAGATTTTAAACATTCAAATCAAATCAAATGTTTTGACATTCGATTCAACTTGAATTTGATTGCGAAAAACTCATTCATGCAGCCTCCTAGTCACCACTGTTTTTTAAGGTACGAGCTCCACTCCGGGATTTGATGGAACATGTTTTCTCTGCCCTTTCTTCTGTCCGTGTCT
Organism: Aspidoscelis tigris stejnegeri; assembly: GCA_023333525.1. Taxonomy (NCBI): domain Eukaryota; kingdom Metazoa; phylum Chordata; class Lepidosauria; order Squamata; family Teiidae; genus Aspidoscelis; species Aspidoscelis tigris. The sequence continues at coordinate 1,544,222 of JALMGA010000022.1, read as the reverse complement.
TTACTTATTTGGAGAGACAGATTATTTTGTGTTTTTGAGCAAAACCCAGACACAAAGCAACATTGACATGCAGGGAAGGGATGGCAAAAAGAAAGGGGGAAAGCGGTTTCCTTAGCAACAGCTTCCAGGCTCTTGGGTACCACTAGAATCCGTATACCAAGTTTGCAAAAGACTTTTCACAATAAACTCAGACTGCAGCTGTCATTGTAACATCATCGGAATGGGAAATGATAGCTAACCTTACAGACTCTCTAATACATGGGTGTTTTTCCACCACGCTCCTTAGATCCGGATCTAAGAAGATCCAGATCTAAGGAATGGGTAGATCCGGATTAAGGGAAGCACCCAATGTGTTTCCATGGGAGGTGTAGCACCCATTAGCAATGGGTGCCAACCTCCCTGCCGTGGAAACACCTTTGCACCCATCTGGGGAATCCGGATCGACCCCCAAGGGGTCTGTCCTTCACCCCAGGTGTTTTGAGAGACAGGGGGGTGCACTCTTTGAAGTCCCTCCGAAGAGACCGGCACGGACTTTGATGCCGCTCTGGAGCGCCCGCGAACGGACTGCCCTGACAGCTCCGGAGCCTTTCTGAAGTGTTTGCTGATCTCTTCAGAGTCATTTCGGAATGATTTTGAAATGATTCCAAAATCACTTCGAAGCTGGGATTTTGGGGCTCCCCCCCCCATGGGTGCATCCCCTCCCCCTAGCCTCCTCTAGACACCATTGCCTGTTTCTCATGGAAACAGGCTCCCTTTAATTTGGATTTTCTGGCTGAAGACCCCATTGTAGACCCCATTAATGGGGTCTACAGAAAATCCGGATTAAAGGCTGAGATGTACCCATATGATCCGGATTTTCCCAGCGGCAGTAGAAACAAATGTGTCCCAAATGGGTGCCGTGGTGGAAATGGGGTGAGGAAAACACCCAATGAAAGAGGGTCTTCTCTGGGCCTTTGAGATTTGATAGTATGGGAATCATATGGGATTTGTGGGCTATTCGTATGCATTTGTATGGGATTCGTGTGGGATTGAGCATTCGTATCAAATACAAATCCCACCACATTCGAAGGGGATCTATGCAAACGAATATGAATTTTCTTGCATTTGAATTTATATGAATCAAATACCCAAAAAACAACCATGCACATCCCTAACGCATATAGAAATGCAAGTACCAGAAGCAGAGGGCCCCAGATTTATCCCTGAGATCTTCTTGGAAACAGGCAACGACAATCCCCAAGAAAACCAAATGGATGCACCTGTGTAGAGCCAGGAGTCAAGATGCTTCCACCTGGGAACATCTTTACCTTTATCCCCTGCTTCTTTAGGGAAAGGCTGGCTTGAAATATTTGTGAATGACTTACAGGTGTGAATTCTTAATGGCTTGGAACAACCATAACAAACGGCATGTTGATCTCCCGCGCATGAGTTCTTTGAGCTCCCGCTGGGATTGTTCGATAGGATGGGAAGCAGCAAAAGATCAATGCGAAAAAAATGGGGAAAGGGGGAGAAGGAGCCCTTCAATGTATTTTATGTTCTCTGATCAAAGGGAGGAAGAAAAGGGAGGCAGGAAGGAAAGAAGAGAGAGGGGAAGGGAAGGGAAGAGAAGAGAAGAGAGAGGAAGGAGAGGACCAAGGAAGGGGAGGGATGGAGGGAGGAAAGAAGGGAGAGAAGAAGATGATGATGAAGAAGAAGAAGAGAGTTGGCTTTTCTACCTGACTTTTCTCACCCATTTAAGGGGACTCAAAGCGGCTGACAAACTTTCTGTTCTTCTCCCCACAACAGAACACCCTGTGAGATAGGTGGGGCTGTGAGAGCTCAGAAGAGAGCTGTGACTAGCCCAAGGTCACCCAGCTGGCTTTGTGGAGGAGGGCAGAATCGAACCTGGTATTCCCAGATAGGAGTCCAGCTCCCTAACCACTAGACCAAACTGGCTTACCCACTAGAGGGAGAGAAGGAAGGGAGAGAGGAGGGGAAAGGAAGAAGGGGAGGAGGGAGAGAGTGGATAAAGGGAGAGGGGCAAAAACTGGAATAGAGTTATCTGCTTGATCAGATTAATAGTAATATAAATGGGAGACACTGTTGATGTATCCCTTCCCATGAGAGCAGCATTGACTTGAACATTTCTGCCATTTGTTGGCTTACTGCAATGTAAATTAAGCTCCCAACTCTGGCTATTTACTTCCCTTGGATGGTAAGTAATAAGGACACCACAGAGAACAATGAGCAGGAGTTTTTGAGAATTAACAGTTAATGAAAATAAATGCCAGCCTGTGCCAGGCTAATTTCTAAATACAAAGCAAAGGGCTGTATGATGCTAATGAGCAATTATGCCTCCTCTTTCCTCCTTCAGTTTCCATTGCAAAGATTTATGGTCAGTATCCTGATAAATGCCATCTGGCTCTGCCTGATTTGTGTGATCCTGGGGCCGCGGTGATAGGTTCTGCAGTGTGGTTACTTGTGCTAATAAGTCAGTGCTGGAGATTTCAGTGGAAACTCAATTTTCCCATAACAAGGTGTAATGAGCAGCGTATTAGAGCTCTGGCCACAGAGAGCAAAAGATGCTCAGGAGCAAGTTGATCACGTGCATATTTCACGTTGATCATCCCATTTGCTATAAATTGGGGGCACAGGTTGAGGGGAGAAGGGCTGGTCATCCAATCATGAAGTATCTCAATGGGGAAAAGAGACAGGCAAGGTAGTGCAGAGCAGAGGTGCGCACAAATGTTCTAAACATTCAAAATTCTATCAAATTCAATCTAATGTGGACATTCCAATGAGTAGAATGTCTACACATTCAAATTTAAACATTTGAATGAATTTTGAATGTTCCAAAACGTTGGTTCGAATGATTTGGAACATTCAAATGTACAGATACGTATGTACAGATATGAATGTACACATACACATGTACACATATGTATCTGCATGCATCTCATACGTATCTGTACACATTTGCACAATGTGTACAGATATGTAAAACACATATGAATGTTGTCGACATTCATATCTTCAGATTCGACTCTAAGGCTGTGTCCCCAAGCAATAAAAAGCACGTTAAAAAGCTTCTTTTGCCACGGAGCGTCTCCATGCACGGCTTTTCTCCGAACTTCCAGTGGCACAAAAGGAGGAAAATGCATGGAAAAAAGTGCCCTTTAAACAAGACTACCAGTGCACTTTTGGAAGACACGGGTATTCCTAGCAATATTGTGCATGGAGACGCTCCATGGAAAAAGGGGTGGGGATTGGCGGCCAAGATCTCTGAAAAAAGCATCCTGGCTCTGCTGCCTGCACATACAGCCTTAAACATTCACACATCTCCCAGAACTGCAGCCCCTTTCCTTCCTTTTCCCTTTCTAAAGGTCAGTACTTTTAAAGAGCCAGAATTGCGCAGAATTGTAACATTGTTATCAGGTTTGAAGTGGGTGGATTGCTACAATGTAACCGCTGCTGTACAGGGTGGATTTTTACAGTGAAATCACTATCTTTGAATGCAAGCTCTGGATCCCAAAGTGATAATGTTTCTGGTTGGTTTTGCAGCCATGGGAGACGAACAGAGAACTTGTAAATATGGCTATTTTTCTTATGGCTATAACTTCTCGGGGGTTGTCTCCCTGGTTGTGGCCGCACATATCACAGTCTCTCCCCATTCCTGCTGGCACCCTATCAAGCAGAGGGGGGGCGGGGAGGAAAAGATGCAGGCAAACAAAACATGCTTCCTTGGGGACAGTAGGTGTGTTTAAACTGCATGTTTTACCGAACCTCATGGGGACGCTTATTCTGTAATTGAATGGCACTTTTAAAGTCCGTTGGAATAGAGGGACAATAGAGGGATGATAGAGAGGCAAATAAGTTGCTTGGGAACATGGCCTAACATTTGAATGAATAGATTTAAATGTATTAGATTAGAATTGGGTTTTGTTGCATTTGGATTCCAAACATTCAATTCAAATCAAATGTTTTGACATTTAATTCTAACCAAATTTGAATGCAAAAAACCCCATTCAGGCACATCCCTAGTACAGAGGCTTCTGGAACCTTGGAGTGTCCTGGGATCCTATCCCACTCTACCATGAAAACTTGCAGGGGGACCTTGGGCTGGTCATTATTTCTCAGCCTAAATTACACTGTGTGGACAAAATGGAGAGGAAGATGAGAATATGCAATGTCTTGAGCTTTTTTCCTAGAGAATATGGATGCCACACATATAATATATTCTGGCATATAAGAATACTTTTTAACCCAGGAAAATCTTCTCAGAAGTTGGGGGTCGTCTTATATGCTGAGGGTCTTATACGGCGAGTATATCCCAAACTCTACATTTTAACTGGAAAAGTTGGGGGCCATTTTATACACCCAGTTGTCTTATACACTGGAATATATGGGTAAATAAATAAAAGTGGGGAGAGCAAAGATAAGAAGACCCCAGAAGAATAGGAGCAGCAAAAGACCTTTTGGGCGATTCTGCACTGGTTGGTATACTGGGTTGGCAAACCTACTGAGAAGGCCCCTTCAGGGAGGGAGGGAGGGAGGGAGGGAGGGAGGGAGGTCACCTTAGGCCCTGTTTGTACTTACCCTATAGTGAGTCCCAGAAGGCTTCTTCCAGGAACAATGTTCAAGATTGATCCCAGTGGAGCATTACAGAGGGAGCAACACAGTGATAGGGTACCTGATTGCATGCACAGTTGATGGCATGCTGTGTGTGCCCACAGTTCAGGTGGGTGATAGGGAGGAGCACAAATGTTTCTTTTTGGATTTGATCTGTATCGAATTGAATGCAAGAAAATTCATATTTGTTTGCATAGATCCCCTTCAAATATGGAGGATTCGTATTTGATATGGATGTTCAATCCCCTACGAATAGCAGACAAATCCCGTACGAAGTGTCATACAAATGTATCAAAACGTTTGATTCAAATTCAAATGTCAATCTTAGAATGTGCCAACATTCGATTTGGATTCAAATGTCCGATTTTGACCAAATTCATACGAATTTTGAATGTTATGAATATTTGTGTATATCCCTAGGGGATGAACACAGAGCAGCCCATGGCAACCTTTTCCCCACACTTACAAGTTCTCTGAAGATCTTTATTCTTTGTGTGGTCATCACTTGGCCTCTTCTCCTGGCTAGTGTCAGGGCAAAACAGATCTACATGTGATGCTCATTTCGCCCTCCTTACGTGACTGGTATCCGAGGCGTTTTCATGAACAAGCTGCGACCAATCCATGCAGCTTCCTTGTCATGTATGTGAAAGTCAAGAGAGCAAAAGCACCGAGGAACAATCTTATATGTTGCAATTTGGGGATTGTTATGCCATATTACATAGTTTTTCTGTGAACCTGAGCTTTTGGATATAGCTACGATATCCATCTTCAGAGGATCTGACTTCTAGAACAGCCAAATGCAAGATCTAAGAGACCATCAGTTATATTTAACTTTTCCAGAAGTCAGGTGCAACTGATGGTCTCCTAGATCTTCCGGTAACAAGATCTACAACACCGTCAGTTATATTTGACTCTTCCAGAACTCAGAGGCAACTGATGGTCTCCTAGATCTTGTTACCCTAAGATCTTAGGGTAACAAGATCTAGGAGACCACCAGTTACACCTGACTTCTGGAAAAGTCAAATGCAACTGATCCTAACATCTAGGAGACAGGTGCAACTGATGGTCTCCTAGATCTTAGGGTAACAGGATCTAGGAGACCATCAGTTGCTTGTGACTTCTGGAAAAGTCAAATGCAACTGATCCTCAGATCTAGGAGACCATCAATCGCGTTTGACTCTTCCAGAAGTAAGAGCCTCTGAAGATGGATATTGTAGCTATATCTGAAAGCTCAGGTTCACAGAACTATGGAACACAGCATAACAACACCCAAAGCTACAAGTCAGTTCACTTCAGTTTTGCATATCAGCTTTTCACTGCCATGGCTTGAGGTGGGGCTGCTGCAGGAGCAATTCTCTTCCAGTGGGGCATTTCATAGTGTAACTTTGTCTGTAGCTGATGTGGTATTGACACACAACTCGCTTCTCATTAACAAGAGATCGGCTGAAACCTTTTGGCCAGGTTCTCACCTTCAGATGTATTACATGTCAACTGCTTGTGCTCCACTGTTAATCCTTCTCTTAGATCAGATAAACCGTAATCCTCTTCTGCTAGAAAAAAATGCATCAGGGCTTCTCCATCAAGCACAGCATAATCCTATTCTATCAGACATGCTTTCCCCAAACAAATGGCGCTCCTCAACTTGTTTGTTCTATAATCTTTTCCTGTCATCAGGCCTATAATAATACCAGCGGGAGATATCCACAGTCTTCAAAGAGACCACACCGAATCCTAAATCCTCACTTAGAATTTGAACTCATGGTGGCCCACAGCTTCATCTGATGGACTACGTAGTAACTGCTGTCATGTAGAGATGTGTGGAGTTCAGTCTGTATTCAAAAAGGCAACAAATATAGGGATGTGCATGAATGGGTTTTTTTGCATTCAGATTCGAGTCAAATAGAATATCCAGACATTTGGTTCGATTTGAGTGTTTAGACTCCGAATGCAACAAAATCCAATTTGAAGAGAATACATTCAGATCTATTCATTTGAATGTTAGATTCAAATCTGAAGATATGAATGTCAACAACAGTTATCTGTATGCATTTTGTATGCTTCCTGTTTTATCCCATATGCATCCCGTTTTCATCCTGTATTATAAGTGCAAATGCATACAGATAACGATGAGATTCGTACAGATACTCATGTAATACATACGTATCTGTACTTTCAAATGTTTCGAATCATTTGAATGAATGTTTTGGAACATTCAAAATTCGTTTGAATGTTTAAATTCGAATGTGAAGACATTCTATTCGAATTCAAATGTCCACATTCGATTGAATTCGATTGAATTTCAAATGCTTAGAACATCTGTGCACATCCCTAAACCAAAGCTGGTTGCACTGAACCAAACCAGTGGCTGTTTGAATATCCAGGAATTTGATCAAACTGAATCAATCCCCAGTCACAAAAGTCAAAGGATTTGATTGATCAGTTTGTGTCTGCTGTGGTTTTTTTTTTTTTTTGAAAAGGGCATTTTCAATAAAAAAAAGAGATATATTTTGTTTTCCACTGAGTTCAAAACTGAATGCGGATAACTGTCCATTCATATTTTGAACCAAACGTGCAATTTTCATTTGTGCACAACCCTAGAAGAGTACTGTTCTCTCAACCACTTTGCTGTGCATTTTGTTTCTTACCAGCAGGAAGATAGAAGAAGAGTTGGATTTTCTTCCTTGCTTTTCTCACCCATTTAAGGGGACTCAAAGCAGCTGACAAAGCTTCTGTTCTTCTCCCCAAAACAGAACACCCTGTGAGGAAGGTGGGGCTGTGAGACCTCAGATAAGAGCTGTGACTAGCCCAAGGTCACCGAGCTGGCTTCATGGGGGAGGGTGGAATCGAACCCGGTGATTCCCAGATAAGAGAAGAAGAAGAAGAAGAGTTGGCTTTTCTACCCCGCTTTTTTCACCCATTTAAGGGGACTCGAAGTGGCTGTCAAATCTTCTATTCTTCTACCAGAACAGAACACCCTGTGAGGTAGGAGGGGCTGTGAGAGCTCAGAAGAGAGCTGTGACTAACCCAAGGTCACCCAGCTGGCTTCATGGGGGAGGGCGGAATCAAACCCAGTATTCCCAGATAAGAGTCTGGCTCCCTAACCACTAGACCCTTTTTATTACCCTTTAAGGGGACTCAAAGCTGCTGACAAACCTTCTGTTCTTCTCCCCATGACATACACCCTGTGGGAGCTCAGAAAGAGACTCGTGACTAGCCCAAACTGGCAAACAATAGCTGAACCTGCCAAGTGCTGAACCTGCTGGTAGGACTGTATGGTGGGTATAGAACAGCCTCCTCTGTTTATCCAGAGAAGGGAACGGAATTCCTAGCTAACTCTCTGGGTTTCACAATGCAAAATACCAATCTTCACCAATTTGCAAGTTTTGCTTAAATTATATATTCTAGGAAGAACTCATATTTTACAAATGGAAGCAAACTACATACATTATCATTTAATAGTATGTTTATATCCAAAATACACACATTATCTAAACAACCGCCTAAAAAAAAGGCATCCATTTTAAAGGCAGACTCATTCACATAAACACATATATCCTCGCAAATTGTGGTTTGAGAACAGAATTATTGCTGAGTGCCAGCAAAAATGGAAAAGAATAAGACAATTCAGTCCATCAAACCTGGACAAGAACCAGCCACTTAAAATTAGTAGTGGAGCATCCTGGGAAATGCAGAATCCAAGCCAGCATCTTACCCTGATGTCCCGTTCTTGCATGTCCATGACAGAGAGCAATACCACATCTGTCCTGATCGAATATTCCCCTCCTAATTCAATCTCTGCCTTCCACTTCCCATGCATAAACAGAGTAATTTGCTCTTTTGCCGTGTGCTTCTGGGGTGGGGAAGAAAGTCTTTAACTCATCTGTGAAGTTCTCTGCTTTCCATCACACCCTACTTAAATATGCTCTCAGTGTGTCCATCATTGGCAAATGCAATTCCAGTGGTGCAAAGAATTAATTGAGGGCATTCCAGAAGAGCCGTAGGCCATGTAGCAAATGAAAGTGGTAATTAACAAATGCTTTCCTGGGAGGTGTGATCAAAGGCTTGATAAAAGAACCCAGATTTGCTTGTTGCTTGCATTCCGCTTACAGGGCAAAAGGACTGTTTTGTCCTGCTCCCAGTGGTAGTTGCCAACTAAACCACGAATTCAAATGAGAGTTGGCTAGTCCAAGAAGGATTTCCACCTTGAACACGCTGGTGAATATTTGGTTTAGTGCAGTGGTCGGCAAACTCATTAGTCAAAAGAGCCAAATATCAACAATACAATGATTGAAATTTCTTTTGAGAGCCAAATTTTTAAAACTTAAACTGTATAGGTAGGTACATTGTTAGTAACTTAATTAGGGAACTCCTAAGCTGGAAGAGCCACACTCAAGGGGCCAAAGAGCCACATGTGGCTCCCGAGCCACAGTTTGCCTACCCCTGGTCTAGTGTTGAGAGCCTGTGACGATGGAGTGAATTTAGCTCAATAGTAAAGCAATAGTAAAGCAATGGGTGGATGTAAGTTCTTCTGCACTTATCGTGTGTTATTCTAGAACAGTGGATCTGGACCAGTGAGATGTGCTGGTCTGGAATATAGCATGATCTGGAATAGCATCATCTACATGATGACACTTGTCCACAGCAGCCTCCCATCAGCAAAGAACCCCTCATGAGCTTGTGGGCTGGTCTTTGAGGACTAGGGATGTCCATGAATATGTTTTTTGGCATTCAATTCATAATAAATCAATTATTAGAAAATTTGTATTCGTACAAATAGACCCTTTCGAATGTAGTAAAATTCTATTCGATACAAATGTTTACCTACAAATTCGTATGAATATCCAATACAAATGAATGCATATTGGATACGAATGAATACCTATCCAAGATACGCATATCCTATAACAAATCCACTCTGAAAGTGTCAAATCTGGCCTGAATCCACTTTTGATACGCTCTCAATCCATGTCAAATGCACTTTCAATCCGTTGCAGATGTGCCTGGTGTAGTTGCTTTCCCACCTCCCCAGTTTAATGAACGCCCGGACTGTTCGTAAGAATGTCGAAATTATTATGAATGTCCAAAACATTCATATTTGTATGAACGTCAATGTACAAGTTTTGCAACATTTGATTCATGTAGGAATGTCCAATTCGTCCAGATTCGCAGGAATAACGAATGTTACAAATATTCATGCATGTTCTTAGCGAGGACTCCACAGGGCTAGGAATAAGCTTTTCTAATCTTAAATGGGTCCCCTGGCAGTCAGGAACACAGAGGCCTGAGGTCTCTTCGCACTACAGGTAAAACCCTGTAGAGAGCTTTGGCCCGAACGCGTCTAAGACATCTTACCATCTGCATGGGCAGGTAAAGGACGTGTTGCGAACCCGTCCTTTACCTGTCTACATGCAGATGGTAAAATGTCTTAGATGTGTTTGGGCCGAATGGCTGTCCCAGGACTCTCCTGCTCCCAGCCTCCCCCCATTGGCTCCTGTGGAGCCAGAGGTGGAGAGACCTGTTGGGTGCCTTCCCTGGGCTCCTGTGCACTCCCTGGGGCCAGATCAGCTTCCATGGATTTCTCTAACCCTTTCTTAAAGCTACCTAGGGTGATGACGTACAGAATAAAGCAACACATTCAGAATACTAAAATGACAGGAATAAAAAGCAAATGATAAAACAGTAGCAAAATGCTAGGCAACTATTAAAAAGAGAAGAAGAGAGGAAAATGACCTCTAGTGTCCCAGAGGATGGGATTTTTTTGATGTTGTGAGTGCATGTAATTCCACCATAACTTTCCTGTGCGTGGTTTCCCCACATATTCCTGGTTACGCCTCCTCATGTTAAAAGAGACCCTCCTGCATATTTGAGCATCTTTTAAACCTGTTGGCTCTCTTTGTGTTTGCATTTGTTTGTGTGTGTGTGTGTGTGCTTTCAAAAGCTGCTTTCTCCTCTAAGGACCATAAACTGCCTCCTAAAGCTAGAGGAGGAGTGTTATTAATTACATTGCCTAATGAACTCTTTTGGCTCCCTTCCCAGCTTCCAAAAGAACAACTCATACCAGCTTGGGATACTGTTGTTCCCTTGTAATTATGTTTATATGGAAAGTTAATTTTTGTTTTCATAAATTGATTTGAGGCTTCTGGAAGCTACTTTGGAGATAATTAACTTTGCCCACACAGACCTGCAGGAGTCAGGTTGTTTGCTCAGCTCGGTGGTGGACCAGTGAAGAAATGGAGTAAGAGGGGCAACAAAAAGAGAGGAATCCAATGGTCTTTTTTGAAGCAGTGACGGTGAACTTCTCTGGCTCACCAGATGTTTCCTACATCACCTGGTCAAGGAAGACTGACGATGCACTTTTAGAAGGTGTATAGATAAGGGAATTTGAGGACATAGACGGTCTTCTTTCATGCAGCTAGTAAAGGTGAAAGAATAATATATTTTTCATTTTGCCGCCCTAGATAGGAGTTGTTGTCTATCAGGATCTAGGTGGCTCACTATGCTTGTCTTTGTGGAAGCAAAATTCCATTATGGGCCTTTTCCTGCTAGGGCTTAGAACCCTTCTAAGACCCCATTAGGAACCCAATTGGTACCTGATTGGTACCAATTGGGAAGGACCTGTCCCCACCTGGACCCCATTGAAAGCCCCATCTGCAAGGTCCTGTCCCCATGAGGGCAGGGGAAATCTGGATTTAATGGGCCCTTCAGGCCCTTCATTATGGATTTCAGGTGGACCTGATTAAAGGTGTCCACAATGGGGTCTTCAGGCATCTTCAAGATCCAGAAGATCTTGAAGATCGGGATCCTTGACTGTGGATATTTTATAATACACTGTGGAACTCCAGACGTTTGACCATAGCTTCTAGGTCTATCATTTCTTAACTGGTTGTTGGTTGAAGCTCTTGTTTAGCCACATCTAGATCTTCTCTGCCACTGCATACAAGTGTATGTCCAACCATTGGTGGATACCACCACTCCCAGATGTACAAAAGCCATTACGATTTGAGCAACCTCCCAAATTTCAGTTCATATATATGTCCTCTTTTTTAAGGGAAGATATTAACCATTAAATCTGTGTTCTTACAAATGAAGGAAGATGTTTTATCCTTGGTTTACAATGTCATGTAAGTTTTAATGGCCAGTCCAGAGTAGGGATGTGCACAAATATTTGAAACCTTTGAAATTTGAATTTGTTTGAATTTGGACAATCAAATTTGAATCAAATGTCCATAAATTCGAATTTAAACATTTGAATGAATTTGGAATTTTTAAATCTATTCATTCAAATTATTTGGACATTCATATGTGTACGGATACATACATGATGCATACTTACACGTACTCATCTTTCCTGCATCCATGCGCATTTGTACGGATCCATACGGGACAAAACGGGATCCATACAGGATGAATATGGCTTGTACCCAGGAGGGAGGGGAGGAGAAAAAAGGATGCGGTTCTCTGATGCAGGGGTTTATCATGATTTTCATGGGAACAGGCGGATTTGTATTGAACCGACGCTGTCCTCAATCACATGGGGACGTTTTAATGCGAGCTATGATTTGCATTAGGGCTACCCCGAAGTAAACAGAGCCCATGGGGATGAGCCCCTAGACAGATTCACAGAGGACAGGGATATTGATTGCTATTAGAATGCATGCTGTGGTACCACTTTCAGATTGGAAAGTCGGGTGGGATGCCTCTCAAGGCCATTTGCTGGCAGTTGAGAGCAGGTGATGATTTTTGCTTGAGATACTCGGAAGCAATTGATGGGCTATCGTGTGAAACAGGATGCTGGGTTCTCGTAAGTTCTTAAGAAACAAATGTCTCCTGGTGTGACTGCCACGTTGGAGAGCTTTCTCTTTGCAAGTCCATTTGGATCTGCACGTTACCCTCTCTGACATAGACCTAAGCCTTCTTAAGTGTACCTTGGAATGCCGAAATACATGAAATGAGCTTCCAAAGGAAATAACTTTTCAGACCAAGGGCCCCTCCTCTAAGCTTTCACACACTGGAGATCCAGTAGAGCAGCTTTGCTCAGCTGGGCCATCATTAGCTTTATTAAACATGACCTGGATTCCCACTGGACCTCCCCTGCATTTCAAAGAGGTCACGCCTGAGCTCTCAAGCTGACTATGGGCACCTATCCAAGAAGTGGAGAGCTGGGCCTGTGCCAAAGGCTCTCCTGTTCTTCTGCCAGCTGCCTGCTGACCCAGTGGCCGGCATCCCAAGGTTATTGCACATTTCCCTAATGGATCACCATGCATAATGAATTTGCTCATTAGCAGGCTAACTGGGAGGAAGGAACTGATGAGGCCAAGGGCTGGTTTTCAGGTTTCTTAAGAGACAGATGATTGATGACTTAATGGAACCAGGTTTGCCATGTGGACTTCAGCACAGCACTTTAGGCCAGCCTGGTACCAGTTCTCTGGATATCTATCACAAATTCCTTCCTCTGTTATATCTTAATTATTCTAGTTGTGTCAAATTAAAGACTGGGGGGGCGGGTTATATCGTTGTTTTAATGTTGAGCAGCACTTAGGTTTTTAAGTCTTGTCATGTTTAGTATTTTAGAAGAAGAAGAACAGTTGGCTTTTCTACCCAGCTTTTCTCACCCATTTAAGGGGAGTTAAAGCGGCTGACAGAACATGACAGAACTCCCCACAACAGAACTCCCTGTGAGGTAGGTGGGGCAATGAGAGCTCAAGAGAGCCATGACTAGCCCAAAGTCACCCAGCTGGCTTCATGGGGGAGTGTGGAATCGAACCTGGTATTCCCAGATAAGAGTCCGGCTCTCTAACCACTAGACCAAACTGGCGCACTGTGTGCGACAGGACTCTGGACTAGATGGGCTGTGGCCTGATCCAGCAGGGCTTCTCTTATGTTCTTATGTTCTTATCTAGTCCAGCATCCTGTCTCACAAGTGACCCACCAATTGCTTCTGGACATCTCAAACAGAAGACAGAGGCAAAACCTTCGCGTGATCTCAGCAACCTGCAAATGGCCTTGAGGATCATCTTGCCTGTCTTTCCAACATGGAGGCTGTAAAGTCTCTTTGCTGATAGGTGGAAGAAGTGTAAAATAGGGCAATGCCTGCCCATCTTTGCTGTCTCCAATGTGGGAACTCTGTAAACCAAGGGGAGATTTTCACTATTAGTTGCCAGTATATGGCTTCAAAAGAATTCTCATTAGTTGTCATTTTGCTCAGAGATAGGTTCTCCACAGATAAGAGAACATAGCAACTTTTGTTTAGAGGATGGGAAACCTCATGTTCTCCAGCCTCATTATTGACCTTCCCAGGCATCCATTCTGCTATGCTTGTTTGTTTTTTTTTTCAAATTTGGAGAGCAGCAATGGGTTAGTACCCACAACCTTCTTCAGATCCCTTGATGAGGAGAGTGGTAGTCCAGAAACAGTCAAAACTGGTTGCTAGGGACAATCTGTTGTGCTGACACTTGGTATCCAAGAATGTGAGAGGAGCATTTTAATAATCCAAGAGTTCAGTGGTGAATCACTATGAAGGGGTTGGCTAGTAAGGTGGCATTTGGTGGACCTTCTAGGATGGAACACAAGGTCCTATGAAGAGAAACATGGTAGGTTCTCTCCACACTTGCATCCTTACTCCAGGGGAAAGTTTTCTTCCAGAAACAGATCTATGCCATTCTCTGAGAATTTCCACTCCTCCTCACCCCTTTATCTCCTCTCTCTCTGCCAACAGGTGTGCCACTGAAGTTGACAGCTGTGGTTGAATTCTTCAGTCATGGATCAGAGTAGTTGGAGGAGAAGGAGGACGAACAGGAAACATTGCATTGTATTCTTTATTTTCTGTTTTGTTTTCTCTCTCTCTCTTTCTTTCTTTCAACAAGGAGATAAAGAAAGTTTGGCCTTTGAAACAAGCAGCCCCACTTAGAATAGGGCACCCTGCCTCTCTATAGCGACATGAATTGCAGATGAAACATTACAAGTGTCTGTTCGAAGTTCTCTTTCTGATCTCATCTGGAGCTGTTGTTCCAGCAAGCTTGCCTTTGATATGCAAAAACCCCATTCCCCCTTCCTGGCTGACGCAGCCGATGTAACTCATGAAATGGTAAACCTGGGAATTCGCCCAAGAGAAAAGCAGTGTTAAAATGCAAATTGACAGCTCTAGTATTGACAAGTACAGACACAGACTGGTTGTAAGATGTATGGTTTGGGCCACTAAGTGGGATCCTTTCTCAGGGAGCCTCCCATCTGCCCACCCCTTTTTAAATTTCACTTTTCAGTGGGGCATGAACTAAAAGAACATGAGAACATAAGAGAAGCCCTCCTGGATCAGGCCACAGCCCATCTAGTCCAGCATTCTGTTGCACACAGTGGCCCACCAAATGCTCATGGGCATCTCAAGCAGAGAGAAGGACAAACCTTTTCCTGCTCTTGAATCCCAGCAAATGGCTTTAGAAGCTTCCTGCTTTCCCCCCACCAGCCTGAAAGATGTACCTAAGCATCCATTCTAGTAGCCATTGATACATCTGTCATCCATAAATTTGTCCTTACCTACCTTAAAGCCATCTAGACTGATAGCTGTTACCACCTCTTCCGGCAGCAAATTCTATAAACTGATGACCCTCTGGGTGAAGAAATACTTCCCCTTGTCAAATTCTACTCTCCTACCCATCAGCTTCATAGATGCCCCCTGGTTCTAGTGTTGTGTGACAGAGAAATGGCATTTTCTCTATCCACCTTTTCTATACCATGCATAATTTTACATCCTTGTAGCCTGATCCAACAGGGCTCTTCTTAATTCATGGAGGGCAGGCATCTCAAGAGCTACTAGAATGAATGCCTAGGTGCCACCTCCAGGTTGAAGAGACAGGCAGAATGCCTCTAAAGGTCATTTCAGAGATGCCCAGAAGCAATGGGCAGGCCACTGTGTGAGATAGGATGCTGGACTAGATTGATTGTGTCTTGATCCAGCAGGGCTCCTCTTAGGTTCTTTCATAGATTCTTATGTAATGATGGTAGGAGCCCAGTATTGCTCATGTGGCAAACAAGCAAGACGGAAAAAAGAAAGCGATTTCAGTAATAGGAGAAGCACTATGAAAACTTGGCCAATCTGCCGCAAATAGCATGCATGACCTGTTGGATTCTGTTTTACTGTTGCTATTGCTTTCTCATGCTTTGTGTCTTTCTCCTCCTGTCTGTTTCCTTCTCCCCAGCCCCCAAGGCAAGATGATAGGTGGAAGAGATGTAAAATACTAACCATTTTAGTCTTTCAAGGGTCTGGGAACTGAATTTGCCCTTTCATGCATTGGACTTCATAAATTCAAAAAAAAAATCCAAGGACAGGAAAATCAATACGCAAGAGGAATGGATCGCTCCTCTACCTACCCAGGGGGAGAAATGGTTGAAGTTGCATCCGATCTGTCAATAAGTTTGGTGTGGCTTGTCAAACAATGTTTTCTAGGGAGAATGACTGCATTTCCTTAAGTGGGCTGGGCGGGGGGCGGGGGGGAGGGGGAATCTATCCTTAGTCCAGGACTGATTGGAGGATGAGAGTGGCCATTTATTTAATAGTCTCCCTGCATGTAGCATAAACTGCTGGGAAGTGTGATCTTCTAAATATTGTGGGAGCTCCTTCTGCCCTCAGCCTGAGCCAGTTTGGTCTAGTGGTTAGGGAGCTGGACTCTTATCTGGGAAGACCAGGTTTGATTCCCCTCTCCTCCATGAAGCCAGATAAGTGACCTTGGGCTAGTCACAGCTCTCCTTCTGAGCTCTCACAGCCTCACCTGCCTCACAGGGTGTCAATGGTGAAGAGAAGAATACAAGGTTTGTCAGCTCTGAGTCCCCTTAAATGGGTGAGAAAAATGGAGTAGAAAAGCCAACTTCTTCTTCTTTTTCTTCTTCTTCTTCTTCTTCTTCTTCTTCAACCCAGTAAGACAGCATGTGGGGTGCATTCAAGGAAACAATATCAGGAGCAGCATAGGTTCCTTCTTTGAATCAAGGATGGGGATGGCCACAGACTTTCAAATGTTGGATTGGTTCAAATTGAACCCAACTATGCAGGGGCATCTATGAAGCTGATGGGTAGGAGAGTTGGATTTGACAAGGGGAAGGATTTCTTCACCCAGAGGGTCATCGGTCTATGGAATTTGGTGCTGGAAGAGGTGGTGACAGCTACCAGCCTAGATGGCTTTAAGGAAGGGTTAGGCAAATTTATGGATGGCAGGTGTATCAATGGCTACTAGAACAGATGCCTAAGTACATCTTTCAGGCTGTGGGGACAAGCAGGATATTTCTAAGGCCATTTGCTGGGATTTGGGAGCAGGAGAAGGTTTGTCCTTGTCTCTGCTTGAGATGCCAATGGGCAATTGGTGGACCACTGTGTGCAACAGGATGCTGGACTAGATGGGCTGTGGCCTGATCCAGCAGGGCTCCTCTTATGTCTTGACCAGGTTTGCGTTTAAACCTCAAACAGGTTCTAAACTGTTTGTTTGTTCATTTGTTTTTAAGAATAAACCTTTTAAATTATTGGGCAAGTCCATTTTTTTAAAGGCAATTATAGCCAAACTTGAATGAGTTTGAATTGAACGAGGTAGTTCAATGCATTCAAGTGAACACCTCTTGACTCTGTTGGATTTGAATCGGTCCCTTTCTAATAGGGGGTTTGGTTTGATTTGGACCTGTCTGAAACACCTGGTTTGCTCTGAACCAGTCTGAACCAACTGGCTTGATTTGAACACGTTTGAACCACCCAGTTTTATTTGAAACAACCGGTTTGATTCAAACCAGTCTGAACCAACTGGTTTGTTTCAGACTTGGCCAAACTTGAATTGATTCAGCAGATCTCTATTTAAAGTGCCCATCTTCAGGAGATCTATTCCATTTCACATTTCACACAATTGGACAATGCACCTTCACTTTCCTCCAAATGTTGATTGCACAATTCCCGGTTGTAACAACAACAAAAAAGGCATTAAAACATTGAATAGTTTAGGAACATTTGAGCTTGATCTAAGACCAGGTCAGTATCTTCAACCCTGGGCTACATTGAACTGAACGAGGTCTAGTTTGATTCAAACCAAACCCTCAGCCATGAGTTTGTGCCCACCTCTGTGCCATGGTCCTGCCTTGTAGGTTTCCCCTTCTGAGGAAGCTCTCCACTGCATGTACAACAGATGTTTTTCTTCATGTCATTTTAAATCACTCTGAGTGAGAGAAACCCCGTAAGTTGTGCTGATTGCATTTAAGTGACTCCAGACTGTAGCTGCAAACGTTGATTTAACTTATTCCAAGCATCTCTGCTGCTTGTTCAGATCAATTAGTCAACACGCCAAGCAGATAGCAAGCAATTCCTGGGCAATCATAGAGGAACCTCTTTGTCATTCTTCTGGCCATCTATTGATATTGATATTTACATTTCCACCCCACCCCACCCAAAGACCCTAAGGTCTCAGGGCAGGTAACAGCATTTAAAAACAGACATGTTAAAATAAAGTCATATATATAAAACATTATAAAACAATAATGTCTGCAGTGGGGGGAAACTCTACGACATTTAGCCAAAGGCCATAGCAAAGAGGTGCGTCTTCACCACCTTCTTGTACGTATACAGTGACGGAGCCTGACGCACCTTGAGGGGGCCATTACTGAGAAGGCCTTCTCTTGTGCCCACCCATCTTACTATTGAGGGTAGTGGGACAACCAGGAAGGCCTCCCCTCCAGATCTTAAGGCACAGGCAGGTCAGTATGGGAGAAGGCGTTCCTTCAGATATTTGGGGCCCAAGTCATTTCGGGCCTTGTACGCCTTGAATTGGTAGGGAATCAGCAGCCAGTGCAGCTCTTTTAAGACTGGTGTGATGTGCATCCGGTCAGCAACCTCACAGCTGCATTCTGCACTAGCTGCAGCTTCTGAACAGTCTTCAAGGGCGGCCCCATGTAGAGTGCATTGCAGTAGTCCCATCTAGAGGTTACCAGCGCATGGGTGACTGTGGCGAAGTCGCGAAGGGTGTGCTCTGCCAAGGTGCTCCTTTAGCTGACTGGGGGAACATCTGATGATCAGTTTGAAGGCCCCGATACTGATGCATTGATGCTAGGGATGTGAACGAATATTTGTAGGCATTCAAAATCCGATTGAATGTGCCAAAATTTTGACATTCGAACTCGAATAGAATGTCCTGAAATTTGAATGTAAAGATTCAAATTGAATTTCAAACTTCAGATCTATTTGTTTGAACTATCTGGACATTCGTATGCATATGGGTTCGTACACGATGCGTACTTGAAGATCCGCATCTTTCCCGCAATGGTACGCATTTGTACAGATCTGTACAAGACAAAAACGGGTTGCATATGGGATAACTACGGGATGCATATGGATGTATACGGATGTGGGAAGATGTGTACAAGCACATAAGAATGTTGTTGACATTCGTGTGTGCAGATCTGAATCAAAAATTAAAACAAATAGATTTGAATTTGGTAAATATGAATAAAATCTTGTTAAATTCGAATTTAAAAGATTCGAATCAAATCAGATTTTTGGGTATTCGATTTGATTCGAATAGAATGTCAAAAAAAAGTGATTTCAAAGTGACTTCTAAGTGAATGTGAAGTCAACTTCAAAGTGACTTCGAAGTGACTTCGAAGCCAATGTTGGGGGGGTCCCAAAGGTGCATCCCCTCCCCCTAGCCTTCTTTGGACCCCATTTCCTGTTTCCAGTGGAAACAGGCTCCCTTTAATCTGGATTTCCTCGGAGAAGACCCCATTGTAGACCCCTTTAATGGGGTCTACAGAAAATCTGGATTAAAGGCCAAAATGTACCCATTAGATCCAGATTTCCCCAATGGCAGTGGAAACAATCGGGTCCCGTAGTGGAAATGGGGTCATCCAGCTCACATCCAAGTGGGTCCTAAATGGGTGCAAAAATGGGTACTTTTGACAGTGGAAAAACACCCCTTCTCCACTCTCTTGGAAGGTTTACGGGGGTCCCTTTCTCCTTTTTCTTACTATATGAACAACTTTCTCAGGAGGGGTAACTGGACACGTCTTCTCACTCCTCACGCATGCGCGCTCCCCCCAAGGTAACTCCCATATCAATGCACTGCGTGTCTTCATCTTTTCTTAGCCATGCTGGTTCTCATTCACTCTATTTCTCATTCACTCACTGCATATTCCCCCTCTTGATACTTAATTTTGACTAAATTAAGAATCACAGTTATCTTACACCATCTTTTGTATCATGGATACTTCTAATTTCACTTCCTTAAATTCATTTGGAAGGTTTCTTATATGTTTCAAAAGATACAATATCCATATGACAATCAGAATCATTACTACAATCAATACTAGAATGGTGTGTATTACAATACGCAAAAATGCAGATGCTTTTGGTGAATACCCTTTAAATATATCATACCAATGATGGGCTGTTAGTGAACTCTCTTCCTGTGATTGGATCTGGATTTTTATAAAATAAAATAAAGGAAAAGTACTGAGACACAGGTTATGGAACAACCTTCTCCTGTATCCAAAAGAGCCTGAGCCCAAATTGGGCATGACACAATGAGTCCCACCCCCTTCTGGTGACGTGCAAGTTTGACTGCAGCTGCTTGCCAGAAACTGGGAGCAATATTTTAAAAACTCTTCCCCCCCCTTTTTTTTTATCTGCCTAGCTTTCTTCATTTTGTACATAATTCCATTCATAAGGATTTCCACCATCTGGTCCTGCTCGAACTCATGAAATGCAAATGAGCACATTCTTGCAAGCCCATGTGCAAACCTACTGGATGTGTTCTGCAGCTTGCATGTTTATGCAGACATTTGCACACTGCTAATGACTCGAGCTCAGCAGAACAATGGATTGGAAAGGAACCAACCACACACTCCATCCTAACATCTCTGTGGGAGAAGGACGAAGAGATTTTGTGTCATTGCCAGAAATAGCACCCCATGAAGTCATCAAGTATTAGGACCAACATGAGAGTGTCTACTCTTACCTTACTCACACCGGCACTCTTTTTTTTTAAAAAAAGTTGATCCGAACAAGCACTGGGACTTCTTTGTGCAAAGGGTATGTGCTGCTTTATCAACCTTTGGTGGCATCCCCATTACAAGCTTAATCAAGTTTCCCTAAACTGAAATAATAGAACCAGATGCAAATGCGAATTTGCCTGTTCCCATTACTTTCAGTTTAATCGCGTTTGATCCGTATTCTGAGGATCGTAGGTGGTGTACGTGATTCAAGGGGGGTCTCAAGTGGCTACTTTCTAAAAGCTGCTTTTTGGGGCTGCCCTGCCCTCTTCCTCCTGGCGTGAACATGCCACCCATAACGGACCCCTTCATGAAACCTAGCTGAGTGGCTGGGTGGCTGCCGCTTGCCTGGATGGACGAAAACAAGCAGTGGGCAGCCAGCGATTCTCCCCATTGCCCAGGGCACACAGCAGCAGCGGCAACTCAAGCAAGGGGGCTTTAAACATTCACACATCTCCCGAAACCTGCCCTGCTTTACTTTCCCCTTTAAAGGTCAGAACTCCAAAGAGCTAGAATTGCACTAAATTGCAACATTGTTATCAGGTGTGAAGTGCCTGGATTGCTACAGTGTAATGGCTGCTGTGAAGGTTGGATTTTCACACTGAAATCACTGTCTTTGGAAGCAAGCTATTGGGAGAGGGAAACCCTAAACATGGATTCTCATCCCTTAAAATGGTAGGGTGCCCACAGTAAAAAATGTAACATGTATCAAGCACATGATCTGGAGTGAGACCTGTTGAAATGAGGGTTAACATTTACAATGCTTTGGAGCAATTTAACACACGGAAAGCGTGTTAAGCCAAACTGATGTGGGGTCTGCGAGGATTGAAAACAGTTTGAAACCAAAATAAGCTTGTAATGGGGATGTAGCCTTTGTGTTGGAAAATCAGGCTTGTGTGATTTTCCCAGAGTTTGCAGTGTAAGACTCTGCAGTGATCCCAAAAAAGCACCACTCAAAAGACTAGTGAAAATAAAAGTTAACTTTACTTAAAACACAACAGGAACAACATGGTACAGACTGATCTGTTCTCAGCCATCATAATAGGAAGAACTAAAAAAAACTGACTGAAGTCCAAGCACCGCTTCCCTCCCCCCTTTAGCAGGTTAGGCAGAGCTTCTCTCTCTCTCTCTCTCACACACACACACACACACACACACACACATGAAATGCTGTATGAATATTTAAAACATACAAAAATTTGATATAATTCAATCGAATTTGGACATTCGAATTCGAATCAAATGTCTATAAATTCAAATTTAAACATTTGAATGAATTTTGAATTTTTGAATCATTCATATGAATTATTCCGACATTTGTATGCACAGATATGTACACAATGCGTACTTGCCCGTACACGTCTTTACTGCATCCATACACATTTGTACAGATCCTTATGGGACAAAAACGGGACGTATACAGAATAAACACAGGATGAATACGGATGTGTACGGATGCGTACGGGCATATATGAATGTTTTTGACATTTGTATTTGCAAATACAGATAGGAAATTCACATGAATAGATTCAAATACATTTCAATTGAATCGAATGTGGATACATTCAAGTTTTAAACATTCGAATTAATTTGAATATTCAGATATTGAATTGAATCCTGAAAATTGCATTCGTGCACACCCCTAGTTCAGATTAGGTACATTCTCTTGTCTGAACCACCTGCAATCTCATGATTTGATTTATCTGGTTTACTGTCCACCCACCATTCACCCAAACTTCACAACAATAAAAAGGTAAAAATCATAATAAGTGTAATGTCTAACATTAAAAGATAAGCCTCCCTCCTTCTCTCCCTGGTCAGACAACACTAAGAGGAAGCTAAGCATCAAAGGTCTGGAGGAAGAGGTACATTTCAACGATGTGTCTGATGTACCTCCAGAGGGAAGGTGTTCCATAAGTCTGGGGGCCAGCACAGAAAAGGCCCTCTTGTGTATCATTTATTTATTTATTTATTTATTACATTTCTATCCCGCCCCATACCCGAAGGTCTCTGGGCAGCTAACAACCTTAAAACAACAGATTAAAACTGAATATACATTAAAAGACTTTAAAAATTCAACAACTCTAAAACAATGCACATTACAATTATAGTGTCTGTCCTGGCGGGGAGGGGGAAATATCATCAGCTCAGCCAAAGGCCAGGGCAAAAAGGTGCATCTTCACCGCCTTCCTAAATATATATAAGGAAGGGGCACGACGCACCTCCATACCATAGTCTGGGGGCCATCACAGAAAAGGCTGTCTCCCGGGTGCCCACCAACCTCACTGTTGAAGGTGGGACAACCAGGAGGGCCTCACCGCTTGATCTTAAGGCACGGGCAGGTCGATATGGGAGAAGGCGTTCCTTAAGATATTTGGGGCCCAAGTCATTTCGGGCTTTTTAAGTCAGAGTCAATACCTTGAATTGGGCTCAGTAGTAAATTGGCAGCTGATGCAGCCCTTCCTCTTGCTTACCTGAAAGATGTTTCCACAAGACTTTCCTGGATTAGAAGGTAAGCCTGAGTGAGCCAAGAGACATCACCTTTTGAAATTAACTATAGACTCCCCCCTTCGTAAATCAGCTTAAAAATAAAAATTAAAATTGCTGTTTATATCAAGATTCCAGTCCATATTGTGTTGTAGTAGTGGTATAATCCTGTAATTACTCCTGTAATTAGACTAGAAATGGAAGCCGTATACTTTCCGCGTCTGCTAATGCACATTTCCCGTGCCCCTCCCTGCCCCCCTGCTGAGCGCAAAGTGATAATGTGAGTGTTGTGATTAAATTACGTTAATGCGCAAATATGTACCGATTTCATCTAAAAAGCACTCTTAAGGCTTCTCCCGTGAAGCTGGATAAACACCAATAATCTGTACCGCAGCGGGCCTCGTTAGTCGTCGGCCACGTTTAAATCTATCAAGCTGGGAGGCTAAACTTTCTCTGACATATTCATTTTCAAAGTAAAGCATCAACCCTTGGGAGCGCATGCTTGGTTATTCATACAAAACATGAAGTGGATTCTCTGCTTCGTGAAGGAATCCAGTATGGGATAAAAGTAAGGAAGGTGCAAGAATATTCAGAACATTTGAAACCCCATCTTGTGGGGTTCCTCAGGGAGTCAATCTTATTTCCCATGCTATTTAACATCTATATGAAGCCGTTGGGAAAAGTCGTCAGGAGGTTTGGAGTGAGGCGTCATCAGGTAGCTCTCTCTGAGCTCTCACAGCCCCACCTACCTCACAGGGTGTTCTGTTGTGTGGGGAGAAGAATAAAAGGCTTGGCAGCTGCTTTGAGCCCCCTTAAATGGGTGAGAAAAGCAGGGTAGAAAAGTCAACTCTCCTCCTCCTCCTCCTCCTCCTCCTCCTCCTCCTCCTCCTCCTCCTCCTCCTCCTCCTCCTCCTCCTCCTCCTCCTCTTCTTCTTCTTCTTCTTCTTCTTCTTCTTCTTCTTCTTCTTCTTCTTCTTCTTCTTCTTCTTCTTCTTCTTCTTGTCCAGGTGCAAAAGATGCTGCAGGTTCTCCAAGACGTTGGCCCCCTTGACTTCATGTTGAGCCTGACCACCGCTGCAGCAAGGACACATTCCATCTTCTCTCCTTCTGGAAAACGGTTTCAAGGGTGTGATATCGTGTCCTCAGGGCTTCATCCTATCTAATGAGGTTACCTCCTGGGACAATCAGCTATAATTAAGAAGTGGGAAATGCTTGTGCCTCTAAAACATGCCTGTGTATTTCCGTCACTGACGGAAAATGTTAACACAAGCATCCCTTTGTGCCACATCTGAATTTAAATTTATCAGGGGTGTTAGCTTTAACAGCTGCAGAAGCCATCTGACAGATTTCTTTTTGCAGCACATCACTACCAGCCGCTCCAAACTTTTCTGGCCTTGTGGACCAAACATTGTAGCAATTCACTTTATTACTTAAGGATTTGCCAGCTGGCTTCTGTGTACTAAAATAGCAATTTTAATATGGCCAGGTCAGAAAGTACAATGACTAATTGATGCCAAAGAGATCTTCAAGACATGAATATTCATATAGTTCTTTTTTTATTAAAAAAAAAGTCTCCAAGCCCTCTTGTTCTCCTCAGCCAAGAAAATGTGGGGAAAAGCTCCTTCTTCATTGAAATATAGGTCTTACAAGGCTTATCTCCATGGGAGATGCAATTAAAACACAACCAAACCAGGAGATAAAGCCATATGTTCCTGCAGGCAATGCTAATGATTTGCAGAACATTAGGAGATTGGCATCCAGACCAAAGTAGCATGAGATGGCAGGACTAATTTCTCTATCAAATGCAAACAGTTATGACTCACATTAGCAGTCCATAGTTTATAACATGGGGAAGGGGCAGCAGTGACCCCCCCTACCTCCTCAAACTATATTTTGATCCGCAGTGGATCAAGTCACGGGCCAAGAAGATGAAAGTTTGGTTTGCATTCAAAAATCTGAAGGGTGTGCACAAATGCAATTTTTGAAATTCAGTTCAATTTGAATTGAATATTCAAATGTCTAAATCCGTATGAATAGAGAAAAAATGAATGCATGAAAATTCAAACCGATTTGAATACATTTGTATCTGTTCATATGAATATTCAATTCGTATTTGATGGTACGGAGGTTGACATTTGTATGCATCTGTACGCATCCCGTTTTTATCCTGTAGGCATCCCATTTCCGTCCCATACATATCCGTACAAATGTGTACCTGTACAAATAAGGTGTCTACGGGTTTGAGAGCAGGTGACGTTTTTGCCCTTGTCTTCTGCTGGAGATGCCCAGAAGCAATTGGTGGGCCACTGTGTGGGGCAGGATGCTGGACTAGATGGGCTGTGACCTGATCCAGCAGGGCTTCTCTTGTGTTCTTATGTGTGTGCATCCCTAGAGGTTTCTAAGTGCAGGTTTACCCGTTTGTGGAATCTTCTCCAAGGGCTGCCATGGAGGAAAGATGATCTGATGGGTGTTTGGGGAGAATGGCCCACCCTTTACCTTTATGAGCTAGGCATCTCCATAAGAATGTGCAGAAAGGCTTTCAGCCTTTCCCTCTGCTACTGCATTGCACTTACACAGCAATTCATTTCTCAAAGATCAATAGAACAGAAGAAACAGTGACAAGAGTCACAAGGGGGTGGGGGTGGAAGAGAGATAAATCCCACACCCATCTGCTTTAATGGAACTATTTAGTGTGTTATCTCTGGGAAAACAGAACGTTGAAAGACAGATGATGTAATTGGAAAGGAGACAAATTAAGATATGTTTCCCTCGTGAGTTTCCTCCTTCCCTCCTGCAGCTCTGAGGTGTGCATTTAATAATACCACAGAGTCTTCTGCTTGGGCAGGCAGCCTTGTCATCTTGAATTAGGCTGGAATCCTTAATGCCGGTGACGCAGATCTTAGACGTGGATCCTGCAAGATTTCGAAAGCCCATGCCATTAGCAGGACGTCCTCCTCACTTAGATTCCAGGGTTACAAGTTGTTATTAGTACATAAGAAGAATAGAAGAAGAATAGAAGCTTTGTCAGCCACTTTGAGTCCCCTTACATGGGTGAGAAAAGCGGGGTAGAAAAGCCAACTTCTTCTCCCCACAACAGACACCCTATGAAGTAGGTGGGGCTGTGAGAACTCAGAAAGAGAGCTGTGACTAGCCCAAGGCCACCCAGCTCGCTTCATGGGGGAGTGCAGAGTCATGCTCTGTATTCCCAGATAAGGGTCTGGCTCCCTAACCCCTAGACCAAACTGGCTAGTGGAATGGAGTGGAATGTAGAAATGGCTACACTGTATGTGGAAGGACCCCTGTGTCCCTGCTAGACCTGGGCAAAGTTCAGTTTGATTTGAAAATTTAACTGGATAATTCATGTTTGATGCTGTTCTGAGCACACCAAATATTCAGTTCAAATATCTAGAAATTTGATCAAACCAAAGCATGCTCCTGCCTGCGGACGTAAATGATGCAGTTGAAGAGTTCATGTTCACTCTGTTTATGTCTTTGAAGCACTGGTATTTTTTCAAGTTCAAAATGGGCGTTTGGTTCAATTTTGAAATAAACACTTGATTTTTGTTTCTGCACCTCTCTAGTTCTGGAGAAAGAACGACACGCTTCCTCGAATGATACCTTTATTCGGAGAGCACCACTAAGAACACAAGTTGCTAGGAACAAATGATACATGAGGAACAGCTGTTCAGATATTTTTTGGCTGAGATAATTCTTCAATTTCCTCCACCTGGACTAAAACCCTTCACTTCCTTAGGATCCTTAGCAAAAAAAGGTAAGCTCACTTGGTAATAATTAAGTCCCTGGTGGGAAAGAAACTTGCCTCCTTTTCCCACGCACAGTCAAAGATCTGGATCTTTGAGACGGGGTCTTCCTGGAGATCAAGATCTTGAAGAAGAAGAGGAGGAGGAGGAGGAGGAGGAAGAGTTGGCTTTGCTCACCCATTTCTCACTCAAAGCAGCTGACAAACCTTCTGGTCTTCTCCCCACAACAGAACACCCTGTGAGGTAGGTGTGGCTGTGAGAGCTCAGAAGAGAGCTGTGACCCATTTGGATTCAGGGGGGAGGGCGGAATCGAGCCCGGTATTCCCAGATAAGAGTCCGGCTCCCTAACCACTACCAAACTGGCTGAAGACCCCATTGTGGACACCTTTAATCGGGTCCACATGAAATCCAGATTTAAGGGCCTCATGGGGATGGGGCCTTGCAGATGGGGCCTTCGATGGGGTTCAGGTCCTCATGGGGCATAGGGCCTTCCTAATTGGTACAAACCAGGTCCCTATTGGGTTCCTAATGGGGTCTTAGAAGGATTCTAAGTCCTAGTGAGAAAAGGCCATTAAAATGTATCAGATTTGCAGGGCAAAGGTGATCAATGTAGGGAACAAAGAACATTGCCTGAGCCATAGTGAGAAATAGTGTCTCAGTTCCTCTTCATGACATTGTCCACTCTCTAGTTAAACATATTTTAGAAAGTGATTCCTTCCACCTTGCAAACTGAGTTGCAAAATAATATCTGATTGGTGCAATCCTAGAGATACCTAAGAAACAACGAGAGGGAAGGGGTGGGGGGGGAATGCAAAATATAGGCTCCATTCTCATTAAAACAACCACCACAAAACACAAAAATCAGAGCTGCATGTTAAGAAAATAAATCAATGCAGAAACAAGGTGGAATAAACTTATTAAGTTTGCACAAAAAACGGTGTGGCCTGGAAACAGATTGATCTACCTCTCCCTTGAAATAGACACTTTTCTAAGATGCAGCTACTATATTCATCATTATAACTCTGCATTCTCCAGGTGCTGTGAGGTTTTAGTCTATGTGAGACAGTTTGGCTGATGCTAATTCATTCATTCATGAATGTTATGTGTTGATATGTTCAAAAAGTCTTACAGCAATTAACAAAATGACAGGTGGAAGGGATTAATTAGGTGGAGGCAAAGCTGTCTGCGTCTTGATTATTCTCCTGGTGATGACGCAGGGACATTGATGTAATCTTCTTGGGAACAAAATGGAAGCAGTTTGCCACTTCCTTCTTGGGGGGTTTTGCAGACTGGACCTGGGGCTGGCAAACCAGATGCTCTTTCTTTGAGCTTTCACAGCTCACACTATTATAAAAATAACTTCCAAATGCCTGGGACTGGGGAGGTGCGTGGAGGTATTTTTGAGTAGATTCGAATGTCATAAAATCTGATTCAATTTGAATATTGAAAATTCGAACGTCTTAAAATCCGGTTCGAATCTGTAACATTCAAATCTCTACTTTTTAAAGTTAGATTCATATTTAAAGATACGAATGTCGACAACATTCCTATCTGTGCACATGCCGGAAAAATCTGTATGCATCCCATATTATCCCGTACGCATCCCATTTTAATCCCATATTTTAGATCTGGGCTTCTGAAGGCAGGTGGGCCCGGTCTACTGCATGGAGCAGCACATTGCCCCTGCTGAAGACATTGCCAGTCCGGTCTCGGGTCATCAAGTCCATCCCCCTGCTGAATGCAGGATTTCCTAAACCATCCCAGACAGATGTAGGTCCAGCCTCTGCTTGAAGACCACCAGTGAAG
The DNA here is from genome assembly GCA_023333525.1 of Aspidoscelis tigris stejnegeri. Taxonomy (NCBI): domain Eukaryota; kingdom Metazoa; phylum Chordata; class Lepidosauria; order Squamata; family Teiidae; genus Aspidoscelis; species Aspidoscelis tigris. The sequence continues at coordinate 1,515,555 of JALMGA010000022.1, read as the reverse complement.
GGGAGCTAACCACCACCTGTGCTGAACCGGTTCAGATGTGCTGAACCAGCTTAGTTTGTTCAGAGTTTGCAGCAAACTAAGGTGTTTGAATGGTTTGAATGAGAACTGAACCACCCTGTTAAAAACACACACACATAGACTGAACCAAAGTGAGGGTGTTTTGTTGTGTTTTCCAACCAAATGACTAAATTTTGGTTACCTATGGGACACCTATTGACCATCTGGTGTTCCACCACTGGAGTGGGTCATACAGAATTTCAGCAGCACATTGATGAAGAAGATTGATACATTTCTTGGCATCCTGACTCAGAAACAAACACATCCAAGCACTCCAAAGATCTCTTTCTTAAGTACTATTTATGGCAAGAAGTCTGTTCTCCCCATTGGTGACAGCATGACTGTTGTTTAAATCTTTGTAAAGAATGTCACCATTAGATGACTTCCCTGGAGACTGTGGGCAGAAAAGTGGATGATAGATGAGCAGATTGACTCTCTGGACCACTTCTGTCTAATTTTTCAACTCTTAGGAAAATGCTGGCATTTGGACTGTCTCCATCCATCACCAAGTAAATAGAAAGTTAAAATTCCTTTTTAAACGTTTAATATCTCTTTTTAAGCTACCAGATAAGAGTCTCTCATTCTAACCACAAGACTAAATGGCTTCTTGTCAGTGCCTTGGGGAAGGCAAAGTCTAAGGGAGTAAACCTAGTAGAACATCTAGAGTGTTCACCCTAAGGTGGTTTGAGGGGCCTCAGGTCATCTCTGGTATCTTCTGAAGCCAATTCAGTTACCCTTATGTTACCTGTCGTTGGATCACACTGGGGTGACCAAGAAGGACAACTCGGACATTTGGACAACTCAGTGTTTCCTTTCCTTCATGCCCAGGCTCTTTCTCTTGCCTTTCAAGACGGAAGGATGTCAGCAATAAACTGCCGCATGGAGCTACTGCTAACTTGGGTACTGACTCTCCCCTTGCCCATTTGGTTTTCAAAAGACATGAGCCAAATGAGGTTTGACAGGTGCCATTGCTATGTCTGAAGGTAAGAAGAAAGGGGAAAATCCTTGTTTGCAGCCATCTGAACAAGTGAGGGTTCAGGGGGAGCTGAAAATTGCTTCCAGTACCCAAATGATGGTCCAATCCAACTTCATTAAGCTCTACAAATCTCAATGGATGGGTCAGCCCTTATTTATTTATTTATTATTTACATTTCTATCCCACCCCGTATCCGAAGGTCTCTGGGCGGGTTACAACCTTAAAGCAACAGATTAAAACAGAATATACATTAAAAGGCTTTAAAAATTCAACAACTCTAAAACAATACACATTATGTTTAAAATGAGAGTGTCTGACCTGGGTGGGAAATATAATCAGCTCAGCCAAAGGCCAGGGCAAAGAGGTGCGTCTTCACCGCCTTCCTAAATATACATAAGGAAGGGGCAAGACGCACCTCGAGGGGGAGGCTATTCCATAGTCTGGGGGCCATCACAGAAAAGGCTCTCTCCCGGGTGCCCACCAGCCTCACTACTGAAGGTGGTGGGACAACCAGGAGGGCCTCACTGCTAGATCTTAAGGCACGGGCAGGTCGATATGGGAGAAGGCCATTGGATCCAAGTGAACTCCTAGTGACTACTTGGAGAATCCATGCAGTTTCCTTGGTAAAGGTACAGAGGTGGCTTTCCCTGACCTTTCTCCCCAGGACTTCCATGCAGGGATGTGCATGAATAGTTTTTTTGACATTTGATTTGTAACAAATTGAATGTTAGGAAATTCATATTTGTTTGAATAGATCCCATTCAAATGTGATAGGATTCTATTTTATGAATGTATTCTAACAAATTTATACAAATATCAGATACGAACGAATACATATCCGATACGTATCTGACATGAACATATACATATCCTATATATACCCAATATGTATCCCACAACTTATCCACTCTGAAAGTGTCAAATCCTAACTGAATCCACTTTCAGCCCACTCTCAATCCATGTCAAATGCAATCTGGGTCTGTTGCAGATGTGACTGGCACAGTCGCTTTCCCATCTCCCCAGTTTAACTAATGTCTGAACTATTCATACAAATATAGAACTATTCATACGAATGTCCAAACTATTGGTACGAATGTTAATGAACGAATATTGTAACATTTGATTGGTGTATGAATGTCTGAATTCATACAAATCTGTATGAATAATTAATGTTAGGGGTGTGCATGAATGCAATTTTTGGGATTTGATTCAATTCAGATCGAATACCTGTAAATTCAATTTGGTTCAAATCTTTAAGATTTGAAATAAATCAAATTCAATTCGAATTAAGCAAATTTGAATCTATTCGTTCAAATTTTCAATTTGAATTTGCACTTACGAATGTCAACAACATCCGTAGATGCCCATACGCATCTTTCCTACATCTGTACGCATCCGTACATGTCTATATGCATCCTGTAGTTATCCCGTATGCAACCCGTTTGCATCCTGTACGGATCCGTACAAATGTGTACGGATGTGGGAAAGATGTGAATCTGCAGGTACGCATCGTGCACAAACCCATACACATGCGAATGTCCAGATAATTTGAACAAACAGATCTGAAATTCAAATTTCATTTGAATCTTTAAATTTGAATTTATGGACATTCAATTTGAATTCGAATGTTGAAATTCGGCTAGATTCAATCGAATTTTGAATACCTTTGAATATTCATGCACACCCCTAATGAATGCTACAAATATTCCTGCCCATCCTTAGTTCCTTGGGTTTGAACTTTCAACTAAATGCTTTCTAGGTGGCTGTTCTACTGCTCGCTCAAAGCTCCACCTCCGTTTGCTTTTGCATGGGGAAATATTGAGAATTGCCTTTCCTCCCTGCTGTCATTTGGTTCGTGGCTCAGCTATTGTGCTGGCCCCAAATTCTCTTTTTGGAATCAAGCTGTTGTTCTTTGAGAGATTTGGCTCAGCCGCTTTAAGTGAGCACAGTAAGCAGCATGGGGGAAAATCTATATACTTCTGAATTAGGTAAAAGTAAAGATGCCTTCAAATCAACCTTCACTCCTGTTGACTTAATGGAAACATCTGTGCAATTTTCTCATCCAAGACTGAGCGGTTCCTTTCAGGCTATTGCTCTAACTATAGCACAGAAGATTATGGTAGCTGACGTTGGGGTGTTCCAATGCTGGAGTTCCCTGAGTGGAATTTTCTACTGCAGACATTCCTCTCCCTGACTAGGAGTCACCATCAATTGGTACTTCCTATCCAGGGAGTGAAATATCCAAACCAAGGCCTTGAACAGGCAGAGGGTTCATTTTGAATCCAGACCACATGATTTGCTTGGGTTACGTCAAACCGGTTTGGCTTGATCTTGACTAGAAATGTGCATGGATTTTTTTTGTGTGTTTGGTTGATTCAAACCAAATTGAATGCACGGAAATTTGCATGCTAACCACCTTCCAAGTTTGTTTGCCTTAGGAATTTTAATTTGACATCCATTTCTTGTATTTCTAACATTGATAATTCCCTTTGTAAATTTTTTAGATTTCTTGAGATTGAGCTAAAATCCGGTTTTCATTTCGATTCCATTTCCTTTCTCTTGATTTCTTCTATTAAATTGTGACAATGTTATTGTATCTATTCTAAGGTCATTCATGAACTGAAACGTAGCAGCTTAATTTGAATTGAAACAAACTACCCTTGATTCAGTTTGAACTCATTTATTATTATTATTACTGGCATAACACAACAGTAACACACAGCAAGAAAGATATTTATGCTGGTTTTGGTCATTGTTATCACTAGTTGGGCCCTTCCCAAGCACGTAGGACCGAGTGATGTATTGGCGAATGATATGAGCGGATCCCAGCACAGTGGATTTCAGTAGCTGGAAGATGGATATTTTGTCGATGCCAGTGCTTTTCAAGTGCCCACTAAGATCTTTTGGCACTGCCCCCAGTGTGCCGAGAACCACTGGGACCACCTTTGCTGGTTTATGGCAGAGTCGCTGCAGTTCTATTTTCAGGTCTTCATATCTGGTAAGTTTTTCTGTTTTTTATCAGTTCTGTTGTCGCCTGGAATAGCAATGTCGATGATAAAGACTTTGTCTTTCTCCATGATTGTGATGTCTGGCGTGTTATGTTTCAGTGTTCGCTCAGTCTGAAGTTGGAAGTCCCACAGTAATTTAGCTTGTTCGTTTTTGACCAGTTTTTCTGGTTTATTGTTTCTTTGCCACTGGCAGATGGTCGTTCTGGCATAAGTTCCAGTGTATCATTTGAGCCACTATGTTGTGCCTCTGTTTATAGTCTGTCTGTGCGATCTTTTTGCAGCAGCTCAGAATGTGGCTGAACTTTTCATTATTATTATTATTGTTGTTGCTGCTGCTGTTACTGTTGCTGTTGCTATTTTGTTGTTGTTATTGACAGAAACAATATGGCATAACATCAGACATGTTGGCTTTAATATTTCATAATGCATCGGGATCGTCCCAAAATGCTAAGATGATATTATGTACCAGCTGATAATGCATGCAGAGTCCAGCAGGGTGGCCTTTTGGAATTGACAGATGGTCCCACAATATTTTCACCTGTTCATTTTCGACCACTTTTTCAGGCTTATGATCCCACCAGTTCTGTGCTGCTGGCAGATGGTAATTGTGGCATAGATTCCAGTGGATCATTTTGGCAACGGTTTTGTAATCAGTCTGCACAATTATTTTTTATTTTTTGCAGCAGCTGAGTACATTGCCGATTGTTCCTTCAGCTTCTTTGCATAATCAGTGCTCGATGTGTGCAGCGGATTTTTCTATTTTAGGTTTTATAGCATTAGTCCTGATAGCCTTTGAATTTCTTTCTTCAGTGTTCCATTTGTAAGCCACAGCCAGGTCTTTCCTTGGTCTACTTTCCCTTTGATTTTCTCCAAGAATTGACCACACAGAGCTTTATTGTGCCGGCTGTCTGCTCGGGCTTGCACTATATTTTTCCAATATTCAATCTTGGTTTGCTGCACTTTGAGCAGTTTTCTATTGTTCACCTCTGTTGCGAGTCTAGCTCTCGCAACTGACCCAAGGGCTCCGGGAAGTGGAGAGCAGCAGCTGTGAGCTGCTGCTATTGCCGGGTGTTCTGATAGCTATTCGAAAATCTGAAATTAGTTCGAATCTGGAAATTTGGATTTTTGAAAATCTGATTCGAATTCGAATGTCAATATCCGTCAAATTCAAACTGGGTTTTCCAATTTTTGAATATCTGTGCACAAGCTAAGCAACACGCCTCTCCTTCCCATCTTGCCCTTTAATTCTTTGGTGCTCTGGAGCACTGATGAACCCCAAAATAAACAAAGTGAAAAAGAGGGGCAGCTTTCCACTGTGATAGTCTGGGCCGAGGCAGGAGCCCATCAGTCATCCATTACATTCCTGCACAGAGATCCATTTCTCCATTTAGAAATCTCCAAAGCACTTCTGGCAAATATTCTCCGGCAGCTGATGAATGGCTTCTTGGATTAGTGTGGATTCCTCCAATAAGTGTCAGGGCTGCCAAGAAAGAGTGCACTCTAGAATCAGAGCTATTTATGGACTTTGATTAACCAAGAGGAAGAGCCAGCTGCATGCCAGCCTATTAGAGGTATGTCCGGAGTTCAAAATGAAAGCAGTGGTTTAGGGCAGGTTGGGCGGGTTGTTTGCTTGCTTGGCATTCTTAGGAATTTGGGGAAGATGTGATAAGGTATCATGCAGACTGCTTTCCACTATATTGTGACATCTCTCAGCCCTGACCCCCTGGGGCCCAAGAAGGCTTGGAAGAGCAGTGCAGGGCTGCAGAAGAATGCCTCTGAAGGCCATCTGTAGGGATTCGAGAGCAGGTGAAGGTTTTGCCTTTGTCTTTCGCTTGAGATGCCCAGAAGCAATGGGGGGGGGGGAACCACTGCGTGAGTCAGGGATGCTAGACTAGATGGGTGGTGGCCTGATCCAGCAGGGCTTCTCTTAACTTAGGAGGACAGGGGTATTAGCATCTACTAGAATGGAGTAAGTGTGTGCACGAATGTATTTTTTCCATGTGAATTCCAGTCGAATTGAATGTCAAAACATTCAATTCGATTTGAATGTTTAAAATTTGAATGCAACAAAAACCAGTTTGAATCTGTTGCATTAGACTATTCATTTGAGAGTTGGATATGAACTTAAAAATCAACATTCATTGGAATGATTCGAAACATTTGAATGTATAGATACATATGCATGACACACATACAGTATCTGTACGAATATCATACGCATCTGTATGTATTTGCACTGATAGCAGGGACGAAAACGGGATGCATGTGGGATAAAATGGGATGCGTACAAATGCGTGCAGATTCGTATAACGCATACGAATGTGGTTGACATTTGTATCTTCGGATTCAAATCTAACATTCGAACAAATAGATTCAAATGTATTCTATTCGAATCGGATTTTGTTGCATTCGGATTCTAAACATTTGAATCGATTTCAATGTTTCTATATTCGAATTGATTCAAATTTGAATGCAACCCCCCCCCCCAATTCTTGCACATCACTAGATTCAGCAGTGGTGGCCCATGGATTGGATGAGATCCTGTGCAAAACCATCTCAATTGCCTTTTGCACACCATTTCTGTATCTCTGGGGATTCTGGTGACTGCAGCTTCATGGCCGTGGCCTCTGACCCAGAATTCCTGGGCTTTGTGGGAGGACTTGAGTGCCCCCCCCTTGATTACATGAATGACCTTCTTATTGGCATTTCAGTGCTTTGCTGCTAGTTTTCTTTCAGCAGTGAAAAAGCATTGATTCCTTCGCCTTGTGAAATCGCGTTGCCTCTGGTCAGAATGAAGATGAGCATTATTGCTTCATTATTTCTCACTTTCCCACTAGGAAATGAACAGAGGTCACTTTGCCTGAAAAGGATTAGTTATTTCTCCACTTTTCTTCTTGCAGACACAACACATTCGAAAGGGGCTGTGCCCACAGAAATAGTGCAGGCTTTTGAACCCTTGTGGATCAAAAGAGACTGGACAGAAGGGCAACTGAATGTGGGTCCAGATGTTCTGAGCATGCTCAGTTGGCATCTGTGCACATGCCGGAGGGCACACTGGCACTGGATGCCAACATCAGACTGGTAGTCAAACCTACGTGTGGACGCTGCCATATTTATTGACAAATGAGACCATTGGCTTCCGTCCAGCCGTAGCTAGTTCCTCCTTCCCATTTACTGTGTCATGTGGGATTGGAGGACTGTTTGTGTTGTTGTGCACCACAGAGTTGTGACCAGCTCCAGAATGACTGCATGGGCATGTCTGTGGGCACCTCTATGCAGTTTTATTGGCAGAGAAACAGAAGGGGTTTGCCATGCCTACTTCCCAGGAGAGACTGGGGAACTGGCAACGCTCTGCTTTCCAGGCAGTTTGCTCTATCACTGAGTTACAGCCCTTCTCAGACTCCATGGGCCTCTTTATGCAGTTTTATTGGCAGTGAGACAGAAGTGGTTTGCCATGCCTACCTTCCGGGAGAACTTGGGGATTGAACTGACAACCCTCTGCTTTCCAGGCAGTTTGCTCTACTGCTGAACTACAGCACCTCCCAGACTCCATAGGTGTCTTTATGCAGTTTTATTAGCGGAGAGACAGAAGTGGTTTGCCATACCTACCTCCCGGGAGAGGCTGAGGGACCGAACTGGCAACCATATGCTTTCCAGGCAGTTTGCTCTACTGCTGAACTACAGCCCCTCCCAGACTCCATGGGTCTCTTTATGCAGTTTTATTGGCAGAGAGACAGAAGTGGTTTGGCATGTGCTACTGGAAGGCTATTCCAAAATCTTCACACCCTTGAGGGTGGTGGAACTATAAGATGGCCCCCACTTTGTGACCATAAGACATAGGCAGGCATGTATAAGAGAAGAGCCTCCTTCAGATATTTGGGGCTTCAGCTATCAGTGTCAACACCTTGAATCAGGACTCGCGTGGCATGTGTCCGGCCAGAAATTCTGGTCAGCGGCTGACCGGCCACATTCCACGCTAGTCCCAGCCTCTGGACTGTGATCATGCACGTTCTGTTTTCCTGACACATCTCCTTTCAAAGCAAGCCAGACCAACAGGTTAAATGGGAAATAATCTAGGCGTAACAATCCTCCTTTCTTTCCCAGTGACCTCATCTTGTTTGTTTTCCTCAGCCCTGCAAATGCTTTTGCTATCTCTGCTTTGATTTCATCCATGCACCCCCTCTTCCGCATGCCTTCCAATATGGCTTTGATTCCCTTGTCTTTCTCTTTCATCAGCTGCTTGTAAATCTTTCCCATGGTAGAGATTAGAACAGCAATGAGTGATAGAAGCTGTCAGTAACAGGAGCTAATTTTACCCCTGATAACGGCTCTGTGATTTATACAGGCTTCACACTGCTGATACAGATGTACATCTAGTGGCTGGAGAGGTATCTCTTTGGAGTAAATAGGATTTTTGTTATTGATGGAGGTGGGAGCTAACCAGCATTAAACTGCTGCTCAGGAAACAATGTACTCTTTCATGCTCCCCCTCTTCTTTACTTCCATTGGCAGCACGGCAGATGGGTCAGTTGCCTTCTGAGAGCACCAGAGAAGGAGAGTTATTGGTGCTTCTGATATAGCAGTTTATTTCCCAGCGTAAAAACCGAGCAGGCAAACACCCAGAGGGGGTTGTGAAACTTCAAAGTGGCAATAGGAGCTTCACAAGGCTGAAATATAAGGGGCCATAACTTAGGCTTCAGAGGTGTTGTGTGCTGGTCATCTACTGCTGGTGGGTTCCCTGTGCAGCTGGTTGACCACTTTGGACCAACCTTGAAAGTTTAACAGTAAGATCGCTGCCTAATCCTTTTCCTGTGGCTTTTGTGCTCAATGCAACTAGCACAGACCAGGAAGGGTTCTTATTCACATAATGCACACTTAGAGTGTTTTTCCACTGTCAGAAAGTACCCATTTTTGCACCCATTAAAGACCCATTTGGGTGTGAGCTGGATGACCCCATTTCCACCATGGCACCCATTTGGGACACATTTGTTTCCACCGCCGCTGGGGAAATCCGAATCATACGGGTACGTCTCAGCCTTTAATCCGGATTTTCTGTAAACCTACAGAAACAATGGGGTCTTCAGCCAGAAAATCCGGATTAAAGGGAGCTGGTTTCCATGTTAGATTGGCAATGGGGTCTAGAGGAGGCTAGGGGGAAGGGCACCCTTGGGGGGGGAGCCCCAAAACCTAAGCTTCGAAGTCACTCCGAAGTGTACTCCGAAGATCAGCACAGACTTCAAAGACACTCCAGAGCTATTTTGCACAGACTTCAAAGTGACTTTGAAGTGACTTCGGAGCCGCTTCAGAGATTGCACCCCCTATCCCCCCCCCAAACACCTGGGGTGACAGGAAGACCCCTCGTGGGTAGATCCAGATTTCCAAATGGGTGCTCCGGTGTTTCCACGGCAGGGAGGCTAGCACCCATTGCTATTGGGTGCTAGAACACCCATGGAAACACATTGGGTACTTCCCTTAATCCAGATTAAGGGAAGTACCCATTCCCTAGATCCGGATCTTCTTAGATCCGAATTAAAGGAGTGTTTTGTAAAAACACCCTTAGATAGTGAAAATGATTTTCATGAGATAAGGTGATGGCCACTAGCTTGGGAGGGTTGGGAGGAGAACCAAGGTTGTCCATGGAGTACCATGCTCCTAGTCCAGTGCTAAGAGTGGTCCTGTTTGGTGGATAATAAGCAAAATGCTATTGTCTTCATGTTCTGGCTTTGATCTTATGATGGGCATCTGATCTACTGTGAACATGGATCAGAAGGACTTCAGCTCAGGAGGACATTTGTTACCTCCTTCTACTGTGCTAACTAGACTTAGATAAAAACATACACAATATTGCACTGGAACAGATCCATGGACCATCTAGGCCAGCAGTGTCTTCTCACGGTTTCACAAGGAAGCCTACCAACGAGACACAAATACACATAGCTTTATCTACAATGGATATAATGGGCATGGCTTCATACATTTCAGAATGACTTTCCCTCCACTGTCTGAATGACTTTGCTATCTGTCTCTTCTTTGCCACTTCCAACCCCCCAAATTTTGTCACGCCAGGAGGAAGAGGACAGGGCAGCCCCAAAAAGCGGTTTTTAAAAAGTAGCCACTGGAGTCCCACCTTGAGTCACGTATGTCCTCAGAATCTGGATTGAATGCGATTCTGGCTGAAAGGAATGGGATCAGGCAAATTCGCGTTTGCATCCGGTTCTGTTATTTCGGTTTAGGGAAACTGGATTAAGGTTCTAATGGGGATGTGGCCCCAGGGAACCCGTCCCCATGTGTCCTAGCCTGAAGAGGCTGGCACGGGAGCGGGACGCAACTCCCAGGCCTGCGCGCCCTGGGTCGAATTCATGCTCTACACCCGGAATCCGAGCACTGATTTTGTGCTCTATACCCGGCATGTGAGTGGGCAGCCTGGGGCGCGTTGGGGCGGTTCCGAACGGAACCTCCAGCCCAGCGGAGCAAACGCTCCATCGCAGGGCACCCGACACACGTTCCTCAGGCCCTCGTGCGGAAAGGCCTACTGCTACTGCTGCTGCTGCTGCTGCTGCTGTTTAACCTTACCCTTGGAAATGCAACTTCACTTTGATCTGAAAGCTGCCGGGACACCCGACCTAATTAGAAGGGTGATCTTGTTGTTATATGGTATAGACAATGTGCGTTAACGGGAAACCAAATCCCTAGTGAAACCTTGCCTTCCATTAGATTCAATTTGTTAAGCAATCTTGCCTTGGAAAGAAATTAAATAGACCCCGGCTCTTTTAATTACCGTTTGCCTCTTGATGGATGTTCTTGTGCAAAGGTGACATAGAGGGCGCAGAAGTGTTCATTGACAAAGCAGGCATGTACCAAAAAAAAAAAAAAAAAAAAAAAAGACTGGAATAAACTGTGAAATCTGTACACAGAGACCACAAGGCGGAAGTCGGGGATGCATTAAAGGAAGAGGCGGTTGAACGCCCTGCACACGCTTTGATAGTTAGTGGTTCTGAGATCAGAGGATTATCTTAAAAGTCTCTGAGGCTTCTTCATGCAAGATGTTGGCAACTTGTTGCACTATAAATTGGATATACGTGCTTTATTCTGGAAAATCCAAAAGGGTTTTTACATTTACCTCTCAACCACAGTTGCTGCTGCTTTGAGAGCAATTGCCACTAGAACGCACAGCCTGGTGTTCATCTGGTTCATCTGATTTAGGTTGGCCTTGTGGTTAGGCTGCAGGGCTCTTATTTGGAGGTCTTCCAGTTCAGTTCTGGCCTCCTCCATGAAGCCAGCTGGGCGACCTTGGGGAAGTCACAGCTCTCTTTCTGAGTTCTCACAGCCTCACCTATGTCACAGGGTGCCTGTTGTGGGGAGAAGAACAGAAGGTTTGTCAGCTGCTTTGAGTCTCCTTAAGGATGAGGGGACTCCACTTCCTCCTTCTTTTCCTCCACCTCCACCTCCACCTCCACCTCCACCTCCTCCCTTTTCCTTTTCCTTTTCTCCTCCTCTTCCTCCGCCTTTCTTCTTCTCTTTCTCCACCTTCTCCTCCTCCTCCTCCTCCTCCTCCTCTTTCTCTTTTTCTACCTTCTCTTCCTTTCCCATTCCCCTCCTCCTCCATCCTCTTCACTGGAAACACTCATCACAGCTTAATAGAATCTTTGCTGCCTGCCTTGTGCTGAATTCTTGGGTTCACATGCAAATGATGGCAGAGTGGGAGTGGGTATCAAACCTCATGGAACGTCACAGCACAGATGGTGTGTGGCACTTTTATTATTATTATTTTACTTGTTTACTAATTGGTATGTATGTTTCTGAAAGGGATGAGTCAGCCATAGAGTGGAATGGCGAATCATTAGGCGCTTGCTAATAAATCATCACGCTCTGGGGGCTGGAGTGGATTTTGGTCAGAGGCAGAAGCGGTGTCAGGAAGTTGATTGGCTGCCAGGATCAGCTGAAGTTTCCAGCGCTTGAATCAGCCTGTAGAGCTGTCACACAAAGAGCCATTTCAGCCCACGTCTAATAGGTGCTGACTCAAAATTTAAATTTCTAGCTCACCAAATCTGTCTGCATCAAGGCTGCACTCCTCAGACTTAAGGTGTGTGCACACAGTAGGGATGTGGCTTCCCTTGAAGACAGTTCGGAAGTTGCAGCTGGTACAAAATGCAGCCGCTAGAGTGCTGACTGGAACAACTAGCCGGACACATATCACACCAGTTTTAAAACAACTGCACTGGCTGCCAATTCACTACCGAGCCCAATTCAAGGTGCTAACTCCGACTTATAAGGCCCTATATGACTTGGGCCCCAGATATCTAAATGAGCGCCTTCTCCCATATCGACCTGCCCGCATCTTAAGATCTGGTGGGGAGGCCCTCCTGGTTATCCCACTGCCATCAGCGGCTGGGCACCTGGGAGAGGGCCTTCTCGGGAGTGGCCCCCATGCTGTGGAACGGTCTCCCCCTGGAGGTGCGTCAGGCCCCTTCGCTGTTTATGTTCAGGAAGGCGGTGAAGACGTACCTCTTCACTCAGGCCTTTGGTTAAATGCTCCCTCTGCTTTCCCCACTGCAGACTCTACTGTTTTTTAAACTGTTTTTGTATTTTTTAAAAATTATTATTATTATGTTGGACTTTAAACTTTGTACTGGTTTTAGCATTTTATACAGTTTTGATATGTTTGTTTTAAATGTTGTGAGCCGCCCAGAGACCCTTGGGTATGGGGTGGGATATAAATAAATAAATAAATAAATAAATAAATAAATAAATAAATAAATAAATAAATAAATAAAATGTGCACGGATATTTGTAACATCTGGAATTCATATGAATATGTATGAATTCATAGTTTTGAATCTAATAGGGTCTACATTCAGCCACGAATCAGATTATCCGGTATTTGTAGGAGCTTTGGTCGAAGCCCCGGAGGACGCCAGATGCCCCAGGGCCTCCCCCTCCCCCCCCCCAGGCCTCCTGTTCTGGAAGAGCCTCTGGGATGTCCTTGCCAAGCCCTGAAACAGTGCATCATCAAACAGTGGTAGCATGGAGAGGCATAGCAGGGTTTTAGCACAGCTGAAACCCTCAGGAAGTTAAAGGATTTAAGACCGAGTTGGGTGCAGCCATACAACTAAGGATGCACACTTACATTCGCAGCATTAATTATTTGTATGAATTTGTACAAATTTGGACATTCGTCAATGAGTCAAATGTTATGATATTTGTACATTAACATTCCATTCCATTTTTATTTATATACCGCTTTTCCTAAAGTAAATTTTTGCCCAAGGTGGTTTACAACAAATGGAAAAAAATATATAGTGCAAATACAATCATTACATCAAAGAAATATGGCAAATAAATATAATCAACAACTTAAATCAAAGACAATTTTTTTTTGCCAAGGCAGTTTACATGAGTCAAAGATACACTGCATGTTATAACAAAGAATACATTATATAACAGTAATTAAAAAGAAAAACCTAACCGCAGGTGGGACAGCCGGCTACTCAGCCTGCCTCCTCTTATCCATGCTGATGTTGGGGCAGGGTGCAGCCGAGTTTTTGTAGCTCTTGCAGCAGGTGGGACTGTCAGGCACTGAGTCTCCCTCCCCTCGTCCATGGCGGCCCCTTAAATTTTGGAACAGTCATATGAATAGTTCGGACATTGGTCAAACTGCGGATATGTATCAGATACATATGCATTTGTGTTGGATATCTGTACAAATTTGTATGAATGCACTCGTTATCGAATAGAATCCTATCACATTTGAAGGGGATCTATTTGGAGAAATACAAATTTTCTAACATTCGATTCATTACTACGCATTACCTATGCGAAAATATAAGCAGTGCTTCACTCTGTCCTGGGGTGTTTTCACACTTCCCTTCCCATCCGCTGCACGGGAAAGGAGCACGATTAACCAACATTGACTGACGCTTGCAGTTGGAGCACTAGTCTGTGGCAATCCGGCTTTACAACCTGAATCCTTGGCTCTGGGAAACCTGAGGGGGAGGCAGCTTATGGCTACCTTGATCGTGGCTGCTGGTACGATTCACCGGGTGTTGCAAAAGTAAATCCCTTATAAGCCACTGGCATGCTTGTAAGAGATCACCATGTGGTCCTATGGTGAGTTAAAGGTAGAGAGCACTGAGGAAAGAAGTTAGGCAGGAGACAAGATGAGCTTGAAAGAGAGGTTTATTTCTCTGCAGAGCTTTTTTATAGCCTGCCACAAGAAGGCGGGGAAGGAAGTGACCTCAGGATAAAATCCAGGAAGGTGATAGGTGGAGTGCATCAGCTGGGCAGGTCAGAAGTCCTTCTGATGTCACATCCTGTGGCAGGCAGGAAGAGGAAGGTAGTTCTCTACGCAGGCCATGCGGCTGAGCAGCCATTCTGCTCCCAGGCTAAGAGTCCAGCCCCCACTGGTGTCGAGTGTGCACTGCAACCTTGTGGAAGCAGGGAGATTCCTTTTACCCTGAGGCTTGAGAAGCTGGTGGAAAAACCTGGGCAAACTTGCTTCCACACACACGTGATCAAATACTTACCTGATTCGATCTGGGAGCTGGTCCTCCTCAGAACACAGCCATTTTAGCTGTGGTGCCCTCCATGACTGCATGTGCATCAGCGCCGTCTCCCTGACAATGCTGACACTCTGCGCGCATGCAGTCGTGCCAATGGTAATCAGAAATGCCAGCGCGCTTATGCGGCACCTCTGATGATCCTGACGTGCTGGAAGAAAAGTGAATGATCACTGGTCCGGATGATTGAAGTAAGCTTCCGGGTAATGTTGGTTAACGTTTGGAGCATGAACTTCTAGTGAGTGCAGGCACTCTTGGAGTCTGTAACAGCTAAGGATGTGCGCGAATATTCATAGGCATTTGAAATCTGATCAAATGTGCCAAATTTTGACATTCAAACTCAAATCAAATGTCCCAAAATTAGAATGTAAACATTCAAATTGAATTTTGAATTTTGGAGCTATTCGTTCGAATTATCCAGACATTTGTATGTGTACGGGTTCGTATACGATCCATTCTTGAAGATCCACATCTTTCTCGCATCCGTATGAATTTGTACAGATCCATAAGGGATGAAAACTGGTTGCATATGGGATAACTACAGGATGCATATAGACGTGTACGGATGTAGGGAAGATGTGTACGTGCACATACGAATGTTGTCGACATTTGTACGTGCAGATTTGAATCGAAAATTCGAACAAATAGATTCGAATTTGCTTAATTCAAATTGCATCTTGTTAAATTCAAATTTAAAAGATTTGAATTGGATTTTTCGATATTTGATTTGAATGTCAAAAAAATAATAATCCATGCACATCTCTAGGAATAGCCTACTCCACGTGTGGATGCTCTTCACCAGAGTTTCACTAATTCTTGACTAGAAGCCATAGTGTGAATAGATCTCTGGAGTGTGTTTCCACAGTGGCGAATCAGCTGTGCAGACCCACATCTTCACTTCCAATACCTCTTCTTCTTCTTCCTGCCTCTTGGATCCAGTCTCCATCTTTCTGTTTCTCTAAGGCCTTTCTTAGTTCACATGGGACATAATAAAGCACAGGGCATGCTTATTTGATTGTCATGTGGCTTATAGCCAAGGGGGACCTTTATTGGCATGCGGTTTGTGCAAAGGGAGAGCTCACATTGAACGCAGAATGAGCCAGGGAACAAAGGAAGTGTTCTTTGGCTGTGTTTCCCACAGGGCAATATAAATAATTAAGGAAGAGATTTAAAGATTCTTCCTACTCCAGCATTCGGTAGTACACTATGCACATGGAAGGTTCAGAAACTTTACCTAGAGGCCTATAACTGAAGGGCAAAAGCAGGGCCAATGTGAACTCTTTGATCGTATAATTTGCATTTGCAAGTCGGGACTGGCTCAGTTCAATTGAATTTCTGGAGATTCGAGCAACCACATGTTTGGTTTGATGCAAACATCCACAAACACGATCAGGGCAATTGAATATTTGAAAATAAACCAAACTCTGCACAGATATAATTACAGTCGGAGCCCCGTATCTGCTGATCTGGGAACTGCGGTTTCACTTTTCTGTGGTGACTGGACCAGCATCCCCTCTGCCGCCCCCCCCCCCCCCACTACATTTAGGCCTAAAGTTTCTTGCAGCCTGGGACAGAAAGGAAATTGTGGGGAAATGATACAAAAATTCCCCATGATCCCTGTGAAATCCCTGTAAAATTGAGTAAGATTTTTCGTGTTTCCTGTGAAATCTCATTGGATTGTGAGCCAGTTTGGTCTAGTGGTTAGGGAGCCGGACTCTTATCTGGAATACCGGGTTTGATTCCACCCTCCCCCCATGAAGCCAGCTGGGTGACCTTGGGCTAGTCACAGCTTTCTTATGAGCTCTCACAGCCCCACCTACCTCACAGGGTGTTCTGTTGTGGGGAGAAGAATAGAAAAGCTTTGTCCCCTTTGAGTCCCCTTAAATGGGTGAGGAAAGCAGGGTAGAAAAGCCAAATCTTCTTCTTTAAAGGGAAATTGACTGCAATTTCCCTGTGTTTTGTGGTAACTGTGGTAGGACCTGAAATGTATCCCCCATGGATACAGAAGTCTGACTGTACCCATATAGTTCCACATCTTTTCAAAGTGAGCCAAGTGCTTTATTTGCAAACAGATGAGGCGGGGATGCTTCAAAAAGACGATCTTCTCTAATAAACTGAAAATACACATAATTATTATATAACTGGAACTCCTGCCTTTTAAATGGTGGTAAAATCTGAGCACTCAAAAATGTTGAGTCCCGATAACTTTGTGAGCCAGGAAATTTTTCTTTTGAGTCTTTATACCTGCACAGCTTCTGAAGGTTATTTTGGGATTGAACGGTCATCACCTGCAAGGTAATTGATATTTCTTCCGGCTTTTTGTGAAGAGTACACCATTTTAGAAGTGCACGTCAGTTGTGACAGCTTCATCTATTTAAGCAGCAGTGAGAAGTGAAACCATGAATCACTCTGAATATTTAAAGTGTGGAATGTCTCACTTCCCCACGGAAACCTTCCACCACCTCTGATTCATGTCTTGAGCGTGATGCGCATATAGATAAGGAGATGGAAATTTCCATAGGTAGCCAATGTGGTCACCTATGAATGGAGGGTGTCTCCGGGTGGCGAAAGGAATTTGCCTGGTCTTGCTTAGATCCCACGATCACCACTTGCAACCCCTGCCAGTCAGCAGGAGGTAATTGTAGGCCAAACTGATCTCTCACCTGGTCTACCGTTTCTTTGTGGGGTCTCTGCTCTTGTAAAAGTACCCAGATGCATGCAGGCAGCTGCTTCCTTTGGTTTTTCACATGTTTCCTCCATATATGGTCCTATTTTAACATGTCTGTTTTTAAATGCTGTTACATGTCCTGAGACCTTAAGGTATAGGGCAGGACAGATATGTAAATAAATAAAAATAAATAAATAGGAGTACTTTTGCAAGAACAGTTATCTTGTGATGAAGCAGGAGACAAGGGGCGTTTTCATGCATTGCCCATTCACACTTAGGTAGGTAAGGAATGTGTGGGGACGCGTTCCTACCTCCATAGGTGCAAATGCAGAACCCATCACCACGTGGCCTAGCCTGAAAAGGCCGGCGCAGGGGCGGGATGCTCCTCCCAGACCTGCCGCTATTGGGTCAGTTTCGACTCAGGGGCGGGCAGGCCTGTTTTGTTCCTTCCTCATTTCCAGTGGGCTCCAGGTGAGGCGATCAGGTCCCCTAGAGCCACAGGAACCCCCCCTGGGCACCGAACCCCCTGGGCGTGGGCCTACCTGGGGATGCGCATGTGTGCACACCACTTACCTCTTCATCACCGGGTTTGAAGTGGCAGGCCCGGCCCATGACATTGTGCGTCTGCGCGTGCCGCCCACTCTGATTGGCCTAAGAAGCACCCATTAGCCTAAGTAAATCTTTCAGGTTGTGGGGACAAGCAGGATATTTCTAAGGCCATTTGCTGGGATTTGAGAGCAGGAGAAGGTTTGCCCTTGTCTCTGCTTGAGATGTCCACGTTTGTGACAGGATGCTGGACTGGATGGGCTGTGGCCTGATCCAGCAGGACTCTTCTTATGTTCTTATGAACTAGATGGGCTGTGGCCTGATCCAGCAGGGCTCTTCTAATGTTCTTATGGACTAGATGGGCTGTGGCCTGATCCAGCAGGGCTCCTCTTAAGTTCTTATGGACTAGATGGGCTGTGGCCTGATCCAGCAGGGCTCCTCTTAGGTTCTCATGGACTAGATGGGCTGTGGCCTGATCCAGCAGGGCTCCTCTTAGGTTCTCATGGACTAGATGGGCTGTGGCCTGATCCAGCAGGGCTCCTCTTAAGTTCTCATGGACTAGATGGGCTGTGACCTGATCCAGCAGGGCTCCTCCTAGTTTCTTATGGACTCGATGGGCTATGGCCTGATCCAGCAGGGCTCCCCAAATGTTCTTATGAGTATGGAAGCATTGTTTCAAGTATCAATCTGAGCCCCCTGTGACAAGGGCAGAAAAATATTTTATTAAGGTATTTCTGTATTAAGGCTGTAGTGTCTACCTCATCTTCTTCCATATAAACATAAGATTTAGGAATGAGCAGCTGGTGATTTTAACTTTAGCTTGGGCAATAAACCTGCCCATGGGTATTGTGGTGGGGCAAAGACTTGTTCCCTTTGGTGTTCTTCTTCCTCTGAGGTTTGAATTCCCTATAGCCCCTTAGGCCACTTCTCACGGTCTAGAAACCCTTACATTTGTGGCCCCGGAGCCAGAGCCGTCTTTCGTTTTCCTCACTGGGATGATCAAAGCCAGACAGATGCTAAATGGCTTCCATGCTAGAGTTGAAGAAAGCAGATGCTCCCATGTTCCCCTGAGGCAAAAGAGATCTATTTGATGTCAGGCGGTGTTCTCTTTCAGCCTCCTATCCAGAAGATGGAAAAAGGGTTTTATGTGAAGATGTGTTTCGTGATACGTGGGGAAGCACCATGCGCAGCAGAATGTGGGACCGTGCAAAGCAAACCGGGAGCTGTTAGCGATGCCTCTACAGCTGCTGTCACCATGTTGGATTGACGGCTGAATGCGCGCGTGAGCTCAGGGGCAGCCGGCACTGCTCCGCTTTTTAGCATGATTATTTGTAACGTTTCACATCTATCAAGACGCAGCGCCGTTAGTAGCTGCTGTAGGGGTCTGCATTTGTTTCACATGATAAATCCTGAGCAACTGTACTGATGGGGTACTGATAAAGAGCTTCCATGTCCATGTTGCTCTGGAGTAACCATGATGGATGCTTACCCCCCCCCCCCCTTACAGCTGATAGCAAAATTGGTTGGTACGTGGATTTGTCAGGCTGAAACGTATGTCAAATCCCCCTTTAATCTGACATGCTTGGATCAAGGAGGGATTTGATGGGTATTTCAGTCTTCAAAGAAGCCCAGTGAATTTGAATGGGTTGCTTCTGGGTGTTTCTGGGCTGTTTTTGCACATACCTCTGTGAATCCGGGTTTGGAAGATCCGGATCTTTGATATCCGGTCCTTGTTTAATCGAGTCCTTGCCACGGGAGGTGGTTGGTTCCCCTTCGATGGAGGTCTTCAAGCAGAGACTGGACAGCCATCTGTCTGAGATGGTTTAGGAGATCCTGCCTTGAGCAGGGGGTTGGACTCGATGACCCAGGAGGTCCCCTCCAACTCTACCATTCTATGATTCTATGATTCTATGATCTGCATCATGGTGATGACCCTATGCGTCTGCATGGGCCATCTAGCACCCGATTGCGATGGGAGCTAAAGAGGACCGCTGTGCAGATGCTATGGCACCCATCCTGAGGCTCTGATCAGGCCTGATTAGAGCCAGGCAGGAAGGTCTGCTGGTGGTGTGTCATGATTGTCCCATGTGGCTGTTAATCAGAGGTCACTTCTGCTTACAGTGGACGTGGCAGAGAGACACGGCTTTGTAGCTGCCTACGTGGTGGCTATGAAGCTTGTGCTCAGCTTCGCAGACCACTGTGGGCCTACGTAGTGTGTGTGTTGAGGGAGCTGCCCTGCTGCAAATGGCGGCCTCTAGGCCTCCCTGGACCTCGGTGTATGTGTGGATGCATGGCCTCTGATCCGGTCTTCACAGCTGAAGACCGAATTGAAGACACCATTAAAGAAGTCTACCGTTAATCCAGATTTAAGGGCCCAGACCCCATTAAATCCAGATTTCGACAGTGCTCGTGGGTACAGCATGTTCCAAATGGGGTCCTTAAGGGTCCTGTGTGCAGAAGGTACGTAACTGGTCTGTACCGATCGCATACCTATCAGGTTCCCATTGGGGTTTTTGTTGCTAGTGCAAGCACACAGGTCAGCAGATACCATCCTAGAGCAAATCATACCTGGTTTCTTTCTCAGTGCTTGGTGACATGCTTTCACATGTCTAGCAGAACCACAATGAACTACAGGACCTGGGACATGCCCAGATTGAGAGGATAGGGAACTCCCAATAGAAAGGTAAATGAAACAGAGACAGTGATTTACTAAGGACATATTCCAGATGACTGGGCGTGTGCTGTCCATACATCTAAAATACGGATAACTACTATGAAAATGTTAGACTTCAAGTGACAGAATAAGAAGCATAGGGAGCATTAAATATGGGGAAATTGCCCCACAAAAATGTTATCGTATAATGGCCTATAACTGTGTGCGCTCCATATGATTTATGTGAGCAGGAAGCTCTTCGGTGCTTTATGGGCTTTGTGGTTTATAGGAAGCACCCAGATCAGCAAAAAACCCAGACCAGAGGGAATCTGTATGTGGCTGGCTTGGAAGTGTATCTCTGCGCATGTAACCAGATCCTATGCTTCCTAACCAGGCCGTCCTTAAGACGACAGCTGTGCACCAGCTTTCAGTAGAGATTCCAGGGTTGAGAGTTCATGTTTTGCAGATGCTGAGGATGAACAGGAGGCAGAAGGTTGAATGGAAACCAGAGAGGTGAAGTGAGTGAGTAGGCATGATGTTCCCTGGTGGGTGGCATGCCTATTCCGGTTCCCACTGGACTGGTGTTCATTGAGGAAGACAGGGGTGGCAGCCTAAAAGCTTTGGAGGGAAGTGAATTAGTAAGAGCTCCTTAGAATTAGGGATGTGCATGAATGATTCGTGCTATTCAGAATTTGGACGAATGTGTCCGAATTCCAAGATTCGTCGACGGATCAAGTAGGGCCCTATTCAAAGGGCCCTATCCGTCCATGAATCAAATAATCCAGTATCCATAGAAGCATTTGGGAAGGACCATCCCCATGACTTCTGTAATTAATCTGAATTCGGCATCCAGGTATCCCCATGCAATATCTTGTTCCCGGGTTTTATGAGGACCATCCTGCCAAAATCCAGAGGGGAAAAAATACAGATGAAAACAGGACTCTGTCCACTTTTTGGAGCCGAGTCCACTTATTTTTCCCCACATGGGGATGGTTCTGGGCTATTTGGGGTGGAGATCTAGTCTTCTGGCCAATGGAAGCCAGCTGTGGGTGGAATTTTACAGATTCTGTCTGTCTGTCTGTCTGTCTATCATCCATCCATCCATCCATCCATCCATCCATCCATCCATCCATCCATCCATCCATCCATCCAATATAAAAAAGCTTTATCCAATCGAATTTAAAATCACACATGGAATCTAATGCCCTTGTAACTTAGGCCAGTAGTTATCCTGGATCAATAGTCCAGACGAGAGGTGATTTTGAGTCTCTCTCTTTCTTCTCTCTTCCTATCTATCTCTCTTCCTATCTCTCTTCCTATCTCTCTTCCTATCTTCCTATCTACCAATCTTCCTACCTACCTACCTACCTACCTACCTACCTACCTATCATCCTAATGATCCAGTTATTATAATTCATTTCCAAAATAATGGTAGATGCAGACTGGTAAAAAGAGTGACAAAAGGATTAGCACCCAAATCTGCACAATTCCTTGTTCTCTTCATGCAGACGACGTGAAGCGATCATTTCCCATTGGCTTGCTTGAAAAGAAAATATTGAATTAGTGGAAGGTTTGCACCCTGCTGGGATTTCTCTCCCCCTTCTTTTCTTGAGCTGCTGTCATGTCTAATCATTCTGGCTTTTGTCTCAGCTGAAGGAGCATTGAAACTCAATCAAGTTCATGAACTTGTGCAAGCAGGTGCTGGCCTGAACTCAACCTTTTTTCTTTTCTTTTTTTCTTTCCACTGCCCAACGGAACCTTTGTGAGCCACGCTTCATTTGTGGCTGAGATGCATTGAACTTAGATGTAGCTGAACTTTTACATAGAACAGTCTGCTGTGAACTTAGGTGCATTTTTGGCTTGAATCCATCATTCACAATAGCAGCAGCAGCAGCAAAGTTTGGGTTGGACCTAATCTGAATCAGATAGAGTGGTTTGATCCAGTTTCATTCAAACCAAACCATCCACCTGCTTGAGAGTGCCTTAAAATTCACCTGGAGCTGTTTGATTTAATAGGTCGTTTGATTCAAACTGGTTCAATGCGACTCCCCTGTGGCTCTTTAAGTAGGGGTTTTATTGTTGTTGTCGTTGTTGTTGTTGAACAGTTCATGAACTCTTTGAGGTGTGAGCCAGTTTGGCTTTGTGGTTACAGTGGTGGACTCATATCTTACAGTCACTGGGTTTGATTCTGCATGCCTCCACAAAGCCAGCTGGGTCACTTTGGGCTAGTCACAGCTTTCTTTCTAGGCTCTCACAGCCCCACCTACATCACTGGGTGTCTGTTGTGGGAAGAACAGAAGGTTTGTCAGCCACTTTGAGTCCCCTTAAATGGGTGAGAAAAATGGGATAAAAAGCCAACTCTTCTTCTTCTTCTTCTTCTTCTTCTTCTTCTTCAATCTAGAACCAGTTCAAGTTTGTTCAACATAGTTCTAGATCAAACTAGACACAATGAGGTTCAATTCATAACCAAACCAACAAATTTTAGTTCATGCACTTCTCCAGCAGGGATCAGTAATGAAATGATAGCTGCCAAGCTCCAAGTCAGAGATTAATCTGAAAATGATCTTCTAAATAGTTGTTCAGGTCTTCCGTGCTGTCCCCATTTTTCTAGAAAACATGAAGGTAGTTGATGGTTACTAGGGATATGCAAGAATATTCTAAACATTCAAAATTCATTCAATTCAGACATTCGAATTCAAATCGAATCACTATACATTCGTTTTTCAACATTCAAATGAATTCTAATGTTTTGAATCATTCATGTGAATTATTCGGACATTCATATGTGTAGAGATATGTAGATATTACTTGCATATCCATATTCTATTCATATCCATACGCATTTGTATGGATACATATGGGACAAAAACTGGATGCATATGGGATAAAAATGGGATGCGAACAGACGCATACAGATGTGTACAGACGCATACGAAGGTTGTTGACATTCATATCTTCCAAATAGGATATTTGTACAAATAGACACGAATGTATTTGAATTGAATGTGAATACATTTATATTTTAAACGTTTGAATTGATTTGAATTTTCAGATATTCGATTCAAATAGAATAGAATCTCAAAAACTGCATTCGTGCATGCCTCTAATGGCTACAGTGTTCTTTATGGTACCACAGTCATGGAAAGGTGTGGCTCTGGGCTGCATTCTGGTTTGCAGTGGAAATAAGAATTCAGTCTTAAATCCTGGACGTTTTTCTCCCACACTCCCTGAGTTCTGATGCCCATGTTGTTGTTAACTAGACATATGGAGTCATCAAAAATAGCAATAATAACAACATCAGTGGACCTCAGGCTGTTTGATCACAGGGAAAGAAAGCACAAGAAAGCCATGATAAAGTCCTCCTAGCAATGTAACTCTGGGACTTATGTAAACATGCAGCTAATCAGTTGGGGGGGGGAAAGATTGGTGAGAACATATGACAGGAAACATTGTTGAAAACAGCAAGGTTCAAACATTAAGAGATTTTAAAATCCAGACGAGCAGCTGGATCAACCACAGCATTGCTGTGGTTGAGAAAGGGAAAGTCCAAGTAACAGATGTGGCTATCTCAGAGGGCTTGAGAATGGAGGAGCAAGAATTGGAGGTGAACAGAAAATATTGAGATGTGGAAATAGAAATCCACCACCTCTGGGAGGAAGTGGCAGCAGTAGTTTCAGTATTTATGCATGCATTAAATTCACCAAAGAATTTAAGGAATATCTAGAATACATCAGAATTGATAAAGTAGGAGTTTCACAACTAGAAACATGCAGAGACATCAGTTTGAATTTGAACCTTTTCTTTGAACAGGCAGTCTGTTCCATTTGATTAAAACAGTTTTGAACACCTTTGAACTCAGAACAAACAGGGCGTGTTTGGAAGATCTGTATTAACAGCCCTTTGTTGAATTCCACAGGGACCCCACACTTGTCATCCTACTATGCCATCATTTATGCCCTGCTGGATGAGACCACAGCCCATCTAGTCCAACATCCTGTCTCATACAGTGGCCTACCAATTGCTTCTGGGCACTTCCAAGAAGAAGACAAAAGCAAAACCTTCACCTGCTCTTGAATCCCTGCAAATGGCCTTTTGGGGTATCCTGCTCTCCAACCTGGAGGGAACACCTAGACCTCCATTCTAGTACCCATTGATACACCTCGGGTTCAAGTCCTCCCCACTGCAACAAACCGCAATATTCTTCATTGCTGCAGTACTGCACATGTTCCGTGGATGTAACAAGGCTGACCAGCTCCTTCTTCCCTCAGCATTATCTGTGTCATTCTCCCATTTATCCAGATGAGCACAGCAGCCTGTGGGTGCTTCTCCTGACAGCTCATCTTCCCACATCAGATTGTGCTGAGTGACGGCAGCCAGAGGCTATCCATAACAGTGGTGCATCAGCATGTGGTAATCATAATTACATGAAATAATAACTATCTAAAGGGCACATAGATGAACGACATGACCTGGAATGCACCTTGACACCTGTCAAGAATGTACTAAACACACACACACACTCGCACAAACACACAAATGAAGAGAGAGAGATTTAGTGCTGTTACTTGGTGAACATAAACCAGTGGAGTTAACCAAATTAACCTGGCAAAGTCAGCAAGGAGAACTTGCAGTCTTAACTTTGCT
Organism: Aspidoscelis tigris stejnegeri; assembly: GCA_023333525.1. Lineage (NCBI taxonomy): Eukaryota > Metazoa > Chordata > Lepidosauria > Squamata > Teiidae > Aspidoscelis > Aspidoscelis tigris. The sequence goes on along the minus strand of JALMGA010000022.1, from coordinate 1,490,447 downwards.
ATTAGAGGCATGTTGTAGCAGCAAGATGCTCATCACTTGGTAGGGAATCTAAGACCCAAATGCAGAAATACACCAGTCACATACCTTGCAATGATAACAGTGGGTAATAACCCGCACCACTCCAGACACTGCAGACCTTCAGTGCATAGATTGAATGATGGGATTTCCTACCGTAATGGCCCTGGTCACATATGTCTAAGACAGGGTGGCCTATTCATTAATTCAAACTGAGATTGTACCAGCTCTGTTCACACCTAGATCATTATAGGTCGTCCTCAGACCATCCTCGCTCTGGGCTGCATTGCTCACACCTTTCTCCACGATCGACCTGAGCCTCTTCCACAGAACTCCTTTTTGCTCTGTCCAATCTACCTCCTTTCTTATTGGATGTCATTGTGTCACTTAAGGGAGGCAAGGATGTGTGGTGTGTGTTTGTGGTTCTTTTTAAAGCCTGCTTGCCCACCTCCATGCCCCCTTCCTTTTTTATGTGCTTTTCTTTTCAGTGCGGTTAATTTTTAAAATAATAATAGTAATAATAAATCTTGCAGAAAAACGCTAGATAGACGAATCATGCCCACAAACTGAGGAAAGAAGGGAAGGTGCCTCACAAACTCTGTGGGTGCACTTTGGCTGAAAGGAAATACTGGGCGCCACCCACTGAAGCCTCCATTATCCCATCTCCCCACTCACACTGTGGAAGAGAAGACGAAGTCCTCTGGAAAAGAGGGCTCCAGTTAAAATGATCTGATGGGGGTAGGCCTGGAAAACAAATTGAATAAAAATAAAATAGTGTGAGTAACTACTAGTGAAGAAAAGAAACTTGGCAAGTAATGAACTCATTCAGTGCCTTTTAACCTCAGATGTCTAACTACCGATGGACAGAAAAGTCTATTGTTTGATCTTGCTGCATAAAACTTGGCTAATATTTCACAGAAGGTATTTTTCTGAGTATGGTTGTGGAGATTTCTCCTTTCTCTTCCACTGTGAACACTCCTAATGTGAAATTGTAGTCAGGTTTCCCAAGGAATTGATGTTGCTTTCACTCACACCAGAGGCGCTTGGCCCCAGGGCTGAAAGTTTTCACCTTGTCAACTGGAAGCATGATTTGAGCTACCTTGCAAATTGAATCAGCCGTCAGCCATTACTGTGTTCCCCTTGGAGTTTTCTAGGCAGAAAATGATGGGCATGTGAAAAAAGCAAATTTGATTCTTTCTGTCTTGGTCTCCCTTGACCAGAGATCTCCTAGGAAGAGCTCTGCTTTGGCTGGGAAACATAAAATTGTCGAAGTAGCTCTTGTTTGGTTCAGAAACCATGCACCTCCAGAAGATAAGACCTAGCATGCCACATGTTCAAATCTCAGCCAAACCTTTGACCATTAAAAGGGCAGAACTGGCTCTATTGGTGACTAAGGATGTGTGTAGATATTAAAAAATCCAAATATTTGAAAATCTGATTCAAAAATACGATGTCGAATTCAAATAGGATTTTTGAAAATCTGGATTTTTGAATTCGGATCAGAATGCAGATTTTCAAAAATCCGATACTGGTTTTCAAATGATTCTACTGTATTCGGCTCCATATATCACATCCAAATATCGGGTCTATTTTTGCTTATAATACAGGATGCAAACGAAATGCAAATGTGAAAAAAGGGATGCAAATAGATTTGAAAATTGGATACGAATGTTCCCAACATTTGTATCATTCAATTTGAATTGGATCTTTGAAAATATGGATCCGGATAATCCAGATTCGAATCGGATTTTTGAAAATTCAGATTTTTGAATTTTGATTTGAATAGAATATTTGAATATTCAATTTGAATTGAATTTGAATGCAAGAAATGCATTTGTGCACACCCCTATTGCTGACCCAAAAACCTTAGTCAAAATTACCATCCATACTTTGAAATAGGAAATAGGGATGTGCACAGACGTTTTTTTTGTTTGATTCGTATTGAATCAAATGCAAAAAATTCCTATTCATTCAAATAGATCCCCTTAGAACGTGATAGGATTCAGATTTGATACGAATGTTCAATATGAATCCCTACAAGTCCCCTACATATCCAACACGTAGCCCCTATGTATCCGATATGTATCCCCTATGTATCTGCCCCGAATGTGTCAAATCCGCCCTGAATCTACTTTGAATCTGCTCTCAATCCACTTTGAATCAACTCTGGATTGGTTGCAGGTCTGAATGGTGTTTCCCACCTCCCCAAGTTCACAAATGTAACAAAGCTTCCTACGAATGTGTTGAAGGATTTGATTCAAATTCAAATGTCAATCTTCAAATGCACCAACATTCTATTTGAATTTGAATGTCCACCTTTGGAGAAATATGTATAAATTTTTGATGTAACAAATATTCGTGCGCATCCCTAATAGCAAACTGCCACATAAGAAGGCAAAGCTGTATAGGAGAAGGGTTTAACACTGTACCCACATGCTTACCTCCAGGTGAGGAGGGGAGTAGCACTGAAGGGCGCCCTGAGAAGGTGATAGCAGCCTGAAGCTTTGTTAAATGAAGCACCAGCAAGTAGAGAGGTATATGAGCTTAAATTGGTTATCAGCAAGTTTTTCCTAAAATCTAATCTGTATTGACTCCCTTGAACTTTCATCCCGTTGTTTCTAGTCCTCCCATCTTGTGCGAGTTTGTCAATGTCTTCTTTAAATTGGAGTGCCCAGAACTGGACACAGTATTCTAGATGAGTTATGACCAAGGTAGAGTAAAGAGGAATAATTATTTGTCGTGATCTAGACTCTATAAGCCTCTTGATGCATCCTAGGATCCTGTTTGCCTTTTTTGCAGTTGCATTACATTGCTGACTCATGTTCATCCTGCAATCAACCAGTACACTCAGATCCTTTTCACTTGTGCTACTACTCAGCCTAATTCCTCCCATTCTGTATTCATTTTTACCATTTTTATAACCAAGATGTAGGACTTTGCATTTCTCCCTATTAAATATCATCCTGTTAGTTTCAGCCCACTGTTCAAGCTTATCTAGATCTTTTTGAATCCTCTCCTTCTCCTCCCTAGTGTTAGCAACCTCTCCTAGCTTTGTGTCATTTGCAAATTTGATCAGCATCCCTTCGACTCCCTCATCCAGATCATTTATAAAAATGTTGAATAGCACTGGACCCAGGACAGACCTCTGTGGCACTCCACTTGAAATGTTCCTCCAATTGGATGTGAAGCTATTTATTGCCATCCTTAGTTACAAATCCACCTAACAGTTATCCTGTCTATCCCACATTTGATGAATTTTTCATTAAGTATGGTATGAGACACTTTGTCAAATGCTTCGCTGAAGTCGTTACATTATGTCTACAGCATTTCCCTGATCAACCCATCCAGTGATTTTGTCATAAAAGGATATTAGACTAGAATGGATGACCTGCTTGTTATAGATCCGTGTTCTGGTTAGTTACTGCATTCCCATCTAAGTGCCTGCGCACATGTTTAATAATTTGTTCAAGGATCTTGCCTGGTATTGAGGTCAGGCTCACAGGCCTGTAGTTTCCTGGGTCGACTTTCTTCCTTTTTTTGAATATGGGACAACATTTGCTCTTCTCCAATCTTCTGGAACTTCCCTTGTTCTCCAGGAATGTGCCAACATTTGATTCGAATGTCCAAATTCCTAGAAATTCATATTAATTTCAAATGTTATGAATGTTCATGCACATCCCTACTGTGACACAGTCATAGGAATGTGCAGAAATATTCATAACATTCAAAATTCAGCTAAATTCAACCATTTTAATTTGAATCAAAAGTTGGCGGATTCGAAGGCTGTCATCCGAATTGAATGTTTTGGCACATTTGTATGAAGCCTTGTATGGGATTCCTATGGGATTTGTATGGGGTTTGTATGGGATTCATATGCATTCATATGGGATTCATATGGGACTCGTATGAGATTTGTATGGGATTGAACATTCGTATTGAATTTGAATCCTACTACATTTGAAGGGGATCTGTTCGAATGGATACAAATTAGCTTGCATTTGATGCAATACAAATCAAATACAAAAAAACATTTGTGCACATTTGTGAACAATACACGGAGAAAGCTGGGATGCCCCTTCAGTTGAGAAGCTTGACTTGTGCATGGAGATGAAGTAAGAGTTCTTTCCCTTCTCTCCCCCCCCCCATGCGGATGGTGTCTGTATTGCATTTGGAACCTCTAGCCGTTGCCTGGTATCACTTAACCCACCACATTATCCGCTTACAGCAAAAAGCTCTGCTTAGAGTCCTGGCCTCCCCATGGACTCCTCCCCACAGCCCGGGCAGCGCTCTTGCGTTCCTTTCTGCTCTCCAACAAGACTTGGCTGGAATAAGATCTCAATTTCCCCGGGCTTGATTTCTTTTTCTTTTTTTTTTTTTTACTTTTCTTTCCTCCCCCTTTCCCTTTCTTACAGCCTCACGACAGGTTCTAGAAATACTAGAACAGTTTGCAAAAGGTGCCATCTACTGGACAGCCATTCCAAGTAGAGTATGATGGTTTAGAGGGGGAGAGGAAGAGTGGAGGGAGAGGAAGAGACTAGAAGGGAAGGAGAGAGACAGAGAGAGCTCTTAATAACACAGGAGCAGGAGGAAAGCCAAGTCACGGACAACCCAGAAATGGCATTGCTAGAGTGCAGCTCACCATTATTTTGATTTGTAAATGCCTACTTGCTTGGGGAGAGAGCTGACTTACGTGGTACTTAGCTGTCAACCCATTCTGATGCCTGAGTTGTTTGCTGTCAATAGGAGCCTGCATTTTCTGCAGTTTGTATAGAGGAGGAAGCGTGTAATCTTACTCCCAGATGTTTTTCATTGTGGCAGAGGGCTTGCAGAACCTCCACTGTGTCGCCACAGCGTTTAGAAATCAGAGAGTCTCCCACTGAGCCAGATTGGTCTAGTGGTTAGGGAGCTGGACTCTTATCTGGGAATGCCAGGTTCGATTCCACCCTCTCCCATGAAGCCAGCTGGGTGACCTTGGGTGAGTCACAGCTCCCTTCTGAGCTCTCACAGCCCCACCTATCTCACAGGGTGTCTGGTGTGGGGAGAAGAATAGAAAAGCTTTGAGTCAACTGCTTTGAGTCCCCTTAAATTGGTGAGAAAAATGGGGTAGAAAAGCCAACTTTCCTTCTCCTTCTTCTTCTCCTCCTTCCACACTGCACCCAAATCACCATGGCAACATCTGAGCATCCACCAGATGTTGTCTTGGTGATCCAGCCAGCCCTGGGCTGGCCATTCACTCTGCACACACTCCTGGTCAAGTATGAGGTTAGCAAAGCATGCACAGTGGAGATGGACATCGTTACAGATGTGCATGAAGATTTGAAACATTCAGAATTTGATCACATTTGATCGAATTCAGACATTCAAATTCAAGTCAAATGTCTCTAAATTCAAATTTAACATTCAAACAAATTTTTGAATCTTTTGAATCATTCATTTGAATTATTAGGACATTCATAATGTGTACAGATACGTACGCATTACATACGTATCTGTATACCTTATTCGTATCCGTTTGCATTTGTACAGAAACATATGGGACAAAAACTGAATGCATCCAGGATAAAAATGGGATGCGTATGAATGCGAACAGATGGGTACAGATGCGTACTGTCACATTCAAATGTTGTTGACATTTATTATCTTCAAATACAAATAAAAAATTTGTACAAATCAATTCAAATGCATTTGATTCAAATCAAATGTGAATACATTCAAATTTAAAACATTCAAATCAATTCAAACCTCCAGATATTCAATTTAAATTGAATCCCGAAAATTGCATTCATGCATGTCCCAGGATACCATACTAATATTATACCACAGCACTCAACAGGAGGTGGGTGAATTAGGAATGTTCATGAATGTATTTTTTGCATTCAAATTTGATTTGAATCGAATATTTAAAAATTTGATTAATTTCAAAAATCTGTACCTTTGAAAATCTGATTTGTATCCGGATATACAAATGTTGATATGATTCGTAACCGAAATATGAATTTGCACAAATATGTATTTATCCCGCATGCATCCTGTATGCATCCCATTTTGATCCTGCATTATTTATTTATTTATTTATTTATTTATTTATTTATTTATTTATTTATTTATTTATTTATATTTACATATATATGCCGCCCCATACCCGAGGGTCTCTGGGCGGCTCACAACATTTAAAAACAGACATTTAAAAAATTATATCAACCCTAAAACCAAAAGCAAGTTTAAAAATGCAGCTTTAAAAATTTACAAAAATAATTAAAAACAACAGTGATTTTCAATGGGGGAAATGTGGGGGACGTTTAACCAAAAGCCTGCGTAAAGAGGAACGTTTTCACCACCTTCCTAAATAGGAACAAAGAAGGGGCCTGATGCACCCCGAGGGGGAGACCATTATATACACAAATATGTATAATTTTTGTGCATATTTGTATACAATAGATATGAATCTGTTCATTTGAATTATTCAAAAATCCGTATTAGATTTTTGAAAAATGTGTTCGAATGTGTAAACTCAGATTTTCAAAAATCCGATTTGAGTTTGAATGTTGACATTTGACGGATTTGAATCAAATATTTGAATTTTTGAATATCCATGCACATCCGTAGGGTGAATACATTAAATTTCCCTTCTGCCATTATCCTGATATCTTTCAGCTTGCCTCATAAGTCTGAAATAAAAGAGGTTTTCTGTTCTTTTTTCCCGCTTGCTATCCAGGCATTTTTATATTCTGTTCAGCTTCGGATAAATATTTTTGTCAGCAATGTTCCCTGATTCATTTTAGCATGATTTTGTTCACGAACACGGTGTGCATAATTTCTGCACAACTTTCTTTAAAGTACACCTTTCCGTAAACTCATTTTTTGCCAGACAGCAAAAACACACACCCAACAACCCACTATTTGGAGAAGGGCAAATTTCTAAAAATAGCTCTGTTCTGCATATTGGTTTGGAGACTGTGAAATCTGTAGGTTTGCATTTTTCTGCAAATGCAGCTAACTGGCCAATGTCAGGTTGTCATGACAATTGCTGAAACTGTCACATTTCCTCTGAGCTGGTACTTTCCCCCTTTACTTTGGAAAAGCAAGATCAGATACCGAGTACAGATTTGATTTGATACTGGGTTTGAGTCTGCCCTCCTCCATGAAGCCAGCTGGGTGACCTTGGGTGAGTCACAGCTCTCTTCTGAGCTCTCACAGCCCCACCCATCTCACATGGTATCTGTTGTGGGGAGAAGAATAGAAAGCTTTGCCAACCGCTTTGAGTCCCCTTAAATGGGTGAGAGAAGCGGGGTGGAAAAGGCAACTCTTCTTCGTCGTCATCGTCATCACCATCATCACCTCTTCCAGAAGGACTCAAAGAAATAGCAGCAAATGGTAGCAAAGGAGCTGACTTCTTTGTCTCTTTCCCACAAAGGCATCTGTTCATTTCCAGCTTGAAACCAGATATAATTACATGCTTGCTTTTCAGCTCATATACACTTGGCCTGTCTCTGCACTCCCTTGCTAAAATCTGGGTAGAGCCTTTGGTGTTGTGATTTCCTTCAGGGGCATCCAGGCTCAGTTGCATGGCCTTCCTTTTCTTTAAAAAAAGAAAGGGGGGGGGAAGCAAACCTGGTACAGAAAAGACACAAGTCCTAAAAGCAGCTGGGGTGAGACACTCGGCTGATTCCCCCTGAGGTCCTTGTCCTGACTACTGCTCTTCAGATCTGCTCTGAGGCCACCGCTGTACTTATTAATAGTGATTGTTAGCATTTCCCAGGACTGCACTTGAAAGATCATGAAAAGGAGAGAGAACCGTCGGCTGTTCTCTTTGCCCAGTAGATGGGAAGCCACTTCAGTAATTATCTGTGTTTGCCTTCCCCAAAGCTAAGCTGTTACCAGTGTGGATGCCTGATCCTTTTAGTCTGATCATTCCATTGTAATTTCTGTTTGTGTGTGTGTGTGTGTGTGTGGCGGTAGCGGGGGGGGGAGTTAACAGAAAGAAAAAGAGGGTGGAAGAAAGAGAAGGCATGCACAGAGGAGCTAGGAACACAGAGCTGGAAGGCATATTATCAATTATTTCTTGTGATGAATTATCTTTTGCTGCACCTCTGGAATTATTTATTGACATGGAGAATGTTTAGTCCATTCTTCAGTTAAGAAGAAGAAGAAGAAGAAGAAGAAGAAGAAGAAGAAGAAAGAGTTGGCTTTTCCCTGGTACGGATATGTATGAATGTTCTAAACATTCGAAATTCAATCAAATTCAATTGAATGTGGACATTCGAATTCCAAATAGAATGTCTACACATTTGAATTTAGACATTCGAATGAATTTTGAATGTCCCAAAATATTTCGTCCAAATGATTCAAAACATTTGAATGTACAGATATGTATGTAATACATATTCATTTGCACTGATAAAACGGGATGGATATGGGATAAAATGGGATGCGTACGGAACGTGTACAGATACGTATAACACATACAAATGTTGCCGACATTCTTATCTTCAGATTCAGATCTAACATGCATCGTATCCTATTCGAATTGGATTTTGTTGCATTTGGATTCTAAACATTCGAATTGAACCGAATATTTGGATATTTGATTGGACCTGAATTTGAATGCAAGAAAACCCCACTCATGGCCATCCCTGGTCCCTGGGCAGCTAACAGATCAATTAAGTGTAAGACTAGCCCTATCTAGAGATATAATGCATGAATATTTGTAACGCCTGAAGTTTGTAAAAATTTGGACATTTGAATTCGAATCGAATTTTGGCAGATTCGAAGATTGACATTTGCATTTGAATCAGATGCTTTGGAACATTTGTGCAAAGCTTCATTGCATTCACGAACCTGGGGAGGTGGGAAAGCGGATGCGCCAGCCACATCTGCAACATATCCAGAGTGTATTCAAAGTAGATTGAGAGCAGATTCAAAGTGGATTCCGGGTGGCTTTCAAGCCTAGGAGAGTCATAGGGGATTTGTAGGAGATACGTAGGGGATTCATCCATTTGTGCACATCTTATATTCTTGAAAACCACAACCCAGAACAGGCATGAAACAAATAAGCTAGAAGACTGGTTCATAGTTGGAAGGTCTTCTGTTGGACAGGCCAAGGAGATGAGACACCAACCTTTGTAGATCTTTCAGCATAGTGACCTTGTGGCTTTCCACTCCCTTTCCTTCACTTCATGATGGAATGACACATGGATGATGCATGATGGAGCATCCCCAGTGTCTTCTTTCCTTTCATCTGTCCCCTGTGCCTTTTTGTCATTTTCCCATCCTCAGCCTGGCCTGTTACGTTTCCTCCTGGATCCTGCCTTGTCACTTTGTGGTCGGTCTTGGTATGATGATAACACATCTGGGAAGTTGTTTTGATACCTTAGGACTGGGGAGGGGGCTTTCCACTAGCATGAAGTACCCATTCTCTGAAGGCCTCGGCCCAAGTTGCTGACAACTGGGTTTTGCCCTGGTGTTGGCAATCAGCGACCGGCAAGTCTTTCCCCTTTAAAATGGCCCCTCCTTCCACCTCCAGGCCCAGTATTGCTCGGTCGGGCAATTGATCGGCAGCAGCCTTACGAGGCTGTGTTTGCCGAACCTACGATTGTATAATGAAGAGAACAACACATACCGTTGTACTGGACGGCTTGGGAGGGCTCCCTCCTCGGCTGGCAGCCGCGGTGTTCGCGCAGCCAACGCAGTGGCACATCCGAGCCCTCCAGGCTCTGGCGGCGCGCTTACTGATGACCTCAGCAACGCCGCCGGAGCAGCGAGTTGCGGGCCAGAACAGCAGGCAGGGCCCTGCCGTCACGGAAGTTGGCGCGCCGGAGGCCAGAAGAAGGGGGGGAGGAGCGGCTCCACCCCCGACGCCGCAGGACGAGGCAGCGGCGGCCGAGATCTCCCCGCAACAACGATCGGCGGCGCAGGTAGTGGGCTTCCCCACCCCCTTCTAGCCGGCGCCCAGCCGCGAAGGACGCCGAGCACCAACCCGGGACCTGGCTCCGCCCCAGGGGACGCCGCGCGGTCGGCAGGAGGGGGAAGCACCGGCTCTGGGCTTCCCCATTCCGAGCGCTCAGGTGCAGACAAGGGGCAACATACCGCCATCCCTGGGCATCTCTCCACCCTGCAGGACAATGAGGAGCCGGCGGGAGCAGGAAGCACCGGCCCTGGGTGTCCCTGCGCGCCGCTTGCGGAACCTGGGGCAGGAGGAGCTGCTAGCGCCGGCCCCGGGCTTCGCTCCGTGCCTGGCCCACCTGCACTTCGGAAAGTCCGCCGCTCCGGGAGGGGTGAGTCGGCCCTCTCACTCGCTGCGGTGGGGCATCAGGGGCCTTCTCTGACTGGGCCCAAGATGGCGTCCAGAACCAGCACGCCAGGACAGGACTTTGAGGATGTCCCTCAGCCAGCCCTCCCCCTGTCTGTTCCTAGGGCCCCACCCCAAGAGGGGACCGCTTTGTTGGAACAGACCAAGATACTCTTGCAAGATATACGTCATTCCGACAGGGGCAGGAAGCAGGACAGGTCTGAATCACCAGAACGGTCTGACAGACCGAGGAAGCGCAGCAGAAAACGTAACAACAGGTCACCCTCGCCAGGCAGCCCGGAGCGTGCAAGCAGGGCTGGGCATTCGCCCTCGGGCCATCGCTCCCCAGAAGAGGTGTCCCAAGGCTCAGATCTGTCCGAGGAGGACTGGGATATGAATGACTCACCTACGGGTAATAGGCTGTTCCCAGTGGATGAGTGGCCTCCGTTACTGGACGATCTTATGACTCTGTTTAAAGTGAAGCCAGCTGAGGTCGTGCCGCAGGACATGGAGGAGGAGGTGCAGCTCTTTATGCTTGCTCCTCCTGTGGCGGAGAAGGTTTTTCCAGTTCCCAAAGCCTTTGAGGCGGTACTGACCCAGGAGTTGGTTACCCCAGCTATAGCTAAGCGCCCGTCCAGCGCGGTCCGTAAGATCTTTGGGGCGCCCAGCAAGGGATCTGACATCTGGGCGGTGCCAAGGGTGGACGATCCGATTCTGGGACTCGTGTCAACTCAGATTTTGCCAAAACGCACGGGGGCAGGGGTGCTTCGGGACAGCATGGAACAGCGAATGGAGGTGTCCTTGAAACGCGTCCATGAGTCATCATCGCTGGCCGCCAAAATTTCTGCCAACCTCTCCGTGTTTGCTAGAGCCTGCCTTCGCTGGTCAGATGGGCTCCTCATGGAGGACGGCCTCTCCAGGCAAGGGAAGAGCCGGCTCAGAGACTTACGCAAGACCTTGGCCCTGTCTGCCAATGCCAGCCTCGATGCGCTCCAGATCCTCGCACGCACAATGGGCTCTGCGGTCGTCGCCCGCAGAGCTCTCTGGGTGCGCCACTGGAACGTGGACAGCGGGTCGCAGGTACAGCTCCTAGCCGTCCCGTATACTGGGGGCCTTTTGTTTGGCGAACAAGCCCTGGAAAATCTGCTGGTCGAGGACCGCCATAAGCGGAAAGTGATGCCCTCAGCCCCCTCCACCCAGGCAGGAGCCAGGGCAAAGGATCGGAAAGGGGCAGGTAATCGGAAACCGTATCAAAGGTCTAATTATGGGAATGCCTCCTTTTCCCAGCGCAAGGGAGGCGCTCGGCAACAGGAGAAGTCCTGGACCCCTTGGTCCAGGCCCTTTTCAGAGTACAAGCCTCAATCTCGCGGCTCCTTTCGAGGCAACAAAGCCTATAGAGGCCCCACCTAGCACTCCCAGCAGGCAGGTGGGGGGGAGGTTACTCCACTTTGCCCACGTTTGGGCACGCATGGTGGCGGATGCTTGGGTGGTTCAAGCAGTGACAGACGGGTACTATCTCCCCTTCAGGACTGTTCCATGGGACAGGAGGGTTTGCTCCCCGATGCCCATGGATAAGAGGAAGAGGGCGCTAGTGCTGCTGGCAGTCCAGAAGCTTCTTGAGTCAGGGGTGATTGAGCACGTTCCAAGGGAGGAACAAGGTGCAGGGGTGTATTCACTGTTATTTTTTGTTCCAAAGAAAGATGACTCACTGCGGGCTATTTTGGACCTTAAGTTTGTGAATAAATTTATCAGAAATTATTCATTTAAAATGGAATCTTTGGCTAAGGTCAGGACCCAGATTTTCCTGGGGTGCTATTTGGCCAGCCTGGATTTGGAGTCCGCATACCACCACCTGGCCATCTGGCCCGGGCATAGGCGGTTTTTGCGGTTCCAATTGGGGGCGGGGCACTATCAGTATCGCTGTCTCCCATTTGGGGTCTGCACGGCACCTCGCATGTTCACCAAGCTCCTAGGGTGCCTTATAGACCAGGCTCGGCTTGCGGGGGGTGTCCGTTTTTTATTACTTAGATGATGTCCTGATCCAGGGGGCCTCCAGGGCTGAAGCGGAGGTAGGGGTCCGAACGACGGTGGGCATCTTGTCCACCCATGGCTTTCTGATCAACAAACAAAAGAGTGTCATGTGCCCAGCCCAAACTATTGTCCACTTGGGGGCCCTAATAGACACCAGGGCCGATACCGTGGCTCCCACGGAGCAGAGGATCACGGGCCTTGTAGACTTGGTGGACGCGGTCCGCACTTCTCCCAGGGTTTCGTTGCAGAAGCTTAGCTCATTATTGGGGAAAATGGTGTCGGTCATGGACCTGAACACTTGGGCACGGTGGCATTCTAGGCCACTACAGTGGTTCTTGTTGCCTTATTCCAGCATCATCGCCAAAGCGGGGAACGAGTTGGTGTCACTTCCAGCAGACGTGCTATGCTCCCTGGAGTGGTGGAGGGCCAAGCATACCTTCCGCTCGGGGGTACCAATACCCGATCCCCCACGGGTGAAGGTTCGAACAGATGCGAGCCTGACAGGGTGGGGGTCACTGTGGACCCCGTACAGCTCAGGGAGCATGGTCCCCGTCGGACCAGTGTCACCAGATCAATTGGTTGGAGCTCAAGGCCGTTTGGCTCTGCTTGCAAGCCTTCCAGGACATGCTCCAGGGCCGCCATATACTGGTTGAAACAGATAATATGACGGCAAAGGCGCATATCACTAGGCAGGGCGGGACCAGGTCCCAGTCGCTAATGCAGTTGTCCTCAGACATTTTCGCATGGGCAGAGGCTAACCTTGCTTCCTTGTCGGCTGTTTTCATCCAGGGTGTGACCAACCAGCTAGCGGACAGGCTGAGCCGTGACATCACGCCTCAAGTGGAGTGGCAGCTGCACCCAGGGGTGTTCTCCGAACTGGTTCACCGATGGGGGCAGCCGTGGTGGATCTCTTTGCGTCCCCGCTCAATGCGCAGATAGACACCTACATAACCCGCCACGCGTGTCCCTTGGCCCTGGCGGCAGATGCCCTTTCGGCGCCATGGCCAGAGGGGTTGCTATACGCTTTCCCTCCCTTCCCTCTCCTCCGGCGCTTTCTGCGCAGGGTGCAGAGGGAAGCGGCGGAGGTCATCTTGGTGGCACCCTTCTGGCCGAGGAGGCCATGGTTCCCGCTCCTGTAGTCTCTGCTGTTAAAGGAGCCGTTGGCACTGCCGTGCCGTCAGGATCTCCTGCTACAGGGCACTCACGTGCACCCAGATCCACACTGGCTCAGCTTAGCAGCGTGGAGACTCAGAGGGACCGTCTCAAAACCTTGGGTTTTGAGGACTCTGCTATCGACCTTATGTTAGCCCCCCGGCGAGCGTCAACAAGACGCCTGTATGATGCATCCTGGAAAGTCTTTGTACGCTGGTGTGAGCCCAGGCACATTTCCCCAACGTCCCCCTCACCCCAGGACGTGGTCAGTTTCTTGGCGGATGGGTATAGGAAAGGGTTGAAATATGGTACATTGCATAAACAACTGTGTGCTATCGCGGCGACCCTTGAGTTCTTCCCAGGCCCAGACTTGTTAACGAATAAATTTATAAAACGTTTTCTGTCTGGCGTCAAAATTTCCTTGCCTCCGGTGGTGCACTGGCATCCCAACTGGGATCTGCACTTGGTACTCTCTGCTCTGAAGAACGCGCCCTTTGAACCTATAGAATCGCTCCCCCTGCGGCTGTTGTCCTACAAAGTGGCCTTTCTGGTCACCATGGCCTTGGCGCGGAGGGTCTCGGAGCTGGCGGCCCTGTCCGTTGAGGGGCCTCTGTGCTCCGTCACTCCCGATGCCATGGTCCTGAGTCTGGACCCGGCTTTTCGGCCCAAGGTAGATACCAGATTTCATCGAGAACAGGAGATTCATCTCCCTGCCTTAGGGCCGGATGCTGCCCTCCCAGGGGACACAAACTGCCACATGATAGATGTACGAAGGGCGCTGCTGCACTACATCAGGCGTACAGAACATGTTCGGAAGTGCTCAAACCTCTTTGTCGGCTTTCATCCAAAGCAGGCAGGGGCAAAGGCCTCGGCTAGGGTCATTGCGGCGTGGCTGAGAGCATGCATCGCCTTGGCCTATGAGGCCCGGGATACGCCATTGCCGGGCCCCATATGGGCGCATTCCACTAGGTCGTCGTTGTCAGCAGCAGCATTTCGGAATGAGGCATCGATCCAGGAAATCTGCAAGGCGGCGGTGTGGAGCACTCCTTCGACGTTCACGAAGCACTACAAAATGGACGAGTACCACTCGGCACAGGCAGCGTTCGGCAGGAAGGTGTTGCACCAGCCGCTGCCAGGCACGGTAGGCTTCAGGGCACCTCATGGGTGCGCTAGGGCTCTTCCCCGTGAGAGGGTCCCTCCCCGTAAATGGACATGTAGCTTGGGTATGTCCCAGTTGTCAGCAACTTGGGCCGAGGCCTTCAGAGAATGTAACATTGGTACTTACTGTGAGGGTTCATTCTTGAAGGACCTCGGACCAAGTTGCACCCGCCCTTGGGTGGGAAGACTAATGCTATCAAGAGTTCTATATTATAGGGGCTGACGAACAGCACGGACTCTCGCAATACTGGCCTGGAGGTGGAAGGAGGGGCCATTTTAAAGGGGAAAGACTTGCCGGTCACTGATTGCCAACACCAGGGCAAAATCCAGTTGTCAGCAACTTGGTCCGAGGTCCTTCAAGAATGAACCCTCACGGTAAGTACCAATGTTACATTAAGTACCCATTAGGGATCCATTAAGGACCCATTAGGCTCAGAGCAGGAAGACCCCATTTCCACTGCAGACCCCATTAGAGCCACATGTGTTTCCACCAGTTCTAGGGAAATCCGGAATTGAATGGGTCCTATAATCCAGATTTCCTGTAGACCCCGTTAAAGGGGTCTGCAATGGGGTTTTCAGGCATCAAATCCAGATTATAAAGAGCGTGTTTCCACTGCAATTGAGCAATGAGGTCTGGAGGAACTCCGGGGGATGCACCCATGGGGGCTTGCCCTGAAACCCAAAGCTCTGAAGCCTGTGCACAGTCTCTGAAGCCGGCTTCAAAGAATAGCAAAGGCTCCAAGGAGGACCCCATGTGAGAGCAATGCCAGTCCTACAGACCTTTGTCAGAGACTCTGGAGAATCTTCGAAGTTTGTGGCAGATCACTCTGGAGAATCTCTGGAGATGCTCCAAAGAATCTCCAAAGAATCTCCAGAACATCTACAGAGATTGCACCCCCTGTCCCCCCAAAAACCTGGGGTGACGTGAGGGCCCCATGTGGGTCGATCCGGATTTGCCACATGGGTGCTCTGGCATTCCCACTATGTGCACCACCCATGGGGATGCATTGGGTACCTCCCTCAATCTGGATCTACTAGATCCAGATTAGTTGAAGGGCCCATTCCTTAGATCCGGATCATCTTAGATCTGGATTAAGGGAGGTCAGTGGGAAAAAAACCCTGGGCTCTCCTCTGCTGAGCTAATTTGGGGGCCTGGAATTGGGCGTATTGGGCCTAGAACATTCCCTAAACCTAATGCTCCCCTTCCATCCTTGGCATCTGCTACCAATGAACTTTGAACAACATACTGCAGTTGGTTTCTGCCCACTTCCCAAGTCTTGACCTGGGCTGTTGATTCTGACACTGGTCAGGTTGGAGGCACCAAGAAGTGATTCCAACTTCATTCCATCACTCTGCCTTTCCTCCAAAGCAAAGACAGAGCAATGAAGCACCATGAGATGTTTGTCCATGTAAACTCCAGTGGTCCAGCTAAGGGCACCCCTATGATTACAGTAAAGTCTACTCTGAGTAGACATCTCATCCTGCCATTTCATCACACCAGCTGCTCGATTTCTTGTCTGCATGGCTCACACCGCCAGATGTTCTCACACACTTGGTATTGAGAACTTTCTAAAGCAAAGTAAATTTATCCTAATCAAACCAACTACCATACCTGCATATTCAAGTGTGGGGTGATTGAACTGGTTCCCGGTTTGGTGACCGCTCTTGACATTTTGTGATTTTTATCTTAGAACTGAGATATCATTCTCTTACACTGATTCAGTTCTATTGGTGCCCTTTTATACCTAGGTTAATCTCAGTTTTTTGCCGGACCCCAGGGTAGATGTAGGCCAGTAAATATATACAAGTAATTTTAAAAATAAGCATTGAAATCCCAGTGTATTATAAAGCAAACAACTATTCACACAGGGATTGGCTGGGTGAAGAGGTTCATCATTAACAGACTACTCCATGCTGCTAATCTTAACTGATGCTCTCTTGGACATTTTCATGTGCTAGTTTTGACCATGCACTGCGCTGAGAAGTGCAGCAGAAAGCCAATTTCTAAAAATGGACTGAATAATAAGCAGAGCTAGTTTAGTCTAGTGGTTAGGGAGCTGGACTCCTCTCTGGGAATACCGGGTTTGATTCCATCCTCCCCCATTAAGCCAGCTGGGTGACCTTGGGCTAGCCACAACTCTATTCTGAGCTCTCACAGCCCCACTAACCTCACAGGGTGTTCTGTTGTGGGAAGAAGAACAGAAGGTTTGTCAGCCGCTTTGAGTCCCCTTAAATGGGTGGGAAAAGTGGGGTGGAAAAGCCAACTCTTCTTCTCCTTTAGATTATGCTTGCATTTGTATGTCACACTCAAGCCCAGCGTGCAGCAGGCAGGTTATAAATTCAGTTACCATTGCTGCAGTGGGCACCTACTTAGATGGGTTTGAAAGAAATTTAGATAATATATTTAGCAGGTATTAGCTCAGTTTTTATTAATCATAGGTTTTGCTCATTACCCTGGTATTAGAAGCAACATGCATCTGAATGTGTTCCCCGTTGCTGGGAAACAATAGTGGAAGAGGAATAAATAAAAGCTAACAAAAAGCATACAATCCTGAATTCAGTTTTGAGAGGTTGAGAACAAAGGAGTCCTCCTCTTCCTCCTCCTCCTCCTTCTAGTGATGGCCCTTTCTAGTTGATGGATCAGAATTCAAAGCAACTAAGGGTGTTTTTCCACTGAGCTCCTTTAACCCATATCTAAGAAGATCCGGATCTAAGGAATGGATACTTCACTTAATCTGGATCCAGTAGGTCCGGATTAAGGGAAGTACCCAGTGTGTTTCCACGGGTGGTCTAGCACCCAATAGCAATGGGTGCTAGCCTGCCTGCAGTGGAAACGCCGGAGCACCCATGTGCAAATCCGGATCTACCCACGAGGGGTCCACCTGTCACCCCAGGTGTTTTGGGGGACAGGGGATCTTCAAAGATCCTCCAGAGCGGCTCCGTAGAATCTCTGGAGTGATCTGCCGCTAACTTAGAAGATCCTCTGGAGCCTTTGAAAGTGGCATTGCTCTCACAAGGGGTTCTCTTTGGAGCCTGTGCTAATCTCTGAAGGCAACTTCAGAGGGACTTTGAAGTTTTGAGTTTAGGGCATTCCCCCCCCCCATGGGTGCCCCCCCCCAAGCCTCCTCTAGATCCCATTTCCCAATTGCACTGGAAACAGGCTCCCTATAATCTGGATTTGATGGCTAAAGACCCCATTGTAGACCCCTTTAATGGGGTCTACAGGAAATCCGGATTGTAGGTCTTGAAGGACCCATACGATCTGGATTTCCCTAGCTGTGATGGAAACACATGTGGCTCTAATGGGGTCTATTGTGGAAATGAGGTAATCCTGTTCTGACCCTAATGAGCCCTTAATGGGCCCTTCAATGGGTACCTAGTGCTAGTGGGAAAACATCCTAAAGGAAGTTGGACCAGGTATCAGAGAAGATAGAGGTAATGGTAGGTGAAACTCAGTGCGTTCCTGCATTTACCTGAGATCTGGATTTATTGGTGCCATAGTCCTCTTCTGGCCTTGTCTGTGCAGATCAGAGAATCCCTGCTCCCTCTGGTATGCTTTGTCTAAGCATGAGATAGAACATATTCCAACATAGGAGGCCCAAAATGGCATCCTGGTCCACTTCTGGGCTGGGACACCAGTAGATCTCCATGATGGAGTCTACTGATGTATATGGGCCACAGGGGATTCATTTTGATGGTACATTTTGTTATACCGCCGGAATACGTCTTCCAGGGACTCTGAGGGCAGGAACCTTCATTCCTGGCTGTTGAGGTAGGCTCTAAAGCTCACATGAGTTTCAGAACTGTGACCAGCTGCTCCCTTATCCAGATCCACAGAACTAGACCGGCGGCATCCCTGGCCTCTTTCTGCACACTCTAGAAGGCAAAATAGGCCTTCTGGGGGCTGAAATAGGTCTTCTGGTTTTGGGGGGTCACCTGACCCCAGAACCTTTTCTGTGCTCCAGAAGGCCTATTTTGTTCTCTGGAAAGTGTGGAAAGAGATCTGGGATGCCAGTGGATGCACCCCAGGGGTGGGAGGTAGGACTCCTGGGGGAGTGGGAGGCTGCAGGGGGGAGCTGCCAGTGCATTCAGTATCCACCAAAGCTTCAACCAAAGCTTCCACGAATACCTCATAATTCAATTCGGCCTCAAATCTATGAATTTGTATATATTTGTACAAATATTCACAAATGTTCTGCACATCCCTAGAACGCATAAGTATCTGATACATATCCCGTAACTTGTCTTCTCTGAAAGTGTCAAATCCAACCTGAATCCACCTTGAATCCACGTCAAATGCAATCTGGATCTGTTGCATATGTGACTGGTGCAGCCGCTTTCCCACCATCGCCGGTTTAACAGATGTCTTAACTATTCATACGAATGTCTGAAATGTTCGTGTTCATACTAAGGCTAATGCACGAATGTCCTAGCCTTCGATTCGTGTATGAATGTCCGAATTCAGGTGAATTTGATTGAATTAACGAATGTTGCAAATATCCATGCACATCCCAAACAGCAGCCTCTATAACAGCGGTTCTCAACCTTCCTAATGCCGTGATCCCTTAATGGAGTTCCTCATGTTGTGGAGACCCCCAACCATGGGGGCGAAGCAGCTGGGAAGTGGGAGGGAAGGGCGGCAGGAGACTCATTGCGACCCCTCTGAAAGGGTAATTCGACCCCCAAAGGGGTCCCGACCCCCAGGTTGAGAACCACTGCTCTATAATGTGTTTCCTCACTTATTTTGCTGAACTACAGGCCCCATCGTTCTCTGCCTTTTGCCAAGTTACTCAGCTTGGATGGCCGAGCTTCCCTTTCAATGTGCATCCTCTGTTTCCAAACAAGGGCATTGAGCGCCAGCCTCCCTCTCTTTCCCCATCTCCTGTTCCACCTTCTCTGTTCCATTCAAAACATGACAGTTCTCTTGCTGTTCTTCCTAGCTGCCCGAGAGGTCCCCTGGGAGAATCTTATTGACTTTATGGCCTCCTACAGAACTCCGCAATTGGTTTGGTAATCATTTCTCACGTACACGGCACAACATTAGCATAACTGGTAATTAATTTGTTTTAATTGTTTTTATATAATCCCCGCGAGCGAACTCATGTTTTGTTTTGCATCTGTTATGCTTCTGATTCAAATTTTAATGCCTTAATGGGAAAGGTGCCAACTGCATTTTGCACTCCACACTATGAGCGATCTCTTGGCTCCCTTCCAGCTCTTTATTGTTGAACTAACTATACAGCACTGTAATTTAACTAGCAAAATGTGGCAAATCACTGTTATTAATAACAATAAATCTATTTCTGCAGGTTGACAGCATTAAAATAACAAATTATCCGGCAAGGGAAGCTGGTAATTTGGGGTGCTTTCAGTGGTGATTGTTGGCAACGTATAATATCTGTTATTAAGAGGCGTTTTATAGGCTCATGTTGGAGCTGTCTATAGATAGCACCAAGCAGGGATGGTGGAGGACTCAGAATGGACCAGTCTTGTCACTCATTCTATGGGTTTAAAGACAAGGAAGCAGCAGGAGAGGAAGAGAAAGACTGTGATATTTTTTCCTGGTGTTGAGCACCCGGGAATTCAAACACAGGCTACAGATACTAGAGATGTGCACAAATGTTTTTTGCACATTCTATTCGAATCGAATTGAATACCCGCAAATCCAACTCGATTCAAGTCTTTTAAATGTGCATTCAACAAGAATCAATTCGTATTCACCAAATTCAAATCCAGTCTATTCATTCAAATTTTTGATTCGAATCTGCACATACGAGTGTCGACAACATTCATATGTGCACGTATACATCTTCCCCACATCCACACACATCCTGTAGTTATCCTGTATGCAACCCATTTTCATTGCATATGGATCCGTACAAATGTGTACAGATGTGGATCTTCAAGTACGCATGGTGTATGAACCCGTACACATACAAATGTCTGGATAATTCAGATGAATAGATCCAAAGTTCAAAATTTGATTCAAATGTTTACACTCAAATTTTGGGACATCCTATTCGTGTTTGAATGTTGAAATTTAGCACATTCAATCAGATTTTGAATGCCTACGAATATTCATGAATCCCTAAAAGATACTAGCTGGTGGTGTTCATGGTGGACGAGGTTTCTTAATTCTTCCCCGCTGGCTCTCCACCAATTTTTTTGGGTATTCGATTCATAATGCATCGAATGTAAGAAAATGCATATTCATTCGAAGAAATCCCTTTGAATGTAGTATGAATGTTCTATACGAACTGACACGAAAGTTAAATACGAATTTCATAAAAATCCACACTGAACCTTCATATGAACATATCAAAACATTTGATCCGAATTTGAATGTCAATCTTCAAATGTGCCAACATTCGATTGAATTCAAATGTCCCAATCTGGACAAATTTGTATGAATTTTGAATGTTATGAAGCTTTGTGCATTAGGGATGTGCATAATTTTTTTTTGACATTTGATTCATAATTAATCAAATGTTAGAAAATCTTATTTGTATGAATAGATCCCCATTGAATGTGGTAGGATTCTATTCAATACAAATGTATTTGTACAAATTTGTATGAATATCTGATATGAACAAATACGTATCTGATAAGTATATGTATCGGATAAGTATATGTATCGGATAAGTATATGTATCGGATAAGTATTGGATATGTATTCTATAACAAATTCGCTCTGAAAGCATCAAATCTGACCTGAATCCACTTTTAATTCACTCTCAATCCATGTCGAATGCACTCTGAATCAGTTGCAGATATGACAGGTGCAGCCCCTTTGTCAACTGCCCGTTTAACATGAAATGAAATGAACTGAACTTTATTGATCAGTCGTTTGACCATATCAAGTTTCGAATACCCCGTTTAACAAATGTCCGAACTATTCGTACAAATGTCTGAACGTTAATGTACAAACATCGTAACACTCGATTTGTGTACGAGTGTCTGATTTTGTTACAAAATCGTACGGATAACTAACATTCCAAATATTCATGCAGATCCCGACTCCAGAAGCTATTGGTGGGGAGGCAGACTGGCTTCCGAGCTGAGCAAAGAGTAGGAAGGGGGAAGGCTGAGCCTGCTTTGCATCCTGACATGATTTTGTCTGTCGGCTGAATAAGAAGCAGACCTTGAGAAGATCCTCTTGGAGCCTTGAGCGACACGGGGGCACACCTATCCCAATGGTGCCCTCTGTGGCTCAAAATTTCACCAAGCGTTTATGTCAATCGGAACTGCTCAGCTTGCGTCGCTCCAGATGTCCCCCAAGTGCAGCTTCCAGCTTTCTGCTCCCAGCATTCCTTGCCAGCCCTGCAGCCATCTGGAGGACTGCAAGTTGAGCAGCCCTAATTTAAATTGACAGTTGCCATCACATTTAGAATTAGGCAGGACTGGGATATCCCTCAGGAACTCTCTTTGGTGTGTTTGCATTTGTACGTGATGGAGCGGTTAGGCAATCAATGTTCCAAGGTGTTCGATTCAAATTTGAATGCCAATCTTCGAAAATGCCAACAATTGATTCGAATTTGAGTGTCCAAATTCAGATGAACATTCATATGTCAACATTCATATGTTCAGATTCAAATAAAAAATTCGAACGGATAGATTTGAATTTGGTAAATACGAATCGAATCTTGTTAAATTTGAATTGAAAAGATTCAAATCGAATAAGATTTTCGAGTATTCAATCCAATTCAAACAGAATGTCAAAGGAACATCCATGCACATCTCTACTCAGGTGTGTTTCGTGGGGATGGAAGTCTCCGGCAGAAACCTGTCATGCAAGAATGGCCCCTTTCCAAAGCAACACCCTCCCTGAGTCAGGAGATGAAAAAAGTGGCTGTTCAGCTGCCACGGCTGTCATCAGCCAAGCTGGTAGTCAGGGCTGGGTCAGCATGTACTGTACTAAATCCCCCAGAGGATACAAGCAATGCTCAGCCAGCTCTGCAGCTGTGGCCTGATGCTATTTCTGAACAATGGCACTCCTAGTTTGTCTTGTTCTAAATCTCTGTCAGGGGACGGACAAGCAGAAAGCTACAAGGAGCTGCAACTCCCACATGCCTGTTCCTGGGTGGAACGGCAGATCAAAACAATTGTAACAGCCAGATCCATTATTGAAGCTTCTTTCCTGATCTGTTTGTCTGCCTCACACAGATATCGCTACCTAGGGACAGCGGAGCAGAGCTTGACAAAAGAGGGAGTTTGCATCTGCGTGCTCCAGACTGACAAGGCCCAAGGTGGGGGTGCTGTTTATGCTGGGGTGGTGTTATTGATTGATTTTGCCTGCACCCATATTCCCCCTACCATGGTACTGGTGGCAATAGCTTGGCATCCATTCTACTAACCGTTAGTAGGGGTGTGCACGAACATTCGAAATTATTCAAAATCCGATCGAATTTGTCCGGATTTTGACATTTGAATTCAAATTGAAGGTCCATAAATTTCAATTTAAGAATTGGAATGGATTTTGAATTTTGGATCTATTTGTTTGAATTACCCAGACATTTGCATGTGTACGGGCTTGTGCACAATGCGTACTTGCACATATGCATCTTTCCCGCATCCAACCTGCGTTTATGTGGATCTGTACGGGATGAAAACGAGTTGCATACAGGATAACTATGGGATGTGCATATGGACGCGTACGGATGCGTACAGGTTGTGTAATGATGTGTACAGGCATGTACGAGTGTTGTCGATATTCGTAAGTGCCAATTCAAATTAAAAATTTGAGTGAATAGATTCAAATTTGATTAATATTAATCGAATTTGGTTAAATTAAAATTTTAAAGATTCAAATCAAATTGATTTTTGGGGTATTTGATCAAATCCCTAAATTGCATTCATGCACACCCCTTGGCATTGCACATATATATCAGATACGTATGCATTGGTATAGGATCCGTATCCAGGATCAGTAGGCATTTGTATCAGATATTCATACTAATTTGTACAAATACAATCATATCAAATAGATTCCTATCACATTCAAAGAGGATCTATTCAAACGATTACGGATTTTCTAGCATTTGATTTGTTATTAATTGAATGCTGGAAAAAAAAACATTCGTGCACATCCTGAATCCCATATCCCGAATCCCATATCGGCCTCCCCATGCCTTAAGATCTGGTGGGGAGTGTGGTGTACTCCTCCCTGACACTACCATGGTATCTATCATAGGGTGTTTTTCCACCGCGCTCCTAAGATCCAGATCTAAGAAGATCCAGATCTAAGGAATGGGTACATTCCTTAATCCGGATCTAGTAGATCTGGATTAAGGGAAGCACCCAATGTGTTTCCATGGGAGGTGTAGCACACATTAGCAATGGGTGCTCACCTCCCTGCCGTGGAAACACCTTTGCACCCATGTGGAGAATCTGGATCGACACCCCCCCCCCCCCGGGTCTACAGAAAATCCGGATTAAAGGCTGAGATGTACCCATATGATCTGGATTTCCCTAGCGGCGGTGGAAACAAATGTGTCCCATATGGGTGCCATGGTGGAAATGGGGTCATCCAGGTCACACCCAAATGGGTCCTTAATGGGTGCAAAAATGGGTACTTTCTGACAGTGGAAAACCACCCATAGAGTCCTCCTGGCTCCAAATACCCAAGCCTTGTATTGGCAGAGATCACCCACATTAAACCCCTCCTTGTACTTCGAAGGAAAACAGGACATTTCTCTTTTAGTCTTCTGCTGTACTGTAGTGATATGTATCTTTCCCTCTTAAAGGTACGGTGTTTCACAGTAGATTACTCTGCAAATGACCATGGGCCAACAAGCTCACTAATGATTCTTTTAAAGCAAACAACACAATAGAAGGTTTATTGGATTATAACTCAAAATGTTAGCCGCAGATGGTAAGCTCAAGAGTGATACTTTGTGATAAAATAACAAGTCACGAATCTCCAGTACATAGCTCCTTATAATTTCTTTGGACGCTAAGATCGAACTGACTTTCTCTCATAGTTTCGCCTGTTTACTGAATCTCAGAACTCTTGCTCGCTTTTCTCTAAGACATACACAAGAGCCCAATTCCCACCTGGTGAGTTACCCCAGGCAAAGAACCTCACGCTCTAGTTACAGGTCTTTATATAGTCTCTGCCCAAGCTGTCATCCATTCCTGATTGGCTAGCGCAGAGCTAGCTTCCTCCACCCTTAAAACCTTAGCAAGCCACACCCCTCAACCATCAACAGCTGACAGCGTGGGGTTAAATTACCTACTCCTAACTTACCTTTAAATACGGTCATCACAGGGAGGCGCTTTTGGTTGTCCCACCACCCTCAGCACCAACAGGGATGGGCACCCAGGAGAGGGCCTTCTCAGTGATGGCCCCTAGGCTATGGAATAGTCTCCCCCTTGAGGTGTGTCAACCACCTTCACTGTATACATTTAGGAAAGCCATGAAGACACACCTCTTTGCTCTGGCCTTCAGTTAAATGGGAATACACTTTTCTCTTCCACAGATGCTGCTATGGTTTTAATGTTTTAATGACGTTTGGTTTTAAATGTTGTTACCCGCCCAGAGACCTCTGGTTATAGGGCTTGATAAAAATGTAAATAAATAAATAAATGTAAATAAATAACTCCTACCCATAGTCTGAAGTTCAATAACCCTGGAGGCTTGAGGAATCCGAGCATTATTAAGTCCAATATGAGCTGGCCTGATTCACATCTGCCACTGCAGTATGCAGATGGGATCACAGCTCCTGATCAGATTCCAAGCTGCCTGGGCAGCCGTGATGTGAATATTCCAAGCCCAGAGACGAGGGGATACGTCTCTCAAGATATTAATGCATTCAGAAAAAAATGCCTCCTTTGAGAGAAAATGTAATAAAATGTGATTTAAATGCCAAGTTTCCATGCAGATATTTTGTTCAGGGTGGAAATGAGATACAATTGTAGCAGCTGGCCCCATCACGGCTAAAAGGCAGAGCCCCACCATGCTGTGGAGCTCATGCTTTGCACCCATGGTCCTTTTTCTCTTTGATGCAGGTGGCAGTTTTAGCGATATGCACGAATATTCATAAAATTCAAAATTTCCCCAAATTTCCCCAAATTTGGACATTCAAACTTGGGGGGGAGGGTTTGGTGGTGGTGGTGGCCTAGGGTCCGATGGAACCACAGTTTCGAGGGCTAAATAAGGTCTTCCAGTAAACCCACCTGTATTTATCCCCCAGAACCCTTTCACGGTTCTGGGAATGGCCATGCTGAGGAAATGGCCTGCGCTGCCAGTGGAGCTCACCTGCCTGCCTCCCTGGGGCCCACTTACCTGGGAGGTGAACTCCAGTGACAACATGGGCCTCTTCCAGGCCCCACTGGAACTGCAAAAGGGTTCTGAGGGCTAAATACAGGCCTTCCAGTAAAAGTGGAAGGCCAGTATTTACCCCTCGGAACCCGTTCGTGGTTCCAGCAGGGCCCAGAGTGGTGACAAGTAAGTTTTGGGTCTGGATTGGGCAGGGTTAGGTTGCACATGGTGAACCATCTCATGCACCACAACCAATTTGCGATAGGTGAACATCTATGCAGGCAGGGGACGTTTCTAGGCTGTAAATGCCTCCTGCAAGTGCAGGTGCACTTGCCCAGATGTTCACCTGTCACAAACTATGAGGCCAAGTGTGAATTGGCCTATGAATCCCAGGTCATGTTGATCAAAATCCACTTCCACTTCTAGCTGAACTCACTTTTTCATTAGGGAATCATTCAGCCTCCAGAATTTGTTGGGTGCCTGGAATTCATTTTTGCAGCCAAAACAATGGAGGCAGAACCATTAAAATGGAGAGATAATAACTTCTTATTTTCCAACTTGGCTGCACTCTGCATTTTCCATTCAAAATGACCAACAGCTCACTGAAGTATGCCTAGGTAATCTCATCTCTCCCCTCTTCCCCCCTACTTTTCTTAGTGATAGAGCTGATTGTGTCTGCTGAGAGAAGACTACAAAACTCCTTTACCCCAAGTTTCGCAACTGAGAGTGCCATGGTTTCTGGCACAAGCCAAAATTCCACCCTCCTTACTGTGTCCTCCTTACTCTGGCAGCTTAGATTTGTGGTGTAGATATGGGAAGTGAGTCACTCTTGAATGATACCAACTGTGACAAGTCACCGCATATAAAATTTTAATTACACGGGACGTTTTGCATTCCATAAATATGGCTAAATAGCTGAGGCCTCTGCTACAGCTCAGATATTTGCAGAATTCATTCATTCACTCCTTTTTCTCCCCACACACCTCTTTTTTGTATGTAATTAAAACTGGTTACTTTGCAATCAGAACTCCAAATGCACTCTTAGCTTGCTTCTTCGCCGGATTTCCTCTCCTGGTTAAATCCCCCTGGCTGTTGAAAAGAGAAATCCTGAATAATGTATGATTCTCCTGGAGTGATGGAGCACTCGGCTTGTAGCGCACTGGTGAGAACATATAATCCATTTCAGGACTCACATCAAATGTGTCTTGTACGCCATCAAAAAGCTGACTTCTCTCTTAGTCAGGAGGCAGATGCTCTTAGGTACCAAGCAGAAGGATGGATATGTATCTCTTTATCAAGAAAGATATTTATTTATTTGTTTGTTTACATTTCTATCTTGCCCTAAATTGAAGGTCTCTGGGCGGGTAACAACCGTTAAAAGAACAGATCAAAAACAGAATATACATTAAAAGGCCTTTAAAATCCAACAAATCTAAAACAATACACAACATGTTTAAAATGATGCTATCTGTACTGGGAGGGGAAATATAATCATCTCAGCCAAAGGCCAGGGTAAAAAGATGTGTTTTCACTGCTTTCCTGGAAATACACAAGGAAGGGGCACGATGCATCCTTCTGTAATCTGGGGGCCACCACAGAAAAGGCTCTCTCCTGGGTGTCCACCAGCCTCACTACAGAAGGTGATGAGATGACCAGGAGGGCCTCACTGCTAGATCTTAAGGCACGGGCAGGTTGGTATGGGAGAAGGTGGTCTTTCAGATATTTAGATACCTTACACATCTGTTGGCCTCCAAGCTCCTGGTCAACTTTCAGCAGTGATAAGACTTTCAATTAGGGATGTGCATGAATATTCGTCACATTACAGTGCCTGACAAAAGTTCTGTCGCTTATCCATGTTGTTGAAACCAAAGCCTATAACCTGACTTAAAATTCATCCATTGGTTTTAGAAATGACTCATATGAAAGCTGAAACCCTCCCAAATGAGGTTTTTAAAAAGAAAATAAATTTGCTTCACTGCTGAAATATTGATCATTTAATGAACACAGAAAGGTCAGATTTTGGCTAGACAAAAGTTTTGTCGCCTACAAAAAGTAATGTGAAAATCAAACAGATAATTCACTTCAAATACAAAGATATGTTTCATAACATTGGTGAATGAAGTTGTGGTGCTA
This sequence comes from Aspidoscelis tigris stejnegeri, assembly GCA_023333525.1. NCBI lineage: Eukaryota > Metazoa > Chordata > Lepidosauria > Squamata > Teiidae > Aspidoscelis > Aspidoscelis tigris. Next base: position 1,462,410 of record JALMGA010000022.1, on the reverse strand, counting down.
TTAGAGCCATATTTAATATTTTGTGTGACTTCCATGAGCCTGAAGGACTGCATCCATGCGTTTCGGCAATGATTCATACAATTTATTGATGAAGTCATCAGGAATAGTAAAGAATGCAGTTTTACATGCCTCCCAGAGTTCATCAAGATTCTTTGGTTTTGTGTTCCAAGCTTCCTCTTTCATCCTACCCCAAACATGCTCAATGATGTTCATATCTGGTGACTGGGCTGGCCAGTCCTAGAGCACCTTGATCTTCTTTGCCTTGAGAAACTTTGATGTAGAGATGGATGTATGAGATGGAGCACCATCCTGCTGCAAAATTTGACCCCTTTTATGATTGGGAATGTAAGAGGTAGCTAATACGTCTTGATATTTTAGGCTATTGATATTGCCTTCCACCTTGCAAATGTTTCGCACACCCCTATACTGAATGTAACCCCAGACCATGATCTTTCCACCACCAAACTTAACTGTTTTCTGGGTATATCTTGGATCCATACGGGCTCCAGTAGGTCTCCTGCAGTATTTGCGGCAGCTGTGGTGTAATTCAACTGAAGATTCATCTGAGAAATCCACCTTCTGCCATTTTCCAGCATCCATCCGTTTAGTAGGCTTTGGGCCTTGGCAAATACCACACAGTTTTTTAATTGCCTTTTATTTAGTGCTGGCTTCTGGCCACTGATTCGACCATGGAGGCCATTTCAAGACAGATTCCTACAAACTGTTCTAGTTGAAACAGGGACTTGAGGTGACCAGGCCTGTTGGAGCTCTGCTGCAGTGGAAGAAGGGCTGGCTTTTGATTTTCGAACCAACAAACGTTCCTCCTGAGCAGTCGTCCTGTGGGGTCTGCCAGACCTGGGCTTGTCAAAAACATCTCCAGTCTCTTCAAATATTTTTGTAATTCTTTGTACTTGACGCTGAGACACATTAAAGGTGCCAGCCACCTCTGCAGAGGATCTGGTCTTCAGTCTCCTGATAATCAAGGCTTTGGTCACAGGGTGGATTTTTGGCATGTTGTCAGAGGTCAAGTTGCAGTTCAAGTGAAGGTCTGGAGTGCTGGAGTTCTTTTTATACACACCCACTAATTATCTGATCAATTAGTGGGCACAGGTGAGGCTGTAAACTAGGATTAGGTGCATTATATGACAAGGTGACAAAACTTTTGTCTAGCCAAAATCTGACCTTTCTGTGTTCATTAAACGATCAATATTTCAGCAGTGAAGCAAATTTATTTTCTTTTTAAAAACCTCATTTGGGAGGGTTTCAGCTTTCATATGAGTCATTTCTAAAACCAATGGATGAATTTTAAGTCAGGTTATAGGCTTTGGTTTCAACAACATGGATAGGCGACAGAACTTTTGTTAGGCACTGTAATTGTTCATACGGATTTGGATGAATTTGGACATTTGTTCACGAATCGAATGTTATGGCCATTTGTGCATTAACATTCATACGAATACGAATGTTTTGGAACATTCATACAAATAATTCAGACATTTGTTAAACTGGGGATACGTATCGGATACATATGCATTCGTATCAGATATGTATGCATTTGTATTGGATACGTATCTGTTCAATCCGAGTTTGAAGGTGGTTCAAGGTGATCCAAATCAAACCAAATGCCGTGCTGGTTCAGATAAAAAAAAGTTCAAGCTCAAACTAAACACAGGAGTGTTTGGTTTAAATTGAACCAAACCAGAAAATGGTTCATAGACAGCTCTAAGACTTGGTGGTGGTGGAAGAGACAGTAGCTGAGTTAGTAAACCAATGAATTCTAGAATGAAAATGAATTGTTACAGCAGTGAGAAAATGCTGTTTAATTTGATACTCAGAGATGGGGTCAGAGAGCCTAACTACCCAGGGCTACACGTGTTCGCAGGTCACTTTTTACAGCATGTCTTAGGTGGCCCAAATGCTCTGACAGAGGTCTTGGGCTTTGTAGCATGGATGTGGGCCATTCCATCATCAGGTCATACCTGCAAATGAGCTCATGTAAACTCTGGGCCAAAAATAAATGTTGTTGCTCCTTCCTGAACAGACTGACTGAGCACGGGGAATGGTTATCTTACTGCATTCCCCCCAAACCCATGAACTTTGAAGGTTGTGTGGCACATCTAATGTGAAAGCTCTATTTTTATTTTTTTGTTTTTCCTATTTATATATATTCTGCCCTTAAGCCAGAAGACTCCCAGAGTGCCTCACAGTGTATAATCTTAAACAATTCTCTGCAATAGAGAAATCAAAGCATATAATCAAAGGCCCCGCAAAATCCACCCTGGGATTGGAGCTATACGTGTCTGATAGTCAGCCATCCATATATCTGTCCCTTCCTCCTCTCTTGCGAATATAAAGCTTTCCCTTGCAAGCTGATGATTCCAGTTGTGGCTCTTGTGTACATTTCTGTGGGAACCACATAAGCTGCAACTTGTATTTTGATCTCATGAAAATGGCTAAGCTCTGAAGCAGCCCATTTAGTGTCAAACAGTTTAGAAGTTGTTATCAGGAACTGAAGAGTCACAATGAGTCAGCAACTCATGATTCAGAGTCTTGTGATTCAGTCTTGTGATTCAGATGACTCAGGGTCTTGTGATTCAGTCTCATGCTGTAGCTGTAATTAGATGACATCATTCTGAAACCTCATGACTTGCAGTTTCTGAGCTATAAAAATAGCTCTGTGTTGAACAAGCTTTTTTGTCTTTAGTTTGCTGTTTAAAGAGAAGTTCTGAAATAAAGCTGCTGAACCATTCAGTGAGGAAAGAAATATTTTATCTCTGGATTCATTTGTCTGAGTGGCTGTCCAGCTATTATCTGAGATTGACAAGTGATCTGACTCCAGTCCAAATCTGCTACACTACCTGACATTTAGTATGGGGAGAATACACCTGGATTATGGAGCCCTTGAACTTAAGGAACCATAGCTGAGGTTCAACAATAAAGTCTAGAGAAAGTTCTTGCTCTCAAGAATGTTGAAAATGACCACCTGTGCCTTTTTCAGATTCTACTAGGGATGTGCACCAATATTCATTGCCTTCAAAATTTGTCTGAATTTGAATCAGTTTGCTACATTTGAAGATTGATATCAAAAGGTGAATGGAATGTTTCTATACATTCGTACAGAGCTTTGTTCCATTTGTGAACCTGGGGAAGTGGTAAAACAGCTGTCCAGTCACATCTGCAGTGGATCCAGAGTGGATCCAAAGTGGATTCAGACAAGACTCAAAGTGGATTCAGAGCAGATTTTATGTATTCAGAGAAGATATATAGATGATTTGTAGGTGATTTGTAGGCACAACTAGCAGCAGGGATTCAAATCAGATTCATATCAAATATTTGTATCAAATTTGAATCCTACCACATTCAAAGGGGCTCTGTTCAAACATATGTGAATTTTCTTGCATTTGATAGAATTGATGTGAAGAGCTGGTTGGTTCTAGAATGGGCCCAAAAATCAGAAAAGAAAGAGTTGTCACCTAGAAGAGGACAAATACTTGTTCTCTGCTGTCCTGGAAGGAAGGAAGGAAGGAAGGAAGGAAGGAAGGAAGGAAGGAAGGAAGGAAGGAAGGAAGGAAGGAAGGAAGGAAGGAAGGAAGGAAGGAAGGAAGGAAGGAAGGAAGGAAGGAAGGAAGGAAGGAAGGAAGGAAGGAAGGAAGGAAGGAAGGAAGGAAGGAAGGAAGGAAGGAAGGAAGGAAGGAAGGAAGGAAGGAAGGAAGGAAGGAAGGAAGGAAGGAAGGAAGGAAGGAAGGAAGGAAGGAAGGAAGGAAGGAAGGAAGGAAGGAAGGAAGGAAGGAAGGAAGGAAGGAAGGAAGGAAGGAAGGAAGGAAGGATACTGTGCCTGAGGAAGAGGATGGTGAACAGAAACTGATGCCAGGCATCAGAATAGGTAGAACCTAGGATGGCATGCAAAGACTATGGTTCTGTACCAACCCACAGGAAAATTGACCTTTCTGAACATGGCAGAAGATGTACATATAGGCCAACTGCCAAATTAAATTCAGACAAAGGGTAAAGGAAGAATAGACATTAGTCGCCTCCCAAAAACCAATGTCTTTCCAGTGTGCCAAAATAGCATTCTGAAAGGGAAGTCCTCTTTTTCTTCTTCGTTTTGATCTCATGCTTTGTGAGGTGGATAGAAGGAATTATTTAAATGCTGCAACTTGCATGAAGGGTTTTTCTCTAGAAATATTTAAGAATAAAAACAATTGCACTTCACTGCAGAAACTTTCAACTTCAGCAAACTTCACTGAGACTTCCTGTTCCCATTCAGCCATCGCCAACTCCTGGTGACCTATGGACCACAGCACGCCAGCCCCCCTAGGGTCTGCCCAAGCTGATGCTTGAAGATCTTGAGAGGAGGACCTCCTGGATGTCCCCCCACCTTTAGCAGCAAAATCAGCGGGCAGCTTAAGGGCCATTCCCAATGAGTCCTACCTTCTCATTATCTGGCCAGAGTATTTGAGCTTCGGCTTCAACATTTGTCCTTCCAATGACCAGTCAGGGTTGATTTTCTTTAGCAGTGACTCTATTATTAACTCTAAATTTACCTCTATTATTAAATTTACCTCTATTATTACCTCTAATTTGATCTTCTTGCAGTCCAACTGCTGCATTTTCAAGGCATTTTATTTATCTATTTTATTTATTATTTATATTTCTATCCCGCCCTATACCCGAAGGTCTCAGACCTTTTGTTTCTTTTCCTTTTAATTAGATTTTAGTACTTACATGTGTAACAAGAAAAAACATATGTAGAAAGTATATAAAATAAAATAAAATAAAGTAGCCAATAACAGTTCAAAACAGTTTAAAATTCAACCCGGAGACCCTCGGGTATAGGGCGGGATATAAAAAAATAAAATAAAATAAAAAGATCAAAATTTACCTCTATTATTAATGATCCTCTGAACATCTGATCATTTTTTTAAAAAAATGTCCAGAAATCTCTCATTCTTTTGTATTATATTGAACTGCAGAATTTCATTGTGGTGCCCACACTAAATTTCAGTACTGGGTGATGTAATTTAAACACTGTAGTGAAGGCACATTCAATGTGGAATAAGCAAGGAAGTTCAAACAGACAGCCTGAGCAGGTAAGGAGGGGGTGAAACCTCCCTTATTAACATAACGGGAGGGGGAAGAGAGAACTCAACCAATCAGGCGTCGAGTTACATCTGGTGACAGGGTATAAAACCCGCCTGCCAGAAGAGTGAAGCGTCCATGCTTTGGGGTTCTGGGGGGAAGGTGGGTTAAACTGTCTAGTTCCCTCAGGGGATAGATCCCAGCATAGGTCCAGACCTTCTAGGCTGGGGATAAAGCCAGAAGGGGTAGAAGGAAAAAGGATTGTGAAGTTAAGGAATTGATTTGTGTGGCTGTGAGCTGAAATACTTGTATTCTTCAAGTCACTGAATTTGTTTCCATACCTGTGTCAGTTGTAAAGAATAAAGCTTTTTATTTTGTTTCTGTGAAGAGACTTTGCCAGCTTCTCTATATTCTAAGCTAGAAGGTGTTACAAAGTTCTCTCTCTTCATAAACCCAAGAAGCTGAGGCTAAGGGAAATAAATATCCAGTAGGCTGGAGAGAAGAGCTTTGAGTGTCAGGCAGGTGGGGTGAACGAATTAAGCACTGCTGGTGTTCGCTTGCGGGCATGAGGCTTGAACAAACCACAACACGCTACCAAGGATTTTAAAATCATAAAAGGCCCCTTACAGGAATAGAAGACGGGGTAAAGAGTGTAAGACAGCTCGCGCTGGGGGATGGGCGGCGCCACATTCATCTATTTACTTCCTAACTTGGCTAATTTTTTCTGATGGTATTTAGATCAGAAATTATTGTGCTTAATTGCCTCTCCGAAGCACAAAGAAATTGGCATTCTCACCACTGAATTTTGGCTCTTCGTCAGTCACATTTGTAAAATCCGAAAATTGTTGCCCTTCTGTTTCTAGAACTATTCATATGATATCATATGATGTCATCTTCTTCATATTGCCTCCCCCCCTCTTTTTCTAACTCTCTCTCACATTTCCTCTTAATGAAAAAAAGGATTAATGTTATATTAATTTCCTGAATTTTTCACGAGGCTCTATTTCATTGGGGAAAATTTTCACTTGCACAGAGCTTGACGTTCAAGGCATTTGGATGGATCCACTTTACTGAAAGGGTGCCCCCCCCAATTCATATTCACATTGCAGCATTTCTTATAGCAAAGTTGCAACAGGTGGAGCTTTCAAGCCGTGGTCACACCTTGCATCTCTATATTTCTAACCTGTCTTGTTGATGCTTTGGGTTTTGTAGAGGTTTCCTCAGTGGATGGGAGCAAAATGCAACACCACAGTTCTGAACTCTTGAGTTCCTTCATGGAAGGATGATGATGATGAAGAAGAAGAGTTGGGGGAGGGCAGTATCGAACTGGGTATTCCCAGGTAAGAGTCCGGCTCCCTAACCACTAGACCAAACTGGCTCACAAAAAGGAGAGAAAGCCTGGTGGTGGCTCTCAGAACATAATAGAAAACACACAGGTAGGAAACTGAGGGATTTATCAAGGCACCAGGCCTGAACCAACAAAACGTGTAGATGCATGGAAAATAGCTCTTGTAGGAACTTGTCAGGGGAGAGGTAGTTTGTCAGGAGCTGGATACCTTTGAGACTGATGGCTTTGAAGCCTTTATCTTAATGTCAGTGCGTTGTTATGACTGACCCCCTTCTGGATGAAAGCCTACTTGAGCTATTGTAGACTAAACAATACTCTCCTCCACTGAAGAGTGGGAAGACAAGAAGCATTGTTGCATGGTGAAATGGCTTTGGATGGGATCCCAGATGGCAGGGAAACAACGGCTGCAAAGGGGAATGGGGGATATATGAGCATGTAAGGCAGTCTAAACAAAACGGGGCGATAGATTGGGGGAAGAAAAGCAGCCAGTGCAGGGACCCCAACGAGCCAATTTTGAATGTTGTTGTCACATCCGGGATGTCAAGTAGGGATAGAAGAAGGGACCTTTTGAATGGTGATAAATGTCAGTTCTCATAAACCTCAGCAGTCAGAGCTGTGGAGAGCTGGAGGAGGGCTCAACAGTAAGCAATACAATGCTTTCCAGGGATCCTCATAAGAGCCTCTGGAAGTCCTATGGTTTGATTCTGCACTTCTTCATGAAGCCAGCTGGGTGACCTTGGGCTTGTCACAGCTCTCTTCTGAGCTCTCACAGCCTCATCGACCTCACAGGGTGTTCTGTTGTGGCGAGAAGAACAGAAGGTTTGTCAGCCGCTTTGAGTCCCCTTAAATTGATGAGAAAAGTGGGGTAGAAAAGCCAACTCTTCTTCTTCAAATCTAGACATTTGAATTCAAATCAAATGTTTTGATACATAAGAATGAAGCTTCACATGTGATTCGTATGGGGTATGCATGGGTTTTCTATGGATTCGTATGGGATTGAACATTTGTATTGAATTTGAATCCTACCTCATTTGAAGGGAATCTATTTGAAGAAATAGAAATTTTCTTGCATTCGATTCAATATGAATTGAATACAAATAAAAAATGTGTGTGCAAATTCCTATTGGATTCTTATTGGGAGTGGGGATATGTACGAATATCTGTAACTAGGGATGTGCACGGATATTCAAAAATTCAAAACCTGATTCTAATCTGATGAATGTTGACATTCAAATTGGATTTAATAACATTCGACTCTAGACATTTGAATGGATTTCGGATTTCCCGAAACACTCGTTTGAATGATTTGAATGTACAGATACGTATCTTGTGCTTAAAATACAGGATTAAAATGGGGTACATACAGGATAATATGGGATGTATACAGAATGTGCACAGGTACGTATAACAGATATGAATGTTGTTGACATTCATATCTTTAAATATGAATCTAAGTTAGGTAGCCTTGGGCTAGTCTCAGCTCTCTTTCTGAGCTCTCACAGTCCCACCTACCTCACAGGCTATCTGTTTGTCAGAAGGGGAACAGAAAGTTTGTCAGCAGCTTTGGCCCTGTCCCCAAGCAATTTAAAGCCCGCTAAAAATCTTCTTTTGCCTCTGAGCACCCCCATGCCCAGCTTTTCAACGAGCTTCCAGTGCTACAAAAGGAGGAAAATCCGCGACAAAAAAAGTGCACGTTAAAGAAGACTACCAGTGCACTTTTTGGAAGTCGTGGGTTTTCCTGGCAGCATTTACCATGGGGACGCTCCGTGGCAAAGGGGCGGGGATTGCTGCCTGCACACACAGCCATAAAACATTCACACATCTCCCAGAAGTGCAGCAGCTTCCCTTCCTTTCCCTTTCTAAAGGTCAGAACTTTCAAAGAGCCAGAATAGTGCAGAATTGTAACATTGTTGCAATTGTTATCAGGTGTGAAGTGGTGGATTGCTACAGTCACCGCTGCTCTACTGGGTGGATTTTGACAGTGATCTGTGAAAGTGTTGAGAGTGAATGAGCGAATGATTGTGTGGCCGATGGCTGCAGCCACTGCCTTTGCCAGCACGGGAAGCCATTTTGGGGGACGGAGATCTGGGAGACGAACAGAGAACCGATGGCTATTTTTCCTTTGAACTTGTCGGGGGTTTCTTCCTGGTTGTGGCCACGCAGAGTGCAGTCCTTCCCCGTTCCTGCCGGCACCCTATCAACAAGAGAGGGGGCGGGGAGAAAAAGATGCGGGCAAACAAAACATGCTTCCATGGGGATGGAAGTTGCGTTTTAAACACACGTTTTGCTGAGCCTCATGAGGACGCTTATTCCGGAATTGCATGGCACTTTTAAAGTTCGCTTGAATAGAGTGACGGTATAGGGAAACTAGAGAGGCAAATAAGTCATTTGGGGATGCAGCCTTTGAGTGCCTCAAAAGTAAGAAAAGCTGGGTATAAAAGCCCAGTCTTTCTTCCCTCCTCCTCCTCCTCCTCCTCCCCTTCCTACTTTTAGCAAAAACCAGCAGGAAAAAGGGGAGTGAAGGCACAACATACCACTTCTTTTTCTTTCTTCTCTCCCCTTCCTTACAGCCCCTGGAGGAGTGTGGGAGTGATGGGAAATGCTGCATTTCTTCCAGAATGCTGGCAAAAATATGCTCATCCACAAGGGAGTCCAACAGTTGGAGATATTTATTTATTTATTTATTTATTTATTTATTTATTTATTTATTTATTTATTTATTTATTTATTTATTTATTTATTTATTTATTTACATTTCTATCCCGCCCCATATCCAAAGGTCTCTGGGCGGGTTACAATCTTAAAGCAACAGATTAAAACAGAATATACATTAAAAAACTTTAAAAATTCAACAACTCTAAAACAATACACATTATGTTTAAAATGATAGTGTCTGACCTGGGTGGGAAATATAATCAGCTCAGCTCAGCCAAAGGCCAGGGAAAAGAGGTGCGTCTTCACCGCCTTCCTAAATATATATAAGGAAGGGGCCTGACGCACCTCGAGGGGGAGGCTATTCCATAGTCTAGGGGCCATCACAGAAAAGGCTCTCTCCAGGGTGCCCACCAGCCTCACTACTGAAGGTGGTGGGACAACCAGGAGGGCCTCACCACTTGATCTTAAGGCACGGGCAGGTCGATATGGGAGAAGGTGTTCCTTCAGATATTTGGGGCCCAAGTCGTTTAGGGCCTTATAAGTCAGAGTTAACATCTTGAATTGGGCTCAGTAGTGAATTGGTAGCCAGTGCAACAATTTTAGGACTGGTGTGATGTACATCCAGCTAGATGTTCCGGTCAGCACTCTAGTGGCTGCATTATGCAGTAGCTGCAACTTCTGAACCGTCTTCAAGGGCAGCCCCATGTAGAGTGCATTACAATAGTCCAATCTAGAGGTTACCAGAGCATGGATAACTGTGGCCAAGTCATCTCTGATCCTTGTCAGTATCAGGCAGAGCTGCATCTACCCAAGTAACGTATGATCTGGGCTTTCTTGGTGAACTCATCTCCTAAGGCCCCTGGAGTTTGGGAGAGACCCTTAAAAGATGTGCAGAGATCCCCCCCCCCCGCCATCTGCAGCTGCTGGTACAATACCAGTGCATTATTAATGCTGCTGCTTTCCACCCTTTTCCTACTGGGGATGAATAATCTGGCTTCTAGCTTCCTTGCTCCGTAACATGTTTCTCAGCAGTAACCCTACCACAACTTGTGCCGCCTACGGCCGTCCCTGCCAAAAACCCATCTGGCATCACTTGATAACTTTGAAGCAGCAAGAATCATATTGGTACAGCAGCCTTCCCTCTGGGCTGAATGCAATCTGTTGGCTTGCGAATGAGTCAGCGCTGTCAAGCGGCAGAACCTGTAGCCATCTGGATGCAGACGGATGGCGAAAGCTCAGCGAAGATGGATAACACACCAGGACTCGGCCTCGTCCACCTTTCGTGCTTGTGGGCAAGTCCTCCGAGGCAAGGTGTGCTCTGCTAAGTCCTGTCGCTTCCCTAAATGTGCAATCTGCTGAAGGCAGTTTGGGTTGCCTGGCAGATCTGTAGAGCTTGTAACCTTGAAGCTTTTAAGGCTGGACGTGAAGTCACTGCAGCTGCACCCCGCGGAGGCCGAAGGCCGGCCAGACCCTGCCTGCCTGCCACTGGATCTTGACCCAATGGTAGCAGTGGAGGGTGGGTACTCCGGCCTGCGCGTCAGCCTTTTCGGGCTAGGACGTGCGGGGACAGATTCTCCATTCACACCTAGGCAAGTAAGGGATGCAGAGGAACGCGTCCTTACCTGCCTAGGTGTGAATGGGGAATCCGTCCCTGCGTGTCCTAGCTTTATTAGGCCTTGTGTCTGTTTCTGCCAAAATACCTACATGGCGGTGTCCACAGAAACAGCAGGAGTAGTTGCTTTCTAGATACAGTATAAATTATATGAACCAGAAACACTTACCATGCTCCCAACCTTCTAAATGATACCCCTACTCTAAATGATCCATGGGCATTCTGCGTGAAGCTTCTTTTCTGACTCATCCTTATATTTGTAATTTGAAGCCACTGTATGTCTCTTTATAGCTATTAAGTAAGGTACTTGCCTTGGGGAACAAAATATTTTCTAAAATCAGAAGGAAAGGATTGGGAGGGAAGGAAGATGTGTACACAGTTAAATTTATTGGTTTGGTTTGAGTTGAAACAATTGAGCCAATTTGGTCTAGTGGTTAAGGAGCGGGACTCTTTTCTGGGAATCACTGGGTTTGATTCCACACTCCCTGATGAAGCCAGCTGGGTGACCTTGGGCTAGTCACAACTCTATTCTGAGAGCCCCACCTACCTCACAGGGGGTGCGTCTTCATGGCATAGTTATCTCGAATTCAAAACGTTTTGAGTTTGCGCAGTTCAGATGGCACTTCGGATTAACACGGTATTTCCGTGTTAAAGGACGTTATCCCGATTAGAAATAAATCCTGATCTCAACAGGTCTCACTCCGGATCGGGCGTCGATACGTGTTTCCTTTTTAACTGTGAGGACAGTATCGTTCCGGGATGAGATTCAGTGTTAAGGCTGTCCCGCCCCCCCAATCGCACTGTAACCAATGGCTGAACGTATTAGAAGCACGTCATGTTTAGGGTTTCCTTCATTGAAAAAATCCACCCTCAAACACCCACTATAAACCTCCAGTCCTTAAAGCTGAAACACTGTATCAATCTAAGCACTTCACACCTTTAAAACAATGTTGCAATTTTGCGCAATTTCAGACCTTTGAAGGTTCGGAACAGTCACTTTCAGCCCCCTTAAGGGTGAGAAGGCTTGTCAGCCACTTAGTCCCTTGAAGGGTGAAAACAGAATGTCAACCGCTTTGAGCCCCCTCTAGGCTACTTTGCCTGTGGTCACACCTAAGGTTTAATCCAGTTTCAGTTCACTTTCAGAGTGAGAGAATACACCAGCAAACTGACAAGCTGGTTTTCTTTCAGGGTTAATAACTCAGAAAATCCACCTTTAGACTAGATAATGTGGAAAGAAAACTACTGGTCACTTTGCTGATGTGTTCTCTCACTCTGAAGGTGGAGTGAAGCTAGATTAAACCTTAGGTGTGACCACAAGCCAAGGTTTTAATCCAGCTTCGGTCCCTGTGAGGTGGGGGGGGCGGAGTTCCCTCCCGGCCACGGGGGGGGGGGGAAGAGCAAGCGAGGAGCCCCCTTCGCCCTCTTGTCCACCCCTTGGCTCTCCTCCTCTGCGGGGCAAAGTGGCGCAAAGCGGGGGAAAAGCGGCAGCGGAGCCCCAGGGAGAAGCCGCTAGCGCCGCAGCGCCGCAGCGCCTGGATGAATGGATGGATGGATGGATGGATGGGTGGGTGGATGGATGGATGGATGGATGGATGGATGGATGGATGGATGGGTGGATGGATGGGTGGATGGATGGATGGCTGCTGCTGCTGCTGCTGCTGCTGCTGCTGGGAAGGGGGAGGGTGGACTGGGCAGGGAATTCCCGGCGGAGCATGACGCAAAGAGAAGGGAGGGTGGGATCCTGGCAGGGAAAACCAATCACAGGAGAGAGTGTGGGCAATGGGCAGGAGGACAATGCTGCCATGTGGACTCCGAGTATTGATCCCGCGTTAAGGCTGCCATCGGAACCGGATCAACTTGCAAGTCGTCTGGACAGCTTTGTTCCGTTTCTTTTATTTCGAATTCTTTAAACTGAAATAACACATGCCATGGCGCTAGCGGCTTCTCCCTGGGGCTCCGCTGCCGCTTTTCCCCCGCTTTGCGCCACTTTGCCCCGCAGAGGAGGAGAGCCAAGGGGTGGACAAGAGGGCGAAGGGGGCTCCTCGCTTGCTCTTCCCCCCCCCCCGTGGCCGGGAGGGAACTCCGCCCCCCCACCTCACAGGGTGTCTGTGGTAGGGAGAAGAACAGAAGGTTTGTCAGCTGCTTTAAGTCTCCTTAAATGGGTGGGGAAAGCAGGGTAGAAACACCAACTCTTCTTCTCCTTCTCCTTCTTGGATGCCCATGTACCATCTCCGGGTTGGAGAGATAGGGAGGATGGGCCATTTGCAGGGATTCAAGAGCAGGTGGTTTCACTTTTGACTTCCGCTTGAGATGCCCAGAAGCACTTGGTGGGCCACTGTGTGTCATTGGATGTTGGATTAGATTGGCTATGGAGTGATCCAGGCAGGGATCCTCTTGTGTTCTTATGTCCTCATGGTTTGGGTTTGCTTTTGAACATTTTTTTTTAAACTTCAGGGTGGTTCGTTCACATGTGAATGAAATAACACAGCAAATATCCCTTGGTTTGCTCTGGTTGCCTTGGTTCATTAGTACACCGCTTGCTTAATGAGCCAGTTTGGTCTAGTGGTTAGGGAGCTGGACTCTTATCTGGGAATACCAGGTTCGATTCTGCCCTCCCCCATGAAGCCAGCTGGGTGACCTTGGGGTAGCTACAGCGTTCTGTTGTGGGGAGAATAGAAAAGCTTTGTCAGCCACTTTGAGTCCCCTAAATGGGTGAGAAAAGCAGGGTAGAAAAGCCAACTCTTCTTCTTCTTCTTCTTCTTCAGGTTTGCTTCAGATATTTTCTGCAAACTACAGAGCACTTTGGTCTGCCTGTGAAACATGGAAACCACTCAGTTCACGGTGAACTGTGACATGACCAAACCAGTTCAGCAGATTTCTGGGAGGGATGGAAATGGGAACAGCGATTGCTTCTGACAGACCTCCCAGAAAGTTTCCTTCAAGGACACTTGCTCAGTGGAACCATGTTCTGGTGGAATCCGTTTTATCATTACCAAAGGCACAATTATAAAACGCTTCAGATAAATTTATTCTCCAAAGGATGATCCAGACATGCCTCCAGTTCCTGGCTGTAAATAGTTTCTTGGGAACAACCTCCCAAAAGGGAGAAGAAAGTAGGCCAAGAAAATTATTTGAGCAGAGTGAACAGGGAAAAGAAGCAAAGACTTTAAAAGCTTTATTTCTGCCTTCTTTTGAAATGATCCTTTTTGATGGTAGAAAAACGTGACCACAGCACCATCTCTGGGCTTTGCTGGAAATAGCTGCATTTGGGTGTTGGAGACATTCTAAAAGTAGGGAATAGGAATGCATTTAAAGCTCAAAAGCTTCAAATTCTTATAGGTTCTGGCACTGCAAAATACCAGTTTAGAGATGTCCATCTTTGCAGGATTCATTCCTAGGGACCTTTGGAGGGGGAAGGGGGTTAAAAACTCAAATTATGAGATTGCCCAGCATTATGATTGGTGTTGAGAACCACTGTGTGTCCTATTATGTAATTCACACTGGGATGTCTAGGGGTTACCCTTGATGAGCAATGGGATGTTTTAAGTTTAGTCAATGGGATGTGCACAAATGTTCTAAACATTCAAAATTCAGTCGAATTTGCTCGAATGTGGACATTCAAATCTGAATAGAATGTCTTCACATTTGAATTTAAACATTTGAATTTTGAATGTTCCAAAAAATTCATTTGAATAATTCAAAGCATTTGAATGTACAGATAGGTATGTATTACATATGTATCTGTATGAATCTCATACCTACAGGACGCAAAATGGGATAAAACGGGATGCGTACAAAATGTATACAGATGTGTACAACACATATGAATGTTGTCGACATTCGTATCTTCAGATTTGAATCTAACGTTTGAACAAATAGATTTGAATGTGTTCTATTCAAATAGGATTTTGTTGCACTCGGATTCTAAACATATGAATCGAATTGAATGTTTGGATATTCAATTTGACTTGAATTTGAATGCAAAAAGAACGCATTCGTGCATGTCCCTATCCAACAATACTCAAAATGTTTTAGTTTTGTTTTCTTTTTGAGTTTTGTTTCATCAGAATAACCACAGCAGTCAATCTCCTATTAAAATGTTGTGCCCATTTGTGTCTGGTTCAGAACCAGATACCAAAATGGTTTCATGTGCATCCTAAGAGAGAAACCGTTAGCAAGTGGAGTGGCCAAGTGCACAATTTAAAAACAAGCAAGCAAACAAGCAAAGAAACATCAAACTCTGGTGTCGTGTGATGTACACAATGTACATGGATGGCAACCAGTCCTTAGCCACTCAACAAGCCTCTAGTGTTGTTGTTTAATTAATTGCAATGGGACTGAAAATAATGAATCTATTCTGACAAACTGAAATATTTCTGTTTGAAATGTGGGTTATTCTCAGAATTTGAAAATATCTACATCAACTCTGGTGAAGAAACACAAAAATAGGTGCTTTTCCAAATCTCAAAATGGCCTGAAAGAAAGAAAGCAAATACACAGAAGAAGAGGAAGAGGAAGAGGAAGAGGAAGAAGAAGAAGAAGAAGAAGAAGAAGAAGAAGAGTTGGCTTTCCCTCCTTTTCTCACCCATTTAAGGGGACTCAAAGCGGCTGATAAACCTCCTTCTCCCCACAACAGACCCCGTTGTGAGATTGCAGAAAAAGAGCCCATGGTCACCAAGCTGTCTTCATGAAGGAATGCCTAATCAAATCTGGAGACTATCAGATAGGAGTTCAGCACTCTAATCAGAAGACCAAATTGACTGAAATGCTTCCAGAAGCAGGAACATCTCTGCTGTCCCACAACAAGCCTTCTGCACTTGGAATGCTGTTGCAGGATTGACCCCTTGCGGGATCTGAAGACTGAGTGATCTCCAGAGCCAGCTACTGGTTCTCCAATGGCTACATTAGCCTTGGAGCCCTAGGAGAATTCATTTTGGTGGCACATTCAGAATTGGGTTCCCCTTCTAAAACCAAAGAGGGAGATGTACACCATTCCACATAACCCCCTGCTCCATTCCAATGGCCCCTGGATCACCAGTAGACATGTTAATACAGGTCTACTTGTACCCCAGTCTAGGGGGACATTTTGGCCTAGGTTGTGCTCCATCCCAAACCTTCCCCTGCTCTCCGGCCTGTCTTTCTGTAGACTCTTCCTTGGGCCACTGTGATGGGGACAGACATTAAGCCATCCCTCCACTGTCTTCAGTTTGCCCTTGTCTCCTCAGCTGGAGTGCACAGCTACGCTGCTGAAATGCTTATGCCTTCTGCTATCAAGCTGACCCTGATTGCATTACGAGTGCATTAATCAGAACTATTTGTGTATTTCTGATCAGCTCCTTGGTGTGAACTCATCACCGCAGGCAGCTACCCACCGTGAATTGATGAACCTTCTGCTCCCAACGTTCAGGAGGCCCTCTTCAGCAGTGACTGACTGCGCATTTGCGCAAAATGGAGGGACTCAGGTGTGACTTATGGAGCTTTCCAGCGCAGCTATCACAAAGATGCTCTAGGGTTCAGCTATGTTGCTGTCTATCCAAGGTGGGAGACCATGCAGAAGGACTTCATTTAAGAACTTATGGCTACTGGTGTGCACATCTTGAGCCTTGGAGACATTGATACACCTGTCCCCCATGAATTTATCTAATCCTTTCTTCTAATCCTTTCTTCTAATTTATCTAATCCTATCTCTTCTGGCAATAAATCCCATAGACCGATGACCTTCTGGGTCCTAACACTCCTGCCCAAACCAAGCAACAAACAAGGAAGATAAGGCTAGAAGAAATGTCCTGCTAGATCAGCTGTGGAGCAGTAGCCTTTCTGCTATGTTCACTGTTTTCCAGCAGCCGTCCTCCACAGGATTTACATAAAATTGCATCCTTAACAGCTTACCACCATTTCGATCCTCCTTTCTGGCCCAGGTACCATTTCCTTTTAGCTGCCCTGGACTCTGCTTGACCAATTTTCTTTTCTTTTCTTTTTGCACTCAAATTCAAGTTGAATCGAGTGCCAAAACTTTTGATTCTATCCAAATGTTTAAAATCAGAATGCAGCAAAAACCGATTTGAATCCAATATATTCAAATCTATGCGTTCGGATGTTAGATACGAATTTGAAGATACGAATGTCAACAACATCGTAGGAATTATACCTATCTGTACGCATTTCGTATGCATTCCATTTTATCCCATATGCATCCCGTTTTGCTCCGTATTATAAGTGCAAATGCGTACAGATGCATATAATATTCATACAGATATGTATGTAATACATATGTATCTGTAAATTTGAATAATTTGAACCATTTGAAAGAATGTTTTGGAACATTTGAAACTCGTTCAAATGTCTAAATTTGAATGTGAAGACCTTCTATTTGAATTCGAATATCCACATTCAAATGCATTTGATTGGATTTTGAATGTTTAGAATATTCAAACACATCCCTAGACACAGTGCTCAGCTAACACCACAGGGCCTGACATACCTAGTATCTCAGAATCTGAGTCTACTCTCTGTTCCTCTTTCATGCATATTGTGTGCAATCCACTAAGTCTGGGTTCCACTTCCTTTCATCTGCTTTGTGCTCCATCCATTCTGGTAGCCACTGATACACCTGTTGTAGAATCACAGCATCATAGAATCATAGAGTTGGAAGAGACCTCTAGGGCCAACGAGTCCAACCACCTGCTCAATACAGGATTTCCTAAACCATCCCAGACAGATGTAGGTCCAGCCTCTGCTTGAAGACCTCCAGTGAAGGAGAAGCCGCTACCTCCCATGGCAACCTATTGACTCCCTTGAAGTTTCATACCTTTACTTCTATTCCTCCAGTCTTGTGCACGTGAGAATAGAGATAATCCTTCTGCACTGTGACAACGGGTGTTTTTCCACTGTCAAAAAGTACCCATTTTTGCACCTATTAAGGACCCATTTGGGTGGGAGCTGGATGATCCCATTTCCACCACAGCACCCATTTGGGACCCGATTGTTTCCATTACCGTGGGGGAAATCCGGATCAAATGGCTACTTTCTGCCCTTTAATCTGGATTTTCTGTAAACCCCATTAATGGGGTCTACAATGGGGTCTTCTCCCAGAAAATCCGGATTAAAGGGAGCCTGTTTCCACAGGAAACAGGCAATGGGGTCTAGAGGAGGCTAAGGGGAGGAGATGCACCCATGGGGGGAGGAGCCCTGAAGTCCCAGCTTCGGAATGATTTTGAAGTCATTTTGAAATCATTCTGAAGTGACTCCGAAGCGATCTGGAGAGACTTCAGAGTCTCGCCGCTGGTCTCTCCAAAGAGATCAGTGCAGACTTCGGAGGCGCTCCAAGGGGACTCCGGAGCAGCTTCGAAGTCTCTGCTGATTTTGAAATTACTCCGAAATGACTCCGAAGCTGGGACTTCGGAGATCGCCCTCCCCCATCCCCAGAGACATCTGGGGTGACAGACTGACCCCTTGGGGGTCGATCCGGATTCCCCACATGGGTGCAAAGATGTTTCCACGGCAGGGAGGTTAGCACCCATTGCTAATGGGTGCTACACCTCCTGTGGAAACACATTGGGTGCTTCCCTTAATCCGGATCTACTAGATCCAGATTAATAAATGTACCCATTCCTTAGATCCAGATCTTCTTAGATCTGGATCTAGGGGCTGCAGTGGAAAAACACCCAACCTTTCAGAGACTTGAGGACCATGATCATGTCTCTTCACTGTCTTCTCTTCTGCAGACTAAACATTTGTAGATCCCTCAACTGTTCCTTGTATGGATGTGCAAGAATATTCAAAATATTTGTTATTCAACCGAAGGCAACCAAATTCAGACACTCGAATTTGAATAGAATGTCCAGACATTCATTTAATATTCAAACGAACGTGAATATTTTGAATCATTCGTTCGAAGCATTTGGATATTCGCATGTGTATGGATGCGTACTCGTTACGTATGTATCCATGTGCATCTTATTCGTATCTGTACGCATCCACACGGATACGTGCAGGATGAAAATGGGATGCTCAAGGGATAAAAATGGGATACATATGAATGTTGCTGACATTTGTATCATCAAATTCATATGGGATATTCATATGTATAGATATGAATGTATTTGAATCATTTTTACTCTTTTTGTAAGAATTTTGATATTTGAATATTCGATTCGAATTGAATCGAATGTCAGAAATTGCATTCGTGCACACCCCTAGTTCCTTGTAGGGCAGTGATGGCCAACCTATGACATGCGTGTCACTGGTGACACGCCAAGCCCTTTTGGGTGACACACCTGGTCACCCTGGCACCTGGGCGTGTAGTGCTTGCTTGTTCTTGAAGTGTATGAAATACCAACTTTCTATTGAATATTAGCAAACAAATTTCAGCAACAAAGGTCACTAATGTAAAGAATTATTTGTTTTTGCCTTTAATAAAATACATATATCAAAAATATAACTTCTTTACTAGAGCTACAAATATTACAAAATTATGGATATTTCTAGATGTGACACAGTACCCAAGTTAAGCTAGGTTTTCTTGTGAATTTTGACACACCAAGCTCAAAAGGTGCGCCATCACTGTTGTAGGGCATGGTTTCCAGACCACTCACCATTTTGGTTGGACTTGCTCTAGGTCTGACCAAGGTAGAGTAAAGAGGAATAATTACTCCTCCATGAATTGCTTCAGTAATGCTATCTAGGCTGGTAGCTGTTACCATCTCTTCTGGCAGCAAATTCCACTGTCTGATGAGCTGTTGGGTGAAGTAATGTTTCTTCTTGTCAGTCTTAACTCTCCTGTATGTACATGGATATATGCATGCATGCATGAATTAATAAACAAGTGAAGAAATCCAATCTTAGTGCAAAAATTATTCAGATTCTGCACTGTTGCTCTGGGCAACCAGTTTGAGTGGGGATATTGTCTCTAAACTTAAAAACTGATTATAGGGTACTTCGTTGGCTCATACAGTCTTGAAGAGGATTAGAATGTAGGGTAAAGCTGGCTTAGGGACTGGGTTAACAGGGCTTCAAAGGCATCCACCAATTTCCTTGTTCAAGAAGTGATTATCTTATTTAGCGACTGGGTTTATTTATTTTATTTTTTTAAAAAAAGAAATAATAATAATAATAATGTGAACATTCCAGGCATCAGGCACCTGGTAATTAGGAGCTGTAATTCTTGCCAGTGCATGTCTAAATCATGCTGGCAATTGTCTCCTTACTGAACATGTTCCCTGTTGTTGTTGTTCGGTGGGGAGAAAAGGAGCACTTGAAAAGCCAGGCAGGAGGTAAAATTACAATTTAATCACAGAGGGCCAAATCCAATTGCCAACATGTCTCCCATTTCCCACGTACCTTGTAGGATGGTCTCAATCACGTGAGGGCCTCTGGAACACATGCAGGATGCCCTGGGCCAGAGGTTCCCTTTGGAACTGTCCCATCCCATCCCAGAGCATTCCAGGTGTAGAGCATGAAATCGTTTGGACACACATGGGCTGGACGTGCGACCGAGAACGAATCTTGGGCATCCCCGTGTCATCTCTGGCAGTGCGGGACAGGTATGGGTTGGCGCAGATGGAGGCGTCCCCATGTGAACCATACCAAACCCTGACATGGGGAAGCAGCGCCCCTTCCTCTCCACCCCCTCTCTCCTCATTGGAAGCCGGATTGACGTCAGCCCTCCCCTGTGCCGCATCTCCCCTACCTTAGTGGCACTGAAAGCCAGGACCAGGCTGGGAGGCATGGGAAAAAAGTTAAAATAAAGCTTACTTCGTAATAATAAATTTATAAATACTTTTAAAAGACCGAAAGCTGCTACGAGGTTTAGCAGCCATTAGGTGCTTGAGCACTTTTGCGCACCTCCACTCCACCGGGAACCACAAGAACGCCTGCCAAGTTTAAAAGGCAGAAAATCAAGCCTTCATTTATTATTGCCTTGGCGATCGGGGAAATAGGGGTTGGAAATGGAACAAAAATCAAGCTATTATCCAGCCTGTCTTGGCATTTGTGAAACGGGGTTGGAATTACTTCCATGGAAATGCAAAATAAAAATAAAAATTAAAAATATCCAGCCTGCCCTTGTGATCTGCATTTAAAAAAGTCAGTGGCTGTGATCTTCAATGTACAGGGCAAGGACAGCAAGCACATCCCATCCCCCAATGACGGGGGCGCCAATCTCCTCTTGTTAGCTCGCGATTGTCCCCATGCATGTTCCTGGCTTGCTAAGCAATGCGTGCCGGTCCCCCAAACCGTGCTGAGACTTGTTTTTTCAGGTATCAAATCTGTCACCCTTCTGGCTCGGTTTGCAGGGATTTGGCCTGCTTTTCGCATGGGGACGAACCTTGCTGATCCTGCATTTGGAACCGTACCAAAGTTGCATGGGGACATTACCTGAATGTAACAAAGCTTTAGACAAGCGCACAAAAGCATTTGCTTTGCAGCTGAATGTCCACTTTCAAATATAGCTAATGTGTGATTTGAATGAGGAAGGGGAAGGTGGAAGGGGAAATGTCACCCAAGAGGAGGAAGGAGTGCCATGATTTAATGCACTTCTTTTTCGCTAGAGATGCAGAAAACTATAACATGATGCTTTTGAAGCACAGCACTAACGGAGCATATGTTTTCTCTGGTCTTCTGGCCAGGTGGCTGTCATGTTATGCCATCAAATTGTCACCTCTTCACCAAAGGGTTAGGAACCTATGACATTCTCCCCGGCTATAGCGGAAATCACTCCTACCCCTTCCTTTTTTCTGCTAGATTCCTCTGCAAAAGCAAAGAAGAGAAAGGAGAGGAGATAACCCATTAATTAAAACATTCCTCTTTCAGTTAACTAAACCTAGAGTATTCTTCCAGGTTTCACATCATGCCACATGACTCAGCTGCCATTCCTCAGTTCAGACAAGGGCACTCAAACTATAAGGGCCTATGAATGTCAAGGTCCTTCAATATCCACACAGTCCAGAGAAACCAGTCCTCTCTTGATACTGACCTTCTGCTGACAGTTCTTGGAGGTGTTCCAACAGCTGGAACACGGTTGTTTGTCATCATTAGCAAGAGTTAGATTCCACACAGCAAAAGAACTTGTGGTTTTGAACACTCAAGAACAGCAAGGGGGGCAGAAGTCACCGATTTTAACCCCAACCTCTTCGCCATATGTATTACCATTTTACCAGTGTCCCTCCCTGACCGTATAAAGTTGCCTGAACTTAGGTGGGAAATAGTTTGAAATGTGATAGATGTCTGATCGGTCTCTTGAGTTTAATTTTGTATTGACGTTCACAGTTTTGCAGAAAGGACTGATATATTAAAACACTTTTCCAGATTGCTTTTTTCTCTTTTGTAAAATGCTTGTTTGTGTTGAGATCCACAAAAGCATTTTGAACACATTCTAGGTTTATACCTGTCCCATATTTAGTTGTTTAAGCAAGTAAGGAGGCCCACACATAATTAATCTTTATGATAATCCTGGACAGATAAAGACAGTGATGGATACTTGGTTGGCTGAAGGGGGATTTGAACCTGCGCATCACTATTTTGATCTGACTTTCAAACTCAAATGTTTCCAAAAGGGTGTCCCTGATAGGTGTGCACAAATGCAATTTTCAACAGTTGATTCAATTTGAATCGAATATTTGAATGTCCAGATTGGTACAAATAGGGGAAAAAATGAATGTATTAAAATTTGAACCAATTCAAAGACATTTGTATCTATTCATATGAATATTCGATGTGTATTTGGTGATATGAATGTCAACAACATGCGTATGTATCTGTACACATCCATATGCATCCATTTGCATCCCATTTTCATCCTGTACGTATCCGTACTGATGCGTATGGATACAAATAACATGCATACGGATACATATATAATGCATACGTATCTGTACACATACTAATGTCCCGATTATTTGTATGAATAGTTCAAAATATTTGTATTCGTTTGAATATTAAAAAACAAATGAATATTTCTAATATTCTTTCTAATACCCTAGTCCCTGATGACCACCTGCAGAGGTTGACTGCCCCATTAGGGCAACGTGGGCCAGCTGGGTCTGTCCCCCACCCCTTTCATGTTTCTTCTTTTCCAGGATGGCTAAGGCATAACCCATCATGTTCAGTGGGACCATTTTTCACATGACCCTGTTATGGATGTGAACAAGCTGACATTCAGTGGGTGAGTTCCAATTGAATGAAACTACCCTTGGTTTGGGTTCAGTTTGAACAATTTTTAGAACCATAGTGTTTCAGTTCTTATGCTTGCCAAGCAAACCATTATTTCTTCCGTTGTGGTTTGCCCCAACACCCCTTGGATTAGGTTAGTTTCAAACCAGATTTTTCAAACCTGGTTTGGTTTGCATGTGAGCTATGTATATAGCTCAGTTCACTGCGGACCACAAACCAACTGAACCACTTTGGCCCATCTCTAGGTCCTGTACACAACTGCAGCCTTACAATACCCAATGTCCCCTTGGCACTACCCCTTCTGACTCTTGTAGCACTTCTTTTGAACTGCTAGGCCCTCTGGTCCACCAGTCATGGTGGCCATGATCCTGTGTTGAGCCTCTGGTATCCACAAAGCTTCTGAACGCCCTCCTTGTCTGGAGGGGAGAAATGACCAGGTCCTACAAGTCCTTGCCATGCCTTACAACCCTTCCAAAGCATGATAACTTCTCCCCGTGCCATCTTATTGCAACCTGAACTAACAAGTAGCATCTAGAACAGGCAAAGTCCTACCCATGAAAGTCTGCAACCAGCTGACTGGGTTCTTGGGGCCATGGTTAATTTTGTGTCAAGACTTCTATGGAGGTAACTGCTTTGGGGAGTAAGTCTAGATGGGGCAGGCATGGCTAGATGAATAAATAAATGGCCAAAGATCACTACAGCCCCGTTCTCCTTTGCCTTATGTTAATCTTGTTGAAATGCAGCCCAGCTTCTAATCCAGGGAGTGGAGATGCCATCAGCATTCTGTCAGAGTCAATAACATTCACCCCATCAGCCCACAAGCTTCACCTCAAGATCTAACATTTCTCTCTGAATTATCAGCTAATGCACTGACAAATTGCCTGTGATATTCTCTCTCTCTTTGCCGCTTCCCCAGTCTCTCGCTCCCTTGTCTCTCAATGAGGCTTCCCTGCAGATTAGGTAAACATTGTCTGCCACCTGTTGAACATATGGTAATAGCTGACAACTTCCAACTTGAGGAAATAGTTTTCACTTGGTGGTTTCTTAAAAGCACTGAAATGTTTTGAAAGCGTGGAGTGGGCAGGGGGTGGCATTATGTGTGCAGAGCATCCTAATAACTTTACTAATAGGAAGGAGAGAGATAGAAGAAGGGAGGGAGGGAGGGAGGAAAGAAGAAAGGAGGGAGGGAGGGGAGGAAAGAGGGAGGGAGGGGAGGAGGGGAGGAGGGAGGAGGAAAGGAAAGAGCGTTGCAAATTCCTGTTGTGAAGCTACAGATTTGCACAACCACACAAAAAAGCGGGCAGGGGGTGGCAGTATGTGTGCAGAGCATCCTGATAACTTTACTAATCGGAAGGAGAGAGATAGAAGGAAGGAAGGGGGGAGGGAGGGAGGGAGGAAAGAAGAAAGGAAGGAGGGAGGGAAGGAAAGAGGGAGGGAAGGGAGGGAAGGGAGGAAGGAAGGATGGAGGGAGGAAAGGAAAGGGAGGGAGGAGGGAGGGAGGGAGAGAGAGAGGAGGGAAGGAGGGAGGGAAGGAAGGAGGAAGGAAGGAAAGGAAAGAGCTTTGCAGATTCCTGTTGTGAAGCTACAGATTTGCACAACCACACAAAAAAGTGGGCAGGGGTTGGCAGTATGTGTGCAGAGCATCCTAATATCTTTACCAATAGGAAGGCAAGAGATAGAAGGAAGGAGGGAGGGAGGATGGGAGGAAAGGAAAGAGGGAGAGAGAGAGGAGGGAAGGAGGGAGGGAGGAGAGAAGGGAGGGAGGAAGGGAAAGGAAAGAGCTTTGCAGATTCCTGTTGTGAAGCTACAGATTTGCACAACCACACAAAAAAGTGAGCAGGGGTTGGCCTTATGTGTGCAGAGCATCCTAATAATTTTACTAATAATTCTCCTTCCTTCCTTCCTTCCTTCCTTCCTTCCTTCCTTCCTTCCCTTCCCTTCCAAGGAAGGAGGAAAGGAAAGAGGGAGGGAGGAGGGAGGGAGGGAGGAATGGAAAGGAAAGGAAAGATCTTTGCAAATTCCTGTTGTGAAGCTACAGATTTGCACAACCTCACAAAAACACCCATGGTTCTCTTTGAATCAAACTGGATTAAACTGAACAGTTCTAAATCGAATCAGATTTGCCCATTACTGCCATCAGGGTTAATAGCCCTTGGTAGCCCTGCCTCCCATGGATTTGTCCAAATCTATAAGAACATACGAGAAGTGACAAACAGCCGGTGAGAGATGCCGCTAGATTGCCTCCCTGGTTCTATTCAGTGCTACAGTACTGTGAATTCCACAGACTCCTCTGCCTGCTGTTGAAAAATCTACCCCTAGATCCCTCAGTGTTTGTTGCCAAAGCTTTCCTCTCTGCTTCAGATTATTAAAGATGCATACTAAGCCTAGGTTTGTCAGTGATGACCAAAAACATCTGCTTGAAGAAAACAAGCTAGAATCCCCACATGGCCCCTTTCCTTCCAGCTGTGCCTATCTCTAGGAAGCTCCCTTTGTACAGTGCTCTTTCCTTTTAATGAATCATGATGATTCTGGGGGATTTCCCTTAACCTGCCGCTCACCATTTCCCCACAGGATCCTTGTTCTCTAAAAGCTGATCCTGCAGGAAACTGTCAGTCTGTAGCAAAGTTCCCACAGGTGTGGAGAGAAGGAAGGTTGCTCAGAAGGGAACTGTGATGGGTTTGTTTGTTGGTTTTGGATGCGGCCTTGACACAGGATGGAAATCTCACTCGAGGGGTTGTGACATGCCCATTAATTGTGTTTTGATCTCAAGGGCTTTTATCGGCCACGTGACATCATTCGCCAGGACCACCTCCATGTGAACAGGGACCAATATCCCGGGAAACATTTATTACTGCTGCTAGCGATACCAGTGCAAACTAGTTCAACAGGTCAACTAAATCAACAGATTTCTCAGGGAACAGGTTGTTTAAAAGAAATGTGCAGAGAAGAATGGTGTCCACGTGGTTCAGTCTCCATTGGGGTTGTTTTTATTTCTTCTTCTTCTTCTCTCCTCCTTCTCTTTCTCCTTCAACTTCACCACCTTCTCCTGCTTCTCCTCCTCCTCTTTGGGAAACCCTATCTTTGGGGGGGGGGCAGCTATCACAAGCCCCAGCTGTTGTTTATCCATGTAGATGTAGTGATTAAATTACATCCATAATGCATACTGTTTGCATTGTAATACATTATTAATAATAACAACACCGCCTTGTAAGGTCCATTCTGAAGAAGCATGCTTCCCTGGGATGGTTCATTGGTCTATTCACACACAATTTTCATACATCTCTAAAGATTACCATTTTAACAGCTTTCTGTATGAATACTGCCAGGCAGTTACATCTGACAGTGCATAAATCTAATTCCCTGCACACTCAATTTTCTTCTGGCAGCGAAATCAATTTGAATCTGTCTGGATTTTATTCTAAAGTCTATTAATGGCTCTTGCCTCTCTTTCTCTACCCCCCCCCCTTTCCCCTTGCAACAACCTCACTTTTTCATGAATTTAATTCTGCAGTTGGACTCTGTGTGTGTGCGTGTGCGAAAGACGCTTGCCCGATACAGTCTGTCTTTTATCTCGTTACAACAAAACCTAATTAGGCATGAAGGGGACATAAAGAGTTTACAATTAGCCCTCTGGCAATAAAGGTTAGCCGTTGTGAAATTCCGTAATGATGCTGTAGAAGTTTGGTGATTTCCAATAAGCACAGTCTTTCAACAAGGTCAGCTTTACAGCTCTTAGCAGGAAAACATTACCGAAGCTCTTGACACACCTACCACATCTGTATGCTCCATGCAAGACCTCCCCACCGGAGATTATGCCCGTAACTGTGATGGCAGCACCTGAGTAATAGACAAGCGGCAAAAGGCTGGCTTGGATGCTCACGAAATTTGCCGGCCCTCCCCTGGAAAGCCTCATAGACTAGGGATGTGCATGAATATTTGGAACATTCAAAATTCAATTCAAATGGACTGTGAATATATCATTTGTATGAATCAATCAAACATTTGTATGTGTACCAATACATACGCATTACGTACATATCTGTACACATCTTTTTTTGCATCTGTATGCATTTGTATGGATACATGTGGGACGAAAACAGGATGCATATGGGATAAAAATGGGTTGTGTACAAATGCGGAAGGATGCGAACAGATGCTTATGGGCACATACAAATGTTGTTGACATTCGCATTTTCAAATATGAATCGGATATTTGTACCAATAAAATATGAATATATTCAAATCGAATGTGAATACATTCAAATTTTAAACATTGCTCAGAGGCACGTGCCCCTGGGTAGGCCAGAGTCCTGCCCTGATGCGCTGGCAACTAGGGCGGCCTGGATCGAGTTCTGTCAGTTGCCAGGGCCCCCCTAGGTGCCCACTGGCTTCCAGGGGGATTGTGCCCTCCCCCTAGCCGCATGACAACTTACCTTGTCGGTCCCTCTAGTCTGATGTGGTGGGTGGGTGGGTGGCTGAGGCGATGTGCCATTCCGTGCTGGAGTGTGTGAGATGGTAGACCGACCCCACACTGTCAGTGCATTGGACCGGTTGTCCAATGTGGTCAGTCTACCGTTGCACGCCCTGCCCACCCACTGACCCACAAGGTCAGACCAGAGGGGCCGACAAGGTACGTTGCCCTGCGCATGCCTGGCGGGTGGGGCAGGCCCCTGGGGCAGGGCAGAAAACCAAACGGGGGGTGTCCCAGTATCCCACCTACTGCTGCCATCCCAACCGGACAGTAGCAGCTGGCAGTGAACCCCTAGGTGCCCACTTGCACCCAGGGGTTCACACCACCCACCCACCCAACGCGTGTGATGCCTTACCTTGCCGGGCCTGGGGTCCTCCTCTCCAGGCTGCACGAGGAAGACCCCAGGCCTGGCCAGGTAAGTTGATTGTGTGGACCTGCTAGCCGTTGGGGCGATTTCAGCCCAATGGTGGCAGCTGGGGGGCGGGGCCTGCAACTGTCCAGGGGGGGGAGAGTGTGAATGGTCTCCCTTCCATACAGCTGTTGAATGGGTGGGAACAGCCTGGGACAGGTGTAGAGCATGATTTCTGTATGGAACGCCGGCCCAGCAGAGTGAATGTTCTGTCCCAGGGCTCTCCTAATTGTGTTCGAGATGCCTAGTGTGAATTGGCCTCTGAGTCCTTGATGGACTGCCCTGTCCTCTCAGCCCAAGACCAGTAAAGTCAAATCCTCCCTCCATCCCAACTGAGCGCATGCAGGGAAGGTGAAAGGACCTATGTGTATGTATATTCATTGTTCTTTTTGTGTTGATGTTATTATATAAATAAAAAATTTTTAAAAAATAAATCCTCCCTCCCTCCCTCCAATCCCCCCATCCCCCCATCCATCTGTCCGTCCATCCGTCCGTCCATCCGTCCATCCGTCCATCCGTCCATCCGTCCGTCTGTCCGTCCGTCCGTCCATCCATCCATCCATCCATCCATCCATCCATCCATCCATCCATCCATCCATCCATCCATCCATCCATCCATCCATCCATCCATCCATCTCTCTCTCTCTCTCTATCTCTCTATCTATCATCATGAGCATGTTTATACCTCCCTTTACTGCTCATGCCTGTCCTTGCAATTGCCATTTCAAACTCCTAAGTCTCTCTGAACGATAGGTGCACACCGCTTACACATGGAGCTTTTTGCAGTGGGGGGGCACTGAACGGCAGGCAGCAGGTTCCCTCTGCGCACTGCAGGCAGTGAGATTTCTCATTCATAAGTGTGCCCTTTCAGTTCCGCTCAACTTCCTGCTACTTGATGGACACTGAATGTCAACATGATCAAAATATTGATTGAAAAGGTTGTTGTGTTTCCTTTTGTATCCTCTCTCATCTGTCTTATCTGCGCGCTCTCTGGGCGCCACAATGCGCCATCCGCCAGACAAGAAAATGATAGATTATCTGTGTGAGCCATGGCCCCGGCCTTGGTCAAGATCAGTCGCTCAGTTAGCTGCTGATGGCATGCCATTAGAATATTGCTTTTTGAAGAGCAGTAAACAAGAATGTTGTCCTTTGATTTTTCAGATTTAATTACTTCCATCAGGGCCTATAAATGGGCTCATTAGTCTTACTGGCTCGCTAACCTAGAGAGACAATAGAACATTATGGCAATTGTTCTTATGTTGCATGGAGGGGTGAATTATTCCCCTGAGGCTATTAGACATGGGGCCTATTCACACTTTCTTTATTCTGGAATATATTCCGGAACAGCGGCCTGCTGTTCACATGGTAGTGCAGACTATGGCAGGCCCCAAGCGAGGGCTGCTAGAGACTGTATTAGCATGTGGACAACAACCCCTGCCCTGAGATATATTCCAAAATATGGCCAAGTGCGCACAGACCCCAGGTCATCAACTTTTCTGCTCCTTCCAATACAGTTCTGGATTACAACATCTAGGCAGAAGCCCAGCTAGTCAAAGTGGGTGAATTCTAGGGTTGTGCAAGAATATTCAGAACATTTGAAATTTGATAGAATTCATTTGAATTTAGACATTTGAATTCAGATCGAATGTCTATACATTCATTTTTAAAACATTTGAACGGATTTTGAATCCTTTGAATCCTTTGTGCAGATTATTTGGACATTCATATGTGTATGGATACTTATGCATAACATACGTATACATACACATCTTATTCATATCCGTACGCATTTGTACGGATACATACCGGTTGAAAATGGGATGCATACTGGATAAAAACAGGATGCGTACGGACACATATGAATGTTGTCGATATTCGTATCTTCAAATACGAATTGAATATTTGTATGAATAGATACAAATGTATTTGAATCAGATTCAAATTTGAATACAATCATTTTTCCCTATTCGTTCAAATTCAAGTGTTCAAATATTCTATTTGAATCTAATCGAATACGAAAATTGCATTTGTGCACATCGCTAGTGCATTAATTAGTTTATTGGAAGAGGATTCTTCCCTTCTGCCTTCTTCTCTGACTCCACTAGGATTTGGTTCTTAAAAATAAGATGTTTTCTTGCAGATATATTTCTGAAGGCCAGAGGAAGGGAGAAATACAGAAAAATTCTGGGACTGCTTTTATCTTTTATGCCAAAGCTCCCAGATATCACCAGACTACACAGTTATATGTCCCCTTGTCCAATCTTGACACAAAGGCACCCTACCAGTTTCTGAAACCTGGAAGAAGTAACTAGGCATCCATTCTAGTAGCCATTGATATACCTGTCCTCTGTGAATTCAATAAGAACTCAAGAGGAGCCCTGCTGGGTCAGCCTACAACCTATCTAGTCCAGCATTCTGTCTTACACAGTGGCCCAACGATTGCTTCTGGACATCTCGAGCAGAAGACAAAGGCAAAACCTGCTCTCCACTCCCTGCAAATGGCCTATAGAGGCATCATGCCAGTACTTCCAACTTATAGGTGGTGCCTAGGCATCTGTTCTAGTAGCCATTCCTCATTTTTGCACAGACCATCAAAGACCCGGATCTAGAAGATCCAGATCTTTGAGTTGGAGTCTTCCCTGGGATCTGGTCTTTGAAGATCAGTGTAAAGGCCGCCTCTCCACCCTTACCTATTTCATATATATATTTATCTTAATTTGGTAGTGTGGTAGCGTTTTGTTTACTTGTAAATCAATCTCTGTTATTCCCTTCCAAGAGGCGCACCTTCCATTTCCTTTTCTCTACTCTTAGGCTTGATAATAATGTTGCCTCCCTTCTGATGCTGCAGCAGACAGCACCCTGCCCCCACTCTGCCAATCTCCAGCAGTGGGTTGGATACAGTTACTGTTCAGAACTCTGGCCCTGTTTGGCTCCCTTTATAAACAGAACTCGCCGAAGCTTCTTTAAAACAACAAGAACATGTGTTTATTGAATACAGTTGAAGTTTAAAGTCAGCTTCTTCTCACAGTTAGTTACACGTGGTTACTTTAGCAGTCAAGCAGTTCAGTCTTTCACTTTTACACTAAGTCAAAAGACTCTACAAGTTCAAGAATAAAACTTCAATCAGTTCAGAATTTGTTAGTTTTCCTTTTAAATAACTTCACAAGCTTAGCATTCATATACTAAAAGACTCAGGACCCTAACTTTAGCCTCCTCAGCTAAGAGCCCGTTTCTCCCCTTCGTTAACCTCCCTGATTAACGACCCCAGGCAGAGAACAGAAATTGTTCCCTCAGGCCCCCTTAAATATGGGCCTGGCTGGCTAGCTTCGCTCTTATTGGCTGAGCTCCGCCTGGATGCAAATTCAACTCCTCCCCTTGGAGTGCTCAACTAGCCCCTCCCTTAGGCTACTTACCCCTGTGAAAATACACTTTGGCGACACTTTTAAGCGTCTGGACTTACCGTGTTCGCCACACTTTGCATTTTAAACTAAAAAACATACTTTTGGGATTGAGGGGTCCTAGCGGGCATCACAACCCCTTTTACCGCGGAGGAAATAAATAAATAAAAATAAATATTTATTTTTATTTATTTATTTTTTTAAAAACTACTATGCATCAACATCAACAAATTCAGTCAACCAAATCCCCTTGTGCCCCCACAGTTATTCACAAAGTCTCTTTCAGCCTTTACTGCTGCTCTTAGTCTGTTGGTCAGCCTGCTGCGTGAGCGTTTTCAGCTCAGTCCGGCGCTACTTCTTGACGGTGCTCGATCACCCTTGGCTCCATGTGGGTTGCCTCCTCTGGAGTCTGCTGCCTGTGGTCACCTGCTGGAACATTGGCTGATTCTGGACAGCGTGTCAGCTGCTTCGGGGTATCAGCTGATGATCTTTGAATGGCACACCTTCTTGCAATTCCAAGTTCACCAAGTTTCTTCTGTAAAATTAGTGTCCAGTGCAAAAGCTGATCATTGCTCCTTCGACTGAAGATTGCTCTTTGCACTTCAACTCTTGTTAGATATGGAAACGTGTCAGCTTCTCTAGTGCTGCCTGCCAGTGATTTAGCAATTGTTGCCTCTTCGCAGTTAAGTTTGGTTTGCTTTAGTTGGTCTTTTGATGTTCCACTTAGCAATTCTTCGCTTTTTAGTGGTTCAACCAGAATTTCAGCCACTGTTCTCTCGAGCATACGCTCTAATTTCTTCACCAATGTTTTCTTCTCCTTGCCTATGGTAACTGATTCAGTGCTAGTCACTATAGATCTTTGATTGACAACCTCCGTTGACAGTTTAGGCTTTGGTTGTTTTCCATACACATTAATTTCAGACTGCTCCAAACTTCTTGCACTCTTTTGATCAAGTTGCTTTTTCATGCCCATTTCAGATTCCTCGCCTATGTTTTTAGTAGGTAATAGTCTAACTGCATGCTCTGGGCTCGGGTGACCATCGATTTTCATTTTCACTCCTTTTCTTTCTGAATCAACATGGCTTTTGGTTACTTTTTCTGGGTATATCTTTTCTTCTGCCACTGTTGTAACCGTGCTTGCTTTGAAATCTCCCTTTCCATTTTTCTTATCTTCTATATCATCTGCCTTTACTTTCAACAGTTGCACAGGTTTTGTTTCTTCAGCTTTATCTTTGCTAACTGCATACTCAAATTCGATAAACTTAATTTCTTTTAAGAACCCAACATCATTCGCTGTAGCTTTCTTAGGCTGTTCCTGCTCCTCTACTATTTCTTCTATAGATGGCGACTGTTTTTTGGCACCCTGGGGATCTCCCTTTTCAACATCTGCACAGACTTCAACAGTAGTGTCTGCCGGTCTACTGACTCCACAAAGGTCACCTTCAGAAAGCACTACTTCTGATTTTGTAACCTTGACATCAAGTGGAAGACCCTTAGAAGTTACTAAGTCCACTTTCTTATTACTATCTTGGAATATGGATTCTACTTCATCTCCAAGTCCCCAAGTTTGCTCAAAGGCATAAGCTACCTGCTGATCTTTCAACTCCTTCGGTTTAATGCTAACTTTCACTTGTTCTTCTGTAATACCATTAATACTGGACATCTGTCCATTCCTAGCCTCAATCTGTTTACTTGTATCACTAATACAGCTTTGTTCATCTCTAGTTTCCACCTGCGCACTCCCTTTTGTAAACTCTTGTAGGGTTGGATCTGTTCCTTGTTCCTGTTTAAAGTGCTGCCTAGTGGATACACTGACGTCTATTGCCTCCACAGGCAAGATATCTTGTAACCCTTCATCATCCGCTGCCTGCTGGCAATCAGGCTCTTGGAAGCTCTCAAAAACAGGCTCTCCACTAACTTTTTGTATTTCATCTTTCCTTTCTAATTCAATCTCTTTAGCTAAGTTGTTCCCAATCAGCATTGGAGTCGGTATATCATCCATTACGGCAAATTCATGTAACCCTGTCCATTCCCTTATGGTCACTTCCACTTTGGCTATTTGTGCTTTGATAACTGGTCCGCCTAGCCCTCTAAGTTTTACCACTGCTCCTTTTATAATTTCGTGAGGCTTCACAAGATTACTTCTTATAATTGAAGCCGATGAACCAGTATCTCTTAGGCAATGAAACTTCTGCCCTCTTATCTCTACTTCCCATAAATATTCAGGATCCGGGGCATTGTGAACGCTTATGCACATAACGGGTCTACATACTGAATCCCAACAACCATCTGGTTCTTCATTTGCCTCAGCCTGGTGGCCATTTTGTTTTCCAATCACCTCGGCCTCAGTTGGACGGCCATTTTGTTTTTCACT
The DNA here is from genome assembly GCA_023333525.1 of Aspidoscelis tigris stejnegeri. NCBI lineage: Eukaryota > Metazoa > Chordata > Lepidosauria > Squamata > Teiidae > Aspidoscelis > Aspidoscelis tigris. The sequence continues at coordinate 1,428,896 of JALMGA010000022.1, read as the reverse complement.
CGCCTTCTTTCCCTCAGCTACACTGACATTTCCTATTACAGGGCTTTCTTTGTGTCTCTGTATGTAATAACTGGTATGGATGTCACTTTTCTTATCTCTGCCATCAGCTTTGGGCTTAGTGCACTGGTACTTTAAATGTCCTTTCTGTAAACAATTATAACATGTTACATCTTTATTGCTCAGTGTTTGACTCTTCTCTTTAGCATACTCATTGTGTCCCTCCTGGCGTGATACTTTTTCTTTATGCAATGAACCCTTTGTCTCCCTTATATAATCACTGTTTCTCTTATACGGTTTATTCATAGTGTTATGTGGGCCTGATTTTAAGAAACAATCCTCCCTGGCCTGCATCATCATATCAGTCCATGCTGCAGCCTCGTCCACTTTTCTAAACTGCTTATCAGGCAATAGCCACTTTATTTGGCTCGGGACAAGCTCATAAAAACGCTCAAGAGCGATGAGTTCTCGTAGTTCTTCAAAACTCTGCACCTTTTCTTCTCTAAGCCATTCCAAAAGGTGTCGCTTAATATTTGATGCCACCTGAGCATAAGTTTCATCTCCTTTCTTTGTGATCGATCTAAAAGCTTTTCTATAATACTCTGCCGTGAGTTTGCACCGCTGCTTGACCAGCTCTTTAAATTTCGGGTAAGATGAAGCATCTTCATCACTCAATTCTGAATAGATTTGTAACAACAGCCCCGATAAACATGGTCTCAGGCAAGCCATATGTTTATCTGCTGGTAATTCCAGCTCTGTACAAGTTCTCTCGAACGCATGGAGGAAAGCTTGTACATCGTCCCCTTGCGAAAACTTTTGAAATCTTTTCATATCAATTTTATCTTGGCTACCTGACATTCTTGGTTGATGGTGTTCCCCTTGGGAGCCCTTTAACCTGGCCATAGCTAATTCATGCTCCCTTTGCTCACGGGCCATCTGCATTTCCTTCTCTCTTTCTCTTTCTCTTTCTCTTTCCTCTCTGGCCTTTTCTCTCTCCTCTCTTGCTAACTGCATTTCAATCTCCTTTTGTCTCATTTCCATCTCCTTTTGTCTAATTTCCATCTCTTTCATCTCTTTCTCATGAGCAAGTCTAATCCTTAATATTTCTGGATTTTCTTGAGCAGCTATCACGGGGTGTTCAACATCTTCCCCATCTCCCAATCCAGGGTTTACCCTTCTAGCTCTGGTTTCCATTTTGCTTTAATATATTCACTTGTTTACTTTTAGTTTTACAGCAGATTTGCTACTTTACCCTCTTTGTTTACCTCACAAAATCTGCCTTTATATTTGTGTATTGAGTTGCACACAGGACCGCAGTGTAGATTAGGTGTTTCTACCAATACCTTTAAGCTGTTACCTCGAAACACCCTTTTTTTTTTTTTGCTGCCTTTTCCTTTATAATATAATCAAGTGTAGCCTCTGCCTGCAACTTCCAGTGGTGTTGCTACCTGTTACCCAAAGTCGTATACCTCGCAACAACCACCTTTGCTGATCTCACGTCAATATCCCTACCTTACCCTCGTTCTTTTACCTCAGGATATTGACTCTAATTGACTTTAAAAGTCAAAATTCATCAACTTTTACTTCAGGAAGTTCTGCTTAATACTGGATCATTCGTATCCCACCGCTGCCACCAGTTGTAAAGGCCGCCTCTCCACCCTTACCTATTTCATATATATATTTATCTTAATTTGGTAGTGTGGTAGCGTTTTGTTTACTTGTAAATCAATCTCTGTTATTCCCTTCCAAGAGGCGCACCTTCCATTTCCTTTTCTCTACTCTTAGGCTTGATAATAATGTTGCCTCCCTTCTGATGCTGCAGCAGACAGCACCCTGCCCCCACTCTGCCAATCTCCAGCAGTGGGTTGGATACAGTTACTGTTCAGAACTCTGGCCCTGTTTGGCTCCCTTTATAAACAGAACTCGCCGAAGCTTCTTTAAAACAACAAGAACATGTGTTTATTGAATACAGTTGAAGTTTAAAGTCAGCTTCTTCTCACAGTTAGTTACACGTGGTTACTTTAGCAGTCAAGCAGTTCAGTCTTTCACTTTTACACTAAGTCAAAAGACTCTACAAGTTCAAGAATAAAACTTCAATCAGTTCAGAATTTGTTAGTTTTCCTTTTAAATAACTTCACAAGCTTAGCATTCATATACTAAAAGACTCAGGACCCTAACTTTAGCCTCCTCAGCTAAGAGCCCGTTTCTCCCCTTCGTTAACCTCCCTGATTAACGACCCCAGGCAGAGAACAGAAATTGTTCCCTCAGGCCCCCTTAAATATGGGCCTGGCTGGCTAGCTTCGCTCTTATTGGCTGAGCTCCGCCTGGATGCAAATTCAACTCCTCCCCTTGGAGTGCTCAACTAGCCCCTCCCTTAGGCTACTTACCCCTGTGAAAATACACTTTGGCGACACTTTTAAGCGTCTGGACTTACCGTGTTCGCCACACTTTGCATTTTAAACTAAAAAACATACTTTTGGGATTGAGGGGTCCTAGCGGGCATCATCTCCGGGAGGACCCCATATGTTTGCACAGGCCCACTAGACCCCGATTGTAATGGGTGCTAAATAGGGCACCATGTGGACACCACAGGATGCCTCCTGAGGCCCTGGGAGGGAGTCTTGCCCTAGTTCTGTGGGTGCATTGGGGGGCTGAGTGTGGCTGCCCACATTGGCTGGTGGGCACAATCGTCAGCTCCCCAATGTGCCTGCTACCTCCTTCTCCCATTGCTGATGCCCCAGTGCCAAAGCAGCCTCCTTGCGGGGGGAAGGCATGGCACCACCGGTGGAGGTGGAGTTGGTGGGGTGCATTGACAGGTGCAGCTGTGATTGCCACCTCCTCTGCCTGTGCCATGCCCCAATGCACATGGTCACATCAGTCAATGTGGCCGCCCCTGTCTCCATCTCTGCCACAACTGCCATGCCCCTCTCCTGACGAGGCTGCTTCGGCACTTGGGCAGCAGCAGCAGCAGGTGAAGGAGGTGGCAGGCACATCCGAGTGGTGATGATCATGCCCGACAGCCAAAGCAGGTAGCTGCAATCTGTCCCCCTGATGCAGCCGCGGAACTGAAGCAGGCCTCCTTCCTGGGCAGGGATGGCCATCACAGCTACAGAGCCTGTGCTCGGCTTTGTAGATGGCTACGAAGTCTGTGCATGCCTCCATAGCTGCAAGTGGCAGGGCGGAGCTGGCACCACCTGTGCGCACAGCTCTGCTCCTGCTAGGCTCACCTCTGGACCCCATTGGCAGGTAGGTCATGAGGACACGGCTCCGCTGAGCTGGACTTCATGGCTGAAGACCACACAAAATCTGGATTTAAGGGCCCGAAGGGCCCATTAAATCTGGATTTCTCCAGCCCTTGTGGGATCAGGGACTTCTAGATGGGGTCTTTAATGGGTCTTCAATGGGGATAGGGCCTTCCTGATTGGGTCTAAGTGGGGGTCTTCAGAGCCCGTGCAAACACAGCCATAGATATGCCTGTCTCCACGAATATATCTAACTCTTTTTAAAATCCATACGAGCTGGACATAATCATAACTCCCAACTTTTATCTGGTGACTTTTATTATAGTGCATGGGGGAGATTAGCCTATATGACATGGGCTTGAACCCACAGGACTTGTGGGTACAGAAAGGAGACCAAAGAAAGAAAGCAATCCAGTTTTGAGCTTCAGCAACTCTGATTTAGAATGTTGCATTTGCCTGAAATCCTTTGTAATGTAGTTCTGAAAGTGCCCAGCTTAATGGCTCTCTCACACAATTAAAATTTGCAATCTGCTCCCATTGATTGCTTGAGAGATTGAGTTCCAAGAAAATAGAAGGCATTAATATCAATCCTTCATTACCATTTAGAGGATTAACCCCAACTGTAACATTTCCCCCTCAATTAAGTTCCTTAAAATCCAGGTGCTTCAAAGGAATGAGGATAACCAACCAAATTGCCCATTAAGTTGGGAAATTGCTCTAAAATCCAAATAAAGTGCCTGTGATGGACACTATTAAAGATCCATTTTATGTGCCATGAGTTGGTGTCCACATAATGACGGTGCTTCAGAACAGCATGTGTTTTTTTTAATTTTGTAGAGCACATTTTTTAAAAAATTATCTTTAATATATAACAACAAACATCAAAAACCCATAACATAAACGAAATATACACTTCTGAGGATTGCATAGTCCATACAGTTCAATCAAGATTTATCCAGTACAGTCTAGAATGGGAAATCTGGAAAAAGCATCAATCTTTTTTGTTTCAAAAATGGTACTGAGAAAGAGGAAGATGGTCGAAGTCTGGGATTGATTTGTGCCTGGGGGAACCCGGGGAAGCCGGCTGCAGGCCTTGCCATGGCAGCTCCGAAGGTGCCAATGGCGCAGGACGATGGGCGGCCCCAGCTGTCAGGGCAGGGCCTCTGGAGGCCAGATTGGGATGGGTGCGGGTTCTTCCGCACCAGCACCCTCTCCAGTCCGGCCCCACCACCGCCGCCCCGTGGGTGTGCAGAAGCGTGGGGCCTCCGAGAATCTGTCCCTCTTTGGGACAGATTCTTTTTAAAAACATTTCACCGGAAAACGGATCTTATAGATCCGTTTTCCAGCGGCACGCGCGGAAAGGCCCAGAGTGTTAACAGGCATGTGGGTTCTCCTTCCAAGCCAACAGCATGTAAGGTGCGGGCCAGAAGAGGGCCAGGTCTCACACTATCACATTCTAGTGAGAAGCGTGGAAAAGGCCTTCTTCCTTGCCTTTTGGTGCTCATCTCTAGAACCAGACTTCTCATCGGCTGATAATGAGTCCTGGAGTGCAGATGGCAATAATGAGCATTCAGATCAGCAACCATGTCCCATCCACCCTGTCGCTGAATAGAGAACATTATTTTTCACTATCAGCTCCAACATGCTCATCAGTCAGTACAGAGTACCTGCAAACCGGTTGTAATTAGGGACATGCATGGATATTCGTAACATTTGGAATTCGGCTGGATTTGGCCAAATTTGGACATTTGAACTTGAATCAAATGTTACCATATGTGTATGGTAACATCCGAATGAATACAAATGATTCTGGACATTTGTACAAATAGTTCAGACATTCATTAAGCTGGGGAAATGTATCAGATACATATCTCTTTGGATCAGATATGTATCTGTTCATATCAGATACATATCTGTTTGTACCAGATATGTATCTATTCATATCAGATCCATATCTCTTTGTACCAGATATGTATCTGTTTGTATCAGATACATATTTGTTTGTATCAGATATGTATCTATTCATATCAGATACATATCTGTTCTTATCAGATACCTATCTGTTTGTAACAGATACCTATCTGTATCAGATATGTATCGGTTTGTATCAGATATGCAACAAATGCTCGTATGGATTCGTATGAATAGAATTTTACCACTTTCGAATGCGATCTGCTCATTTTGAATCGAATGCCAAAAAAAAAAAATTGTGTACATCCCTATTTGTAATTCATTCTTCAAAATTATGTGCTGTTGATTTACACACACGTCCTTTCCTCCCTCCCTGCTTTCTCTTTACCTTTCCATTCCGTCTCATCCACTGAGAATGCTCCAGAAGTGCTATAGCCTTCAAGGCAGATGTCACCTCCGGCTTCCCTCTACTATTTGTGTAAATAACAAAGAACATTTTCATCTCCTCGCCTGGCCAAAGACCAAAGGCGAGGAGAAAATGCTCAGAATCCTTTCATCTAATATCAAGCTGATTGGGCCATTTTTATTCTCCCAAGGAGTCTGGGTTATGAGATTTAAAAAGATCCATAGATCACGCTGTCTCATTAATTTTCCATTTGGGCTCAGGTGTCAGGAGGAAGCGGCATTAAACCGCCGCCAGGAGTAATTCACAGTGGCAGAGAAATGTTGTTTGATACCCCTTTGCATTTCCTACGGGCAGTACCAAAAGGACTCATTGATTTGCTGTCCCTATTATTTTCCACCGGAGGATCCGTGGTGGCCTAAATCGTGCCTCTCCAAAACTTTGAAGGCCTATTTGTGGTTGCCATGGCGACAAAATGACCCATAATATTCCCTGATGACTTCAGTTAAAATGAAGAACTTAACTGCCATTTCTCTTTCGCCTTCTCCCTCCCCTTTCTCTCTCTCTCCTCTTTGGAAGAATAATAGAACTGCCTTTGAAAGAAAAAAGAAAAGGAAGGAAAGAAAGAAAAGAAAAGAAAAGAAACCCACTTGTGAGATGAAAAGGATATTACGGTAAAGCAATTCGGCATGGCGCTGGAGAAAAGCTTTCCCTGAATGTGAAGAGGCACTCGTCCGAAGACAAGGACTCTTCCAGCCGTATGTTTCCAGCGCCCGAAGTGGGGAGGCACAGACCTCTCGGTTGAGGAGAATGTTGCTTTCAACATTCGATGATTGCACAAGTTTTGCCATTTATTTTTAATCACCCCAGAGCTGTGTTGGTTGTTGGCTTAGAAAGCAGAGAGGGTTGCTCAATTGGTAGCAGGGGAAAGTAGACTCAAGGGTTGTGGTGATACTTGGAAGCTTGAAAATGAAAAGAGTTAAAAAAAAAAAATAAGTGAGGCCAAGGATGCAACCAGAAGTTTGCTAGAACTGGGTAGAGCTGCTGGACGAACTTTGCTTGGTCTTCAATTCAAGCATTGAAAGCTCAACACATGCCACACTTACTGCACCTTGAGTTTAGGAAACATCAGCTCTCTATTCCCATATAGGGTGTAGATCCAGATTAAGGGAAGGACCCAATGTGTTTCTATGGGTAGTCTAGCACCCAATGGCAATGGGTGCTAGCCTTCTCACCATGGAAACACCGGAGCACCCATTTGGAAATCCGGATCTACCCATGAGGGGTCTGCCTGTCACCCCAGGTGTTTGGAGGGACAAGGGGTGCAATCTCCGAAGCGGCTTCGAAGTCACTTTGAAGTCTGCAAAATAGCTCTGGAGCATCTTGGAAGTCTGTGTTGATCTTCAGTGTAAACTTCGGAGTGACTTTGGAGTGACTTCGAAGTGACTTTGGAGTGACTTCAGAGTCACTTTGGAGTGACTTTGAAGTTCACTCTGAAGATCAGCACAGACTTCCAAGACTCTCCAGAGCTATTTTGCACAGATTTTGAAGTGACTTCAAAATGACTTTGAAATGACTTTGAAGCGTAGGTTTTGGGGCTCCCCCGCCAAGGGTGCCCCCTCCCCCTAGCTTCCTCTAGACCCCATTGCCAAACTAACATGGAAACAGGCTCCCTTTAATCTGAATTTTCTGGCTGAAGACCCCATTGTAGACCCCATTAATGGGGTCTACAGAAAATCCGGATTAAAGGCCAAAAAGTACCCATATGATCTGGATTTCCCGAGCCGCGGTTGAACCAAATGTGTCCCTAACAGGTGCCGTGGTGGAAATGGGGTCATCCAGCTTTCACCCAAATGGGTCGTTAAAGGGTACTAAAATGGGTACTAAGTGACCATGGAAAAACACCCATGGTTGAATATGAAATAGTTTGGTTTCAACCTTGGACATAGGGAGGTACACAAATAGGTTTTTTGGTGTTCAATTCATAACAAATTGAATGATAGAATATTTGTATTCATTTGAATAGATCCCCTTTGAATGTGGTAGGATTCTATTCAATACGAATGTGTTTGTACAAATTTGTACGAATATCCAATACAAATGGATACATATCAGATATGTATTCGATACATATCTGATACGAACACAGAGATATCTAATACAGTTTAACGAATGTCCGAACTACTCATATGAATGCTCTGAAACATTTGTATTCATATGAATATTACTGTACGGATGTTGTAACATTTGATTCATGTACAGATGTCAAAAATTTGTACAAATTTGTACGAAATACGAATGTTATGAATATCCATGCACATCGCTGGTTCCAGCTGGTTCTACACATAAAAATACAATTAAAAAGCTCTTTAAAAGGGGAGAATTCAAACATGCTTGTCCCAGTTTGAATCCAACCCAGGTGTGTTGAACCAGTTCAAGTGTACCCTCTTGGGCTGTGGTCATACCTAAGCTTGAATCCAGCTTCAATCCAGCTTCATAGTGGGAGAACACATCAGCAAAGTGACCAGTAATTTTCTTTCCACATGAGGGTGAATTTTCTATTTAACACTGAAAGAAAACAGCTTGTCACTTTGCTGCTGTATTCTCTTACTCTGAGAGTGGACTGAAGCTGGATTAAACCTTAAGTGCGGCCACAGGCAACGTTTGCTTTGAGTTTGAACTGATCCCACTGAACCTAGGGGTGGCTTCAGTTCAATTCTGAACTCCTTGAGCCATCCAGTTCATTTCAAACTGGTTCAAATTCAGGTCAGTTTGGACCATCTATGAGCCCTACTTTCAACTTACCAACGGTTTCCCTTGACCTCCAGAGGATCTTCAGCTCTTTCCTTGTCCTGTGGGCAAAGATCAAATGCAAGGTCTCTTCCAGAGTTATTCATTCTAAATGAAGGTTTCTAAATTTGCTATAGGATCCACATGGACATCTTCCTTAGTTTTATTTGGGGTTTTCCTTTACAGTTTTTAAGAGGGGACCTGATTGAAGTATATACAATTATGCATGGTATAGAAAAGGTGGATAGAGAATATTTCTTTTCTCTATTGCACAACACTAGAACCAGGGGGCATCTATGAAGCTGATGGGTAGGAGAGTCAGATCTGACAAGGGGAAATATTTCTTCACCCAGAGGGTCATCAGTTTATGGAATTTGCTGCCATAAGAGATGGTAACAGCTACCAGCCTAGATGGCTTTAAGGAAGGGTTAGACAAGTTTATGGATGACAGATGTACCAATGGCTACTAGAATGAATGCCTAGGTGCATCTTCCAGGCTGGGGGGGGGGGATTAGGGTGCTTCTAAGGCCATTGGCTGGGATTCGAGAGCAGGCAAAGGTTTGTTCTTGTCTCTGCTTGAGATGCCCATGAGCATTTGGTGGGCCACTGTGTGCGATGGGATGCTGGACTAGATGGGCTGTGGCCTGATCCAGCAGGGCTCCTCTTATGTTCTTGTGTAGTTGTTCCTGGGAACCACCCAGCACTGAGGAGAACCTTTCCAGCTCCATTTCTGAGTCGCATTTGCCAGCTGACATTTTATCGCTCTCAGACCACCTCTGTCCTGTCTGAGCGCCTACTGAGAATAACCAAGTTAAACGTCATAAATCCCAGCTCCAAATGATTACATTGGGCTTTTCACCAACAATATTCTGTGGGGATATCAAGCCATAAATCACCCAAAGAACATCTGCTTAATGAGAGGTAACTTGGAATTGCTCTTCTAAGCCTAAATTATCCAGAAAAAAAGAAGAGAGAGAAGGGGGGGGCAACTCAGTTCAACAGCCTTCACCTGCTGCCAATATGAACCACAGAGTAAGCCTAATGATGGTTTTTACTGGACTAGGCACCTAGCCATCAGGAGTGTTTCCAAGAATATGATGGCCATCAAAGATGCATTTATGGCTTCACACCAAGGGATGAGTGAAGCCTTGATGTATTTCTCACATATGAAAAAGAAAAGACTCCCTTCGCTCCAGCTCAACTCCTGGTAACTGCATAAATGTGATTTGCCACTGCTTTCTTCTGGGCAGATGCTGTGATTGAACCACGTAGCTCCAGGAGACAAAAGCAGTTACTTAGACCTCATTCATCTAGGGATGTGCATGAACTTATTTTTGGCATTCGATTCAAACTGAATCTAACGTTTGAAAATCCGTATTCGTACAGATAGATCACATTTGATTGTGGTAAAATTTTATTCAATATGAATCTATTTGTATGTAACATTTGATTCATATCTGATAAAAACAGATATGTATCTGATATGAACATATACACTTCTGATACAAATAGAAACATATCTGATACGAACAGACACATAACTGATATATATTTTTTTGCCGTTGAATTCAATTCAAATGTTTAGAATCTGAATGCAACAAAATCCGATTCGAATTGAATACATTCAAAACTATTTGTTCAAATCAAAGGGTGCTTCCGCACAGGCCGTTTAACACCCATTAAGCACACATCTGGAAACGCGCCTCCGCACACGCGTTGCTGTTTCAGACACGTCCGGTGAGGTGTGTCCGCACAGCAATACAGATTAAGCACGCTTTGGCGGTGGCGCGTCTGCATTTGCGGGTCCATTTAGCACACTTCCGGCTAGGTGTGTCCGCACCTATCTGTGACTAAAGTGTGCTAAATGGGTGTTACTTGCACACCACATTTGATGTGTGCTTGATGGGGCTTGCGCTGTGAAAATGCATCCATTTAGGAGGAGTCCGCACAGGGCAAGTGTGCCTAGCCAGGGCCCTCCCCTGGCCCGCCATGATTGCGCAAGTGTGCCTAGCCAGGGCAGTGCGCCTGCGCAGAACACCTCCTGAAGGCAAGGGCTGCCAGCAGCAGCCCCGGACATTCAGGAGGCATGCAGGACGCAGGCACGCTGCATCCTGGGTTCCTCGCAGAATCGGGGTGACACCAAACAGGTAAGGAGTGGATTCTGCTTGCTCCCCCCCGGGTGGGCTAGGGTGGGCTTTAGGGAAGCTCACCCTGGCTGCAGAAGTGGCGATCCGCCGCTTCTGGGGTGAGGGCGAGCCGAAAGGTAGGAGCCCCCCGGCTCGCCATGTTTAGCTCCAAGGAGCCAATTATGGCGGGCTGGGGGAGGGCCCCGGAGCACGGATGGGAGGCGGGTGCTGTGTGTCCGCACAGCACCCACCTCCAACCCGGATCTATTCCGCCCTCCCGCCACATGTGTGGAGGGGTGGGGAGGGGGGTAGATCCGCATCAATTAGATGCAGATCTACCCCGTAAATCCGGATCTACCAGGGATCCAGATTTAGTCAAACCAGGTTTACTAAATCCATGTGCAGTAGATCTGGATTTATTTGAGCCTGTGCGGAAGCACTCGTAGAGTCTAATCTGTACACATCTTATTAATATCCGTACACTTTTGTACAGACATGTATGGGGTGGAAACAGGATGCATACAGGATAAAAAGGGATGCATACAAATGCATACAAATATTGTTGACATTTGTATCTTCAGATATGAACCAAATATCCATACAAACAGATACGAATGTAATTTGATTCAAATTGAATGTGAATTCATTCAAATTATAAACATTCAAATTGATCTGAATCTTCAGATATTCAATTCAAATTGAATCGAATCCCGAAAATTATTCATGCACACCCCTATTCCTCACCTCCTGATTCCAGCATGGGGCAGATAAGTGCAGACCTGGCCTCTTACTGTAAACTATAGCATCTAGCAAGCACGGATGGTGGATCTGAAGTCAGTCTGAAATGGTGAAGTCAAATCATTCGGTGTGCTATACTTCCTCAGCAGCAAAATGCTGTGTTCATGTCTTCCCCAAAGACCACCAGCAGCAACAACCCCTCAGTGACATCAAAAGCAGTGAACAAAATAAAACACCTAGATTATTTCTCCAGAGGGTTGGGTCAAGTCACCAGCCTCCTGTTAAGCAGAGTCTAAGACAAGCTGTAAATATCTGTTCAACCTGATATCCTTGCAGGTTCTGGACTTCAAAGAAACCCTCTGAATCCAAGTCCCATGTGCCTTTGTATTTCTGGGTCAATGTTCCCTCTAACACTTGCAATTGAACACACTATTGGTTAAAATGTGATCCAGCCATGAGCCAGGAGATGGTGAGCAGAAACAAGGTACATAGTTCTTCCTAGCAGCCGTTCTTTCCATCCCTGTGAGCCAGTTTGGTCTAGTGGTTAGGGAGGCGAACTCTTATCTGGGAATACTGGGTTTGATTCCACCCTCCCTCATGAAGCCAGCTGGGTGACCTTGGGCTAGTCACAGCTCTCTTCTGAGCTCTCAAAGCCCCACCCACTTCACAGGGTGTTCTGTTGTGGGGAGAAGAATAGAAGCTTTGTCAGCCGCTTTGAGTCCCCTTAAATGGGTGAGAAAAGCAGGGTCGAAAAGTCAACTCTCCTCCTCCTCCTCCTCCTGCTCCTCATGGGTATGTTTGGTCACACCTTCTGTTTGCAAGCATGCTTGCTTTGCAATGGTCTGGATTCCAATCTAGCCAAGAGTGGGGCAAGCATATAGACCAGAGATATGAAGGATCAGCTGCTAGAATGACCTTACAGACATATCAGCCTCAGATTATACCAAGGAGGACAGATAGCAGCATATGTCAGAAGTGCAAATATCTGATACAAATGAATGCATATCCCATACATATCTGATACGGATCCGCTCCATATCCAGTAACATATCTGCTCTGAAAGCACCAAATCTACCCTGAATCCACTTTGAATCCACTCTCAAACCATGTTGAATCTATTGCAGACAGATCTCTGGATCGATTGCAGATGTGACTGGCGCAGCCACTCTCCCTCCTTTCCGGGTCAAGAATGTTCTGAAGCATTCGTATGAATACGAATGTCAATGTACGAATGTCGTAACATTCGATTTTGAATATGAATGTACGAATTTGTACGAAAATGAATATTTTTGCACATCACTAATTCTCACACATCTATTCGAGTTTGTTTTGGGGACCCCTGCACCACAGTTTGGCCTAGCGGTTAGAGTGCTGGACTTTTATCTGGAGCTCCCCAGGTCTGATTCGCACTCCTGCACAAAACCAGTCCAAAACCTTGGGCTAGTCACAGCTCTCTTTCTGAGCTGTCACAGCCACACCCTACCTCACAGAGTGTCTGCTGTGGGGAGAAGAACAGAAGGTTTGTCAGCTGCTTTGAGTCCTCTTAAGGGTGAGAAAAGTGGGGTATAAAAGCCAATCCTCCTTCTCCTCTTCCTCCTCCTGAGCGCTGCATTTCTATCATGCTTAACATAGGGGGAAAAAACACATCTTCAGGGAGTCTGAAGTGGTAATGGACCATGAAGCATGTGGTGCTGTTGTGCCATCTCAAGAGCCATATGTACAGGCCCACAAACTGTCGGGATGGGATACACTACAGATAATATCTGTGATAAATTATTCACTTAACCAAAAATTGTACATCAAACCTTGGCAGCTGGTAAAAGCTGGAGCCTTGCCCAGTACATTAAGGGAAGTTTGCTTCCTCAAAGCTCGGCGGTTCTTTGGGGGATTTGAATTATGCATGTTACCAGGAAAGCTAATGCTGTACATAATGCATTCAAAGTTATTATTAACCTCATCAAACAGGGAAGGAATACTGAAAGCAGCTGGTTTTCGGCTAACACGTTTAGGGCACAGAGTCTAAGCAGTTGCTGATAAAGGGCACAGAAATATGCCTTTGTCAAGAATCTCGCTCGTCTGGCAAAAGCAGATGCTGTGGGTTTGGAACACCCGCTGTTCGAAAGGTGGAATAGAATCCATGTGGGGGAGGAATAGCTTCCATTGGCATTGTGTATTCAATTTTTTTAAAAATCAAACTTCAAAAAGAAAAAAAAAAGTTCAAAAAATCCACAATTTCCAAACCCACACCCACCAGCCTGTGCCTTGAGATCTGGAGGCAAGACCCTCCTGGTTGTCCCACCACTCTCAGTACTGAGGTGGGTAGGGACATGGGAAAGGACCTTTTCGGTAATGGCCCCCAGGTTATCGAATAGTCTACCTCTTGAGGTGCATCACACCCCTTCTCTGTATTCATTATGAAGGTGGTGAAGACGCACCTCTTTGTCCTGGCCTTTGGCTAACGTGACCATTCCCCCACCCCCCCACCGCCCACCCCCCCACACACTAGATATTAGTATTTTAATATTTAGTATACATTTTTAAATATGTAGGATTTCTTACGTGCTTTTATGGATATTATTGTTTTAATCTGTTGTTTTAAAACTTTTAACCTGCCCTGAGACCTCTGGGTATAGGGCGGGATAGAAATACAAACAAACAAACAGACATACACACACACACACACACATCCATCCATCCATCCATCCATCCATCCATCCATCCATACATCCATCCATACATCCATCCATACATACATACATGTAGCGGCTACTGCCGGAGTTTCTCAATGCTCTGAATTTTTCACTGCGGATCTTTGAATCACAGATGGGCCCACCAGTGCCAACCGTGGTGCTCTAAAATGAGAGATGCATATTCCAGGGATTGGTTCAATTTAGGTCCAGGTTGAACGAGCTCGGACCTCAAAAAATTTGTTGACCGAATGTTTAAAGATCGGTGGAGGCCCCTTTGCAGTCAACCAATCTGAGGTTATTCAACACAAGTAGCATCTGTATGGAGGAGGGAAAGGAAGAAGGAGACAAGGGGGGAGGTAATAAGCTCTTCAGAAATGGACAATTCAGAAAAAGAGAAAAGAGATGGCAAAATGGTACAGAACTGGGGCAAAGAGAGCCTTGAGGCTGGAAAAGCAAGCTTTCCAAGACACACAATTGACAAACTTGCCCGGTTATGTTTATCCCTCAGTCCACTCCACGTCCTCCATCAAAAGAGAAAACCCAAGAGTCTTTTTGCTTTCAAAGGAGTGCAAGAAGACAGGTTATTGCAGAGTTAATGAATATGGAATGGTTGCACAGAAGGAGGGAAAGGCTTTCAGCAGTGTGTAATATGTGTACACTAGGAGATCCCTGACTCTAACATAGGAGTGTGGATAGAAGCAGGCAAGAGGGCTCCGTGTTTTTCATCTACAGGGGGCTAAGAGACATTTATAATTGTCTTAACACAAGAGATCAAGGGCCATCTATTAGTTTAGAGCAGGCCAAGGAATTCCTTCAAGCGGCTGCTAACATCTAGGAGGCGCCTCCTAAAATTGATGGCCCATGATGGTCTTTGGAACCTGAGTCTTGCCCAGGCAAGGAGCTCGAGATGGCCTGCTTGTTCCTCTTGCTTAATCTTTGGACCTAGACCTGCATCAGATTTATGGGCTTTCAAGCGGAGGTCTCTTTCCCACCTCTTGGAGAGGCCATGGAATGGATCCATCCGAGACCTTTGGAGTAGGGATGTCCAAGTATTTGCAACTCACATCCAATGTTGGCACATTCAAAGATCAACATTCAAATTTGAATGGAATGCTTTGGAACATTTGTATGAGGCTTTGTACATTGGTGAACCTGGGAAGGTGGGAAAGGGGCTGCCCCGGACACATCTGCAATGGATCCAGAGAGGAGTCAAAGTGGATTGAAAGCTAATTCAAAGTGGATTCAGAGCAGATTTGACATATTCTGAGCAGATATGTAGGGGATACTTATGTGATTTGTATCGAACATTCATATCAAATTCGAATCCTACCACATTTAAAGGGGATCTGTCGGAATGAATACGGATTTTCTTGCATTTGATTTGTCTCTTCACTCCTTCTCTCCTTCTTCCCTCCCTCCCTCTACATCTCTATCTCCTCCCTTCTTTCCTTCCCTCCTTCCTTCCCTCCTTCCTTCCCTTCCCTTCCCTTCCCTTCCTTCTTTCCTTTCTGTGAGCCAGTTTGGTCTAGTGGTTAGGGAGCCAGATTCTTATCTGGGAATACCGGGTTTGATTCCTCCCTCCCCCACAAAGCCAGCTGGGTGACCTTGGGCTAGTCACAGCTCTCTTCTGAGCTCTCACAGCACCACCTACCTCACAGGGTGTCTGGTGTGGGGAGAGGAACAGAAGGTTTGTCAGCAGTTTTGAGTCCCCTTAAATGGGTAAGAAAAGTGTGTGTGGGGGGGTAGAACAGCCAACTCTTCTTCTTCTTCTTCCCTCCCCCTCCTTCCAGACCACTGTGTCCTCTGTGTCCTCTCTTCCTCTTTCCTTCCTTCTTCCCTCCCTCCAGCTCTCTGTCTCCTTGCTTCCTCCCTCCCTCCTTTCCTTTATTCCTTCCCCCTCCCTCCAGGTCTCTGTCCCCTCCCTCCCTCCCTGAAAAGCAAAAATCAGGATGTCTACTTCTTGATTAGGAAAGCTGAATGCCCAACACAAAATGCATTTCCTGGAGAGTCATTAAAGCAAGCCCAGGCCCAAATGACAAGTGTGTTTTCTTCATTTCCTGCTCTGGCTGACATCATCATCAGAAGAGAATGAAAATAAGAATCACTAAAAGACCGAGTGTGACATCTGGTGGCTCAAGGCAGATTTTCAAACTGAGCTTGTTAGCATTTGTAAATGCCAAACAGGGAATGGAGTACCTTGGACCTTGATAACACTGATGTCTCTTCTGTATAACACAAGTATGTGAGAGCCCAGCATGGTCTTGCTCCTACGCATTCCATAAAATGCAGCTTCATTTGTTTCCCTTAAGCATTGAAAATTGCAGCCACGGAGCTTGTTTTCTATGGCACCACTGAGAGACATGGGCAGATATGGGCAGAGAAGGCAGCACTGACAAGGGGCTGAATCTAGGGATGTGCAAAAATATCCGAAACATTCAAAATTTGTTCGAATTTGTTCCAATTCGGACATTCGAATTCAAAGTGAATGTCTACACATTTGTATTTTTAACATTAAAATGAATCCAAATGTTTCGAATCATTCGTACAAATTATTCAGACATTCGTATGTGTGTGGATATGTACGCATTGCACACATATCCGCACTCATCGTATTTGTATCCATGCGCATTTGTGCGGATACGTACAGGATAAAAAAAGAATGCCTATATCTTCAAATATGAATAGAATATTCATACAAATAGATACAAATGTATCCAAGGGTGTTTTTCCACTGCCAGAAAGTACCCATTTTTGCACCCATTAAGGACCCATTTGGGTGAGAGCTGGATGACCCCATTTCCACCACTGAACCCATTTGGGACACATTTGCTTCCACTGCACCTCGGGAAATCTGGATCATATGGGTACATCTCAGCCTTTAATCCAGATTTTCTGTAGACCCTATTAATGGGGTCCACAATGGGGTCTTCCGCCAGAAAATCTAGATTAAAGGGAGCCTGTTTCCATGAGAAACAGGCAATAGGGTCTAGAGGAGGCTAGGGGGAGGGGATGCATCCATGGGGGGGGGCAGCCCCAGATCCCAGCTTTGAAGTTATTTAGGAGTAATTTCTAAATCATCCCCAAATGGCTCCAAAGTCATTCCGAAGAGATCGGCAAACACTTCAGAGAGGCCCCGGAGGTGTCAGCGTGGTCCGTTCGCTATTAGTGCAGACCGCACTGACTTCCCTCCGAAATCCCTCCAAAGTGATCGGCAAAGACTTCAGAATCTCGCCGTGGGCACTCCGGGGCTGTCTCACGCTGACTTCGGAGACGTTCCGAAGCAACTCCGGAGCGGCTTTGAAGTCTGTGCCGGTCTCTTCAGAGGGACTTCGAAGAATACACCCCCTGTCTCCTGAAACACCTGGGGTGATAGACAGACCCCACAGCAAGGAGGTTAGCACCCATTGCTACACCTGCTACACCTCCCATGGAAACACATTGGGTGCTTCCCTTAATCCAGATCTACTAGATTCAGATTAAGGAATGTAGCCATTCCTTAGATCCGGATCTAAGGAGCGCGGTGGAAAAACACCCCAAATTTGAATACATCAGTTTTTCTCTATTCGTTCAAATTTGAACATTTGAACATTTGATTCTATCCAAATCGAATCCGAAAATTGTGTTCATGCACAGCCCTACCTGTGGCTGTATCTGACTTGAAAGTGATGCTGAACTGATGGCAGGATTGCGCTCTGGCACAAACACAGGTGCTTCCTAAGTGTTTCCAAAATTCCTGGGAAGTTGTCCAATGCACCCTTCCATCAAATGTCTAAAAGCACTTTCGGATGAGCGAGAGCATATTTCTAGATGCGTCATTAGAAAGCCAGAAGTGGTGATTGTTGAGGCTGGCACATTGAAGCAAGGCAGGTAGAGACAGGTACACCATAATTCTGCTTACACACCTTCTCGGCTTTGAGCTGGGCAAATGGCGGCATGCTCTGTGTCTCGGTGTGTCAGGCCTAGCCCTCTTCACTGTGGCTATGAATTGTATTGATGTCCTTTTTATTTTCTTTTGTATCTACAAGCTGAACAAGGTCAAAGGGTCACCATCTGTGTCCTACAGTTATATAGTGGCTGATAATTCAGTGTTGAAGCCAAGGGGGTCTAATAGCACCTTAGAGTAGGGATGGGCATGAAAATTTGAAAATCCATTTCAAATCTGATGAATATCAACATTTGAATTCGAATCGGATTTTAAAACATTCAAATCTAGACGTTCAAATGGATTTTGGATTTCCAAAAATCTGATACGAATATTTGAATTATTCGAATATACAGATTCATATGTATCGCTTACGAATTTGCACAAAAATTAAATGTATTTGTGCTTATAATGTGAGATGAAAACAGGATGCATATGGGATAAAACGGGATGCATATGCAATGCTCACAGATTCATATAACAGATACAAATTTTGTTGATGTTCATATCTTTAAATATGAATCAAATATTCAAACATACGGATTCAAGTAATGCAGATTCGAATTGGATTTTCGGACATTCAGATTTTTAACATTCAAAGTGAGTCAAATTTTTGGACGTTTGGTTCGACTTGAATTCAAATGCAAATATATATATATATTCGTGCGCACCCCTACCTTAGAAACTAAGAGAAAGAAGCTGACAGCATGAATTTTTGTAGCCTAAGGATGCTTCATGAGCCAGTTTGGTCTAGTGGTTAGGGAGCTGGACTCATATATGGGAATGCCAGGTTTCATTCCCCTCTCCTTCATGAAGCCAACTAGGTGACCTTGGGCGAGTCACAGCTCTCTTCTGAGCTCTCACAACCCCACCTACCTCACAGGGTGTCTGTTGTGGAAAGAAGAATTGAAGGTTTGTCAGGCCCTTTGAGTCCCCTTAAATGGGTGAGAAAAGTGGAGTAGAAAAGCCAACTCTTCTTCTTCTTCTTCTTCTTAATTTTTGGAGAGAAAGCGATTATTTCAATTGATTGAATACATTTTTAAAATTGACCATAGAAATTTCATTGGTTTCTTTAGTCATGGTGTCCTCAAATTCTGATGAACTCCAAATTCTATGCTCCTTCATCATTGAGCCTGCTCATTAGGATGTAGCACATCAAGTGGGAAGATAAATAAAAGCAAACAAACAAATAACTGGTTTAGAGAGTCTAGAAGCCACAGTTTATTAGATGAGATATCCTAGAAGCATTCATTTTTACTCCGTTCTCTGCCTGCAAACAGCCTTCTAGGAAGACCCTAAAGAAGAAGTTTGTGTCTAGAATATCGCCTTTGACAGCTGATGTCTCCACACCTGAATCCTTGCCTTCTGGGTATGGGTAGATTTCCTGGCAGTGTTCAGAGGCCCATTGTCCATACTTGGCCTGGGAGGGACCCATTCTTTCACCTACAGGCAGGAGTAGGCTGTGCAGCCTGGGATGGTCAGGACAGTAGCCAACAGGGTGGACAAAGAGATGCAGAGACCAGCTGGGCAAGCCGCGTGACTGCTTCACGTCACTTGGTATGTGCCCTGGGCCTTTGCACATTGAAAGCCACTGGTCCAATCAGCTGACTGGTAGAGCTAGCCTTGAGAATAAACCAGCCAACAGGGAAAGGACTGATAATCAAGGACAGAGGTATCTACGAGCCACAGTCAATCTGGCTTTGGTTGATGGAAGAGTTAACCGGGCTCAGAGACCCACGAATCACATATCTTCTTCACTGGTGAACGTCAATTAACCTTTCTAGGAGTCAGTGGGATTCAGCAGACTGGGACCAACAGGACAATGATATATTAGTTAGACTCCTTGGTCTTTTTGTACTCGACTTCTGATCTGGATCAAGGGACCTCTGGTCCGGATGCTGGACTTCCTCATATCCCTGTTAATACAGATCAAAGAAGCCCCACCCCTGTTAGTCTGGCTCTGTCTGCACAAGATGGAGCTAGAGCTGGACTGAAATGTCCTTAATATGGATCTCTTGTGTAAGCCCATTTAGTAAAATCTACCTTCAGGCTGTATGGGGTATAGGAGGGGCAGCTGAGAAGGCTTCACGGCCTCAGGGAAATGTGAACTGGATCAATGCCGTCAGTGCACACTAATGATGTGCACAAACATTCATCACATTCGAAATTCAAGCAAATTCGTACATGGCATTGACATTCAAATGCGAAGCAAATGCTTTTGTGCGTTCATTCAATGCTCCGTTATATTTGCAAACATAGGGAGGTGGCAAAGTGGCTGCCAAGTCATATCTGAAGTGGATTCAGAGCAGATTCAAAGCAGAAATATTAGCCATCAAAAATACTTCTCCTCCAACCCCACTTGGGACTTCTGTATTTTTTTTCTTTTTACCCCAAAGCATTAATGGGACCCAAAGTGGATGAGATCAAAACCAGCAAGATATTAAGCTTGTACACCAGATGGCAGTGTTGTCCTGCAGGTGGAAACCAGCTGAGGTATCAAGACATCCTTGCTCTATAAAGTGACTTCACCCATGGTTTGAATATGGAGAAATGCTGGTGCCCCCAGAAATGTGGCCACTAGGCTTCCAACTGTTATTCAAGATGCTACCAGTCTTACTGTGCTATGATGCTGTTCTTCTGGCCCATCTGACCATCTGGAGATCCGTTGGGGTGAACACCAGGGTCATTCTTTTTTCTCAAATACTAGGTATGGGCAACTTTTGACCCTGTAGTTCTCTAGGTAACATCAGACCCTCCACAATTGAACTAAAGCAAATCCCATGATGCTTAGCTAAAACACACAGGAATCATGGGCGCTGTGGTTCAAAAGCGTTATTTTTCCAAACACTTTTTATTTTATTTATTTATTTATATTTGTATCCCGCCCCATACCCAAGGGTCTCTGGGCGGCTCACAACATTTAAAAACGAACATATCAAAACTGTATCAATCCTAAAAACAAGTACAAAATTTAAAAAGCCAGCTGTTTTTAAAAAAACTGTTTTAAAAACAGTTTTAAAACAGCAGTGTTTGCAGTTTTTGCACCTTTACTTTATGTTTTGGGTTGATTTACCCAACTCCTTGGCATTTAGGTGTAGGAAAGTCTACTTAGCACTGTAGCAAAATGCCTTGGCTGACTCTTTGTTCACAAGCCAATGAGGCCATCCTATATGTGGTAGTCAACTTCTCTGCAAGCTTTATTTGGATCTGCTGGTAGGTGTGTGAGAACCTAGGGATCCACCAGTTGTAAATGGAAAATTTGCTGCCTCCATATTGCATCGCTCTGATGACAGTGGCCCCTGTGAGCCACTGGCTGGCTGAGGATGCTGGCAGTGGGATCTCTTGTCCTCAGTTATCCATAGCTGATCCTCCAGGAGCTCCACTGCCTGAATCTATCAGCCATGAATCACCAGAATTGATCTTTGGCTGATGAACATGGGGCATGTGCCAGTTGACCTTTAGAATCACGGCTCTAACTGTATCAAAAGCACATAACGCTTCCTGGGTCATAAGAAGCCCCTCAGATAACCCTCCTATAGGGTTTTTATAAATAAAAAATTAATTTCCAAATATGCATATACAAATATAAACATTCAAAATGAAACAAGATATAAACAAAATGCA
This sequence comes from Aspidoscelis tigris stejnegeri, assembly GCA_023333525.1. Taxonomy (NCBI): domain Eukaryota; kingdom Metazoa; phylum Chordata; class Lepidosauria; order Squamata; family Teiidae; genus Aspidoscelis; species Aspidoscelis tigris. Next base: position 1,407,453 of record JALMGA010000022.1, on the reverse strand, counting down.
ACAACCAATACTTACTAAAAAAATATCCCACCCTTTACTCCTCTTCTCTTGTTCATGAGTAACCACAGGGCATCTAAACAAGCAAGAAAGGAGGAGAGAAAAGTGCAGCCAGAAGAAATGCGCCAAACTCATTTGGTCGTTTCACAGTTGGCAGCAGACTGCAGAATTTGCATGGTGCACATGTGAGCCAAATCCCCCTGTTGTTTGAGGAAACTAATTTGAATGGAGCCCAACCCAAGAGGTGTTGTAACCAACCAACCAACCCGACCAACCCGACCAACCTAACCAACCCAGTCAGCCAGCCAGCCAGCCAGCCAATCAAATCAAGGGGGGGGGGGTTTCCCCCATGGTTCAGATGGCTGACATGCAAACTGAACCAACCCAAAGGTAGTTGGTTTGATTCGAACTGAACTCCTATTTCTGCATTCCGCCAAGATCAGCAGTTCTCTTTCCAGATCACCCATAGCAAGTTCACACCAGAAATGGCAGCCATGTTCGAACAAAGGACTTCTCAAAGGACATCTTCAGTGCAATGTTTCTGAAGTGCAAGTCAACTAGAAATTCATTTTTATTCATCTGGGTGCAAATGGAGACAATAGTTACCCATGAAATTAAAGGTGCTAATTGACTCAGCACTGCCTCTCTGATTGTTTTCCCTCTTCTCATAGTTGCTGTCAAGGTTTCCTGCCATGACTTGGCATCCGTCCCGGCTCTAATTGGATTGCAAGAATTTCTATTTATTATATTTTGTTTCGCTTTGACGTAACCGCTTATAACTCACCTGCACTCCAATACTGTGTGTGTATGTGTGTGTGTGTGAGAGAGAGAGATGGAGAGAGAATACTTCATGGAACTGATGAAGTGGGTTCGAGTACATAAACCAACACCTTATGGTGAGCCAGTTTTGTCTAGTGGTTAGGGAGCTGGACTCTTATCTGGGAATACCAGGTTTGATTCTGCACTCCCCCACAAAGCCAACAGGGTGACCTTGGGGTAGCTACAGCTTTCTTCTGAGCTCTCACAGCCCCACCTACCTCACAGGGTGTTCTGTTGTGGGGAGAAGAGCAAAAGGTTTATCAGTCACTTTGAGTCCTCTTAAATTGGTGAGAAAAGCAGGGTACAAAACCCAACTCTTCTTCTTCTTCTTCTTCTTCTTCTGAAATTTATTACAGCCTTACCTGTGAAAATCTGGTATAGACTGCTGCGTCTACACTGGAAGCAGCATAGCCTGGCCTATATTGGTATGCTGGTAGACATTTTAATAATGATCCAACAAAAGTCCAAGGGCTGTTAGAAAGGAAGAGGGAAGCCTGTGGAAGGGTGCATGTCTCTTCCTTATTCCAGGGGTAGAATGGATGCCTAGATACTTCCTCCAGGCAGCCAGGAGGCCTCTAAAGGCCATTTGCTCGAATTTGAGAGCAGGTGAAGGTTTTGCCTTTGTCCTCTGATTGAGATGCCCAGAAGCAACTGGTGGGGCACTATGTGAGATGGGATGCTGGACTAGATGGGTTGTGACCTGATCCAGCAGGGCTACTCTTAGGTTGTTATGATCCATTTGGGGATGGATCATAATGGTTTCCTCTGGCACTCTAGGCTGGGAGCATCCATTCCTGGCTGTCAGGGCACGCTCCAAAGATGGTATGAGCTTCAGAATGGAAGACGGCCTTGTTCCAGGATAGCTGTTTTGCTCCAGCCAGTAGGAACGTGTCTAGTTGGAGTGGTCCAGGCCAGGTACATGCAGAAACACCCTCAACCTTTGAGGCACCGCAAGACTTTGACATATTCACACATTTTGATTAATTCATGCAAGATTGTGATGCATTTCTGTGTCATTCACAACATGGCATCAAAGAGTCTCATAAGGAAACTTCTCCACAAATGGTAGCTCTGAATAAAGAAATCACAGTAAGGGTGTTTTTCCACCGTGCTCCTTTAATCCGGATCTAAGAAGATCCGGATCGAGTAGATCCAGATTAAGGGAAGCACCCAATGCGTTTCCACGGGAGGTGTAGCACCCATTAGCAATGGGTGCTAACCTCCCTGCCATGGAAACACCTTTGCACCCATGTGGGGAATCTGGAGCAACCCCCAAGGTCCATCACCCCAGGTGTTTCGGGGGACAGAGGGTGCACTCTTTAAAGTCCTTTTGAAGAGATCAGTTCAGACTTTGGAGCCACTCTGGAGTCCGTTCGGAACGTCTCTGAAGTCAGTGCAAGACAGCTCCAGAGTGCCTCCGAAGTCTGCACTGGTCTTCGGAGAGACCGGCGGTGAGACTCTGGAGCCTTTGCCAATCGCTTTGGATGGATTTTGGAGGGAAGTCCGCGTGGTTTGCGCTAATAGTGAATGGACCGCGCTGACAGCTCCGGAGCCTCTCCAAAGTGTTTGCTGATCTCTTCGGAGTGACTTCAGAGTCATTTCAGAATGATTTCAAAATGACTCCAAAATCACTTCAAAGCTGGGATTTCGGGGCTCCCCCCCCCATGGGTGCATCCCCTCCCCCTAGCCTCCTCTAGACCCCATTGCCTGTTTCTCATGGAAACAGGCTCCCTTTAATCCGGATTTTCTGGCTGAAGACCCCATTGTAGACTCCATTAATGGGGTCTACAGAAAATCCAGATTAAAGGCTGAGATGTACCAATATGATCCGGATTTCCTGAGGTGCAGTGGAAACAAATGTGTCCCAAATAGGTGCCGTGGTAGAAATGGGGTCATCCGGCTCTCACCCAAATAGGTCCTTAATGGGTGCAAAATTGGGTACTAACTGACTGTGGAAAAACACCCCTCAATGCCAATAAAGATGCCAACCCCCATTCTTTGTCTCTCTTATTTTTTAAGGATCAGAATCAATCCTCCACATACGTGGATGAACATCGCCTGTATGTGTTATTGAGGTGATGCTAAGATTGCTACCAGGTGAGTCTTCTTAGAAGGAGAAATCTATAGACGAGTATGTTTGCATCCACAGGTAGAGGAATACCCGAGGATGCAAATCAATGGATATCACATACCATTTGCATTTGCGAAACGCAATCATTCGATTTGCAGGTAGATGCACTGCGTGCTTTCTTTAAATTGTGCTCATTATTCACAAATTTAGATTGCTAGTCTGGGCATATTCTGGACAGAAGCTGCTGTGTGTCTATGCAGTTTGCACACAGCTGGATGGTCTTCGAAGACCTGGAGCAACATTTGTATGCTGGTCATAGATCTGGAGGAATTTGAAAACGGGAAATGTGCCCTAATAGAGCTGGAATGGAGGTGGAGATAAATAGGCTCCATCAAGACATCTGTGCAGTTCTGAGGGCAATAGGTAGAAATGTTGGGTGGGGATTCCTGCTTCTCACAGGGGGACCCTGGGAAGTGAACTTGGGTCCTTTTGTTTTACCACTTGACTAAATGGATAGGGATTAACTGATAAGTTTCACTGATGTACTTGATTTGCATTCCGGGGTAGGGGTGTGCATGAATATTTGTAACATTCAAAATTTGTACAAATTTGGTTTAATTCAGATATTCAAATTTGAATAGAATGTTGGCACATTCGAAGACTGACATTTGAATTTGAATAGAACGTTTTGATACATTTGCATGAAGGTTTGTATGGGATTCATATGGGATTTGTATGCTATTCGTTTGTATTCGTATGGGATTCATATGGGACTGAACATTCAAAGGGGAGCTATTCAAACAAATATGAATTTTCTTGCTTCTGATTCAATAAGAATCAAATACAAAAAACACATTTGTGCACATATTTCAGGGATTGACTAGGCATATGCACAAATTTGGGGGGGCTAAGATTTGTATTGAATCGAAAGCAAGAAAATTAATTTTCATTCAAATAGATCTCCTTCGAATGTGGTGGGATTAAAATTAGATACAAATGTTTGATACAAATTCAATTTGAATCCCTGCTATGAGTTACATACAAAACCCCTATGTATCCCCTACAAATCCCATATGACTGCCCTATGTATCCGCTATGTATCCCTATGTTTCTGCTCTAAACACATCAAACACACCCTGAATCCACTTTGAATCCACTCTCAATACACTTTGAATCCACCCTGGATCTGTCGTAGACGTGACTAGTGCAGCTGCTTTCCAACCTCCCCAGGTTCACGAATGTAACAAAGCTTCGTACGAGTGTTCCGAAGCATTTGATTTGAATTCGAATGCCTGAATTCTGGTGTTACAAATATTCATCCACATCCCTGTTCCCTACCAAAAAGTCTGTTCCCTCATCTCCATGCCAGCAACAAGCTCCAATGCAGGTGGATAAATAATAAGTCTCTAAGCTTTCATTGCTTGGAGACTAGAGTCCTCATGCTCTTGTAGACTTTGGCAGGCCTCACTCAGGTCGTGATAGGTCTGTCATTCTGGGATATAATCTAGAATAAGCCCCACTGCAGAAAAGACCTGTGGACATTTCCCACACAGCAATGGGGTGGGATGGAACAGGAAGGAAGGGGGCTCCCTTCATGCACAAACATCCAACAGATGTTTGCACATGAAGCCACCAACAACCCCCATTTGTGGGGCGGATTCTCATAAAGCCAAATATTTCCCCCTTCGCTTTGCATCAATCAAAGGGGGGAAATTAGCTTTTTGCACATCCCTACTATTTATTAAGTACATTTGTGTACAGGAAATGTGGCCTAAAATTCAGAGAAATGTGACTTTTTAAATATATGCTCACATTTTGTAATGTACATTGCTTTGGAAAGTGTAAATGGAATACATTTGCAACAGGGAAGGAACTAAATGAGCTCCATTCCCCATTCCTGCCTGTAAAGAATGGATGGATGAGCTGAAATAATTTCCTTCTCTCCTTTTTCTGAGAGGTTATTAGTATGTTTTGGCTGATCTTCATTATTTTGTGAAAATGTTACATTATTCAAAAGGTAGTGCAGACCTATAGCAGGAGTGTAGCCTTCCATGTACCGCTCCAGCATATGGAAAGATGGATGCTGGACTCTTTGCTGAAGTGACACACAGATTAAATGTGTAAAGAACCCAAGAGTCTAATTGTACTCTTTAGTTAGATTTTAATAGCTTCTTCCTTTGTCGATAAGTTCCGCTTCCCTAGTTATTGTCTTATTTTATCTTTAGAAGTTTACTTTTTTTGTCTTCACTGTTTGCTTTGTACGTGACTCTCTATCTACTATCCTCATTCCCCTCCAAAAAAACTGTTTCTTCAGATGCCTTGGAAGAAAGGTCACCTTGGAAGTCAAACTCTGTCTAGTGCCACTTATGAAACTCAAGACGGAGTTCAGAAAGTGACTAATCCTGTCATATTTCTTTCTCTCTCACACACACGATCCCTTTTCTGCCTCTGACATTCACTGAATCCATGAATAATTATTAGTGTCATGAGCAGCAATAAAGATTCAATCATGAAATACAAGTCTTATTTCCGATCATGGGTTAGACGGGTCAGCCAAATCAAACCAAAGCGGTTCCTTATCTGTCATTTCATCGGAACTCAGAGAAATACAGCCTTTTCTTTCTCTGCCACATCTATTTGACTGTCTCCAGAGAGTCACCCCAATACCTTTAGATTATCGTGTTCAGAAAAAGGAATAGATGGCTACAATAGGAACCTCCAATTAGTCCCAGTTTCGTCTTCATTTCTGTCACCAGCCACAAGCTGCTGAATTCAAGCTCTCCACTCAATGGACACCAAAGAAATGCGGTAACAACAACAACAACAACAACAATAAATGGTGGTGGTGGTGGCGGCACAAATGATACACTAGCATTCCATTTGTAATGAATCAAATGTTAGAAAATTTGTATTTGTTCAAATAGATCCCCTTCGAATGTGGTAGGATTCTATGTGATGCAAATGTATTTGTATGAATTCATGCAAATATCCAACAAAAACACATACATATCTGATATGTATCTGACATGAATGCATACATATCCAATATGTATCCGATACGTATCCAATACGTATCTGCAGTTTACCCAATGTCCGAACTATTCATATGAATGTTCCAAAACATTCATATTCATACAAATGTTAATGTACAAATGCCGTAACATTTGATTCATGTATGAATGCCGAATTTCATATGAATTTGTGCGAATAACGAACGTTACGAATATATGCGCAGATCCCTTAGTGAAGGCGCACCTCTTTGTCCTGGCCTTCTTTGGCTAATAAGGAAACACCTTTCCTTCCCCATTTTCAGGCACTGTTACTGTTTTAGTAGGTTTGTTTTACATTCTTTTGTTTTTTAAAGTTGTAACCTGCCATGAGACCTTTGCATATAGGGTGGGAGAAAAAGGCAAATAAATAAATAAATAAATATTACCATCATTAACTCTGAGGATATTGCAAGACTAATAGAACACACCAACTAAGTTAAACAAGGTTATTAAAGATAAGTATTAGTGTAACAGCAAAACAACTACAGCAATAATGATGATGATGATGATGTGGGTAAACAGAGAAGAAGAATCTGTAAAGGTTTGGTTCCCTTAGAGGCATATTAGGGTTGTGCGCTTAAATGTATTTCTGTGAGGCCAATTTATGTTCGGTTCCCCTTGTGTGACCTTGGATCTGTTAATCTTCCTGAACTTCAGCTTTCCTGCCGGTAAAGAAGATAATGCATTCATTTGTCTCTCTTATTTGTTTAGATGGCATCTCTTCCCCCTCCTTCTTTTTCCACTCAAGGGCAAACCCTCACTGACTGCATTCAGGTGTCAGGACCTAGTGTGTCCGCCATTGGAGATCCTCCGAGTAGGGATGTGCATGGATGTCCGTAACATTCAAAATCAATCCAAATTTGGACATTCGAATTCTAATCGAATGGTGGCACATTGGAAGATTGACGTTTGAATTCAGATAGAATGCTTCGGAACATTTGTATGAAGCTTCGTTACATCCGTGAACCTGGGAAGGTGGGAAAGCGGCTGAGCCAGTCACATCTGCAATGGATCCAGAACGGATTCAAAGTGGATTCACGGCAGGTTTGAAGCATTCAGAGCAGATACATAGGGGATAGGTATCAGATATGTAGGTGATTTGTATGGGATACATAGCGGATTCAAATTGAATTTGCATAGAACATTTGTATTGGATTCAAATCCCCACATTCAAAGGGGACCTACTTGAATGAATACTAATTTTCTTGCATTCAATTTTATATGAATCAACACACACACACCCAAATTGTGTACATCCCTACCTCCAAGTGTTACTAAATAGCCCCAATTCCAAGTCAATGAATATCTTGTACCTCATGCAAAGTCCCACACATTTGCTCAGGAATAAATCTACTATGGCCCTTTCTGCATTTGCCTGTTTGTATTCCTGGATCGACACCATCTGCATTGATGGTCCTTATCTGAATCCATCCATGCTATGGCTTTGAAAAACTCATGCAAGCTTCACAACCATACCCCCGTGGCTTTGACGGCTAAGAACAAAAGTTCCTAGTCTTGGGACCTCTGGGGAGTGATTTTTGGTGACACTTTAATGTGAATGTGCAGAAAAGGTCTTTGTTCAAGGCAAAGTTTTACTAGGCATGTGAGTTTTGGTTGTATTTCTTTATGGGCTTGTCCCCATGCACTCCATTTATTTTGGGTTGGATTTGGGATATTCCCAATACGGAGTCTAGTTCGAATTGACTTGTCCCCATGCAATTGACGAAAGCGCAGGCTCAATCTGGGCTTGCGTCCCAAACCGCAGCAAGAACAGTTTGCAAAGGGAGCTTATTTACTGCAGATTTGGACGATTTGTTCCTCATGTAGCCCGGTTTGGGGGCTTTGCATGGGGACACTCCGAGTTGAATTCAGATTTGATTCAGAGTATAAAGATTTCTTTTCTTTTCTTTTTTGCTAAAACACGATTGGGCTACCTTTCAAGAGATTCAAAGAAAACACTGGAGAGAACAGAACCTGTTCAGAAAAGACCTTTTGAAAGCTCAAAGAGAAAGAACTAGAAGACAGGTTCTTTTTATATATTGGCTTGATCTTTATTTTCTCTCTCGGTTTCCACATTTGTATGCCTCCATCCCAGCCAAAACTCTTGCAGTGGTTTACATTAAAGCTTAATTAAAAACAATAAAACAAAGTATGTATCTGCCATTATAAAGAAAGCAATAAAATCTCAAACAGAAATGGAACTGCAAGGTAAATACAGAGATTCCTGGAAATAACTGTAGCTATTTTGTTGCAGGTTTTTCAGATTCCTGAAAATCAGAATAACTAGAATTTATAGTTAACTTTATTTTGCAGTATGTATATTAAAACCTACATTTGAGCTTTAGGGCACCACTTTGCCATATGTGTGCATGTGTGCATTTGTGTGCATGCATGTGTGTGTGGGTAAAATGATTTCACTTAATATAAAACCTCTTATATGCTCTATTTTCTAATGCATGAACTTTACCCTTGCATCTTTCTCTGAAATAAACTTCACTGTGAGTGCATTATACTAACAAGATAATTTCAAAGGTTGAGAAAGATTAGTAAGTGAACTAAAGAAATGTCTAGCCCACTCCTAATTGTATCATAACAACCTGTCAAACCTCTTTTCTCCAAGGATAGATAGAGAATTGATAGGCAACACTGTGACATTTTCAGGGTAAGCTGCAGCTGTGCAGTTGTTTGGCGGGCTTTGCAAGCAGCCTGATTGACAGGAGGGGCGGAGCAGAGAAGGAGCCCGGCAGAATTGACCAATGAGAGCAGCTGGATCATGGAGGACAAAAGGCAGCAGCCTAGCGTTCTCAGCATCTCTCGTCGTCCGGTTTGTGCAGGAGAAGGATTGTTGAGAGGGTTTGCAGCACCGATTTGAATCCGGATGATTCAAATCCATAAATTCGGAAATCCAATTCATATTTAAAGATACAAATGTTGATAACATTTGTATTGGTTATATGAATCTGTGCGCATCCCATTTTATTCCGTATGCATCCCATATGCGTCCCGTTTTCATCCCATATTATAAATGCAAACACACATAATTTATGTCCAAATTTGAATGTGATAGATAAGAATCTACACATTCGAATCATTTGAAAATACATATCAGATTTTCAGAAATCCAAAAATCCATTTGAACATCTAAATTTCAATATTGTTAAAGCCAATTCGAATTCAAATGTTGATATTTGTTGGATTCAAATTGGATTTTTAAAGAATTTTTGAATATTTGTGGACATCTCTACTATGTACTAGGGGTGTGCAAGAATGGAATTTTCGGGATTCGATTCAGTTTGAATCAAATATCCAAAAAATCAATTTGATTTGAATCTTTAAAATTTGAATTAAACTAAATTCAATTCAAATTAAGCAACTTTGAATCTATTTGTTCGATTTTTAATTTGAATTTGCGCTTATGAATGTCAACAATGGTCGTGTGTGCCCGTATGCATCCTGTACACATCCATATGCATCCATACACGTCTGTATGCATCCTGTAGCTATCCTGTATGCAACCTGTTTTTGTCCTGTACAGATCCGTACAAATGCGTAGGGATGCAGAAAAGACTTGAATCTGCAAGTGCGCATTTTTTACGAACCTGTACACCTGAGAATATCTGGATAATTTGAACGCATCGATCCAAATTTCAAAATTCATTTGAATCTTTAAATTTGATTTTATGGACATTCTATTCGAATTTGAACGTTGAAACTCGGGCAGATTCGATTGAATTTTGAATTCCTTCTAATATTTTTGCACACCCCTACTATGTATCTGCTCTGAACCCATCAAATATGCTCTCAATCCACATTGAATCCACTCTGAATCTAATTTGGATACATTGCAGATATGACTGGGCAGCCATTTTCCCACCTCCCCCTGTTCATGAATGTAGCAAAGCTTCATGTGAATGTATAGAAACATATGATTCGTATTTGAATGTCAATCTTTGAATGTACCAACATTTGATTTGAATTCAAATGTTCAAATTAGGAAAAATTCATACGCATTTCAAATGTGATGAATATTTCAGCACATCCCTAGGTCTAGGTGCATGACAGAGTCTAATCTTCTAGTGCCTTCCCTTTCTTTACACAATATTCTGTACACATATGGAACAAATTTCTTGCCCTCTGAAGGGCATCTTTTGCCCTTCCTTTGTACACTTTATTCTTTTCCAACACAAAGGCTGCTTTAACTGATCTGTCAGTTTCCTAGTCATCAGCATCAGGATTTCTGCAGGCAGTTTTGTTATGTTCTGCTAAGCACTCCTCAACTCAGAAGGAAACCTGAGCTGAAAGTCTGAAATGCAGGTGTGAGGCCTTTAACTTGTCAATATTGTTTTCTTTTTCTTCTTCTTTGTGTGTCCAGTGGATATTTCCTGTCATACCTGAGTAGCTGCTGAGCTTCCTGTGAAATTCTACTCATGGGTCTTTGGGGACAGCACTTCATGGAGCTGAAAAAATGTGGAAGACAAAGATAGCAGAGATGCACAAACGTTTAGTTTGTGTCTGAAAACTGAACAGTTTGTGTTGGCGGATGCTTGCACCAAACTGGACATTCAGCATAACATGAGTGGGCACCCGGAAGAGGGCCTTCTCAGTGGCGGCCCCCAGGCTATGGAATAATCTCTCACTACATTTAGGAAGGCAGTGAAGATGCACCTCTTTGCCCTGGCTTTTGGCTAAATGGAGACACCTTTTCCCTTTTCACTTGCAGCCAGTAGTACTTATCTATAGACACCGCTGTTTTAATAGAGATTGTTTATTGTTTTAATGTATTGGATATTAGATGTTGTTACTTGCCAGAGATCTTTGGGTATAGGGTGGGATAGAAATATAAATAATAAATAAAATGACCCTAGAGATCCCTTCCAACTCTATAATATTATGATTCTCTGATAACCGTTTGGTTCAATTAAGTACTCCTCCATTGATTCAGACAAACAGATGTTTAGCTTGATGACAAACCAAACACACAATTTTCATTTGTGCACAACCCTGGAAGATGGAGATGACCAATTCTCAAGACAATAAAGGAAATAGTCTCAGGATGTGATTTGATGGGCCAGTGGAAATGATAGTGGTGTGCTGCTAAAACAGTGATGGCAAACCTTTTGAGCTCAGTGTGTCAAAATTCGCAAGAAAACCTAGCTTAACTCGGGTGCTGTGTCACATCTAGAAATATCCATAATTTTGTGATATTTGTAGCTCTAGTAAAAAAGTTATATTTTTGATATATGTATTTTATTAAAAGCAAAAACAAATAATTCTTTACATTAGTGGCTTTGGTTGCTAAATCTTCAATTGAAAGTTGGCATTTCATACACTTCAAGAACAAGCAAGGACTACACACCCAGGTGCCAGGGTGGCCATGTGTGTCACCCAAAAGGGCTTGGTGTGTCACCTGTGACACGCGTGTCATAGGTTGGCCATCACCGTGCTAAAAGGACAAGACCTTGCCTACAGCCTTGTCAGGCCAACTGCTTGGAGACCATGCAGCATTTTATGGCCACTTTTGTTTATTTCGTTTCTGCTTTGTTCTGTTCCATCCTATATGCTGAGGTCTCAGGGACGGTTAAAGCAAATTTTATGAAAACCACCTCTAGGGAAGGTGGTCTGTGCAAGCTCAGAAAAATGGGTCTGGACCATAACATGATGGTGCTTGATGCATCTCAGGAGGGGGACCATTTCCCAGGCTGGTGACCAGAAAAGAGGAACCCTCACCTTTCACTTTTGATGGGTGTGGCACTGGTAAAATGATCTCTCCAGGGGTGTTTCCACACAGGCCGTTAAGACCCCATTAAGCATCCGATAAGGACACATATGGCACACGTCTGCAGGGTCCCTTCTGCACAGCCGGACAGATTAGGGCCCTTCATGGACCCTGCTTCCGCATGGCCTCGTGTGGGATCCGTCTCCATTGGGGTCGAGAGGCCGCCGAATCCAGTTTTCGGGAAGACCTGAAAAATTAGGTCTTCAAACCATTCCTGCTTGCAAATTCCGGATCAAAGGATGATGTTTCTACACAGGGTCAGGACAGGGAACGCATGTGGGCAGGACTGGAAATCACCAAGTTGAGTGCAGCCAGGCAGCCACGGGATCTCAGGCATGCTGCTGATTGGTGGCCAGTCTGTCCCTGACATGCCCACGCACAGTGGAAATGAGTGGTGACTGATGGCTGAGTGCTCCAATCACACGGCACCTTGGGCGACAGGGCCACAGAGAGGCCTGATCCTTCTGTATATCAGTGCTCTGGTGTCCATACAGCAAACACATGATGCTATCCGTGCTTCCCATGTGAATGTGGATGCGTTAGGCCTCATTTGGATCCATCCCTATTTCAGACGGATCTTCCCAGGGACGGATTTCAAGCAGTAAGTGCGAAAACACCCCAGGAGATCTAAATTCATGGGCATGTCTGTATGGGAAGAGTCACTCTTCTAGGTCTTACCTACCCTAGAACTGACCACATTCTAACTAGGTCTGACTCTTCACATCCCCTACTACATGATTCCTTCTTTAGATGTCCCCTATCAAGTCCGATGCCCTCAGGTAATCTGTCCTCTGCTAAGGTGGTGATACCTCCCTTCTGGTAATAGAAGTGCACAACTGAGGTGGGCATGCCCTCCCCCACAATCTTGTTTTTGTTTTTTTCTTTAAAAGATCTCTATAAAGATTTTTGCACACCAATGCACCATTTTTGTTGCAATTTTGTGCACCAATAAACAGTATGCTTGGAATTTTGTGCACCAGTGCACACGCTGTTGCAAGTGACTTCCCTTAATATATAATGCATGTTTATGTGTGATTTTTCATTCATGTATAACTTACTCTCAAAATAAGCCTGTATGTAGGCAGGTTGATGTTTTCATCATGATTAGAAAATGACATCTTGAAATTCAGAGAAGTGAGAATCTCTAAGGATGCTCCTGTTTCACCACCATATTGATTTTAGGAGCAAAATAAAACAAATTCTCCACCTCCAAGCTTCAAGTTGCCTTTAGTGCCATTAATATATGTATGCATGCGTTTAAAACATTTATATTCTGTCATTAGTTATTTTTAAAAACAGGGTGCTTTGCAGCTGTTCGTAACAGAATGAAGTCAGGTATTGGTATGATCTTTGGGGCACAAAGTGTGAGTAGTAGGTAGGGGTATGCATTAATATTTGTATTATTCATCTGAATAATATCTGGATCTATTCGTCTGAATTATTCAGACTTTGCATGTGTATGGGTTCATACACGACGTGTACTTGAAGATCCACATCTTTCCCGCATCCGTATGCATTTGTACGGATCCATAAAGCATGAAAACGGATTGCATGCAGGATAACTACGGGATGCATACAGCCATGTACGGACACATACAGATATGAACGAACATGGGGAAGATGTGTACGAGCATCTACAAATGTTGTTCGTAAGAGCAAATTTGAATGGAAAATTCAAACAAATAGATTCAAATGTGCTTAATTCAGGTAGAATTTGGTTAAATTCAAATTTAACAGATAATTGAATTTTTGAGTATTTGATGCAAATTGAATCGAATCCCAGAAGTTGCATTCGTGCGTACCCCTAGTTTGATGTGAACCTGAACTAAGGGTAGCTGATTTGATTAAAACCAAACCACTATGGGTGTTTTTCCACTGTCAGAAAGTACCAATTTTTGCTCCCATTAAGGACCCATTTGGGTGTGAGCTGGATGACCCCATTTCCACCATGACACCCATTTGGGACACATTTGCTTCCACCACCACTGGGGAAATCTGGATCATATGGGTACATCTCAGCCTTTAATCCAGATTTTCTGTAGACCCCATTAATGGGGTCTACAATGGGGTCTTCAGCCAGAAAATCCGGATTAAAGGGAGCCTGTTTCCACGAGAAACAGGCAATGGGGTCTAGAGGAGGCTAGGAGGAGGGGATGCACCCATGAGAGGGAGCCTTGAAATCCCAGCTTCGAAGTGATTTTGGAGTAATTTCAAAATCATTCTGAAATGACTCTGAAGTCACTCCGAAGAGATCAGCAAACACTTCGAAGAGGCTCCGGAGCTGTCAGCGCGGTCCGTTCACTATTAGCACAAACCACGCGGACTTCCCTCCGAAATCCCTCCGAAGCAATCGGCAAAGACTTCAGAGTCTTGACGCTGGTCTCTCCGAAGATCAGTGCAGACTTCAGAGGGGCTCAGGAGCAATTTCCCGCTGACAGCGCGGGCGCTCCGGGGCTGTCTTGGGCTGACTTCGGACACATTCCGAAGGGACTCCGGAGCGGCTTCCAAGTCTGTGCCAGTCTCTTTGGAGGGACTTCGAAGAGCGCACCCCCCTGTCTCCTGAAACAGCTGGGGTGATGGACAGACCCCTTGGGGGTCGATCCGGATTCCCCAGATGGGTGCAAATGTGTTTCCACGGCAGGGAGGTTGGCACCCATAGCTAATGGGTGCTACACCTCCCATGGAAACACATTGGGTGCTTCCCTTAATCTGGATCTACTAGATCTAGATTAAGGAATGTACCCATTCTTTAGATCTGGATCTTCTTAGATCCGGATCTAAGGAGCTCGGTGGAAAAACACCCTAAATTTCAGTTTGCACACACCTCTAGTTTGCAGTGAACTTTGGGCTTCAAAGAAGTTTCTAACAAATCCATGTGGCATGCTTTGGGAGCCTTTCAGGAACAGCTCGAAGGTGCCAATCAATGAAGTCTCTGCTGCATCAGTTTTATCTTCCTCTTCTTTGGCATATGGACTGTGACCAGTGAAGATTAGAAGGGTCTGAGATAATTAAGAATTTGACAATGGTGGTGGTGGGTGGAATTTCTGCTCCCAACGGCCATCCACACCTGAGATTTTAAGTGGTTCAGGATTTCTTGCTGCGCGTCTTCAGTTCCCTTAAGACCAAAGCAAGCACAATTCTGCCTTATGACTTATATAGGCAGCAGATGATGTCTTCAGACTCTTCTTTTTACACTTGGGGCCTCATTATTTTATTCTATTTTTCTCCTGTGTGGGAAGAAGGATCCTTTCCAGAGGCAGCTCTTGATGAAATATAATGCTCTGCCACCTGCTTTTCTTCTTCAAAGTATTTTAAACCTGAGCCCCATGTCTAGGGGAAGGAAGCTACACTGGCCTTCTTCTCTCCTGTGACCTATATCTTTCATTTGGATACAGGCAAAGGCTTTAAAGGGGTCCCAAATGACCAGGAAATAGAGAACACGGGGAGAAAAAAAATGGCCAAGTGAGCTCAGTGAATAAAGTATGAAAAGAAAGGCAGGGACAGGCAGAAGAAAGAGGAATTCTGTGGTACAGGGAAGGTGCAACGTTTTCAGAATTGAATTTATGTGCAATCCATCTGGCTTCAACAGTGC
Source organism: Aspidoscelis tigris stejnegeri (assembly GCA_023333525.1). Taxonomy (NCBI): domain Eukaryota; kingdom Metazoa; phylum Chordata; class Lepidosauria; order Squamata; family Teiidae; genus Aspidoscelis; species Aspidoscelis tigris. The sequence goes on along the minus strand of JALMGA010000022.1, from coordinate 1,392,148 downwards.
CATGCTGTGAGGGATAGAAGAACCTAAGAGGAGCCCTGCTGGATCAGGCCACAGCCCACCTAGTCCAGCATCCTGTCTCATACAGTGGTCCACCAGTTGCTTCTGGGCATCTTGAGCAGAAAATGAAGGAAAGTCTTTCACCTGCTCTCCCTGCAAATGGCCTTTAGAGGCATCCTGCTTCTCTCTCCAACCCAGAGGTTGTACCTGGGCATCCGCTCTAGTAGCCATCTACTCCTGTCCTCCATAAATTGATAGCCCTTTTTTTAAAGCCATCCAGACTGGTTGCTGTCACCACCTTCATAGACCAATGACCCAGTTTGGTCTAGTGGTTAGGGGGCTGGACTCTTATCTGTGAATACTGGGTTTGACTCCACCCTCCCACTTGAAGCCAGCTAGGTTACCTTGGGCTAGTCACAGCTCTCTTCGGAGTGCTCACAGCCCCACCTACATCACAAGGTGTTCGGTTGTGGGGAGAAGATTAGAAAGCTTTGTCAGCTGCTTTGAGTACCCTTAAATGGGTGAGAAAAGTGGGTCTTCAGGGGTTGAGTAATTCTGGGAGCTGGTCTCCATCATGGTAGCTATTTGGGGAAGCCAGAATCTGCTTGACCCCTGCTTCATCCCTGAGCAAACTTGGCTATGCTAGGCGGCACTTAACATCTCAGTAGCTTTTAGGGGTTGCTGGAGACCACCCAATTCTCTGTGGTTTTCTCAGGCTTAGCAGCTAGTAGTAACCCATGAACGATGAAGGCTTGGAACTTTGGGCACTTTTTCAACGTGGTGGAGCTAACTACAGAAAAGGGGCAAATAAAATGGCAGCTGTCCCTACATGTGAACATGGCTGCTTCTGGATCTCTCAAGTCAATCTCCTTTGACTTGCCAAGGAAGGGGCTTTTGCTGTGAGTAGTTTCTCCTGATTATCAAGAATTAGAGGGGGTGTATGACAGGGTAAATGACACAGTCAAGACCTTGTTGGGCTAGCAGCAAAGAGAGGCTAGGAAATGAGTGAGCAGGGGGTTGGACTCGATGACCCAGGAGGTCTCCTCCAACTCTACCATTCTATGATTCTATGATTCTATGAGTGTGGGATACATCAGAAACCAGTGGCCTATTCACACTAGGGCCTCTGGAACGGGAGTAGGACACCCCGGGATGGAGCATATGCTCTGCTGGGCCGGTGGTTCCGTTCGGAACCACCCCAGCTTGTTCCAGAGCACCCTACTTGCGTTCTGGATGTAGAGCACAAAATCGTGCTCTACGCCCAGCCCAGGGCATTCCTAGCTGTCCCACAGCTGTCCAGGAGGGAGAGCATTTGCACTCTCCCTCCGGGAAAGCTGTGGGCCTCACCCCCCACTGCCACTATTGGGCCTAAATTGGTCCAACAGCCAGCAGGCCCGCACAATCAACATACCTTGGTGGACCTGGCGGGCTCCTCGCGGGGCCTGGAGAGCAGGCGCATGCACTCCGTTAGACCAACCCCACGCTGACCTGCCAGGTGAGTGTGGGGCCGAGCCACCAGAGTGCACACACGCTGGCACAGATTGCGGCACCTGGATCTTGAGGCCATGTAAACTCCAGACCCCGGGCCCAGCAAGGCAAGGGGGCATCATGCGCATTGGGGTGCGTGGCGTGAACTCCTGGGTGCCGGCTGCTGCATTCCAATCGAGAATGCAGTCTGATCGAGACTGCAACAGATCAAACCCACAGTACGGGTACGAATAAGATGCATACAGATATGTATGTAATGTGTACGTATCTGGGCACATATGAATGTCCAAATAATTTGTACAAATGATTTGAAACATTAAAATTCATTCGAGTGTTAAAAATGAATATATAGACACTCGATTCAATTTTGAATGTCTGAATTCAAACAAATTTGATCGAATTTTGAACGTTTCAAATATTCTTACACATCCCTAGAATAGCCCCACTTACCTAGAGGAGTAATCTTTGCAAATCTAGTCCCAACAGCAGTGATTTCCCTGGGATCTTGGGATAATTGTTTTTGAAGATGCTACAGCTGATGACTTTGGTTTAAGAAAGCGCTCCTCACCCTGTGGGTCTCCAGATCTTCCTGAAAAGCTACCAACATTCTGCTCTCAGGATTCTGGGATTCTGGATGTGAATGCTGGCAGATTTTTCAGGACCAATCCCTGGCTGAGGAGGGAATGGAGAAACTGATAAGCTTCCAAATGTATGATGGTTCTCTAATGAAATGGCAGGGCCTCCGTCCAGCTGTGTCCATCAGCCATCCTTCACACTGCCAAAGCCACATTATCCCAAAGCATGCTGGTGGCCGTGGACACTGGATCTGCACCTGGCAATGTTCCATGATTGGTGTTGATGAGCAAGCTGGCGTAGGAACAGCCAGAGCTTGGCTTCTCGGTTATTCAACTATTTTAAATACAGGGATCATTTGCCCTTGCTGGCAAGCAGAAGAAGAAGAAGAAGAGTTGGCTTTTCTAACCCACTTTTCTCACCCTTTTAAGGGGACTCAAGGTGGCTAACGAGCTTTCTATTCTTCCCCCCAGAACAGACACCCTGTGAGGTAGGTGGAGCTGTGAGAGCTCAGAGAGCTGTGACTAGCCCAAGGTCCCCCAGCTGGCTTCATGGGGGAGGACGGAATCAAACCCAGTATTCCCAGATAAGAGTCTGGCTCCCTGACCACTAGACCAAATTGGCTCACTAGTGGTGGAAAGAGAGGACTCACGTTCAGTCATGAGAAGATTTGCCCATTCTTTGGTTCACAATTGAGCTCATAAGCGTTGCTGACTCTTCCAGTTTACAGTGTGGATTTGAACGGTGTACGTTGTGCGGTCTTCCCTCACACAGGGCTCTAGAGATGTGCAAAACTGGTTCAGCCAGTTTGTGGTTCACAGCTAACTGGGTGCTTTGCCCAGTTTGCTTGGTTCAAGTGCAAACTGAACCACCCCTAGGGTTCAAAAGCGGGTTCAAAATGAACCCGAACCTCTTTGGTTCAGTTTGAACCACTAAATTTCAATCCATGCACGTCTGCTGTTACAAAAGCTGGGCATTGCAGGTCTGTAAAGAGGCCAGTCTATTTCCCTGGTTCAGCTAAAATTTTTTCCTTATTTCATGTGGAATAGACGAAACGAACAAGAGTTCCAAAGAAAGGGATGATTTTGACAGTTTTCTGCATTCCTAGGCTTGCCACCTTGCATGTGTGGGCCTCATTTGACAATAATTTAAGACCTACAGTTTGTTCAAGACTCCTCAGCCAGGGTTTTGATGAGGACAAGGTGTTTTGATCATAGAACACCTTTTCTGGCTCACTTACACCTGCTGTCAATTTGTTTCATGGCCAATTCTTTCTTTCTCACTCTTTTTTTTTCTTTTGAACTAAAAATCCTTACATGGCCAGAGAACTCATTACCCATCTGGATGTCTGGTGTGGATCAGAAGATTTTCTTCTCTAGTACAGCGTACAGATCAGGGGCAAAACATGCTACATTCCACTGCACCAAGGATGGCAGAACCTGAGTCCACCATCTCTTCCCTTTAGATGCCTCTTTCCAATTAGGTTTGCCCAATGAGGAGCCGGTTTTACTGAATCTGGATTGCCAGTAGATCCGGATTTACGGGGTAGATCTGCATCTAATAGATGCGTATCTACCTCGCCCCCCGTCCCTCTGCACATGCGGCATGAGGGCGGAATAGATCCGGATTGGAGGTGGGTGCTGTGCAGACGCACAGCACCCGCCTCCCATCGGTGCTCCAGGGCCCTCCCCCGGCCCGTCATGCTTGGCTCCTCGGAGCCAAGCATGGTGAGCCGGGGGACCTCACTGCCGCGGCTCGCACTCAGAAGAGAGCTGTGACTAGCCCAAGGTCAGCCAGCTGGCTTCATGGGGGAGGGTGGAATCAAACCCGGTATTCCCAGATAAGAGTCTGGCTCCCTAACCACTAGACCAAACTGGCTCCTTAGAACAAAGGGGTGTTCTAATGAACCTAATGCACAAAAATTGCATGAATGCAATTTTCAACATTCAAATGTCCAAATTCATACAAATAGAGAAAAAATGAATGTATTAAAATTCAAACCAATTCGAATACATTTGTATCTATTCTTATGAATATTCAATTCATATTTGATGATACTAATGTCACCAACATTCATATGTATCCGTACGCATCTGTCCTGTTTTTATCCCGTACACATCCTGTTTTCATCCCGTATGTATCCGCACAAATGCGTACAGATACACATAAAATGCCTATGGATACGAATGTAATGTTTGCATATCTGTACACCTGTGAATGTCCGAATAATTTGTATGAATAATCTGAAACATTCAAATTTGTTCAAATATTAAATTTGAGTGTATAAACATTCGATTTGAATTTGAATGTCTGAATTCGAATGAATTTGAACGAATTTTGAATGTTTCAAATATTCTTGTATATCCCTACACCCCCTGCTTGGTCATGGTTTGAAGGTACTTGGATTGAATCAAAGACCCGAAATTGAACCAATCCTGTTTGATTTGAACCAAATACACACACACACACACACACACACACAAACTTTGTGTGCATCTTTATTCGTGACCTTTGGTTGTTCCCCATTTAGCACCTTGTAAATTACTGTGCATGGCAAATGGGCAACTGGAGCCCACCATGATTAGTGCTTCATGGTCTTGAATGTCAAAGAGCAACTGTTGCTTTAAAAAAGAAAGAAAGTAGAAAGAAGTCCAGTTAGGGTAATTGAGTCTGTTCACTTCACCTGCCAGGAACAATTTGTTCAGGATTAGTGATTTCTGAATGTGCAGAAACCCATCCTTTGTAGCCGGGCCCATCAAACAGAGGGATGGCTCATATGTCTGAGATTGCAGCCTTTAGCTTGCTAGATCAGGAGTTTGAAGCATAGTGCGTGTCAGAAGCTTTGATCCTTTACAGAGGAAAGGCCATTCCTATTTATCTGGCTTCCTTTCCTCATAGCAGGTGTACAAGTAGCAAGTTTTAGTCCTTGTCTGGTGTTCATGTGGGAAGAAGAAGATCAGGAATAGGATCTGGGGGGCTATAACAACCTTTCCCCCTTCATACTATTTCCCTGGAGCCATCATTGCCTTCTGATGCTTTAGAACAGAAATGGGAATCCTGCAACTCTCTAGGGGGTGTGGCAAGATGGCACCCCACCATCTGTGACCTTTGGAGATTCTTGCTGGGAATGATGGGAATTCTCACCCACCAACTAGTGCCAGGTCACCATGATTAACTGATCTGCTAATGGCTCCCTTAGATGATGATGAAGAATCTTCCAGTTCCCTCTTTTTTCCTGATTTGATCTAGAGCAGTGGCTCCCAAGCTGTGGTTCTCCAGATGTGGTTCTTTCCGCTGGCACTGGGGCAGAATTCTGGAGATGGAATGCTGGGAGATCTTGCACAGTGACATCTGGAGGACAACCGTTGGAGACCTACTGATCTAGAGGTTGAAGCCTCTTGATCCTTCTTCTAACATCTGGGAATCAAGAACCTGTGGGAGCGAAAGGGAGCAGATCTAGACCTTTTCTGTACAGAGCTTTGTTCCAGATTATATCCTTGAATAGGGGCTTGCCATCTGCATGTAAATATGCAGAGAGCAGAGGGCTTTTCACACTTGGGCCTCTGGAGCACAGTTAGGACTGCCCTGGGACAGAGCATTCACTCTGCAGGCCGGGCGGTTCTGTCTGCAACCGTCCCATCCCATCCCAGGGCAGCTTAATTGCATCCCAGAGATGTTCAGCAGGGAGACCATCCGCACTCTCCCTGCCGGACAGCTCTGAAGCCCTGACCCAGGGTGCCACCACTGGACCCGCTTGGGTCCACTGGCTGGTAGCCCCTTTCGGGGGCGGGACCAGGCTGGGCCCATCCTGGGATCCCACGGGCTCCCAATACCCAATCGGATTGACAGGAGCCTGCGGGGGGGAGGGCTGGTGCCCACTCTCACCCAGGGGTCTGTGTTGCCCCAGGACCTGTGGGTGCAACCTACTTCTTCTGATGCCCAGTTCAGACTGGTAGGCCTTGAGGGACGGGGCTTGTGAGTTCGAACTGCGACATTGTGTGCAGGTGTGCACCACAGCCTGTGATTGGGCCACGCTGCATGCCTGCGCAGACCACCTAGTTTGATGCAACAAGCCCCACCCCCAGGGCCTAGGCTTTCTGGAACCTAGATGCAGGCCTTCTGGTTAAACTGGAAGGCCTGCATTTAGGTACCAGGAAGCCGGTTTGGCATTCTGGATGGCCTGGGAAGAAGCCCAGGCCACCACTGGAGCAGGTAAGGGCCCCCCGGGGAGGTTTATTTTATTTATTTATTTATTTACATTTCTATCCCACCCCATACCCAAGGTCTCTGTGCAGGTAACAACCTTAAAATAACAGATTAAAAACAGTAGGGAGGCCCAGGGCAAGAGGTTTCCATGGATATTATGGATTCTATGGCACTATTCAATCCGTCCATGAATCTTGGAATTCGGGCACATTCGTCCGAGTTCCGAATGTGTTGAATAATTCGTGCACATCCCTACTTCTAAATTAAAAAATAAAAAAAGCTTTTTTTCAGTGCTTTGCAAAAGGTTGTTTAAGAATGGCTGGCATTAAACATCTTACTGGGTTTGGGCAGATTCCTCCCAGCTGATTCTGTCAGGAGATTCCTCCCGACAGAGATTCCTCTCTGTTAAGCCAGCGGGTCTACCCATTCATACATCTTCTCTAGGAAATAGAGCTATCTCTCGGAGATTGTTACAGGGAACAAAGCACCTCTCTCCAAACCCTCCAGTGTGGATGTAATAAATACCACCTAGAGTGGCACAGAGTCAAAGCAATGCTTCTTCTTCCATTTTAATTGCTCAGCTGCAAGCTTTTGAAAGGCCATAAGTCTAAGGATGAACTAACAAGAAAATAAAAAAGCAGACGGGGGGACAGCAGCCCAGACTAGCAATATCTCGAGGAGAGAGTGAATAGCAGCAGCAAACAATATCAAAACATCCTGCAGAAAACAGCAGAGGAACAGAGAAAATGGCAGAAAGCCCTTTCTTCTGCTCTGGCAGAAATGGATTCCTACCTACCTTTCAGAGTGGCTATGTTACATGTTACGTATCGGATATGTACGGATACATATATTGGATACATATTGGATACGTTTGCATTTGTATCAGATATTCACATGAATTCTTACAAATATATTCATATCCAATAGAATCCTCCCACATCTGAGGGGGATCTATTTGAACGAATATGAATTTTCTTACATTCAATTCGATACAAATCGAATGCAAAAAGACCCCCCACCCCCATTGGTGCATATCCATAGCACTCCTGGATCATTCAGGGCACTGATAGAAAAAGGCACACCAGAAAAAATATCTTGCTTGATGGGAGTGGTGGCCCATTGTGTCCACCAGCCAGTTCTCACAGCGGCCACCCAATTCCAAACGGAAGCCTGTGAGTAGGACATAACTTGCCTTTCACACAGTAAGCCATTTCACCTCTGGGCAGGTGCATCTGCACTTTCAGGAAGTGTTTACAGACTACAACACACACATACCGCCTGCCCAGAAGTTGACTCATTGCATACTAGCTGTGGTGCGTGGAATTGTGCACCACAAGCATATTAACCCTTACCTATTGTGACCGAAAGCTTCCCTGAAGCCTCCAAATGGTGACCATCTGCACAGTTTCTGGTCTGGGAGGTCACCTGAGGTGCCGCACAATGTTGTCAACAGTTGTATTTGCAAGTACCAATTGAAAATTCACACAGACTCAAATGTATTCAAATCGAATCGAATGTGAATGCATTCAAATTTTAAACATTTGAACCGATTCAAACATTTGTGCACAACCCTCGTGTGAAGCTGTTTTATTTCAGCATTATTTGACTCAGAAAATCCACTTTTGGTGTAGATAAAGTAGAAAGAAAATAGCTAGTTGCTTTGTGGATGTGTTCTCTCACTCTGAAAGTTGACTGAAATTGGATTAAAACTTAGGTGTGGACGCAGCTCTGCTCCCAGCCATGCTAATAAATTCCAACTTAAAGGGAAAATAAAAATAAAATTAAAGTAAAAACACCCTGGAGATTAAAACAAAATCAGGATAAAAGCTCTTCATTCAGTCTCATCTTCTCTCAACTAATTCTTCTCCTGGGAATTTATTTTTGCTCTAATGATTAGTGGCAGCCAATTGCAAGCACAAATGAAACTCTGGGCTGCAAGCTGCCTACAATGTATTCATGGTAAATCAGAACCACAAAGGATTAGAGAGATGGAAGGGTCCCTGAGCAAGATATAATGCATCCTTTGATCATTCAGGATCTATAATGCAGGAAGTTGCAGGGCATGATGGGAGTGTTTAAAAATTATGCACAGTGTGGACAGTGGAGAATAAGAAAGATTTAACCCCCCACCCTCTATTTCCTTTCACCAAATGCTAGAACTAGGGGTGTGCACAAATGCTTTTTTTGCATTCAAATTTGAGTCGAACTGAATGTCAAAACATTCAGTTTGATTTGAGTGTTTAAAATCCGAATGCAATGATACATTTGAATCTATTTGTTCGAATGTTAGATATGGATTCGAAGAGACGAATGTTGTCATATGAATGAATGTGCCAATGCACCAGCAGAGCGTTCTGGGATTTGTAGTATTAGCAGAGCATGTGCTGTCTGCCAGTGGGCCACCTCTAGTAGACATCTGGTATTTTATTGTGGGCCAGACCCGCAGGCCTGAGTTTGACATCACTCAAAAAGCACTTGAACAGCATTTGAACAGGATGGTTTGAGCCGGTTTATTCAATTTATTTTTGTTCTGTTCAATATCAGATTGTCCCACCACCTCCGGTAATGAGGCTGGTGGGCACCCAGGAAAAAGCCTTTTTGGTGACGGCCCTCAGGCTATACAATAGTCTCCCCCTTGAGGTGCGTCATGCCCCTTTCCTACGTACCTCTTTACCTTGGCCTTTGGCTGAGATGATTATATTTTCCCTCCCAGTACAGGTACCATCATTTTAAACATTTTGTGGGCATCCCCATGATGAGGATACTGCTAGGCGAATGTGAGTCTGCTACATGAGGGACAAAATCCTCCAAATTGAAGTAAAACCCCCCACCTATTTGATAACTGTTCTCACCCCGAATTACAGGGCAAGAACAGGTTATCCTGGGGGCATGGGGACACTCCCAGGTTACAATCGCAGCATTAGCAGGTGGAGTTTCGCTGTCCCCACCGCTGATGCTGGGATCACAACTGTTCCCCCGTACCTGAGCATTTAATGGCCCAGGTAAGCCTGACAGCTACTCTGCAGTCAGCTGAGCAACTGTCAGGGGGTTATAGCAGCTCTCAGGTGCACAAGCAGAGGCATTTCCGCACTGAATCGCGTTTGAAACCGAACGCGTTCAGGCGGAAAGCTTAAGCCAGCTTCGGGCGCTTTCCCCGTTCACACACAGACGCTCCGGAACGCGTGTAAACGCGTTCCGGAGCGTCTGGGTGCGAATGGTCAAAGCGCCCGAAGCTGGCTTAGCCGGCAAACGCCGGCCAGGGGCGCGCCGGCGGCCGCGGAGGCAGATCGACAATCAGCTGTTTGAAAAACAGCTGATTGTCAAAGCCGCGCGGCGTCGGAGGCGAGCCGGCAGGCGATCGGGAGACAGAAGCGGCGCGAACGCTTCTTCTCCCGAACGCCTGCGTGCGGCTCGTCCGCGTTGGAACGCGTGTAGAGCACTTCGAAGTGCTCTACATTTCGAACGCGGAAAAGCCAGCTGCGGACACGTCGGGACGCAAGGCGCGCGCGGCCAATGCGGATGACGTGTCCACAGCTGGCTTTTTCGCGTTCGAATCAGCCCCGTGCGAAAACGTCTCAGAGCTCTGCTAGAGACACAAACAAGGAGCTAATTAATATGCACCTCTTAGGCTAACAGGCAGCTAATTTGCTTCCCAATGCCTATGAGCTTTGATGAGTCAGCCTGCTGGAAGGAGCTAATTAATATGCACCTCTTTCCAACAGGCAGCTCCAAGCTGGGTGAGTGGGTGGGTGGGTGGATAAATAAGTATTCAAGTCAGACTCAAGCCTTTTGATCAGACACCCAACACACTCCACATGTACAACACTGTGTTCGAACCAGTTCAATATATTTTTAGCCAGGATAATATCTGTGTTCTTAAATCAGTCTTTGTTATATAAGGACATGAGTTGCTCTCCATAGTTTAATTGGCTGTTTCCCCCGCTTTGCAGTGCTCACATTGATCCTGTTATATTTTATTACCATGTGAGAAAGGCTTTGAAAATCCGGTGTCACAAAATATTGGTCGGTTTTCTTTGGCCTCCCTACAGTTCAGTGGAAAATCTTTATCAGTTGCCCCAGGAGAGAATCCGCTTTTAACTTCAGATTATTATCCTGCTCCTCGAGAAGAAGGAGTCTCGATCTGGTGGACAGGCAGACAGGCGGTGGGCTTCAGAGGTGAAGAAGGAGCCTTCGGTCTTTGAAAGCAATTTCTCTCCTTCTTCTTTGAGTATAATGGAAACAGCGATGGATTAAAATATCCTGAAGAAAGATTAAAGCATGACATGAGAGGATTAAGGAGCTATATAGCTGTAGCTAATCAAGAAGCTGGTTATCAGAATGATATGTGGGACATCCACCAGCTTAAATATTGAAAAAAAGAGCTAGGGAGAGGGCGAAGGATTTTCCAAGATTTTTGAAGTTGTGGTTGCCCAGGTAGTCCATTGTGTCATTCTAGGAAGGAGCTCAGCTCCAGGTTTCCATCCATGCTGGTTCTGGATTCCAGCTGCTGCCTTCTTTTTCTGAGTTCACTGTATAAATGAGTTTGGGGACAATCCACGTCTGATTACCTTCTCTGTCCTGCTGGGGATGGGCAAGGTGCCTCTAGGGCCATTTGCTGGGATTCGAGAGCAGGAGAAGGTTTGCCCTGGTCTCTGCTTGAAATGCTCATGGTAGGTATGTGCACAAATGTTCTAAACGTTTGAAATTTGATCAAATTTGATCAAATGTGGACATTTGGGGTGTTTTTCCACTGTCAAAAGTACCCATATTTGCACACATTTAGTACCCATTTGGGTGTGAGCTGGATGGCCCCATTTCCACTACGGCACCCATTTGGGACCCAATTGTTTCCACTGCCATGGGGGAAATCCAGATCTTTTTGGCCTTTAATCCGGATTTTCTGTAGACCCCATTAATGGAGGTCTACAATGGGGTCTTCTGCCAGAAAATCCAGATTAAAGGGAGCCTGTTTCCACTGGAAACAGGCAATGGGATCCAAAGGAGGCTAGGGGGAGGGGATGCACCTTTGGGACCCCCCCTTCCAACATTGGCTTCAAATTCAATTCGAATTCAATTCGAATTCAATTTGAAGTCACTTCGAAGTGATTTTGAAGTTCACTTCAAAGTGACTTCTAAGTGACTTCTAAGTGACTTCTAAGTGAATTTGAAGACTGCACCCTCTCCTGCACCCCAAAACACCTGGGGTAATGGACCAACACCTTGGGGGTAGATCCGGATTCCCCAGATGGGTGCAAAGGTGTTTCCACAGCAGGGGTGTTAGCACCCATTTCTAATGGGTGCTACAACTCCCATGGAAACACATTGGGTGCTTCCCTTAATCCAGATCTACTAGATCCTTAGATCCCCATTCCTTAGATCCGGATCTTCTTAGATCTGGTTCTAAGGGCTGCAGTGGAAAAACACCCTTGGATTCAAATAAAATGTCTACACATTTGAATTTAAACATTCAAACAAATTCCAAATGTTCCAAAACATTTGTTTGAATGATCTGAAACATTTGAACGTACAGATACGTATGTATTACATACGTATCTGTATGAATCACATATGTTTCTCTACACATTTGCACTAATAGTATGGGACGAAAATGGGATGCATACAGGATAAAACGGGATGCGTACAAAATGCGTACACATATGTATGCCACATACGAACGTTGTTCACAGTCCTATCTTCAAATAGGAATGTTGTCAACATTCATATCTTTAGATTCGAATCTAACATTCAAATGAATAGATTCGAATGTATACTATTTGAATCGGATTTTGTTGCATTTGGATTCTAAACATTCAAATTGAATTGAATGTTTAGCTATTTGATTCAACTCAAATTTGAATGCAAAAACAAGCAAACATTCGTGCACATCCCTAGGCTGGTGGGCAATTGGTGGGCCACTGTGTGACACAGAATGCTGGACTAGATGGGATGTGGGCTGATCCAGCAGGTCCCCTCTTATGTTCTTTTCTGGAATTGATATTTTAGGTACTACCTCCAGATTGTAGAGACAGGCAGGATGCCCCTAAAGGCCACTTGCAGGGAGTCAAGAACAGGTGAAGGTTTTGCACTTGTCTCTGCTTGAGATGTCCATGGACAATTGGTGGGCCACGTTGTGAGAAAGGATGCTGGAGTAGATGGGTTGTGGCCTGATCCAGCAGGGCTCCTCTTAGGTTCTTATGTAACTCTGGACACATTCCTGCATGATTATCTCCTTCTAGCTAGATATCACCACAGCTGGTGCTATCTTTACACATTCTTAGTGACTCACACATTTGTACATTTGGGCATCTGGAATGCCCAGATGTTCTCATTGTCACTTCTGCACATGCATGGATGCCTCTTTCAGCCTTCATGCATATATGCTGGACGGAGCGGTCATGGTGAGATTTTAACATGGTTTTTTTTTTTGCGGTGGAAGTAGTTCTATGGTGCATGCGATGACCACTGCCCAACACTGTTCTGACCTCCGGTATCTCTATCAGAATCACCCCGATTCTGTGTACCTTGGCAGGGTTCACCCACATAGTCCCCGCTTCTTGTCTCCTAAGAATATAAACAAGAAGGTTTTTCTTCCAGCTGTCTGCTGGTCCACCGCAATAATGTTTCTCTTCCACTTAAAGTCACAGTGTCCCACTGCTCGAATACTTTGTTAATGTTTCATAGCAAAGCAATCTCCCAGGCACTCTTTAAGATGAACACAAGAATAATTGATTTATTGTAACAGTACTCAATATTGGAAACAGTTCTTGAAGTTCAATACAGAACACTGAAGTAATTTCCTTGTCTTTAAGCGTCTTTCAACACAAAACGCTAATAATTGTTACATGATTACAACGACCCTCTTAACTGCCTTAGTTTTGCTGTGAATCACAATACTCAGGACTCTCTAACTAATCTCCCCTCAGCTAGGAAGTAATGAAGAGCCTGTTTCTCCCTGCCCACCTTCAGTGAGTTAACCCAGGTAAGAACCTCGAACACTCGCTGTTAGGGTCTTTATAGCCTGCTGTCAGGCTGCTGGCATATCCTGATTGGCTCTGGCAAGGAGCAAATTTCCCCTCCGACAGCATCACAGTGAACCATGCCCTCCAGCCACATAACATCATAAGAACATAAAAACCTAAGATCAAGCCACGGCCCATCTAGTCCAGTGTCCCGTCGCACATAGTGAACCACCAATTGCCCATGAGCATCTCAAACAGAGACAAGGGCCCTTTCTGCACTTGGCCTTATTCTGGGATATAACTCGGGATAGCGGTCTGCTGTCCACAAGCAAATGCGGACTGTGGCAGGACGCACCTGGGGCCTTCCGTAGTCTGCACGAGCATGCAGATAGCAGGTCCCTATTCTGGGATATATTCCAGAATAAGTCAAAGTGCAGAAAGGCCCAAGGACAAAACTTTTCCTGCTCTCAAATCCCAACAAATGGCCTTAGAAGTGTCCTGCTTGTCCCCCAGCCTGAAGGATGTACTTAGGCATCCATTCTAGTAGCCATTGATACATCTGTCATCCATAAATTTGTCTAGCCCTTCCTTAAAGTCTCCTAGACTGGTAGCTGTCACCACCTCTTCCGACAGCAAATTCCATAAACTGATGACCCTCTGGGTGAAGAAATCCTTCCCCTTGTTGGATCCGACTCTCCTACCCATCAGCTTCATAGATGCCCCCTGGTTCTAGTGTTGTTTGATAGAGAGAAGAAATTTTCTCTATCCACCTTTTCTATACTATGGATGCATCAAAACAACTGGGGTTAAAACTACATAATACAAACCTACCTTCATATTGTAGTCATCACAGTTCTGTTGACTCTGATACGTGAGGCAAGTCCACCATAGAGGTGCCCTAATGGTATGAACCTTCCCCATCTCGACCTTGCCTCTGTCTTCCCAAATTCAGGTGGGATGTAAATACAGATGAAGGAGCCAGCTTCCCACCGTCTAAAAGAACCTTTAAGAAGCCCCTAAATCTTCAATTTATTATTGGATTAGGTTAGTATTTTGGGATTTTAACATTCCTAAACAATAATTAGAAGCCCAGTCTTAGCCAGATATTTATTCTACTGATCTCTTGCGGCATAGTCATTGGGTGTTTTTCCACTGTCACTAAAAGTACCCATTAAGTACCCATTAATGGGTACATAATGGCATTTTTGTACCCATTAATGGGTATTTAATGGGTACTTCTAGTGACAGTGGAAAAACACCCATTCTTTTCTGTTGATTTTCAAAGTCTTCTGGCTTTGCTCGTGTGCTATACCTTGCATCGATTAAATGTTTTATGTATTTTTCAGCCTTCATTTAGTTTTGCATTTATTTCCTGTGGTTTATCCAAGGGTTGGGCTTGTGTGTTGGTATAGTGATGGAAATACCCCCCCCCCCCCTCCAAAGTTTGGCGCAACCTACAGAGAATTTTGAACATTTTCTACTGCTTTAGGCATACTTCAGGTTTGGTCTGAATTAGGAGTGTGCCAGAATACAATTTTTGACATTTGATTCAATTTGAATTGAATATTCAAATGTCTGAATTTGTACAAATAGAGAAAAAACTAATGTATTCAAATTCAAACCAATTTGAATACATTAATTTCTATTCATATGAATATTTGATACAAATTTGATGATACGAATGTCGACAACATTCGTTATGTATCCGTACTCATCTGTACACATCACGTCTTGATCCCGTATGCATTCGTACAAATGCATACAGATACGAATAAGATGCATACAGATATGTATGTAATGCATATGTATCCATACACATATTCATATTGAAACATTAAAAAATTAATGTCTGGACATTCGATCCTAATTCGATTTTGGCCGAATTTGATCAAATAATGACTATCTCTAGTCTGAATGCATGGAAAAGGGATGTCTGCTACAGAACTTGATGTAATTCCAGATACTAATAACTCTGCATTTGACTTGCTAGGCTCAGTTCTAATGCATTATTTGCCCTTGATCTAAGCGTCTGCTGTTTTCTAACATGCTGTACTGTAATCGTAGGAAGGAAAAGGTTTTAGCAGGCTGTTCCCTGTATTTATCTACTCAAAATCAGATAAATTGAGGTGATCTCTGGAGTCTCCCAAGTCGAAAGAGTTCCTAATACCCTTTCTCGAAACTTGGCTGGTATGGATTTTGTGATTACCACAATTTTCCGGAGATGGGTACAGTTATAAGAATCCACAATGAGCTATTCAGACCAGCAGAGTCCAAAGAATTCATTAAAATTAACCTGTGATGTTCTCCATTGTAAGTTAGCAATGCATAGTGCAGGGAAGGACATTTAAAAACGAACAAACCAAAACTGCATTAATATTTCCTCAGTTTAACAGACAAGAATAAACAAGAATGTCGACAACATTTGTAGGTGCCTGGATACATCTGTATGCACCCCATGCGCATTTGCACGTATCTGTATGCATCTCATATTTATCATTTATGCACCCCATTTTCATCCCGTACGGATCGGTTCAAATGCGTACAGATACAGGAAAGATGTGTACAGGCAAGTACGCAGCGTGTACATATCCATACACATATGAGTATCTAAATAATTTGTACAAATGATTCAAAAATTCAAAATTTGTTCAAATGTTTATATTCGGATTCATAGATGTTTGATTCAAATGTCCAAAATTTGATTGAATTATGAATGTTTTGAATATACGTGCACATCCCTAATGTGAATGGCTTCAAACACAAATTATTTAATCAGATTTTTTAAGCATGAACTGGACTTGGCACATCTTCATAGAAGACATTCACATTTTATTTACTCATCTGTCTCTTGCACTTCTTCCAAGAAGGACACCCCTCACACAACCGTTGTGTGGCAGACAGGCTAAGAAGCAAGTCTAGGGTGTTTTTCCACCGCGCTTCTTTAATCCGGATCTAAGAAGATCCGGATCTAGAGAATGGGTACTTCCGTTAATCTGGATCTAGTAGATCCGGATTAAGGGAAGTACCCAATGTGTTTCCATGGGTGGTCTAGCACCCAATAGCAATGGTTGCTAGCCTCCCTGCCATGGAAACACCAGAGCACCCGTTTGGAAATCCGGATCTACCCACGAGGGGTCTGCCTGTCACACTTGGTGTTTGGGGGGACAGGGGGTGCAATCTCCAAAGTGGCTCCAAAGTTACTTCAAAGAGACTTTGAAGTCATTTTGAAATCATTTTGAAGTCACTTCAAAGTCATTTCGAAGTCATTTTGAAGTCACTTTGAAGTCTGTGCAAAATACTGTAGCTCTGGAGCGTCTTTGAAGTCTGTGCTTATCTTCAAACTTCGAAGTGACTTTGAAGTGACTCCAAAGTTCACTCCAAAGATCAGCACAGACTTCAAAGACACTCTGGAGCTATTTTGCACAGACTCCGAAATGACTTCGAAATGACTTCGAAGCTTAGGTTTTGGGGCTCCCCCTCCAAGGGTGCCCCCTCTCCCTAGCCTCCCCTAGACCGCATTGCCAAACTAAAGTGGAAACAGGCTCCCTTTAATCCATATGTTCTGGCTGAAGACCAAATTGTAGACCCCATTAATGTGGTCTACAGAAAATCCGGATTAAAGGCCAAAAAGTACCCATATGATCCGGATTTCCCGAGGCGCAGTGGAAACAAATGTGTCCCTAATGGGTGCCGTGGTGGAAATGGGGTCATCCAGCTCCCACCCAAATGGGTCCTTGATGGGTGCTAAAATGGGTACTAAGGCCCTTTCCACACCTGGCCTTATTCTGGAATATATCTCAGGATCAGGGTCTCTTATCTGCATGTTATTGCAGACTACAGCAGGTCCTAGTGAGACTTGCCATAGAGACCCCTATCCTGAGATAAATGCCAGAATAAGGCCAAGTGCGGAAGCAGCCTAAGTGACCGTGGAAAAACACCTCTTATCTGTTCTAGGGATGTGCATGAATATTCTAAACATTTGAAATCCGATCAAATTAATTCAAAGGTTGACATTTGAATTCGAATTGTATGTCTTCATATTTGAACTTAGATATCTGAACACATTTCAAATGTGTGAAGAGTTTGCAATTTTCCAGAATGTGATTTCGCTTTTCGACTTGCCTTAACCCCATGTCCTTCTGCTGAGCCTTGCAGAATATCAGTCCACCAGCTTATCACACTTTTGCTATATGGTCATAACATTGCTATTTCTGTGTGCGATGAGAGAGTACCATGAGAATCTTATTGTTTATCTGTGACTACAGGAATTACTGTATTTTCTGGTGTATAAGACTACTTTTTAACCCAGGAAAATCTTCTCAAAAGTCAGGGGTCGTCTTATACGCCGGGTGTCGTCTTCTTATTGGCAAGTATATCCCAAACTCTATATTTTAACTGGAAAGTTGGGGGTCGTCTTATACGCCCAGTCATCTTATATGCCGGAAAATACGGTACTCTTTATGGGCATAATGTAATCCTGCCTTCTTCCGATTATGACATGGGTCTCACACAGGTATAATTTGCTTCTAAGCATCCATTTTATAAAAGCAGCTTCTTCCTCAAGCATGACTCCATATTATGCCTCTGATTAATGCTAGCCTGATTTTTGCTTGAGATGCATTACATTAGAGATTGGCAAGATGTAGTCCATATATTAGCCATTAGCCCAGTTAGGCCGATGCCTGATGTGCTAGGTGTATTATCATATTCATAATAGAATTAACTTGTATACCTGCATTTTATTTCATATATGCATGCATCCAAATGCATTCATACTTCTATGTAGATCTTACTTGCATTCACTCAGAAAAAAGTTTCTCTTGTTTGGAATGCAGTGAAGTCTCCTCTGTCGGCTTGTGACTGCAGAGGCAACCCACGTTACGTTGCGTTATCTGCTGAATGCAGTCTCTGCTATACAATCTGACCTCTAAGATCTCAAAAAAAAATGTTCCAAAACATTTGTTTGAATGATTCCAATGTACAGATACGTATGTATTACATAGTATCTGTACAAATATTATACATACCTGTTCGCATTTGTGCTCATAATATAGGATGAAAATGGGATGCATATGGCATAAAACGGGATGCATACAAAATGCGTACAGATACATATAACACATACGAATGTTGTCGACATTGGTATCTTTAAATACGAATCTAACATTCGAAGGAACAGATTCTAATATAATGGATTCAAATTGGTTTCTGTTGCATTTGGATTTTAAACTTACGAATCGAATAGAATGCTTTGACAGAGAAGGGCAACCAGAATGATTAAGGGTCTGGAACAAAATCCCTTACGGAACCAGGCTGCAATGTCTAGGCCTCTTCAGTCTGGAGAGACGGTGTTTAAGAGAGGACCTGATTGAAGTATATAAAATTATGCATGGTATAGAAAAGGTGGATAGACAAAATTTCTTTTCTCTATCACACAGTACTAGAACCAGGGGGCACTCTATGAAGCTGATGGGTAGGAGAGTAGAATTTGACAAGGGGAAGTATTTCTTCACCCAGAGGGTCATCGGCTTATGGAATGTGCTGCCGGAAGAGGTGGTGACAGCTACCAGTCTAAATGGCTTTAAGGTAGGCTTAGACAAATTTATGGATGACAGATGTATCAGTGGCTACTAGAACGAATGCCTAGGTGCATCTTTCAGGCTGGGGGGGGGAGGAACCGGGGCGCTTCTAAGGCCATCTGCTGGGACTTGAGAGCAGGAGAAGGTTTGTCCTTGTCTCTGCTTGAGATGCCCATGAGCATTTGGTGGGCCACTGTGTGTGACAGGATGCTGGACTAGATGGGCTGTGGCCTGATCCAGCAGGGCTTCTCTTATGTTCTTATGTAATTCGACTCGAATTCAAATACAAAAAAAAATAAAATAAAATTCATGAACACCCTTAATCTGTTCCCTGTCCAAGTAGATGCATGGATCCAGGTTTCCTCATTTCGAGCCAGCTGCTCTAACCACTCTGTGATGCGTGAGAACACTATTTCTTGCTAACAGATTCTCTGCTTGTTTCTTTATGTTTCTGGGTCACTAACGGAGTCAAACACAGTTTATAACACAATTCTCCAAAGTTTCCCAGCTTACCGAGAGAGCACACTCTACAGAAGGAACTCAGAGAAGGGGGCGACTTTTCATGCAGCCACATTTTACATTATGGGTTAGATCTATGCCACTTCCTATGGGCCTCCCATCCATCTTCCTGAAGTACCACTTTGATCTCAGCTGGCACTAAGCAAAAAAGAAAAAAAATAGCTGAAAAGCACAAAACAACTCCAGGCACTTATAAATACTTTCAACTTTCCTCTCTGGTGCCTTTAAAGCTATGCCGTTATCAGTCTCTCCCCAGGACAAAGCAATGGTAAACCACTTTTGTATCTCTGCCAAGAAAACTGCATACAGGTGCCCATGAAGTTTGGAAGGGCTGTAGCCCAATGGTGGAGCAAACTGCCTAGAAAGCAGACGGCTGCCAGTTTGATCCTCAGCCTCTCCAGAACTAGGCAGTGGTAAACCATTTTTGTATCTCTGCCAAGAAAACTGCATAGAGTGGACATTCGAATCCAGGAGGGGCTATAGCTCAGTGGTAGAGCAAACTGCCTGGAAAGCAGAGGATCACTGGTTCAGTCCTTATCCTCTCAGCAAAAGTAGGCAGTCATGGGTGGCACCTAACAAGGACAACAAAATGTTGGTGAGAAAGCAAGCACTGTAGTGCAGACCCAACTCAAAACTGATCCCACTGAAGGAAGTAGGTTATAGGAATGTGCACAAATGTTCTAAACATTAGAAATTCAATTGAATGTGGACATTCGGATCTGAATAGAATGTCTTCACGTTCAAATTTAAACATTTGAACGAATTTTGAATGTTCCAAAACATCCATTCAAATGATTCAAACAATTTGAATGTGTATGTATTACATACTTAGCTGTATGAATATCATACGCATCTGTATGCATTTGTGCTTATAATACAGAATGAACACGGGATGCATATGGGATAAAACAGGATGCGTACAAAATGCATACAGATACGTATAACACATACAAATGTTGACATTCATATCTTCAGATTAGAATCTAGCATTCGAATAGATTTGAATGTGTTGGATTCAAATAAGTTTTTGTTGCATTTCGATTCTAAACATTCAAATTGAATTGAATGTTTTGATATTTAAATCAACTCAAATTCGAATGCAAAAAAACCCCAACATTTGTGCGCAGCCCTAGTAGATTATAGGCACAGTGGCTGCCCATTTTGCCTATCTGGATCCGACCACTGGTGGGAAGAAGGAGAGTTCACTTTTCTACCCTGACAAAGCTTTCTGTTCTTCTCCCCGCAACAGACACCCTGGCCGCATCCCCACGACGTCGTTATCTCAAATTCAAAACGTTTTGAGTTCGCGCAGTTTAGACGGCACTTCGGCTTAATACGGTATTTCCGTGTTAAACGACGTTATCCCGATTTGAAATAAATCCTGATCTCAACAGGTCTCACTCCGGAACATGCCCTTGATACATGTTTAATTTTTTACTGTGTGGACAGTATCCTTTCCGTGATGAGATTCCATATTAAGGCTGTCCCGCCCCCAATCGCACTGTAACCAATGGGCTCTCCGTATTGTAGGCATGTCATGTTTAGGATTCCCTTCCCCAATAGCTTGCTTTCAAATGATTTCATTGAAAGAATCCACCCACTACCTCCAAATATACACTGTAGCAATGTAGATTAATAACAATGTTTCACTTTTGCGCAGTTCTGAACTTTCAAAAGGAAAGGAAAGGGGAGTCCCCGGGGAACTTTCCCAGCCCACTCTCCCCGCTCTCCGAGTTCCCTCCCGGCCACGGGGGGAAGAGCGAGCGAGGAGTCCCCTTCACCCTCCCGGCGGTGGGCACGCTGAGCCCACCCGCCCTCTTGTCCACCCCTTGGCTCTCCTCCTCTTCCAGCCAGCGGCGGCCACGGCTCTGCGGGGCAAAGTGGCGGCAAAGCGGGGAAAAGCCCCAGGGTGAAGCCGCCCGCGCCGCAGTACCAGGATGGATGGATGGATGGATGGATGGATGGATGGATGGATGGATGGATGGATGGATGGATGGATGGATGGATGGAGTGGCGGGTGCCGGAGCCGCCGGCGGGGGAGGCAGGGGCGGCCCGGGCTGCGAGCGCGCTCCGGCCAGCGGGGCGAAAGGCGCCGAGAACGCGGCAGCAGTGGCAGCGGTGGAGTCGGGCAAAGCGGAGCGGGCACCGAGGAGCCCCAGGATGGATGGATGGATGGATGGATGGATGGATGGATGGCTGCTGCTGCTGCTGCTGGTGGTGGTGGGAAGGGGGAGGGGAGAGAACGGGAATCCCCGGCGGAGCATGGATGATGCAAAGGGAAGGGAGGGTGGGATCCTTGGAGGGAGGACCAATCACAGGGCACCATGACTGGCAATGGGCGGGAGCACAGGGCTATTGTGGGGATTACCAGGATTGATTCCGCATTAAGGAATGCCACGGAACCAGATCAATTTGCAAGTCGTGTGGACAGCTTTGTTCCGGGTCAGTTATTTCGAATTATTTAAATCGAAATAACACATGCCGTGAAGATGCAGCCCCTGTGAGGTAGGTGGGGCTGTGAGAGCTCAAAGGAGAGCTGTGACTAGCCCAAGGTCACCCAGCTGGCTTCATGGGGGAGGGTGGAATCGAACCCGGTTTTACCAGATAGCAGTCCAGCTCCCTAACCACTAGACCAAACTGGGAGGCAAATTGCAATCCTGAACGTCCCTTTTCTTCCAGGAAGCAGAATATGTAGAGTGTTGACTTACATAAAATGTTCTGTTCCTTTTCTGTGCTCAGTGCAGCAGTAGGAATATCATTTTAAACACCAGTGGTTTCATTAAATTTAAGAGCTGTGACCATGCTGTTCGGCAGTTTTGCAGATGTTGCATTTTCAAAAGTGAAAGGCGGGGGGGAAATCATGCTTTCCTTTCATTCCGACACTGGGATCCATTGCTCATCACAATGTCCACACATACAGCAGGCTGCAGGAGGAGTTTGGATGGAAAGAGCTACACTTAATACTTCACCCAGAGTAAGGTGATTCGGCCAATTGGAAAGTGAATTCTCGTTCCTCAGATTGTCCGGAGTGATGCAAATGGTGTAGCCGCCACTCAGGTCTCCAAGCTCAGAGCAGCATGGGGTAACTCTGTAGGACACTATGCCATCCCAGCACCCTGGCAAGCAGGTAGGTGGGCAGGTGATTTGGCCTTCTTCCACTTCATCTTGACCTGTATTGCTTGACCTGCCCACAGGCCAACCCATTCAGATGTTAGGGACAGCACACATGACTAGGGATGCATTTTTCCCATCCTGTGCGGACGGGAAGCAAAGTGCAGAAACGCTTTGGTTTTCTTTGGGTTTGGAATTTGTTCATCAGGGCTCTCACTACTATTTTTCAAACAGAGGTCCATGCATAGGGGTGGTGCACAAATGCAATTTTCAACATTCCATTCGATTCGAATTGAATATTTGAATATTCGAATTCATGCGAATAGAGAAAAAACGAACGTTTTAAAAACTGAAACGATTTAGTAGGTAGGGATTCATAGTGAGGATTCAAATCGAATTTGTATCAAACATTTGTGTTGAATTCAAATCATTTGTATGATCACTTGGGCAAGGAATTTCGTGTACAACCTTCATATGGACCAATGGGAGAAACTTTGGGTAAAAGATTTGAAATTTATAGCTTATATGTCATTGAAAGAGAACATATATAAGATGATGTATAGATGGTATCTAACACCACATAAGTTGGGGAAATGTATCAAAATATGTCTACGTGATGTTGGAAATGTAAAAAAGTAGAGGGTACCTTTTATCATATGTGGTGGACATGTGAAAAAGCAAGAAAGTACTGGGTTATAATAAGTAATTTGATGAGACAAATTCTAAAGAGTTATTTCGAGTTTAAACCAGAAATGTTTTTCTTGGGAATTGTTGATGATAGTTTAAATGGCATAAAGACTTTGATATTATATATGGTGACAGCAGCCAGATTGTTATATGCACAGAAATGGAAGAAGAATTACCCACGGAGGAGGAATGGATAATTAAATTGATGGAAATGGCTGAAATGGACAAAGGGTGTTTTTCCACTGTCACTAGAAGTACCCATGGGTACTTAATGGGTACGTCTAGTGACAGTGGAAAAACACCCAAAGTGACAAATTTATTAAAAGACAAAATAGTGAACATGTTTTTGGAAGATTGGGGTCCTTTTATCAAATATCTTCAGGAGTGGGAGGTCACGATGGAAGGTTTTGGCTGATTTTCGAGGGAAAAGAATAAAAGGCATACAAGGAGAGCAAAGTATTAAAAGACTACAAGTAGAAGAGTCTGAAGAATGGAGGAAGTCACACGGATAATACTAAAGCACTGTAATAATGGAATGTGGCGAAGATTTATACTGAAATGTGTGTAAGATGCTTTGTGCAAATAAATTTTAAAAATTGCAAAAAAAAAATTCAAATCCTACCACATTTGAAGGGGATCTATTTGAACAAACACCAATTCTCTTGCATTTGATTTGCTATGAATTAAAACGCACACACATACGCAAAAATTGTTCACATCCCTTGTATGGGGTTCTAAAAATCTGCATGGAATTAATCAAGCATCATGTTTCCTTTTCCATGAAAGATAACTTCTAAAGAAAAAGAAATTTAGCGACAGCAGGCCTGGTTTGGATCATTGTAATGAGTTTTGACAGAGCGTCACAAGATCAATGACAATTTCTAATGGCTCCGATCTTTGCCAAACTCTTTCCACATTTGCTTCATTGTAAATTCTCTAGGTATACTGCATGAAATATCTTCTTTTTTCATAAAAAAAAATGGTAGAAAGAGTGAGAACATGATTCTATCTAGCGAACGTTATGATTTTCTAATCATGTTTCTTCTTAATTCATGACCACTGGGAGAGAAATTTGTTTGCCACTTGGGATGCCTCTGTTTGACAAAAGGGTTTTCAAGATTTCTAACTTGCTTCAGCAGTGTAACTCAAGCATTTCAATAATGATGTTTACTGGCATAATTTCAGTCACTGGCATGAAATACACTCACTTGTTGCAATAGGCCCAAATGAAAATCATGCATTTGGTTCACATAGGAACCAAGTCCTGTTTGTTTGGTGCAACAGAAAACTGTTCAATCACCCAAATGGCGGTTCAAACGTGTTCAGGGGCAAGAACACAGCAGACATGAACTGTTTGATCAACTTGTTCATGTTCATGTGCAGGAGATTGGTTTAGTTCTGAACATGGGTTATTTAATTGAATTTTAGAATGCAAAATGACCTTGGCATATCTCCAATGTTCTGAGGTAGTTACCTACTTGGTATGACTTACTGAGTTGATATGAGTGGTGGACTCGTATCTTGGAGTCACAGAGTTTGATTGTGCACACCTCCGTGAAGCCAGCTGGGTGACCTTGGGCTGGTCACAGCTCTGTTTCTGAGCTCTCAGACCCACCCACCTCACAGAGTGTCTGTGGTGGGGAGAAGAACGGAAAGTCTGTCAGCCACTTTGAGTCCCCTTAAATGGGTGAGAGAAGCAGGGTATAAAAGCTGCTGCTGCTTCCTACACAATGCCAGCTGAGTGACCTCAGGTTGGTCACAGCTCTCTTTCTCACAGCCCCACCAACCTCACAGGGTGTCTATTATGGGGAAAAGAACAGATGGTATGTCAGCGACTTAGAGTCCCCTTAAATGGGTGAGCCAGTTTGGTCTAGTGGTTAGGGAGCTGGACTCTTATCTGGGAATACCAGATGAATACTGGGTGAAGTATTCAGTCAGTCAGTCAGTCAGTCACACACACACACACACAGAGAGAGAGAGAGAGAGAGAGAGACAGACAGACACAGACAGACACACAGATGACACACACACACCACACACACAGAGAGATGACACACACCACCACTACCACGCCACACCACATCACACCACACACCACAAACATATATTCTGGGGAATGGCTTTTATTTGAAACGAGGGCAGATTTTTAATGAACATTTATTTCACACACACACCCCTCATAATATGCTCAAAGCTTTATGCCTCTCACCCATCCCTGCCTTGTCGCATGCTAAATCTCTTGATGTTCCGAACGCCATACGGGGCCCTGGGATCATCATTAATGCGTATTTGAAGAAATTCCCCTCAGCCTCACAATTAAAAATGCACCCATTTGACTGCTGCTTCCCAGAAAAATGGCTTAGTGCCATGGAGGGCCATTCCCTACAAAGTGGTCTGGGAGAGAGAATGTAAGATTGTAGCAAGATATCGACTTGCCTGGACATTTGGGTTTTTACTCATCTTCAAAAGCGGCACCTATGGCATTTGAAGACACTAAATGCCTTGTCAGTAACTAAATGCCTTGTCCTGTCCACGTTGACATCGCCCTCGTGAATGGAAGGCTTGACATTTCCAGTGTCGTGTTAAATTCCTTCAGGATCCCCATGTACGGTAGGGATGTGCAAAAATATTCGAAACATTCAAAATTTGATCCAAGTCATTCAAATTCAGACATTCAAATTCAACTTGAATGTCCAGACATTCCCATTTCTTAGTATTCGAACTGATACATAGATTTCAAATTATTTGTTCGAATCATTTGGACATTCATATATGTATGGATATGTACACATTACATATGTATCCGTATGCGTCTTATTCCTACCTGTATGCATCTGTATGGATACGTACTGGATGAAAACGGGATGGGTACGGGATAAAAATGGGATGCCTACAGATGCATACGCACACATAAGAATGTTGTCGGCTTTCATATCATCAAATATGAACTGAATATTCGGACAAATAGATACAAATGTATTTCATCAGTTGGAATTTAAATACATTCATTTTTTTCTCTATTTGTATGAATTCAGACATTTGAATATTAATTCAAATTGAATCAAATGTCAAAAATTGCATTGGTACATACCTCTGGTTTTTACTGGTCTTCCAAAGCTGCACCCATGCAATGTCCTGTCAATGCTGATGTCACCCTCATAAAAGCCAGGCTTGCCCTTTCCAATGTAGTGTTAAATTCCGTCAGGATCCTCGCGTACAGAGATGTGTATGAACTATTTTATTTTCTGGTTTGGTTTGAATTTGCACCTTTTTCTCCCGACAGGTGTTTGGTTCAATCTGAACATCTACAAGGTCTGATTGAGCAGCATGCATTTTATAGGTTCGTTTGAACACCCCTTTGTTCAGTTCCACTTTGAACTCTG
The DNA here is from genome assembly GCA_023333525.1 of Aspidoscelis tigris stejnegeri. Classification (NCBI taxonomy): domain Eukaryota; kingdom Metazoa; phylum Chordata; class Lepidosauria; order Squamata; family Teiidae; genus Aspidoscelis; species Aspidoscelis tigris. The sequence continues at coordinate 1,365,646 of JALMGA010000022.1, read as the reverse complement.
CTGCTGCTACCCTGTCGGCTCCTTCCTCTTGCCTTTCAGGGAAGCCCAAAATGTGGCAACATTGTTATTCATGTCTGTGGGTGTGAAGGAGTATTGCGTGAACTGTTTCTTTGTGATCACGGAGAAGGAAACTGCTGAAAAAGCCCTGCACTTTAAAAATCTGGCCATGGGCTATCCTGCTGGGAAAAATCCCACCCATTTCCTGACGGATTTGCCCCAATAATGTTGTAGCGTTCCCACAGCAATAGGGAAGAAATGTTTCAAAAGCAAAACTGGGGGAAACACCTGAAAAATCAGGTGTTTAATTCCGTTTTAAGGCCAAATAATCCTCAAGATAGCCCTAAAACTGATTGTGAATGGGAACAATGATCCAAACCGTTTTAAAACCATTTTACTTGATTGGGGGTGGGAACGGCAAGGATCCAAACTATTTCTAAACCGTTTTCAAACCGTTTTAAGTGATAATGGGAACGGGCCCCTATTCATAATTCAAACTGCGGTCGTACCTGTTGGGGGGTAATGGGGTGTCAGGTACCCCGCGTTGGTAGTAAATCTCCATCGCAGAGTTGCACGTCCGTGCTGGAAAATAAACTTCTGCCGTCCCGGAAAGGCTTGCTTCTCACTCTCTCTCTCGGCTTGGCTGTCAGCCGTGTCGCTGTCCGTTTCAGCACCTCGGCCCCTCCTCTCTGCCCACAGTTTCCAGCAAACAGACAGAGACAGATCTCAGTAGAGTTGTTTATTTTCGTAGCGGTTACATCTTAGCAGTTGCATTTCTCTCCAGTCTCCATCAGCTAAGCAAGTGTAACACACAGCCGTGTGTGACTACCTTTATACCTTTCCACTATCAGAGTTGGTGACTCACATCCTGGTATTTCACAATTGTTACACAATCTTACTCAATTCTTGCACAATCCCTGTGTTGTAATCCTTACTTCATTCAGCCTTCAGCAACTGGTGACAGTCTGGTGATTCTTGACTCTTAGTTACCTGTTCTGCACACATCACTACATTTTCCTTATATGGGCTTTTTCAGCCTAACAGTACCAGCTCTGTTCACACCTGAGCCTCCTCCACGAAACTCTTGGTTCTCCACCTCCTTTGCTGCATCAAATTGATCTCCTTTCTTTTTGGATGCTGTTGTGTCACTCAGAGCAGGTGAGAGTGTGTGTGGTCTTCTTCAAGCCTGCTTCCACACACACACCCTTCCTTTTTATGTGCTTTTCTTCTACATGTGCTTTTTAAAATAATAATAATAGTAATAATAATAGTAACAATAATAATAAATTTGCTTAAAAATGCTAGATAGAGGAATCATACACATAAACTGAGGAGGGAAGGGGAGGTGCCTGATGAACTTCATGCGTGCTGATTGGCTGAAATGAAAGACTAGACCCGCCCAGCACAACACAGTTCAGCCTCCTTTAGCCCCCCCGCTCCTCCCCCCCGTCCCCCACTCACAATGATGCCTGAATCCTCTGGAAAAGAGGGCTCTGGTTAGAAGGATCTGATGGGGAGAACCCAGCTAGGAAAACGAATTGAACAAGAATAAGATGAGTAATGTGACCAGAAGATGACCTGAAGTCACCTTAAATGAAAGGTTTGACCAGGGCCAAAGTGGGAAACCAGGCACAGAAGGGCCGGAGGAGCTGCACACACGCCCCCACACCGACGATTGCTCATAGGGGTTGTGGGTTCAAGGTCTTGCAGCATCCTTGAAGCGTCCATGGAATAGACATGGGTGAGACCCACAGCTGAGTGGAGTCAGAGCTCAGGGCAAATTTGCTGCTAGGTGGGGGCGGATTCCTTCTGCAAATGCTGAATCATAATACATGGAAATGAGTGAGCAAGACTGGCTTTCTCCTGTATCGCATTCAGCATTTCAGCATGAGAATTTATTAGCAGAGGGAGGGCATTACATGCACGTGCCCAAGGCAAAATCAAAAAGCAATGCCACCCCCAGCATGGAAGTATTTGGCGCCTGGTTTTATCCCTTGCTAAGGCTTTTTGTGTACTTAAAACTGTCCCTCTCCCCCCCCCCCCGTCCGCCCAGCCTTCTGCGCCATGGGAGGCTGACATGTTCACATAACCCTCCCCTTAGCTCTGTGCATTAATCATGATGATGCCAAAAGCTTCTTTGTTTTTCTGCTGAAAAAGACCTCACGGAGAATTCCTCCAAGGATTCAGCTGTTTGTCAGGCTGAATATTCAACAAACCAGCACTGTAAAGGAATATTATCTTATGACAAGATTTTCCTTTCCGTGCAATGAAGTGCTTTAAAATAATATTTAAGCAACAACAATAATCATCATAATAATGAAGACAGTGGCTTATTATTATTATTATTATTATTATTATTATTATTATTATTATTATTATTATTATTATTATTATTATTATTATTATTATTATTATTATTATTATTATTATTATTATTATTATTATTATTATTATTATTAACACAGTGGCTTTTTATTAATATTAATATTAATCATAATCAAAATCATCATCATCATCATCATCATCAGGAATTTATATCCTGCCCTTCACCAAATGGTCCCAGGGCAGGTTACAATAATAATAAAATATATCAAACAATAAACATAATTAAAAACATAACCCCCTCCTTCCCTCCCACCCCCACCCTCCCTAAGGGGACAGTGCCCTGAGGAAGCTATTTAAACGGCAGGCACTGTAAACTATACAGCGTAGGCATCTGGCGAACCTTGAGAAGAAGGGTGTTCCAGATTCTAGGGGCCACCACAGAAAAGGCACTCTTATGCCTCATATCTCTGCAAGAGAAGGAACTGCAAGAAGGCCCTCTCTTTGAGATCTCAGTGCATGGGCAGGTCTATATGGGAGATGCTCTTTCAAATACCCAGCGCCCAAGCCTTTTAGGGCTTTGTATGTTAGTGTCAACACCTTGAATTGGGTTCGGTAGCAAGTAGGTAAGCAATGCATATTCTTTAAGAGTGGTATGATATGAGTCCGGCCAGAGACTTCTGTCAGCACTCAAGGTGCTGCGTTCTGCACAATTTCCAGCTCGCAAACCGTTTTCATGGGTAGTCCCATGTAGAGCACATTGCAGTAGTCTAATCTGGAGGTTACCAGAGCGTGGATCACTGTGACCAAGTTTTCCTGACCCAGGTAAGACTTCAACTGATGGACTAAATGAGGATAATGGTAAGCACTCCTGGCAGTCACTGCCACATGGGACGCTTGAGAGCGAAACCTGAACTGGGTCTGGTCCTCATTGCTATGACTTGTGACTCCATCAGAGGGTCTTCTTCCTTCTCTTCCTTAAAGCCCAGAATGGCAGTGGGAGCACATTAACATGACGGCCAAACATCCAATATCTATGCACATGCCGAAGTGCCTTCTATAAGGCACATGTTCAGATTATGAATGCTGGACTACATGCTCCAACAGCTGTATTCCCAGGGCATGTTAATGGCTGTGCATGCTATAAAACATCTGCTTGAATGTCACATGGAGGCAACGCCACTTTGCTTTCCAGATAAAAAATTTCAGCACTGTCGAACTGAGAATAGACCCAGCTTTGGAAACACGGACAAACTCTGATAAACACATTTCCCCAAAAATTAAATGCAAAGCAGAGGCTGCTTTTGGTGTCGGTGCTGCTAAAAGACCCTCAGGGTCTGAGCCACAGAAACATCATGCTACAAACCTTTTTCTTACATGTTGCTTCTCAAACAGAGAAGAAAAAGGTGTGTGACCATTCACTGCCCATTCTCTCTCAAGGTTTTCCTACCTATCAGCTTGTGATTGAGGTCTCCGGGGCCAGTGCAACATCTGTTCAGTAATAGGGATGCACACAAATGGGGGGTTTTGCATTCAAATTTGAGTTGAATGTTTAGAATCCAAATGCAACAAAAACTGGTTCAAATCCAATACATTTGAATCTATTCGTTTTTAGATTCGAATCTGAAGATACAAATGTTGACAACATTTGTATTTAAATGATACGCATGTCAACAACATTTGTATGTGTTATAGGGATGTACACAATTTTTCTTTTTTTTTTGCATTTGAATTTGAGTCGAATCGAATGTCAAAATACGATGATGTGGCCTGATCCACCAGTGCTCCTTTTATTTCATAGAAGATAGGTGCCTCAATGGCTGGAGAAGGTTTACACACAGCATTTTCAGTTATATTTTACTTATAGGCCATTGAGGAAGACTCCATAGTCGAAACGTGTATGGCCCATGTTTCTACATTTGTATCTGCTAGTTTATATTATATTTACAGTTAGATTTTTGCTGTGATGTGTGTTTTTTAACTTGGCGTATTCACAGCCTATTATTTTTGCTGCTTTGTTTGCACCTGGATTTTCTTCATTTTCTTTTGGATGCTGTGGATTTTAACCATTCATATATATTTTTCTACCAGTGGGGTTATCTCAACTCTTTTAGTTATTGTTTTATTTTACATTTTGGATATAGTACCCTTGTTTGGTTTTTTGCTCAATGGCTGGAGAGACAGGCAGGATGCCTCTAAAGTTTATTTGAGGATATTCAAGCAGGTGAAGTTTTTTTCCGTGTCATTTCCTTGAGATGCCCAAAATAGAGATATGCATTTTTTTTTTGCATACCAATTCAAGTCGAATCAAATGTCAAAGCATTCTATTCAGTTTGAATGTTTAGAGTCCGAATGCAACAAAAACTGATTCAAATCCAATACATTTGAATCTATTCGTTTGAATGTTCAATTTGAATCTGAAGATATGAATGTCAACAACATTTCTATGTGTTATTCGTATCTGTACACATTTTCGCATGCATCCTGTTTTATCCCATTTTTGTCCTGTATTAGAAGTGCATAATACGTATGAGATCATTGGAACAAATGCTTTGGAACATTCAAAATTTGTTCAAATGTTTAAATTTGAATATGAAGACATTCTATTCAAATTTGAATGTCCACATTCGATTGAATGCAATTGAATTTCGAATGTTTAGAACATTCATGTGCATCCCTAGCCCAAAAGCAATCTGTGGGCCACCATGTGAGACAGGATGCTGGACTGGATGGACAGCAGCCTGAGCCAGTGGGGCTCCTCTTATCTTCTTAAGTGGAAGGCATTTTGTGGTTCATGTTGCACTGCTACTGCCCCCTGCGGTACGGAGGCTTACAGCATCCTCTCTTAGACAGGTCCCTTTGTTTATGAATCATAATGTTGATTCAGCTAAAGGCTTTATCTCACAGCCTTCATTTGTAATTGCTGCTGCTGTGGTTAAATCTAGATTACTAGCACAATTTTCATCAGAAGGCTTCTGCCGCTATCCTCCAAACATCTGTTGTATTTTGCCACTGAAACTCTCTGAATTAGCAATCTTTTCTTTCTTTTCTTTCCTCCCTTTTGTTGCTCTTTTTTAATAGGGAAACTGTTCTCGCCTCAAGCTCCTTTGTTCCACTCCACACCGGCTCTGTGCCAACTTGAAGCATTCTGGGCATGGGGAGACATAAAATATATCTGTTTTTTGAGCAAGCAGAAAGCCAGCGTATCACTGATGCATACCGAGAGAGCGAAGGATGGAACATAATCACCATTCCTATTTTGCACAGGGAGCAATTTGGTATCCTTTACATAATAAAATGCAAGGACTGGCAGCTATCAGTCAAACTGCAGCAAACAAAGGAGAAAGCAAATTAAGTGCAGGAGAGCCAGGGGAAACCCAGACGTTGTTTGCTTGGAAAAATATTAAAAACATAAATGGTATTGGGGCAGGTTTGGAGTTCAAGGACCTACAATACAGTAGGGGTGTGCATGATTTTTTAAATTTTTTTGCATTTGAATTCAAGTCGAATAGAATATCCAAAAATTCAATTCAGATGTTAAAAATCCAAATGTTTAAAAATCCAATTCAAATCTTCATTATTTCCATCTGTACGCTCGAATGTTAGATTCATATTTAAAGATATGAATGTCATCAACGAGGCGGGACAAAAATGGGATGCATACGGGATAAAAACAGGATTCGTACAAATGCATACAGGTGCATACAGATATGAATGGACACATGAATGTTTTCAATGTTTATATCTTCAAATATGAATCGGATAATAGATAATGAACGCATTTGAATCAGATTCGAATTTGAATACATTAGTTTTTCTCTATTCATTCAGATTCAGACATTCAAATATTCAATTCAAATTAAATCAAATCCAAAAATGGCAGTTGTGCACACCTCTGAAAGACACCCTGTGTGGTGGCTGGGACTGGGGGAGCTCAGAAAGAGAGCTGTGACCAGCCCACGTTCATCCAGCTGGCTTCATGGAGGAACGTGGAACTGAACCAGGAAACTACCAGTTAAGAGACCGGCGGCCTAACTGCAAGACCAAACAGGCCAGGTTGCTTTAGCTTTAGGAGAAAAGACTGTAAAAAGAAATTTCTTTCCTCCTTTTCTTAGCACCAGCTTTCCCCGTGGAAACTTTTCACTTGAATTAAAGACTGAACGTCAGGGGAATTCAGGACAGTTTTAATGCTGCATTCATATTTGGTTGATCAACTCCAAGAGCTGAGAAATTGACACACTGAGCTCAGAGGTCCAGTCCAGAAGACCTGTTTTTCCACCAGCTGTTTCACCAGGAGGTCAGGAGAGAGAATTCGACAATCAGTATTTACAAGATAAACTCTCCACAGGGGGAAAGTTCTTTCTAAACCCCAAGCACTTAATTGGCTTAAGTCATCAAGCATCTGAGCTTGCAGCAGAGAACTGGGCTGCCTTATCTAAATTGCTATTCTGTGCTAAAGAATGTGCCGCATTGTCTTCAGCAGATGGTTTTGCAAGTCACAGTCTTTGCCACCAGCAGGGCTGCATTCACACCTAAATTTTAATCCAGCTTCAGTCTCACTTTTGGGGTGAGAGAACACATCAGCAAAGTGACAGCTTGTTTTCTTTCAGCATTATCTAACTCAGGAAATCTACCGGTGGGTTAGATGATGTGGAAAGAAAAGGCAGGTTCACTTGGCTAATGTGTTCTCTCACTCTGAAAGTGGACTGAAGCTGGATTAACATTTCAGTGCAAGCACAGCCCATGAGTCCAACAAAACATGGAAAACGGGGCCCGTATTAGCCATCGATAAAGGAGTTTTATCCCGTATGCATCCCGTTTTCGACCCATACTATAAGCACATACGTATCTGTACATTTGAATGTTTTGAACCATTCGAACGAATGGTTCAGAACATTCGACGTTCGTCTGAATGTTTAAATTTGAATGTGAAGACATTCTGTTTGAATTCAACTGAATTCGATCGAATTTCACATGTTTAGAACATTTGTGCACATCCCGACCCTAGAGAGGACCTCAGCACCATCCTGTCTTTCTCCCCTAGTCCAGGAAGGATGGAAGCTGAAGCAGGAATTCAGCTTTGCTGGTCTAGTGCAGGGCATATGGCAATGCCCATGCATGCCACCCAGCCTCCCTCCCTCCTGATGTTCTAATTGGCCAACATTTTGCAAAGGCCATCTACTTCCACTTCCCCCTCCTGAGTGTCTGAGACTGCTTTTAAGGCAGGGAGGCGCTATGGTTGAATTGTGCCTGATTGGACTCTGTGTGTTAGTGAAGGGAAACTTGATCACAGCTAAGTTCCTTGGATGGTTACATTCAATCAGAGTAAGAATGCAGGGAGCAAAGGGGTTACAGGAACAAGCGTGAAGGTAATGCGTGTTTAGATTCTAAGTCACTTGGGTAGTTATGGAGCCATTGTTCAAAAGAGTCCTGCAGTCTTGAGCCCTGGAGTGCCTAATTAGCAAACTGGCAACGTTGTGACCACTGCTTCTTGGAGTGCAACAACACACACTAGAAAGCCAGGACATTTTTGTCCTTGGTCAGTAGGCGGGCCTTAGCAGGTGCCTAGTGACTTCATCCATGGGTTCTTTTCCACTAGCACTAAGCACCCATTAAGTACCCATTAGGGACCCATTAAGGACCTATTAGGCTCAGAGCAGGAAGACCCCATTTCCACTGCAGACCCCCATTAGAGCCACATCTGTTTCCACCAGTTCTAGGGAAATCTGGATTGAATGGGTCCTTCAGGACCCCATTAAAAGGGTCTACAATGGGGTCTTCAGGCATCAAATCTGGATTATACAGAGTGCATTTCCACCGTGATCAGGCAATGGGGTCTGGGGGATGGACTCTGGGGGGGGGGCACACCCATGGGAGGGTTACCCCCGAACCCAAAGCTCTGAAGCCTGTGCACAATCTTCAAAGCTGGCTCTGAAGCCAGCTCCGAAGAATAACACAGGCTCTGAAGAGGACCCCGCGCAAGAGCAATACCAATCCTATGGACCTTTGTCAAAGGCTCCAGAGAATCTTCGAAGTTTGCAGCAGATCACTCCGGAGAATCTCCGGAGCTTATGATAAAGCTCTGGAGATTCTCTGGAGCTGCTCTGAAGAATCCTCTAAGAATCTCTGGAGCGTCTATGGAGATTGCATCCCCTGTCCCCCAAAATACCTGGGGTGACAGGTAAGCCCCACATGGGTCAATCCGGATTCACCACATGGGTGCTTTGGCGTTTCCACTGTGGGCAGGCTAGCACCCATTGCTATAGGGTGCTGCACTGCCTGTGGGGACACACTGGGTACCTCCCTTAATCTGGATCTACTAGATGCAGATTAGTTGAAGGATCCATTCCTTAGATCCGGATCATCTTAGATCTGGATTAAGGGAGGGCAGTGGAAAAAGCTCCTTTGTGAGATTGTCCCAGGAGATGCCTAGTCAGAACTAGCTGTAGACTTGTTTAGAAGGATCTACAACTAGGGATGTGCATGGATATTTGAAACACTCAAAATTCAATCAAATTCATTCAAATTTGGACATTCAAATTAGAACTGAATGTTTATAAATTCAAATTTAAACATTCGAACAAATGTTGAATTTTCAAATCTATTCAACTGAATTATTAGGACATTTGTATGTGTATGGATATGCACACGATGTGTACTTGCCCATATGCATCTTTTCCACATCTGTACGCGTTTGTGGCTGAGTCCCCAAAAGACTTATTTGCCTCTCTAGTCTCCCTCTACTGTCACTGTAGTCAAGCGGACTTCAAAAGTGCCCTGCACTTCCAGAATAAGTGTCCGCATGAGATTCAGCAAAACGCATACTTAAAATGCACCTTCCGTCCCCACAGAAGCATGTTTTCTTTCCCCACATCTTTTTCGCCCAGTCCCCTCTCTTGTTCAAAGGAAAAATAGCCAGATCTCCATCCCCCAAAATGGCTTGACCATGCTGGCAAAGGGAGTGATCGCTTGCTCATTCACTCTCAGCACTTACTTTCACTCTGTTCTCTGTTCAAAATGGCTTGGCTGCAGCCATTGGCCGTGCGCTTGTGCGCTCATTTACTCTTAACACTTTCACAGATCACCCACTTCACACCTGATAACAATGCTGCAATTCTGGCTCTTTGAAACTTCTGACCTTTACAAAGGAAAGGAAGGGAAGCTGCAGCATTTCTGGGAGATGTGTGAATGCTTTATGGCTGTATGCGCAGGCAGCAATCCCCGCCCCTTTTGCCACAGAGTGTCTCCAAGGTAAATGGTGCGAGGAAAACCTGCGACTTCCAGAAAGAGTGCTGAAACTCTTCTTTAAAGGGCACTTTTTTGGTTGCTGGTTTTCCTGCTTTTATAGCACTGGAAGCTCACTAAAAACCCTGGCATGGGGGCGCTCAGAGGCAAAAGAAGATTTTTAGCAGACTTTAAATTGCTTGGGGACAGGGCCTGTATGGATCTGTATGGGACAAAAATGGGATGCATATAGGATAAACACAGGATGCGTACAGATGTGTACAGACACATTCAAATGCTGTCAACATTTGTATGTGTAAATTTGAATCAAAATTTGAGTCTTTAAATATGAACATTGTTGACATTTGTATCTTCAAATTCGAATCTAACATTCAAATGAGCAGATTCAAATGTATCGGATTTGAATCATTTTTGTTGCATTCGGATTCTAAACATTCAAATTGAATAAAATGTTTTGATATTCGATTCGACTCGAATTCTTTTTTTATAATTCTTTTTTTTAAAATAATTTTTAATTGCTTTTATAACAAAAAGAAAATGCAAACAGAAAGGAAACAAACACACATTGCTCACATTTCAATAACACATTAACCCAACACAGTCAAGCGCAACCTCCCTCCGCTATGCCTCAATGGTCTCAGGTAAATATGTCCACAATTTCAGTAGTCCTTCTTTCATTTCCATAGGTAAGGTGTCATTAATAAATGCTGTATATAATTTGCTCCAAGCATTTCGTAAATACAGACAATGACTTTCTCCAGAGTAGAAGAGCCGCTGATGTCTAAGGGTGTCAGATTTGTATATATCAAGAATGTGACTATACCACCTCTCACGAGACCATTTCTTTTGCCTTTCCAGCCTGCAGCTATAGCTAATAAAGCTGCCCATAACATTCTATCTACTATATATTTATCTGATACCAATGTTGAATGATCTTTATAAACTTGCAAAAGACACAGCCCAGGATGGGGTCTTATATTAATTCCAAAAACATTTTGCATTTGAATTTGAATGCAACCCCACCCCCCTGCCCCCCCCAAAATTCATGCCCATCCCTACTGGGCTGCCTTCTCCTTGACAGTGCAAAAAGGCACTGATGTAGATTCTGATGCTGGCACGTTCTAATGCTGCAAATGGCACCTTGCACAGGCATTCTGTATGTTCCAGTCACCCCAGGATGGGGTCGGCCACTTTGCCTCTTTAGAATCACATCGTGATGGTGTGCTGTTCTCTGTCTTCTCAGGCAAGGAGACAGGCTGGCAACACCCCCTGTTTGTATTCTGTTCTGTCTTCTTGGGAGATGAACACCTTCTTTGAGAGCAGCTTGCCTAAAAGTAAGCCGGGCATGTTGCCCTAATGAATTGTTCCAGAAGAAAAGTGCTTAGGGCCTCCATAATTAATCCCTTCAACTTGTTACCTAATTCCATTATGAGCCAGTTGTTTATTACTAGGCCAGTCAATTTCCTTTATTAAAATCCCATCTGTCACTGACATGCTTTGGGCCTTAGTCTCCTGGGAGGTTTTACTGCTTCTGGAAGAACATAGCAGAAGGGCAGGTTTTGAGGCCATGGTGGCCATGTCCCTTTGATCAACCTGCAGCGGGCTTTGATCATCACTCCAAGCAAAGTTCATCTCTCTCTCTCTCTCTCTCTCTAGTTTCCCTTACGCTTCTCTTAAGATTGCAGCAAGTGAAGCTAGGTAGGTGTCTCCAAGCCAAGAGAGAGCAGCAAAAAGAATTGAAGCATGAAACCTGGGGATATTTTGGTGCACTGTTCTCTCCACCAGTGCAAGCCAAGGAATGCTATTTCGGATGCACGGTCCATAGAATACCACTGGTTGCATCTACACTTACAGGGCCTGGGCTGCTCCAGCTGGATCTGTTCCTACTGCAATAGTCCCCAGCTGAAACATCCAATCGTGAGGTTGTGAAATTCTTGGCATGGTTCTATGAGTGTCTCTGCAAAAGGGAAACAACAACAACAACCATATGGAGTTATAATGAGATTTGCTTCTAGGTAAGAGCAAGGAGAACATCAGTCTTGCGATATACTTGAGAGTACATCTTATTGAGTTCACTGGGTACTGCTTCTGAGTAGCTCCTAAAGTGTTTCTAATTGCTTCCACTCATGTATGCATGCGGATGTCTATCCTCCATATCACGCTACTGCTTGATTTCCAGCATATCTCTGAGTGGTACAGAACCATGGTGTGCAATTGATCCCAATCTGTGGGAAATGGTTTTACCAATACAACTCAACAGCAGCACCATAAATCTCAGACGCAGTCAATGAATGCAAGTCAATGGTACTGCTGAAAAGAAGCCCAAATTATCAAAAAGTCAGTGCATTTGTGGGGTCAGGGAGTGAGAACCCAATCCATGTTCTACCTACAAGATGTGGCATGGTAGCTCCTTGAAGACCAAATCAAATTCTTGAAAGATTTTTGAATTATGCTAAACAAGCAGCAACACACTTTACCAGCCATGGGTAAAAAGCACAATTGCATTGTAAAACAAGCAAAAAAAAAAAAAAAAAGGTTGCAAGGGAAGTCACATTTTGCCAACCACGTAAAAGCAAACAAGAGATACCTGTATTCACTCATTCACTCATTCATTGACTCATTGGGTGTTTTTCCACTGTCACTAGAAGTGCCCATTAAGTACCCATTGGGAAAACACCCAGTGACTCATTCATTCAGCCATTCAGCTGCTCGTTCATTAGTTCGTTCAGCCATTCAGGCATTCACCATGCCAGAACAACATGATGAAAGTCATGATCAGGAAGGCTATGTTCCAGTATAATTCTTTCTTATTGTTCAGTGTTGCTAAGTCCTGGCCAGTTCCTGGTTGGTAGCATGGGCACTGTCATGGTCAGCCATGAGAAGGACTCAGAAGATGAGGAGGACCCACTTCCTCAGGTGCAGGAGGAACCTGAGGTGCTGTCAGGGCCCAGTTCTGACCTCCCAGCCCCAGTGGAACCAGGGGTTCAGCAGCCCAGCCTTACCTCAGCAGAAGTGCAAGATGAGGGAGTCTTGGAACAGCAGGGCATAGAGATTCCTAGCTTTAGGCAGAGGAGAGCGGAAAAGGAAGGGTTAAGAAGATCGAAAAGACTTGCAGAGAAGCATGCTGATAGCCTGCAGCTGGGACTGTAAATAAAGCACCCGGCAGACGCCCAGGACATTTGTCAGAATGTATTGGTTTTCCTTTAGAGAAAGCTGCCACATCTGACCCCCAGACCTTGAATACCTGGCTACCTTGACCTTGGACCGGACTGTTGTGTTGCCCTCCTAAATCCTGGACTTCGGACTGTTTCCTGACTTCTTCTCTCTGGACTACGTTTGCTGTGGTTGCTGTGTTTTAGAACTGCCTGGACAAGTAAGCTTAAGCTGTTTCTTATCAGCTGTGTGTTGGTGTGTGTGGCTGGCAACTTTCCCGGACAGGCACCTTCATGGGCATAGAATCATAGAATGGTAGAGTTGGAGGGGACCTCCTGGGTCATCGAGTCCAACCCCCTGCTCAAGGCAGGATCTCCTAAACCATCTCAGACAGATGGCTGTCCAGTCTCTGCTTGAAGACCTCCATCGAAGGGGAACCAACCACCTCCCGTGGCAGCCTGTTCCACTGGTTGATCACTCTTACTGTTAGAAATTTTCTCCTAACATCTAAACTAAATCTTTTCCCCTGCAGTTTCACCCCATTGTTTCTAGTCCTTCCTTGAGAGAGTGAGAACAGGGCTGATCCCTCTGCCTTGTGACAACCCTTGAGGTATTTGTAGACAGCTATCATGTCTCCTCTCAGTCTTCTTTTTGTTAGACTAAACATTCCTAGTTCCTTAAGCCGTTCCTCATAGGACATGGTTTGCAGACCGTTCACCATCTTGGTAGCTCTCCTTTGAACCTGCTCCAGCTTGTCAGTGTCTTTTTTAAACTGGGGTGACCAGAGACGTTTTCGCACGGGGCTGAACGGAACGCGGAAAAGACAGCTGAGGACACGTCATCCGCATTGGCCGCGCGCGGCTTGCGTTCCGACGTGTCCGCAGCTGTCTTTTCCGCGTTCGAAATGTAGAGCACTTCGAAGTGCTCTACACGCGTTCCAACGCGGACGAGCCGCCCGCAGCCGTTCGGGAGAAGAAGCGTTCGCGCTTCTTCTGTCTCCCGAACGGCTGCCGGCGCGCCTCCGACGCCGCGCGGCTTTGACAATCAGCTGTTTGTCAAACAGCTGATTGTCGATCTGCCTCCGCGGCTGTCATCGCGCCCCTTGCCGGCGTTTGCCGGCTAAGCCAGCTTCGGGCGCTTTGAGCATTCGCACCCAGACGCTCCGGAACGCGTTTACACGCGTTCTGGCGCGTCTGTGTGTGAACGGGGAAAGCGCCCGAAGCTGGCTTAAGCTTTCCGCCTGAACGCGTTCCGTTTCGAACGCGATTCAGTGCGGAAATGCCTCAGAACTGGACACAGTACTCCAGATGAGGTCTGACCAAGGTAGAGTAGAGGGGGATAATAACTTCACGTGATCTGGACTCTATGCTTCTCCTAATACACCCCAGGATTGCATTTGCCTTTTTTGCAGCTGCCTCACACTGTTGACTCATGTTCAGTTGATGATCTACCAGGACACCCAAGTCTTTTTCACATGTGCTGCTGCTCATCTATGCCATTTTCTTGGCAGAGATACAGAAGTGGTTTGCCATTTCCTACTTCTGGGTAGAAGCTAAGAATTGACAACCATATTTCCACACTGTTTGCTTAACCACTGAGATACAACCAAAGACATTAATTCTCTGAATAGTTACATGATTGTTGGGAGCACCTAGGCTTCTCCTGTGAACTGGGGGGCATACTTTGGGGGACCGTGATTTTGAATGTCCTAAGCGTTCAAAATTCAATTGAATTCGATCGAATGTGGACATTCGAATTCGAATAGAATGTCCTCACATTCAAATTTAAACATGCAAATGAGTTTTGAATGTTCCAAAACATTCGTTTGAATGATTTGAAACATTTGAATGTGCAGATACGTATGTATTACGACCTGTCATGGTCAGCCAGGATGATGACTCAGAGGATGAGGAGGATTCACTTCCTGAGATACAGGAGGAACCTGAGGTGATGCCAGGACCCGGTTCTGACCCCCCAGCCCCATTGGAACCTGGGGTTCAGCAGCCCAGCCCTACCACAGCAGAGGTGCAGGATGTGGGAGACAGGGAACAGCAGAGCCCAGAGATCCCCAGCTTTAAGCAAAGGAGAGCAGAGAAGCAAGGGTTAAGAAGATCAAACAGGCTGGCCCAGAAACATGCAGATCACCTGCACCTGTGAACTCAATCTGCAAAGTTAAAACACGGGGCAGATGCTCAAGCCCTTTGTCAGAAACTATTTGTTCACCTTAAGAGAAAGCTGCTGTATCTGACTCCTGGACTGCTTGGAAACCCTAGACCTTGGAACGTACCCATTGACCACCCTTCTGGCTGCCCTGACCTCAGACTGGACTGTTTGTATGACCCTCGTTAACCCTGGACTTGGACTGTTTTGGATTCCTGCTTTTCGGACATCGTTTGGGGCTGTATCTTTGCGGAGCAATCTCTTACCAGCTGTGTGTTTGTAGGTGAGCGGGCAGCTTTCCCGGACACGACCCAACAATTTAAAGCTGAAAGTCTGAACTTCAACTGCCTCTGAATTGTTTTGTTCAAAATCCATTCTGGTAATGTGCAGAACAAAAATTCAAAAAATGTTGCCTCTGTCCAAATATTTTTGGACCGAACGGTATATACGGGCCAGTATACATCCTCAGCAAAACTCACCCATTGCAACAGTGAGCGGAGGACGGAATATATTGGCGATACGCCTCACCTGGCTTTGATGTGGTATTAAATGGAGTGCAGCATTAGCTGCTACGCTCCTGTGCATAAGAACATAAGAACATAAGAGAAGCCCTGCTGGATCAGGCCACAGCCCATCTAGTC
Organism: Aspidoscelis tigris stejnegeri; assembly: GCA_023333525.1. Taxonomy (NCBI): domain Eukaryota; kingdom Metazoa; phylum Chordata; class Lepidosauria; order Squamata; family Teiidae; genus Aspidoscelis; species Aspidoscelis tigris. The sequence continues at coordinate 1,350,128 of JALMGA010000022.1, read as the reverse complement.
CAGCATCCTGTCACACACAGTGGCCCACCAAATGCTCATGGGCATCTCAAGCAGAGACGAGGACAAACCTTCTCCTGCTCTCGATTCCCAGCAGATGGCCTTAGAAGCGCCCCAGTTCCTCCCCCCCCTCAGCCTGAAAGATGCACCTGGGTATTCATTCTGGTAGCCCTTGATACATCTGTCATCCATAAATTTGTCTAACCCTACCTTAAAGCCATCCAGACTGGTAGCTGCCACCACCTCTTCTGGCAGCACATCCCATAAGCCGATGACCCTCTGGGTGAAGAAATACTTCCCCCTGTCAGACCTTACTCTCCTACCCATCACCTTCATAGAGTGCCCCCTGGTTCTAGTGTTGTGCGATAGAGAAAAGAAATTTTCTCTATCTACCTTTTTTATACCGTGCATAATTTTATATACTTCAATCAGGTCCCCTCTTAAACACCGTCTCTCCAGATGGAAGAGGCCTAGACGTGCAGCAATCCATTGTGGGGCATCCTGCTTTACAAGGCCTTGCTTGAGTTTGTCCGTGCTATTTCTGACGTGAGCTTTAAGAAGGACATTCAGAGGCATCTCCGAGGTGATCTCTCACAAAAGGCAAGTGGTCTAATTGAAGCAGACGTGTTTAAAGCGGGAGGAGGACCAAACAGATGGCTGAGGAGGAGAGCACGGAGTGCAATCTGCCCCTCGTACCTCTATGTGGAATTTTCCTGGGCTACTGATGTCGGCAATTCTTATACATGAGTGATGATACACTGTGAAGACAGACCATTTGCTGCTGTCGTCACCAGGGTGAAGATGCTTGCTTTTTCATTCCTTCCATTTCCAGCACAATGATGGCGAAGGTTGCTTAACTTTTCGGGAAACAAACTCTTCCAAGTTTTGTCTTCTGAAGTGGAGGGGTGGTGGTGGGAAAGAGTTTACAAGGAGAATTCCTGCTTCCTATTTTACTATATCCCAGCAATTAGGGATGCACATGAATGGGGTTTTTTTGCATTCAAATTCGAGTTGAATCGAATGTCAAAACATTCTTTTTGATTCAAATGTTTAAAATCCGAATGCAACAAAACCCGACTTGAATCCAATACATTTGAATTTGTTCGTTCAAATGTTAGATATGCATTTGAGGATATGAATCTTGACAACATTTGTGTGTGTTATACATATCAGTATGCATTTCGTATGCATCCCTTTCTATCCCATATGCGTCCAGTTTTTGTTCCGTATTGTAAGCGCAAATGCATACAGGTACATATGATATTTGTACAGATACGTATCATATCTGTACACTTGTAATACGTATGTAATATGTATTGTAATGTATGTAATATGTAATACGTACATATCTGTACATTCAAATGTTCTGAATCATTCAAGCAAATGATTCAGAACATTCAAAATTCGTTTGAATGTTTACATTCAAATGTGAAGACATTCTCTTTGAATTCGAATCTCTGCGTTCAATTGAATTCGATCGAATTTTGAATGTTTAGAACATCCGTGCAAATCCCCACCAGCAATTACTGGCAGGCACAGCCAAGATGTGGGATAGTTTTGTAGGTCTGGTGGAAAACAGAAGAGCAGTTTCTTGAAACACCAACAAGATGGCAGCAAAATAAGCACATGTTAACTTAGAAATCAAAGCCAGCATCAAAATATTATTGTAGCATCACTTCTCCGGCTTCTCTTTTGCTGAACTGAAAATAGTTGTGTGTGTTTTTAACTTCACAGACAAGGGCCTGCTGTTTTGAAGGGGTGTGTTGGCTGAGACAAAACTCAGGATGGACCACAGGGTAAAATGATAGCTGGTGAAAAGTTATGGGCAATATCTTCATTTCTAGTAAGATGACCAGGAAGATAAGCTCTGGTAGCACATGGAGTCACCTCCTGAAGAGACCTGAGGCCTATTCACACTTAGCCCTCTGGTATGCAATTAGGAGTGTTTTCCCACTAGCACTATGTACCCATTAAGGACCCATTAAGGCTCCATTAGGCACCGGTTTGGTACCAATCGGGAAGACCCTGGGTGTTTTTTCACCGCGCTCTTTAATCTGGATCTAAGAAGATACAGATTAAGGGAAGTACCCAATGTGTTTCCCTGCTGTGGAAACACCGGGGCACCCATTTGCAAATCCGAATTGACCCACAAGGGGTCTGCCTGTCACCCCAGGTGTTTTGGGGGACAGGGGGTGCAATCTCTGAAGTCCCTCCGAAGCCCCTCCAAAGTCCCTCTGAAGTTGCCTTTGGAGGTTAGCAAAGGCTTCGAAGTCCCTCCGAAGACAACTTCGGAGATTAGCAAAGGCTTCAAAGACAAACCCCTTGTGAGAGCTTGCATATTAATTAGCTCCTTGTGAACAGGGATGAGTCACCCTCATTAATATGCACCTCTTTCCATGCCTGAAGGTAACAGTCCGCTTTGTTCTCCCTTCATTCTCAGACGTTTGTCTTCAGAGCCTTTGCTAATTTCCGAAGGCAAATTCGAAGTAATTTCAAAATAGCTTAAAAATGGCTTCAAAATGACTTTGAAGCCTAGGTTTTGGGGCTTCCCCCCATGGGTGACCCCTCCCGCTAGCCTCCTCTAGACCTCGTTACCTGTTTCTAGTGGAAACAGGCTCCCTTTAATCGAGATTTCCTGGCAGAAAATCCAGATTAAAGGCCAGAAAGTACCCATTTGATCCAGATTTCCCCAGCAGCAGTGGAAACAATCGGGTCCCAAATGGATGCCATGGTGGAAATGGGGTCATCCAGCTCACACCCAAATGTGTCCTTAATGGGTGCAAAAATGGGTTCTTTCTGCCAGTGGAAAAACACCCCCTGTTCCCACTTCAGACCCCATTAGGACCGAATGTGTTCACCCCTGTTTGAGGGAAATCCAGATTGAATGGGTCCTTCGGACTGTGAAAGCCAGTCTTCCCATGGACCCCATTAAAGGGGTCTTCAGTCTTCAGCCTTGATTCCCGTTTGAGTCCCATACGTACCCGTACAAATGCGTATGGATACGATTAAGATGTGTATGGATACATATGTAATATGTATGTATCTGTACACATGCAAATGTCCAAATAATTTGTACGACTCATTCAAAAGATTCAAAAATTAATTCCAGTGTTAAAAAACAAACGTATAGACATTCGATTTGAATTTGAATGTCGGAATTTGAAGAAATTCCATCAAATTTTGAATGCTGATTGAATATCAGAAACTGCATCTCAGGCCCTCAGTTCTACCCCCCACCCCCAGCTTGTGAGCTGTATAAGCTTGGGTTGGATGAAGCTGGGACCTTTCAGATGTTACTATATACCCACCCACTCCTACCACCCCCCTGCCAGCATGGTTAAGAAAGTCAGGAAGAATGGAAGTTGGAAGGAAGCAACATCTAGGAGGGCCACAGGTATTCTGCTGTAGTATCAATCAACCCCAAATTTTTAAAATTTATTTACAGCCCTCTAGCAGTTAGAGAAGATGGTCGCATCCATAAGCATTTAATTTCATCCAGCTTTGCCCATTAGGTGCTGAGTTAGCATGTTGGCAGCTTAATTATAATTTTTGTTCAAAGGGAAGATCAATAAATAGGATAATAAAATCTCAAGGATAATTGCAAGCCTTCTCCTCCTTTTTAACTGATACAGTACATAAACATCTAATGTTCAATTTTCTTCCTGAGATGTTAAGAGCCTTTGTTTCTTCTTTGCTCTTTGCCTCGCCAGCCCCAATGGGCTCCACTTATCATTGTGTGAAGGAACAGTTCCTTGGAGCAGATGATTTAGCCAAAGTTTTTCCTTGAGAAAGGAAGCATCCCTCATTAAGAAACAGGTTGCACAAAGAGAATGCAGACCAGATGACATGTAATGAGCCAATTTAGTCTGTTTCTGTTGAAGGGGAAGAAAGAAGGCTCATTGACTGGAGAAGGACATGAGCTTTATTTTTTTCCCTGGTTCCATTTGCATCTGAGCACTCTTTTGTTTGGTTCACATTCAAACTTTTTCTTCAAACAGGCATGGAGTTTGGTTCAATTTGAACACCTTCAAACCATCAAATACCTTCAAACGTTTATCACTAGGGGTGTTTTTCCTCTAGCACTAGAGTACCCATTAAGGACCCATCTTGGCCTTTGATCCAGATTTTCTGTAGACCCCATTAATGGGGTCTACAATGGGGTCTTCAGCCAGAAAATCTGGATTAAAGGGAGCCTGTTTCCACATTAGTCTGGCAATGGGGTCTAGAGGAGGCTTGGGGAGGGGCTGCACCCATGGGGGGGGGGAGCCCCAAAATCCCAGCTTCGAAGTGATTTCAGAGTCATTTTGAAATGACTCCGAAGTCACTTCGAAGAGATCGGCAGAGATATCGGAGACGCTTCAGAGCTGCTTTGCACTGTCTGTTCGCTATTAGCGCAGACAGCGCAGACTTCCCTCCAAAATCCCTCCGAAGAGATTGGCAAAGCCTCCGGAGTCCCATCACCGGTCCCTCTGAAGATCAGCATAGACTTCGGAGGCACTCCAGAGCTATTTTCCGCTGACATTACGGGCGCTCCAGGGCTGTTTTGCACTGACTTCGGAGACGTTCCGAAATTATTCCGGAGCTGCTTAGAAGTTTGTGCCAATCTCTTCAAAGTGACTTTGGAGATTGCACCCCACCTGTCCCCCAGAACACCTGGGGTGACGGGCGATGATATGGATTTCCCAGATGGGTGCAAAGGTGTTTCCACAGCAGGGAGGTTAGCACCCATTGCTATCGGGTGCTATACCTCCTGTGGAAACACATTGGGTGCTTCCCTTAATCCGGATCTACTAGAATGTACCCATTCCATAGATCTGGATCTTCTTAGATCCGGATTAAAGGAGCACGGTGGAAAAACACCCATGGTATCAAAGTCCTTACATCCTTTAGACCTTCATCAACAATTCCCAACAAAATCATTTCTGGTTTAAACTCAAAATTTCTGTTCAAAATTTGTCTCATCCAATGCCCTATTGTGATCCAAGACTTTCTTGTTTTCTCACATGTCCACCACATATGGTAGAATGTGCCCTCCACCTTTTTACATTTCCAACACCTCGTTGACATATTTTGATACATTTTCCCTAGCTTATGTGGTGTTAAATACCATCTGTACATCATCTCTATTATTGACCCCTTTTCTATCACTCATGATCTGCTCAGAGTCATACCCAGGCATACCTGTGAGGTGAGGCAAAGGACAAAGGGGCAGGTAACTAAAAAAGTGATACCTAGGCCAGAAATGGGTGGAGGATATTCTATAAAGCTGAGATTCACATGAACGTTGACCCAACATGGTGCACGATGCAGGCCTTAACCAACCCTGTCTGTTTAATCCAGCTTCAGTCCACTTTCAGAGTGGCAGAATACATCAGCAAAGTGACAAGCTGCTTTCTTTCAATGTTAAATAGCTCAGAAAATTCAACTTTGGGATAGATCATGTGGAGCGAACATTAGCGGTCACTTTGGTGATTCATTCTCTCGCTCTGAAGTTGGACTGAAGCTGGATTAAATCTGAGGTGTGACCACAGTCAGGCTTGCGCATCCATTCAAATCATCAAAAACACATCAGACATAAAGGGTGTTTTTCCACTAGCACTAGAGTACCCATTATGGACCCATTAAGGACCCAATAAGTGTCTCTACCCTACATCACTGAAGGAGAACTTTAGGAAGAAGAAATCTAAATGTCACCTGCCTGTTGCATCACTGCTACCCGCCTCCGAGATAACCAAACTCACCCTGTGATCGTACTAACTGTGCAAGTCTCTACAGGGGCAGATATTGGGAGCCCAAACCGTTTGGAGCGCGTTAGAAAAATTTCCCAGTTTCATTTTATTAGACAGAATATATATAAATAATCAAGGTTTTATTGAGAAACACAGGAAATTTACAACATTTGCAAATGTGGGACCACCCCACTAAGGATAGTTAGGAAAATGGCCCCCAAATACCAAGTGCACATTGCTTGTATAATAGGGGTGTGCATGAATGCAGTTTCCAGGATCTGAATCTAAAATTCACATTCGCTTTGATTTGAATAGATTCAGATCTATTCATTTGAATTTTCTATTCAAATTTGCACATACGAATGTTGACATTCGCACGTGCCCATAGGTATCACTACGCATCCCACATGCATCCGTACACAACCGTACTCATCCCATATTTATCTCACATGCATCCTGTTTTCATCCCGTATGTACATGTAAGTATGCATTGCGCAAAGTATCCGCACACATACGAATGTCTGAATAATTTGAACAAATAGATTGGAAAATCCGAAAGGCGTTTGAATGTTTAAATTTGAATTTATAGACATTCAATTCAAATTGGAATATCCAATTTCAAATGAATTCAATCGAATTTTGAATGTTTTGGATATTCGTGCACATCCCTATTATATAAACATTTTCCTGTTGCGTTTCTTCCTTCTTCCTCCGACTCCTTTATTGGGCCATCTCCTTGTTAGAACTTTGCTCTCCTTTGACGCATGTCTGAACATTCATCAAGGTCATTTGAAAAGGAAACAGTTGGCAACAGTCACATCAGCATTTTTTTTTTAAAAAAAGAAAAACCTAAGAGAAAAACCTATTTCTCTCAAGCGGAAGATATAAGCAGCTTTTCGCATCTCACGGCCACTTTCCCCCTTTTGTTTCTGAAAGGACATCTCATGCATGGCTGTCAGAACTTCTTGTCATATATGCTGCAGTTTGGCCCTTGAGAAATCTCTTTATTTCTCTCCCTCCATCTTTTTTTAAAGGCATGCTTGTCTTTGCAGTGAGCTAGAAGGGGTCCACTTACGTCTAATTGCTTTCAGTAGTGAGCCTGATGATAAAATTACCTCTTCCTGTGGGACTAATTTCTTGAAGATCTTCTCTTCTTCTATGTCAGTAAAGAGAATTAAGGGAGACCGTGGGCAGTTTTCATAGTGTTGGACTACAGGGACCACGTTAAAGCTTTCAGGAAGAGAATTCTATAGGAATAAAGCAATCTGAGTCCATTTCCCTCCCTCTTGCTGGTGCTAAGTTTGTGTGCTGAAGGGCTTCAGCCACAGCAATAAGTGTGCAAGAGTACCTGAGTGCCATGAAAAACCCAGGTGTGGTCAGAAACATGGAGTTTCGGTACTGTGGCATTCCTGGGCTGAAGCTGGGATTTCCTGTGCTCAAAAGCAAACACTCTTTTTCCAAACTAAAGGGGGGGGGGGAACCACACAATTAAAGACCCACCCAGTCATGCAAGTTGGTTGGTTGGTTGGTTGGTTGGTTGGTCGGTCGGTCGGTCGGTTGGTCAGTTGATCGGTTGGTTGGTTGAGGCTGTTTGATCTTGTGGTTAGAGTGCCTGATGCATATCTCAAAGTCACGGGATTAGATTCTGCACTCCTCCATGAAGCCACCTGGGTGACCTTGGGCTAGAAACAGCTCTGAGCTCTCACAGTCCCACTGACCTCACAAGGTGTCTGTTTTGGGGAGACGAACAGAAGCTTTGTCAGCTGCTTTTGAGTCCACTTGAGGACGATAAAAAGCAGAGTATAAAAATCAACCACTCTTCTTCCTCCAAGAAGCTAGCTGGGTGACCTTGAGCTAGTCACAGCTCTCTTCCTCAATCCTCACAGCACTACCTACCTTACAGGGTGTTCTGTGGTGGGGAGAAGGACAGAAGGTTTGTCAGCTGCACTGAGTCCCCTTAAATAGGTGAGAAAAGCAGGATAGAAAAGCCTGTACTACTACTTGTACTACTACTCTCTTCAAGCTTTTGCTGCAAACACATTTACTCCTGAGCTGCAAGCTTGGACTGTTGCCCATTCAGGAAATGTCATTATTGGACTGTGCCTTTCCCCACTTTTCCTCCCCCATTCCCTTTCTCCCTGACTTTGTAATAAAGAAACAACACATGATCCATCTGCCCTCTCCACCCACCTTCTGCCTTTCTTGGCTTAACTCCCTCCTGTCTTGCTCAACTTCCAGTTGTGCGAGCTGAAGGCCTCTTTGTTACGTTACAATTTCAATTTAGACCGAAAGGTTAACAGAAGGGGAAGGATTAGGAAATTTAAGGTCTCTCTCTCTCTCTCTCTTCATATGTGTGTGTGCTAATGGTTATCCTTGCCATGTGGGGGAAGGAGTTATAGGACTCCGGTTAAGTGGACCAGGGAGTCTGAAAAGGATAATTTTGCTGCAAGAGATTTCTGAACATGATAGCAACAAAGGGAGGACATGCCTCCTCTTCACTCCTCCTAGCTGTGCCTTCCCTCAGAGAATTGGATGAGGATTTGTGAGCCAGCGAGCTGAGGATCGATAGTTATTTGTGAAAAGCCAGTGCTAAAGTGGGACAAAAGTCGAGATTAGCCAGGTGATCCGCCAGACGTCCATCAGTATGGATTTCTTGTTCGTTAGACAGATGTTTATCTTTTTGTCCTTTTGCTGGAGACTGGAGGTTTGGGAAGGAAATACATAAAGTTAGTGGGAAATTAAGTGCCATAACCAGAGTCCTCTCCGATATCAGGGGGAAGGGGAAAGGGAGAGCAGGGACTCACAGTGGAGCCAGCTTCAAGCAGAACGTATCTTGTATATCTTTAGATTGATTTATCTCACTTGGGTAACTGGAAGCAGGGATATGCACAATTTTTTTGCGTTTGAATTTGAGTCGAATCGAACCTCAAAGCATTCAATTTGATTCGAATGTTTAAAAGCTGAATTTCTTCAAATGTTAGATACGAATTTGACGATATGAATGTCGATAACATTCGTATTTAAAGATACGGATGTCAACCACGTCCGCACTTCGTACGCATCCTGTTTTATCCCATATGCGTCTCATTTTCGTTCCATAGTATAAGCACCAATGTGTACAGATACGTATGATATTCGTACAGATACGTGTGTAATACATATGTATCTGTACATTCGAATTTTTGAATCATTTGAACAAATGTTTTGGAGCATTTGAAGTCCGTTTGAATGTTTAAATTTGAATGTGAAGACATTCTGTTCAAATTGGAATGTCCACACTGGATCGAATTTGACTGAATTTCAAATGTTTAGAACACTTGTGCATACCCCTAACCAGAAGCCAGTCATGGGCAGGAAGATTAGCAAAAGGAAGCGGCAGTTAACTTGCCTGGCTTCTGGTGCCTCTAAGCGACCCCGTCCTGACCCTCTTTCTCATTGGTGGACCAAGGGGAAGCCTATGGCCCTCCTTTCCATGTGTTGATGGAGCTGAAGGGAAGCTCCGCCCTCTCCCGCTACATTCCATTCACCTAAGACAGAGCAAAGGCCAGCCAAGGGCAACCAGAACGGTGCTATGGTCTGGTCTGCTTTGGACCTCTTTTCCAAGGTCTACCAGGCCATTAGGTGCTGTTATGCTGGAGCGTGAAGGGGTGCAGATGACACACCTCCATGGTCCAGCATTCTATAGGGGAACCGTTTTGGTGGTGTAGTAAAGCACACTGTCAAAATGGCCCCCTGGGTACGGTTGTGCACCAGGCCCATTTGCCACATTTGATTCGAATGTGTGTGGGGGGCTTCATATTAGTGCACAAATATTCAAATGAATATTCATGCACGAAATGAATGCAACCTCCCCCCACCCCTCCATTCCCCACCACCACTTACCTGTCCTCCTCGCCGCCACACCTTCTTCTAAGGCACTTCCAGGTTTGCTTGCACAGACCAGAAGTGCCTTTTCCTGGCTCCAGAAGGCCTATTTCAGCCTCTGGAGAGCACAGAAAGAGGCCCCGGATGCCAGTGGACCACATCCCAAACAGGAAGCAGGCTGGCAGACATGGAGGCGAGTGCAGGGCTGCTCCTTGTGTCTTGCAAGGGGCAACAAGGGGGACATTTTGAGATCCTTCATTGCCTTTTGCTATCCAGAAGGAGGCCAGATCTTCACTGCAGCTCAGAAATTTTGAGCATAATGTTTAAAATAAGGACATAATTTGCAATACTGATTTCAGCAATAGACAGCAGCACATCAAAAATAGCAAGGCAGTAGCAGAGGGCCTCAATCCACGCAGTATGTTTGTTAGCACTCAGTGCAGCTTGGATTTGTAGTAGATTGGAACAAAATCCAAGAGAATGACAGAGGGAAAGAGGGAGAGGGAAGGGACAGGGGAAAAGGGAGGGGGAGGGGAAAAGATGGAAAGGTAGGTAGGTAGGTGGGAGGGAGGGAAGGAGGGAAGGAAGGAAGGAAGGAAGGAAGGAAGGAAGGAAGGAAGGAAGGAAGGAAGGAAGGAAGGAAGGAAGGAAGGAAGGAAGGAAGGAAGGAAGGAAAAGAGAGAGAACATTTTATCCAATATTCTCAGAAGGAATTTTCAGAACAAATATTGAAATGTGAACCCTGGTTGTTATTAAGAGCTTGAGAACATAATCTTTTGCCAGATGTATTGTGTGAAACATTTTGCACCATAATATTCATATTTAGACAAAAGCTTTTCAGATTTGTGAGTTGGCTATCTATCCAAAGAAGAAGAAGAAGAGTTGGCTTTTCTACCCTGCTTTTCTCACCCATTTAAGGGAACTCAAAGCGGCTGACAAAGCTTTTCTGTTCTTCTCCCCACAACAAAACACTCTGTGAGGTAGGTGGGGCTGTGATAGCTCAGAAGAGAGCCGTGACTAGCCCAAGGTCACCCAGGTGGCTTCATGGGGGAGGGTGAAATCGAACCCAATATTCCCAGATAAGAGTCCTGCTCCCTAAGCACTAGACCAAGCTGTGGTCACACCTACACTCTACCTTCAGAGCAAGAGAACACATCAGCAAAGGGACCAGTAATTTTCCTCTCACATTATCTCTCCCAAAAGTGAATTTTCTGAGTTATTTAACACTGAAAGAAAACAGCTTTTCCCTTTGCTGATGAATTCTCTCACTTTGAAAGTGGCGGAAACTGGATTAAACCTTAAGTGTGACTACAGCCCAAATGCGTTAGAAATACTCATGATTTTTAAGACAGTTGTAATGAGATTTGTAATTCCTAACACAGTCCACGAATTACTCATTCTTTCACTTTCTTATCCTACACCCAATAATTTGAGTCTGTTCTGTGTTCCCCTAGTTCTTCAACCTTTTCTATAGCTTCAAAACCTCTGTGTGCCCCCCCCACCGAACCCAACATAAAAGCAAACTATAGCAGAGTGAAAAGCCAGATAAAAAAAATGTCAGACCTACTTTCCCTGGCATTTGGCTATAGAGGGAGAAAAGTTCTAGAGGGGCTGGAACACCTCCCTTACAAAATCAGGCTGCAACGTCTGAGCCTCTTCAGCCTGGAAAGACAGCATTTAAGAGGGGACCTGATTGAAGTATATAAATCATGCATGGTATAGAAAAGGTGGACAGAGAACATTTATTTTCTCTATCACCCAACACTAGAACCAGGGGGCATCTATGAAGCTGATGAGTAGGAGAGTCAGATCAGACAAGGGGAAGGATTTCCTCACCCAGAGGGTCATTGGTTTATGGAATTTGCTGCCAGAAGGGGTGGTAACAGCTACCAGCCTAGTTGGCTTTAAGGAAGGTTTGGACAAATTCATGGACAACAGATGCATCAGTGGCTACTAGAATGGATGCCTGAGTACATCTTTCAGGCTGGGGGGGACAAGCAGGATGCCTCTAAGGCCATTTGCTGGGATTTGAAAGCAGGAGAAGGTTTTGCCCTTGTCTCCGTTTGAGATGCCCATGGGCAATTGATGGGCCACTCTTATGTTCTTATGTTCTAGAGGCTCCCTGCTCTATAAAGACTGAAAGACAAATGCTATTAGAATGGATATTTCTAAATGCAATTAAAATTTCCTTTTCTTAGTGTATATAATACCAGGCTGTAATTCAGATGGTGTCTTTTTTTTGGGGTGGGGGTGTTTAGTAGAAAAGTAATTTTGTAGAGTTGCCTGCCTTTTGATTACAATTCAGGATTACTGTTTTAATCACTGCTTATCAAGCAATAGCACAAACGTCAGAGCATGACCATCTTTCTCAGGGGATAACAGATTTAGAAGCCAATTTTCAGCAGTCCTTCTGTGTCTCTCCTTTCCTCCCCCCTCTCCAGCCTTCTCCGCCCCTGCCACATTCATCTTAACAAATATGAAAGGATAATAATCTGTGATATTGGCAAAAGCTTCAAAGGGAGACCACAAATTCTGTCTTGCACAAAGATTGATTCGCATGTAATACTGAGTGCTAACTACATGCTTTCTTTCCTCCCTGGAATATAGAAGAAGTGAGTGTGCAAAATACCTTCGGTACTAGTCAACCATCCTAGTAACCACTGATACACCTGCCCTCCATGAATTGGTCTAGTCCTTTCTTAAAACCATGCACACCTTTGGGTAGGAGATTCCACAGGTTGGAGAGAGGGGCAGGGTGTTCTAAAGGCTGTTTGCAGGGAGTCAAGAGCAGGTGAAGGTTTTGCCTTCTGCTTGAGACATCCAGAAGCAAATGGTGGGCCACTGTGTGATCAGGATACTGGAAGACAGGATTTGGATTCCTGAACCATGGAGAAAACTACCTATATGACGGACTCCTTGCAAGAGATGGGTTGCACCTTACAGGGACAGGAAAGAATGTATTCGGGAAGCGCCTTGCTTCGGTTATTAGGAGAGCTTTAAACTAAAACAAAAGGGGAAGGGTAACAAAAAGTCAAGCAAAAATACTCAGTCAATCAAACCAGGCAATATTCTTACTCCCAGAAATAGTACCAATGAACAAACGCATAAATTTTGTAAGGAAAACAGAGGAGGCAAGCTCGCAATAGATATCAATTACAAACTAAAATGCCTCTACACCAATGCCCAAAGCATGAGAAATAAAAAAGGGGAGCTGGAGATCCTGACCCAGGTAGATAAATATGATGTCATAGGTATTACGGAAACCTGGTGGGATAACACACATGAATGGAACACAAACATTGAAGGCTACAACTTGTTTCTGCGAAACAGACTTAACAAAAGAGGAGGGGGTGTTGCGCTGTATGTTAAAAAAGAAATTGTCTCCTCAGAGGTTCAAGTTTCGGAGAGTGGAAGCTCAGTAGAATCGGTATGGGTAAGAATTCAAGGAGAGAGCAACAGAAAGGATACCATTGTAGGAGTCTATTACAGGTCCCCTGGACAAACAGAAGATATGGATGACCTCTTCCTAGACCAGATGGCTAAACTTTCACGAAAGCATGACATAGTGATTATGGGAGACTTTAACTACCCAGACATTTGTTGGGAATCTCGCTCAGGAAAAAGGTGGAGGAGGAAACAAGAGGATTGGCTATCCTTGACCTAACTCTTACCAACAGAGAGGAAATGGTTGAGGATATCAGAGTTTCTGGGGCATTAGGAGGCAGCGATCATGTTATCCTTGAATTCTGGATAATAAGGGAAGGAAAGCATGAGAGGACTCAGACTTCAAACTTGGACTTCAGACGGGCAGATTTTGATGGACTCCGGAGGAGGTTAGGAGGGATCAAATGGTTAAATGTACTAAAGGATAGAAATGTCCAAGAAGGATGGGATATTTTGAGAAATGCAATATTAGAAGTGCAATCATTAACAATTCCTCAAAGAAGGAAGAATGGAAAACATCTAAAGAGACCAGGGTGGATAAACCTAGAACTTAAAAACTTGATAAAAAAGAGAAAAGAAATGTTTAAGAAATGGAAGGAGGGATACATATCTAAGGAGGAATATAATGAAATCAGTACAATCTGCAGGGCAAGTATCAGAAAAGCTAAAGCTAAAAATGAACTGAGGCTTGCAAGAGAGACTAAAAACAATAAAAAAGGGTTTTGGGGATATGTCAACAGCAAAAGAAAAGTCAAAGAGGTTTTGGGAAGTCTGCAGGGAGAGAATGGAGAAGTGATCGAAAGTGATCTTGAGAAGGCAGAGATTCTGAACTCCTATTTTGCATCTGTTTTTTCCAAGAGGGATAATGTGCATGCAACAGTCCTTCACTGTACTGATGAAGGACTAGGAGAATCAAGACACAAAATCAACACTGAGAGAGTAAGGGAACGCTTAGCTAACTTAAACGAATTTAAGTCCCCGGGTCCAGATGGATTACATCCTAGGGTACTGAGGAATTAGCAGAGGTAATTGCTGAACCACTTGCTGTAGTCTTTGAGAAGTCATGGAGAACAGGAGAAGTCCCAGAAGATTGGAGAAGGGCAAACGTTGTTCCTATCTTCAAAAAAGGGAAGAAGGTAGACCCAGGGAACTACAGGCCTGTTAGCCTGACTTCAATACCAGGAAAGATTCTCGAACAAATTATTAAACAACACATATGTCAGCATTTGGATAGGAATTCAATAATTAACAGTAGTCAACATGGGTTTGTATCAAACAAGTCGTGTCAGACTAACTTGATTTCATTTTATGACAAAATCACTGAATGGGTTGATAAAGGAAATGCAGTAGACATAGTATTTCTTGATTTCAGCAAAGCATTTGACAAAGTGTCTCATGCGATCCTCATTGAAAAATTGATCAAATATGGGTTTGACAAGGCAACTATAAGGTGGGTTCAAAACTGGCTTAGTAATCGTACTCAAAGAGTGGCTTTAAATGGCTGCACATCCAAATGGAAGGAAGTGTCAAGTGGAGTACCACAAGGTTCTGTCCTGGGCCCAGTTATGTTTAATGTTTTTATAAACGATCTGGACGAGGGAGTTGAAGGGAAACTGATCAAATTTGCTGATGACACAAAGCTAGGGGGGATTGCAAACACCAGAGAAGAGAGAGAGAGGATTCAAAAAGATTTAGAGAAACTCGAACAATGGGCTGCAACTAATAAAATGGTATTTAACAAAGAAAAATGCAAGGTTCTGCACCTGGGCAAGAAAAATGAAAAAAGCACATATACAATGGGAGGAATTCGGCTGAGCAGCAGCACATGTAAAAAAGACTTGGGTGTCAACTGAACATGAGTCAACAGTGCGAGGGAGCTGCAAAAAAGGCAAATGCAATCCTGGGGTGTATTAGGAGAAGCATAGAGTCCAGATCACGTGAAGTTATTATCCCCCTCTACTCTACCTTGGTCAGACCTCATCTGGAGTACTGTGTCCAGTTCTGGTCACCCCAGTTTAAAAAAGACGCTGACAAGCTGGAGCAGGTTCAAAGGAGAGCTACCAAGATGGTGAACGGTCTGCAAACCATGTCCTATGAGGAACGGCTTAAGGAACTAGGAATGTTTAGTCTAACAAAAAGAAGACTGAGAGGAGACATGATAGCTGTCTACAAATACCTCAAGGGTTGTCACAAGGCAGAGGGATCAGCCCTGTTCTCACTCTCTCAAGGAAGGACTAGAAACAATGGGGTGAAACTGCAGGGGAAAAGATTTAGTTTAGATGTTAGGAAAAAATTTCTAACAGTAAGAGTGATCAACCAGTGGAACAGGCCGCCACGGGAGGTGGTTGGTTCCCCTTCGATGGAGCTCTTCAAGCAGAGACTGGACGGCCATCTGTCTGAGATGGTTTAGGAGATCCTGCCTTGAGCAGGGGGTTGGACTCGATGACCCAGGAGGTCCCCTCCAACTCTACCATTCTATGATTCTATGATTCTAGGTAGGCTGTGGCTTCATCCAGCAGGACATCTCTTATGTTCTTATGGACCAATTCATGGAAGACAGGTGCATCAACGGCTACTAGAATGGATGCCCAGGTATCATCTCCAGGCTAGAGGGATACGGAGGATGCCTCAAAGGCTACCTGCAGGGACTCAAGAGCAGGTAGTGATCCTGCCCTCATCTTATGCTTGAGATGCTCTGAAACAATTCTCATACCTAATAGCTGGGATATTTTAAGAATCTGACCTTCATAGCTGGAGGTGGGGGATGAAGAAGAGGGCAGGGGGGATTGGGGGTGTGCATGAATGCAATTTTCAAACTTGATTCATAATGAATCAAATATTCAAAAATCCGAACGTATCGAATAACCCCCCCCCAAAAAAAGAAGAATGTCCAGACATTTGATTCAGTACAAATACATTTGTTTGTATTCGTACAAATAATTTGAATATTTGTATCTGTACAGGTACATATGTATCTCATATGTATCTGTAAGCATCTCATTTTCATCCTGTACATATCTGTACAGATACGTACGGGGCCCATACAGGTACGCATGAGATGCGTATGTACCCATAAGGATACAAATGTCCAAATTACTCATATGAATAACGCGAAATCCAAATGTCCGAACATTGGATTCGTATAGAAATGTCCAAATTTGTTTGAATTCATATGAATAAAGAATATTTCAAATATTGCTGCACATCCCTAGCACGAATGTTTTGGTGTATTCGATTTGTATCAAACCGAATGCAAGAAAATTCATATTCATTTGAATAGATCCCCTTTCAAAAGTAGCAGGATTCAAATTCAACACGAATGCTCAATACGAATTTGCATGAAAATTCACATATGGAGTGTTCTTCCACTGTCAAAAGGTACCCATTTTTGCATCCATTTAGGACCCATTTGGGTGTGAGCCGAATGATCCCATTTCCACCACAGCACCCATTTGGGACCCAATTGTTTCCACTGCCATGGGGGAAATCCGGATCTAATGGGTACATTTTGGCTTTTAATCCGGATTTACTGTAGACCCCATTAATGGGGTCTACAATGGGGTCTTCTGCCAGAAAATCCGGATTAAAGGGAGCCTGTTTCCACTGGAAACAGGCAATGGGGTCCAAAGGAGGCTAGGGGGAGGGGGTGCACCCATTGGGACACTCCTAAACCTAGGCTCCAAAGCCACTTGAAATTGACTGAAGTGAACTCCAAAGTGACTCCAAAGTCATTTTGAAGTTCACTCCGAAGATCACCACAGACTTCAAAGGCACTCGGGAGCTATTTTGCACAGACTTCGAAATGACTTTGAAATGACTTCAAGGTCAATTCGAAGTTGCTTTGAAGACTGCACCCCCCTGCCCCCCCGAAACACCTGGGGTAACGGACCGACCCCTTGGGGGTCGATCCGGATACCCCACATGGGTGCAAAGCTGTTTCCACAGCAGGGGTGTTAGCACCCATTCCTAATGGGTGCTACACCTCCTGTGGAAACACATTAGGTGGCTTCCTTTAATCCGGATCTACTAGATCCGGATTAAGTAATGTACCCATTCCTTAGATCCGGATCTTCTTAGATCCGGATCTAAGGGCTGCAGAGGAAAAACACCCATGATTCCCATACAAATTCCATACGAATCCCAAACTAATCCCATACTAATCTATAACGGAGCTTTGTACAAATGTATTGAAACATTCAATTCAAATTTGAACGTCAGTTTTCAAATGTGCCAACGTTCAATTAAAATGTGCATGTTCAAATTTGTATGAATGTTGAATGTTATGAATATTTGTCCATTATAAAAATAAGGGAGAAGTCAGGAAATGAAACCCTGCAACCGAGTGACCTTGACTAGAGATATTCTGGGGGAAAAAATATTCTTGATCATATGTATTTAAATCTATTGTGTTGTTTTTATTTGTCTCTTATAGTGGGCCATTTTACCTGTTTTATGTACTATCCTCTGAGTATGTAGACTCACTTGATTTTATCTACACATTAAGATTTTAAATAACTTTTTGTAACTCTTTGTACCTTCGTAACATTGGCTGTTTCTGGTCTGTGACCGTACAAATAAACTATAATACTATGCTAATACTAATATCCATCCACATCCCTAGGAGAGATAAAGGTGACGGAAGAGGGTAGGAGGAAACTCACATGCAATCCCTGAAGGAAAGGGTGAATATAAAAGTCAAAAATATGTTTTAACATGAAAAATAAAGCATGCTGTGTATATGAAAAATCTCCCAGCTTGAATCCAAGCATTTTCTAGTAGGACTGAATCTCAAGCATTTTCTAGGGATAGCTTTCTGCTAAGTACTCTTTCGCTGACTGTAGAGGGACCATTTTTCTCCCCTGGTAGCTACTCATCTTCTACAATAGGACTGCTCCACTTGTAGCCCTTAAAATGTCGCAGAATTATACAACTCCCAGCATTCTACTCCCTATATTCCCTGCCAGCTCCACTGGGGGTTGTTCTCCCCTCTTTCTTCCTTTTATTGTTATTTTCTTTTAAAAACAAACATCCATACTAGTTCTAAGTCACAAAAAGCCATTGCATCCCAAGAGAATGATTCTTTCTCCCGCAAAGCACCCTGAATCCCAATCAGCTCTATTGGACTGCCCCCAAGATGTCCTGTTTTGGAAGAGTCATAATTTTAAGGAAATACTTCCCTCTCTTCCTCCTCCACTCCACATGGTTCACAGTTTCGAATCGTTTCCATCCCCTTCTCCCAGCGATCTGTCCGCGCACCAAATCAATCTTACCCATGTTCTACCTGTCTTAAACGAAAGCGTCAGCAGTATCCTTTATAAATGAAGTCTGATCCATCAGTGCCAGTAAAGCCCGGAGCCTGTAGTGACTTTTGATAAGCAAAATATTGCGCAAGGCTGGAATACAAAGAGAGGCCTCTTGGTTTCGAGAATATGCGAAGCGAGAGAACAGTAGCAGACAAACAAATCAAGGCTCTAATTTGCAAAGCTCAGAAAATGCACCCACTGTGCCCTGCCTGAACATCTCTTGGATCTGCTTTCATCCCTTGTGTCCATAGACTAGAGATGTCCACAGATGAAAAGTGCACACTTTTTCCAAAACCAAACCAAACACGCATTTGTGCAGCTACAGCGAACCAGTGAACAGAAAAATACCAGTATTTCCATTAAGAAAAGAACCTTTTCAAGGGCAAAAACACAGCAAAGTAGCAATGTATACAAATTGTATTTTTGCATTCAAATTCGAGTCAAATCGAATATCCAAGCATTCAATTTGACCTGAACGTTTAGAATCCAAATGCAACAAAATCCGATTAGGAGTACGTTTGAATCTATTCGTTCAAATGTTAGATTGGAATCTGAAGATACGAATGTCGACAACATTCATATGTGTTATATTTATTTGCATGCATTTCGTACCCATCCCGTTTTTGTAGGCATCCCGTTCTGTAGGCATCCTGTTTTTGCCCTGTACTATCAGCGCAAATGCGTACAGATACGTATGAGATTCGTACAGACGGGCACGTAATGCATACGTATCTGCAGATTTGAATGTTTTGGATCATTCAAACAAATGTTTTGGAACATTCGAAATCCATTTAAATTCGAATGTGTAGACATTCTATTAGAATTCAAATGTCCACATTCGATTGAATTCAATTGAATTTCAAATGTTTGGAACATTCATGCACATCTCTACAGCAAAGATAAAACTGTTCAATCAAATTGTCCAGTTCAGTTCGGTTGAATTTTCTGATATTCAAGCCTCCACAGGCTTGGTTCGATTGAAATGTTGCTGAATTACAACTCTGCAGGCTGAGCCATAGAGATTATGCAACTTGGAGTCCCACAGAACCTGCCAGGCTTAAGTCTTTATTTCACCTCTAGTTCTAGCTGATGGAGGCATTCAAAGGACAATGTTGATTCCAGAAACCTGCTTTCTTCCACCTCTGCTTTAACAGAAATGAGAGCAGAATGGAGCCATTTCTACAGCAGCAAGGAAAGGCAACCACTGACTACAGTAAAACATAGGGCAGAACTGTTGTTGTGAAAAATAAATGATGCCATGCATTCAGATGAGCAACACCAGGGATAAGTGTGCTGTCTACAGCTAAGCACCATCCACTCCCACAGATCTGGCATGGATTTTTAGCACACAGCAGCTGCTGAAAGGGCATATGGCAACCCTCCAAAGTAGAGATTGCACGTTCAGTTTGTTGTTGAACCCAAAGTCCATTTGTTCAGCTCAACAGGGAACGGTTTGATCTGAGAAATCGTTCTTCATTATCAGAGTTGAACTTGCCTGGTAACAAAAACAAAAAATAGATTCCCCCCCCCCCATTTTTTTTAACCTTTTCGTGGACAAAAACACAGCAAACGTGAACTGGTTAAGTTTGATAGAATTTCTACGTATTCAAACAACTGTATGTATATCCAATCGAATTTTCAAGCATGAACCAAGCTTCATGCATCTCTACCTCCAACAGAATCCAGTTGTAAATGTCTAATCAAAATAAGAGGCCTATTCGCACTAGGCATCTCGAATGCAATTAGGACAGCCCTGGGACAGAGCATTAGCTCTGCTGGGCTGGCAGTTCCATTCAGAACCATCCCAGCTTGTCCCAGGGTGCCCTAATTGCGTTCCGCCTGTCCCCACCTGTCCCACAGCTGTACTCTCCCTCCCAACAGCTGTGGACCCCATCCCCTGGCTGCCGCTATTGGGCTGAAAATAGCCAAACAGCAGGCAGGCCTGTGCAATCAACCTACCTTGCCATGCCCGGGCTCATCCTCGTGTTCCTCGTGGCCTGGAAAGCAATGTGCCGCTCCCTGGGCAGGCATGTGCGTTCCGGTAGCAGCATGGGGCCGAGCTACTGGAGCTCATGCACCTGCGCAGAGAACAGCACAATGCTTTCCAGACCATGCGAGGAGGAGGACTCTGCACCCAGCAAGGTAAGAGGCATTGTGAACATTGGGGGGGGGGGTGCGAGCCCCTGGGTGCGATTTTCACTTGGGGTTCACTACTGGCTGCTGCAGTCAAATTGGTGGTGCCTTCGGCCGGGGCGATGTTCACTGGTGCAGGGACTGGCAGACAGGCCACACACTGTCAGCGCATTGGGCCAGAGGTACAAATAGAATGCAAAAAAACAACAACAACACATTCAAGCACATCCCTATTCCACTATGATTAGGACTTATTTATATTTATTTATATTTTATATTTATATTTATATCCCGCCCCATACCCATGGGTCTCTGGGCGGCTCACAACATTTAATACATACATATCAAAACTGTATAAAATACTGAAACCAGTACAAAGTTTAAAAGTCCAACACAATAATAATAATAATTTTTAAAAAATACAAAAACGGTTTAGAGAACAGTAGAGTCTTCAGTGGGTATATTTTATATTGTATTAACGATAGACCAAAGCAACAGCCATTGTGGTTGCCTTTGTTGTTCTTCAAAAATGTGCCACCAAATCACTTTCTATCCAATATTCCCACAGTTGTTTAACACAAAAACACGACTGTGTAAAACCTCACAGTTTTGAATTCGTGCTGTATCAGCCACAATCAAACTGATCAGCATGCGTTTGTTTTTTCTCCTCCCACACTTTGCAGCGACATCTAGTGATGGATTGCGGGCATTGCAATCGCTTGCTGCAGCTGCTGAGAGCAAAATCCAGGTGGGAGGAAAAGGTCCGGGGAAAACAGCGCTGAAGGGAAGATGCTGTTTTAAACTCAAGTCACACTCAGCCCTTGCATAAATTCACCCTCAGCTTCAGATTCCGGCAGCCTATGATCATTCCTTATGCCTTCCATCTGAAAGCTGTTATGAAATAAAATAGAAAGATTCTGTCTGGAACAGTTCCGGGAGCTGTTTAGTATGCAGGGCTTTGGCTGTATTATCAACATTGTCTTTCTCCTTGGAACTAAATTATTTCTCAGAACGTTTTACTGCAAACACAGTTTTCATTTTACACCACTGGATTGTCACTACATATAATTTCAACGAGCATGGGGGGGAAACGCGCATTGGTAAAAGCAAGAGGTTTCCTTAAGGGTCCCGTTCCACCATGGTCTGTGTAAGAGTACCTCCAGGCATGGGTTAAAACCCATGATTCTAAGGGATATATCAGGATTGGCTCATCTAGTTGTAGCCACTGGAACAATAATGGAAGGAAGCAGCCAATGGAGGCAGGGATGCGCACGAGTATTCGTAGACATTCAAAATCTGATTGAATGGACCAAATTTTGACATTCAAATTTGAATCGAATGCCCTGAAATTTGAATGTAAACATTCAAATTGAATTTTGGATCTATTTGTTCAAATTATCCAGACATTTGTATGCGTACAGGTTCGTACACGACACGTACTTGAAGATCCGCATCTTTCCCTTATCTGTACACATTTGTACAGATCTATATGCAACAAAAACGGGTTGCATATGGGATAACTATGGGATGCATACGGACATGCGTTGATGTGTATGGGATGCGTGACAATGCATATGGGCACCTACGAATGTTGTTGACATTCGTATGCGCAGATTCGCATTTAAAAAAGTGAGCGAATGGATTTGAATTTGGTTAATTTGAATTGAATCTTGTTAAACCCGAATTTAAAAGATCTGAATCAAATAGCATTTTGGGGCATTTGATTTGATTTGAATTGAAAAAGTCAAAACAAAAACAAAAACATTTGCACACCTCTGTATTTGGAGGTAAGAGCCCTGCATCTGATATGGGTGCTGGGAGGCATTGACAGGATTTTATCTAGATCCCATGATTGCCTACTGCACAAGCTGAAAGGAAAGGACTCAGCGCGTGCTAGCAGCACAGAGGCAGAGCGTCCGTGAAATAGTGTGGGCTCACAGTGGCTTAGTGGATGAGGATTTAAACTTGTCGGGGATGCAATTCCAATGGCATTATCACTTGCACCAACAAAACCACAGTCGGTCACTAGGGGGTGTTGGGATGATGGGAATATTGGAGGAAAGCCAGGAGTTCCTCAGTTCCAACATTCTCCTTTCTTCACCTCTACTTTATGTAGTTAGGATTCAGTCTTTCTTACCTAATTCTATTCTTCAAGTAATAGTTAGCTCTAAGGGCACAATGTACCTACAGTTACTAACAGCAACTAAAAATGGCTTCAAGGTGGTAGCATGTGGCACTTGGTGTTTCCATCTCACACCTGACCTACATTCAAGGCCCTAAGAATGCCTTTTGGAAACGCATCTTCTAGCCCTTGATGTGCCTCAGAGAGCATTAGTTTGTGTTAGGAACACCTCTAAGCCAGAGATGTGCACACATGTTTTTTCAGGGTTCGATTTTTATCAAACTGAATGCAAGAAAATTCATATTTGTTCAAATAGATCCCCTTTGAATATGGTAGGATTCAAATTCAATACGAATGTTTGGTACAAATCCGATTCAAATCCCTGCTACTAATTCCTGAGCATGTCACCCTGAGCATGTCAAATCTGCCCTGAATCCACTTTGAACCCACTCTGAATCTGCTTTGAATCTGCTTTCAATCCATTGCAGATGTGATTGGGCAGCCGCTTTCCCACCTCTTCAGGTTCACGAACGTAACAAAGTGAATGTATAGAAATGTTCAATTAGAGGTGTGCACAAATGCAATTTTTGGATTCAATTCTGTTTGGATCGAACATCTGAATGTTCAAAGTTTTGAACTGATTCAAATGTTTAAAATACAAATGTATTCACATTCAGTTCAAATACATTTAAATCTGTTCGTATTTGAAGATACAAATATCTACAACATTTGAATGTGTCTTTAAACATCCGTACGTGTCTCGTTTTTATCCCCTATGCATCCCATTTTGTCCCATATGTATCCATACAAATGCATACGGATACAATTAAGATCCATACGGATACGTTGTAATGAGTGCGTATCCATCCAGGTACAAATATAGATTCAAAAGATTCAGAATTTGTTCAAATGTTTAAATTCGAATGTATAGACATTTGATTTGGAATGTCTGAATTCGAATGAATTCCATCGAATTTTGAATGTTTTGAATATTCGCGCAAATCCCTACTGTAAGCTGCTTCTGAAATGCTTCTCCTTATCATCTGTGGATCCGGCCTACCCAAATTCATGTGCGAAACCAAAGAGCAACGAGGAAAAAGATTTGCCACCAGAAATCAGGCCAAGACCACTCACACCTCTGCAGGAAATACATGCGTGGTACAAAGCTGGCGTACATGGCCACCACGGCATGTGCGTTTCTGTCCATGCTGATGCCTCTCTGTTTGTTCCAAGAAGTTCTCGCCTTCGGATTCTGCAGAGGATTCACAAGCGTAAAGGGTCCCTGGCTTGTTCCATTAATCTGCTGACCGAGCATTTGTACCAGAAGAAGAAAATCACAGCTATGCCGTTGGGAGAACCAATGTTCTGTTTCACAGCCTCGATGTTGCTGAATTCCACAGCAAATGCACTTGACATTTGGAAGAGTGGGAAGAGCCCCCCCCAATCTGCCCCCTAGTTGTTAAATTCCTGCTGCGTAAAGTGTTTCCTATTCAAATAGCTGCTTGTTTAGGACAATTCAGCTGCAGCGTAAGCTATCTAATTGGAGCCCATGAGACCTTTCTCGTGCCGTTCAGTTAAATCCACTTATGGAAAACTAATGAAAACTCCTTTCCTCCCCTCCGTCCCCACCCCACCCCACCCTACCCTCCACTTCCCTTGTCATTACTTGCCATTTTCAGTTCCTTTGATATTTCTCTTTTCTTACGTTCAGGCCGACTACCGAGCGATTATTTGGAACGAGCGTTTGAGAGCCGGGGTTGATGGTGCAAAATGGCCACCATTTCCTTCAATTGTCCGTGTGAACAGACCAGAAAGTTGTCATAAGCAACGCCATATGTAAGCAGGCCATGTGCATGGTTATGGCCTTCTCTGTACATGAAACAAAGAGTGACTAATACAGTGTGTCGCCTTTACAGCACACTTCAGCTTCTCCACAGGGGATACAATGGGACTTCCTCGGATTCACACTTCATCCACCCTCCTAGAATTAAATTTCCTCCTCCACCGAGATTCTGACTGCTGGTTGACCCTGGTTAGTCCACCTAGATTGGACCCATACTTGTCTACCTGTCTGCTCCCTTGTGAAGACTCCATACATATTCCTGAGGAAATGCTAACATTGCTGTTGAGGAGGTTCCTTGTACCATATAGGGTTACTCCTTATGGATTCCCACTGTCGTATCCCAAGCTGGCAGGGTGCACAGGCAGACACACACACACACGCAGCTCTGCTCCGCGGGGTGCAGCTTACTCAACGTCAGGATACGGTCCAAGTTCAAGGGGGTCCAGAATCTGGCAAATCGGGGAGACAGTCCAGAAGTCAGGGAAGTCAAAATCAGTTCAGGATCAAAACACACTTCAGGTAACACAACAAGGTTGCATGGCTTTGTCTGCAACAAGTTCTGGGCGCCACCCGATTCCTTAAATAGGGGTTACTGCACCGCACCCTCTCCTTTCCAGGTGCCTGATTCTCAATGAGCGGTGCATGATTTGTTTCTGCCTGCGCAACACCTTTGGGCAGGGCCGGGCAGTTCCCTCATTGCTTTCACCTGCGGAGGAGTGCACGATGGGGTCCTCGGTGCTTGGGCCGGCGCCATCTGCCCCTGGCAATGTCAGGGACGCAGGCGTGGGCGGTGGTGTGTCTGCCTCCTCCTCCCCTTCTGAAGAGCTGGAGTCGGGAGACGTGACAGGAGGCATGGCACCCACCTCCTCAGCTCTGCTGTTTGACAATCTTGTCCCTTGCTTGACTACAAGCTTCCAGTAGAACTGCTGATTATTTCCCAATGTGCCACTTACAACCTGATCGGACATTTCCCACACTTCCATGTTCCATGGTTGGTTTCAGTGTGTCTCTGACTGCGAAAAAGTGTGGTTTGGAATAGTGCCATCTGCATGAAAGTACTGCTTTAGACTACCCTCCTCCCAAATCTTGAAGCTTGCATGAAGCTTTGAAGCTCATGGGACTCAATTCAAATTTTGACATTCAAATCGATTTTCGCATTTCCGAAAGTCGAATGTATAGATCCATATCTATTGCATTTGAATATGCATGAAAATTATGCGTATTTGCACTTATAATACAGGATGAAACGGGGATGCATACGGGATGTGCGCAGATTCGTAAAGCCGATACGAATGTTTTTGACATTTGTATTTTCGAATATGAATTGGATTTTTGGATTTCAGATTTGAATAATCCAGATTCCAATTGGATTTTTGGAAATCTGGAGTTTTAACATTTGAATCAAATTGAACTTTTGAATATTCAATTCATGCATACCCTTATCCAAGGGCCAGGAACAAAAATTCTACGCCTTGGGACCCTTTGGGGAATGCATTTTAAAGCATGCTTTGATGTGTCACCAGAATCAAAGGGAAGCCCATTTCCTTAGATCCACTTCCTTGGACTGCCCCCTGAAGGCATGTAGAAAGGACAATCCTCATACACTTGCTGGTCCAGTTTACCAGCCAGTAGAAAATAACCCTGTGCTGGATCTTACCTCCACAAATCACTTGTTTCCTTTTGTCGTTTGTGTGTGTGTGTGTGTGTGTTAGGGATAGGGGTGTGCGCAAATATTCAAAACATTCAAAATTAAATTGAATTCATTCAAATTTGGATATTCAAATTTGAATCGAATGTCTACAAATTCAAATTTAAACATTCAAACAAATTTCAAATTTTTGAAACATTCACACGAATTATTTGGACATTCATGTGTGTATGGATACATACATGATGCACACTTGCCTGTACGCACCATTTCGACATCCGCACACATTTGTACGGATCACTACAGGACAAAAACAGGATGCATACCAGTTAAATACGGGATGTGTATGGATGCGTATGGCCACATACGAATGTTGTCAACATTCATATTTGCAAATCCAGATTGAAAATGTACATGAATAGATTTGAATGTACTTGAATCGGATCAAATGTGAATACATTTGAATTTTAAACATTCAAATCGATTTGAATTTTCAGATATTCAATTTGAATCAATCCATAATCAAATCGAATCCATAAAATTGCATTTGTGCACACCCCTAGTTAGCGATACGCACAAATAGGTTTTTTGACATTTGATTCCTAACTAATCGAATGATAGAAAAATCTGTATTTGTTTGAATAGCTCCCCTTCAAATGTGGTAGGATTCTATTTGTTACAAATGTATTCGTACAAATTTGTATGAATATCCAATACATATCTGATACGAATTAATACATATCCGATACGTATCCTGTAAGATACGTATCTGAAAGCATCAAATCCAACATGAATCCACTTTTAATCCGCCCTCAATCCATGTCGAATGCAATCTGGATCTGTCACAGATGTGACTGGCAGCCGCTTTCCCACCTCACCAGTTTAATGAATGTCTGAATTCATTATTTGTACGAATAAGAAATGTTAGAAATATACATGCACGTCCCTAATTATGGGACCTGAGAGGAAGCATGGGGAGGAAGACGCACCATATGTCTTCAAAGTTTTAAATGCTCCAACAGGTCCAATTTAGTGATTCCTCATACAGGGCAAATAATGTAATCTATGTCTGAGGTCTTGGAGCAGAAAGACGACAAAAGCCAAAGAAATTGGTTTGTAAGTAATACCATCTCTTCCTCCCGGTAAGCAGACTTGAGGACATTCTTTTGAGACTCAAATGTTCCCCACAAGCCGGGATAACCGTTTGACGAAATGAAATGTTCATCCCAACAAGCCCTGAAGAGCGATGCTGCACAGCAGAGGAATGTAAAGTGCTAGGTGGATTTTTGCAGATGCATTTTGCAGAAGGAGGACAACGTTGATGCTTACCGCATCGGGCACTGATGAATGCTTTAATAAATGGCATGGCACTCTGGGCGTCATTAGACTCTGTCGCCCAGGATGTGACAGATTTGTTTGGAAGTTTAATATGAAAATGGATTGTTTCAGGAGTGAGGAGAGATGTCAGCTGCTTATTACACTGCTGGTCCCCATGTTGATTTGTGCCATGTGGTCCATAATCTAAAAAGACAATCTCCACATAATTTTACTATTGCTTTTGTTGATCTTCACACCTTCTAGATGTTTAGGATGACAACTTTCATTACTCCTAAATATTGATCATGACAGCTAAGACAGAAGGGAGGTGATGTCTAGATGAACCAGAGGACTCTGTGTTGGTCATGCCACATTACCCAACTTAGACTCAAGAGTTCTCTTTCTCTCCTTGTCCAAAACAATTGGTGGAAAGGAGACCAGTGCTACTTGGACTCTCCTCCTCTTCCTCTGTATTTGTGATTCAGAAGCACATACAAGCAAAATTTGATCAGACTTTAGAGAAGAAGCAGCTTGGAGGAAACTTGGGGAGATTTTCATCCAGCAGTGGATCAAACATGGTTGATGGTGATCACCACCTCACCACCCCCACCACCTTCATGGTCATACAAATTAGGACTAGTCCCTTCAATATTCCTTTCTAGGCTTAATTTCCTGGTTTTTTTATGCCTTCAGATGACCTTCCCATACCCTAGACCTTTCCGCACTACGGCCTCTAGTGCACAATTAGTGCACCACTTGGGAAGATCATACACACATTGTGTAGGCTGTTACAGCCTCCAAGTCGGCCCACCCTCCCCAGAAGTGCACTAATTGTTGATTAGGTGTGGAGCATGAAATTAGGTATGGGCACAAATGTTTTTGTTTTTGTTTTTTGCATTTGAATTCAAATTGAATATCCAAACTTTCAATTTGATTTGAATGTTTAGAATCCAAATGGAACAAAATCCAATTCGAACCCAGTACCTTTGAATCTATTCGTTCACATGTTAGATTCGAATCTGAAGATACGAATGTCGACAACATTCACATGTGTTATATGTATCTGTATGAATTTCGTAGACATCCTGTTTTATCCCATATGCATCCCGTTTTTGTCCCCTACTATCAGCGGAAATGCGTAGATACATATGAGTACGCATACATACGTATCTGTATGAGTCTCATGCGTATCTTTACATTCAAATGTAATAGATACATATCTGTACATTTAAATGTTTCAAATCATTTGAATGAATGTTTTGGAACACTCGAAAATTGTTCACATGTTTAAATTCGAATGTGTAGACATTCTATTCAAATTCAAATAGAGTTGGAAGGGACCTCTAGGGCCATCGAGTCGAACCCCCTGCTCAATGCAGGATTTTCTAAACCATCCCAGATAGATGTAGGTCTAGCCTCTGCTTGAAGACCTCCACAAAAAGAAAGCTCACTACCTCCCATGGCAACCTATTCCATTGACTGATTGCCCTCACTGTCAGGAAGTTTTTTCCTAATATCTAATCTATAGTCCTCCCTTGAAGTTTCATCCCATTCATTCTAGTCCTCCCATCTTGTCCAAGTGAGAATAGAGACAATCCCTCTGCACTGTAACAGCCCTTCAGATACTTGAAGACTCCTTTCAGTCTTCCCTTCTGTAGGCTAAACACTCCTAGATCCTTCAACCTTTCCCCGTAGGACATGGTTTCCAGGCAACTAACCATTTTGGTAGCCCTGCTTTGGACTTCTTTTCCCCCTGAGTGCCAGTATCAGCGTCCCTCTTCTGCAAAGTTTACCCTAACATAACCGAGTGCCCCCTCTGCGTGGAAATCCTGGTATACGTTTGTTTCTTCAGTGATTATATCAGTAACATCTGATTTATGAAAAATGAATAAGTGTGATTTGGGAACAGCTTGCGCTTTCACACTAAATAAAACGAAAAGACAGAAGAGGGATCTCAAAATGTCTATGAATATATTTGTGTAAACAAATGACTGTCATAAATCTTTTTGCATGATTGCTTTGCTTTGTGGCATATTCCGGGGAGAGAGAGATCCATGGGGGAAAGAGGAGGAAAAGAAAGAGAGAGAAAACACAACCCACGTCGACAATTAAGCAGAATTCAAGGGGAAATAAAGGGAACGAGAAATGTTGTTTGCCAATGCAATGATTCAGTTCATGGAGAGCATGCTAGGTCTGTTGGAAAGAGAGAACGGACTGGGGAGATGGAGAAGGAGGGAGGTAAGTTCTTGAAGAAGTAGTAGAATTCCTCCGGTAGACTTAACTCAACTTGGCTTGAGCATAGCCATTTTTAGGGATGTGCATGGATATTCGAAAATCCGATTCGAATTCAGTGAATATCTACATTCCTTACCTGCCTAGGTGTGAATGGGGAATCCGCCCCCACATGTCCTAGCTTTAGTGTGAAAAGGCCTCTAGTCTACGTCCATCGTAATGTGGGTTCTGCAGATTAGACCACCATCCACATTTTTTCTGTCTTCTGTGGACATTTCTCAGAAAGCAGGAACCTTTCACTTTTCTCTCAAATTGCTGCAGAAACGGATGGGAATATTGGATATAATGCATAATGAACAAATCGTTAATTGGACAGTACAAATTAGCATTTTATTGTATTGTATGTTCAGGCTTAGTTCCAGAGAGATCCAAGCAGCAAACATCATTATGTTCCTCAGCTCATTTATCTTCCCAAAAAAACACACTGCTCCCCTGATCACCTCATTCCATTGGCCATGCTGACTGGAGCAGGTGGGTGTAGCAGGTGGGTGTTCATCAACACCTGAAGGTCCACATATATCCTTGATTTATGTAAAACCCATGTCCTTGGAACCCAGGAGGTTTCCTCACCCTGAGCCTGTCCACAGGTTCTTGCCACCTAGTAAAAAGCCCACCCTCATGGATCGGGTTACCTAAGTGGCGTTGAACTCCAGCTTCCACTTCAACAGTCTGTGGTGTGGATTACCAGAAGAGGTGTTCTTCCTATAGAGGAAGTATTTCTTCACTCAGAGGGTCATCGGTCTATGGAATTTGTTGCCAGAAGAGGTGGTGACAGCTACCAGCTTAGATGGCTTTAAGGAAGGGCTAGACAAATTTATGAATGACAGATGTAACAAGGCTACTAGAATGGATGCCTAAGTACATCTTTCAGGCTGTGGGGACAAGCAGGATATTTCTGAGACCATTTGCTGGGATTCGAGAACAGGAGAAGGTTTGCCTTGTCTCTGCTTGAGATGCCCATGGGCTATTGGTGGGCTATTGTGTGCGACAGGATGCTGGACTGGATGGGCTGTGGCCTGATCCAGCAGGGATCCTCTGAGGTTATTATGCACTAGATGGGCTGTGGCCTGATCCAGCTGGGCTCCTCTGAGGTTCTTACGTTCACAAAACACTTAGGGGATATTTGGGGAAAACTCATTTAGGCCATGGTCACACCTTCCCTTTCTATCCATTTTATCTGGAGACTTTCCATTCAGGAACATCCAAATGGTGTGCCTCACTTTCTCCTCACTAGGAAAGGCCCCCATGATTGCCAAGAGGAGGGAGGGAGGCTGGCAGGGGTGACCAAGGCACCATCCCCAGGCGATGCCACTGTGAGAGGGCGGCATGGGGGGGTGCGATCCAGGGGTGGCGAGGCATGCCACCAGGTCAGATTGATCTCCCCTCCCCGGATCAACCACCTGCCAGCTAGCGCATCACAGAATGTGTGATGATGCTGCCACCGGCCAGTAGCACTAGCCAGAGGGCAGGAGTTCCCCAGCAAGCCAAAGGAAGAGCAAATGCTCTCGCTGCCAGACATTGTGGTAAGTCCAGGGGATAGGTTGGGTTAGGTGTGGAGCATGATTTCATGCTCCACACCTCATCAGGAATCAGGACAGCTCTGGTGAGGGTGGGCACACTTCTAGGCTGTAGCAGCCTAGTTCACATGCATATGCTCTTCACCAGAGCTGTCCTGATAGCTTATCAGAGGCCTAAGTGCAAATCGGTCTCCGGTATATCCATAAGTCAGCATTACTGACATTTCCAGAATTGCATCATTCCGTTATGAAGTTAAACCATACCAAATGCATAAAAGCAAATCCATGTAGGAGATTAAGAGAATGTGACTGTCACAACATAATATTTTTCTCTAATCAAGGAAAGTGGTAATTTAATAAACCTTCCTCTGATACCCCCTTCCTCCCGTAGCACTGGTCTGTTTGAAGGCCAGTAACCAGCTCTGCTTTATTTGCTATTTGCTGAGAACTTCAATCACTTATTTACTTCCGGGCAGCAGCAAATAGATTCATCAAGCAATTGAAGCGTTTGGTCCTCCATCATGATGATAAATGTTGCCATCAATTATTCCAGAATAGAAAAACTGCAAGGTACCCAAAACAAAACCAAAGGACTACTGAGTAGAAGAACAATGAGATGGAGCTGGGAAGAAGTGATGTGAAGACTGGATTGCATTCAGTAGGACCTTCAGCAGTTTGGTCTAGAGGTTCGGGAGCTGAACTCTTATCTGGGAGTACTGGGTTCAATTCTGCCCTCCTCCATGAAGCCAGCTGGGTGACCTTGGGCTAGTCACAGCTCTCTTCTGAGCTCTCAGCCCCAACTTCCCCACAGCGAAGTTCTGTTGTGGGGAGAAGAATAGAAAAGCTTTGTCAGCCGCTTTGAGTCCCCTTAAATGGGTGACGAAAGCTGGGTAGAAAAGCCAACTCTTCTTCTTGTTGTTGTTTTGTCTGAGTAAATGCAAACTCAGAACAAGTTATAAGGAACATTTTCTGAGGAGTCAATTGGCTATGGATTACTGGTAGTTAGGGACGTGCATGAATATTTGTAACATTTGTTATTCATACAAATTTGGATGGATTTGGGCATTCATACACAAATCAAATGTTACGATATTTGTACATCGACAATCATATGAATATTAATGTTTCCAGACATTCGTACGAGTAGTTCAGACTCTCGTTAAACTGGGGAGGTGGGAAAGTGGCCAAGCCAGTCACATCTGCAACGTATCTAGAGTGCATTCAACATGGATTGAAAGCGTATTAAGAAGAAGAGCTTTCTTTTCTACCCCACTTTTCTCACCCATTTAAGGGGACTCAAAGCGGCTGACAAATGTTCTGTTCTTCTCCCCACAACAGAACACCCTGTGAGGTAAGTGGAACTGTGAGAGTTCAGAAGAGAGCTGTGACTCACCCAAGGTCACCCAGCTGGCTTCATGGGGGAGGGCAGGATCGAACCTGGTATTCCCAGGTAAGAGTCCAGCTCCCTAACCACTAGACGAAAGTGGCTCAGATTCAGGTCGGATCTGAGACTTTCAGAGCAGTTTTGTTACAGGATGCTTATCACATATGTATCTTGGATATGTATTGGATACATATTCATACTGGATATTTGTGCGGATTCATACAAATACGTTCATATAGAACAGCATTTCACCACATTCAGATGGGTCTCTTAAAACCAATATGAATATTCTAACATTCAATTTGTTACAAATCAAATGCACAAAAACACATTCATGCACATCTCTACCGGCAGTCCATGCCAAGAGCTCCAGTCCATGAGATCTTCACTCCACCTCCATCTCAACCACCCCATGGGTCCCAAGATCTACCAGCCCAAGTGATCAATGAAAAGTGCCAAGTCTCTTGAAGCCATCTCTGAACTGTCTGGCCAATCTCTCTTTGTTGCTTCAGCCTGTCAGATCTCCACCTTTCCTTTTACCCACCAGCCTATCTTCCCCTTTCATCTGTAGGTGAACAAAACATATCAGTCTGACCACACCGTTATCATTGCTGCATCTTTGTGTTTCCTAATAAGCTGTCAGGGTTGATCAGCCCGGTGCTCCAGCCTGTGCCTTCCTTGCTGCGACAGGCCCCTTCTGAGAACGGCTTTGGTCCAGGTAAATCG
The DNA here is from genome assembly GCA_023333525.1 of Aspidoscelis tigris stejnegeri. Lineage (NCBI taxonomy): Eukaryota > Metazoa > Chordata > Lepidosauria > Squamata > Teiidae > Aspidoscelis > Aspidoscelis tigris. The sequence continues at coordinate 1,316,809 of JALMGA010000022.1, read as the reverse complement.
CTGACGGCTCAGCCTCCGAGATTCCAAAAGTCATTTCTTTCTTGCATGTGTGTTTGTTCGCTTCCCCCAAGTAGCTGTCTGAAAGGATCACATATATATGATATATATGTAAAGGGCAGGAAGAAGGGAAGGAGGAAAGAAGCAGCAGGAGTTACTTTTTTCATTTGCACTTCACCCGTGGATCTCTCAGCTACCCCTATTTCAGATCAGCAAAGAGCAGCGACGGGTCGCTCAGTCCGCTAATGAAACGAATCCCAAGTAGAATCACAGTGCGGACAGGTGTAGACCAGGGAGGCCTCACGCATCACCATCTTCTCCACCTTCCTCCAATCGTGTTCACTGCCCGTCCTGCTTTCTTCTCCATAGAGCAGTTCTTTACTGAGGTATACAAGAAAAAAAAACCCTTGTTATTTTGCTTTTGTTTTAAGTTCAAGAGGAAGACAGAAACCTGAGGGAGTTTCCAGATTGCAGGGGAACTGTCAGTTTTGATTAAAACAACGACATCAATGTCTCCCCCCAACGTGGTCTTAAGAAAGGGGGTTTCAGGTAAGGATTAGGGATGTGCACAAATATTCAAAAATGCAAAAATCTGATTCGGATCCGACAAATGTTGACATTCGAATTCGAATTGGATTTAATAACATTCGAATTTAGACACTCGAATGGGTTTTGGATGTTCCAAAACATTCGAATGTACAGATACGCATGTATTACATAGGTGGCTGTACAAATATTATGCATATTTGTGTTTATAATGCAGGATGAAAACGGGATCCATGCGAAATGCACACAGACATGCATAACAGAAATGAATGTTGTCGACATTTGTATCTTTAAATATGAACCTAACATTCAAACGAATAGATTCAAAAGTTACAGATTGGAATAGGATTTTTTGACATTCGGATTTTAAATATTTGAATCGAATAGAATGTTTGGATATTCAATCTGACTCAAATTTAAATGCAAAAACAAAACAAAACAACATTCATGCACACCCCAGTAGGGATGTGCACAAATGATTTGTGGCATTCAGAATTCGAACGAACTCCAAGATTTGTGGATGGATCAAATAGGATCCTATTCGAAGGGCCCTATCCAACCACAAATCGAATAATCCAGTATCCATAGAAGCTTTATTCAAAGCTTCTGTGGATACCGGTTGCCCCAAGGCAGGCCTCCCTCCCTCAGCCACCCTCCCCACAAGCCTCCTCCCCCCCCTGTGGCCTCCCTGGGGGGCCCTTACCTAGTTCAGTGGCACCCTGTGCCTCTTTCAGGGCCCTCTGGAACCACAAACAGGCTTTCCGGCACCTCAATACAGGCCTTCCGGTAGAACTGGAAGGCCTGTATATTTAGCTTCTGGAAAGCCTGTTCGCGGTTCTGGAGGACCCTAGAAGAGGACCAGGGTGCCAGCGGAGTGCTCCCACCTGCCTCCCCGGCACCTACTTACCTGAGGGGCACTTCACTGGCAACCTGGGCATCTTCCAGGGCCTTCCAGAACCTCAGAAGAAGGTGCAGTGGCAGTGTGGAGATGATGGCGGCATGGAGAAGGCAGCGCAGTGCTCATGTAAGTTGGGGAGGGGGTGGGAATCCAGGGGTGGGGGGAGGATTTATTCATTCCATGCATGGAATGAATAAATCCGTGGGAGGTGAGTATCTGTCTGGAGCCAAATTTTCCACACTCTGTTCAACCCGAATAGAACGTGGAAATTGGTTCCATGCACTCCCTTAGTTTCAGGAAAACCACTGTGTCCTGCTGGTTCAGACAAGAAAGGTGTGGTCTGGAGCAACGCCACCTAGGGATGTGCATGAATGTTTTTTTCATGTTCGATTCGTATTGAATCAAAGGCAACAAAATTTGTATTTGTTTGAATAGATCACCTTCAAATGTGGTAGGATTCGAATTGATACAAATGCTCAATACGAATCCGATTTGAATCCCTGCTACGAATCACCTATATATCCCCTATGTATCTGCTCTGAGTGTGTCAAATCTGCTCTCAATCCACTCTGAATCTGCTTTGAATCCACTTTGAATCCTTTGCGGATGTGACTGGGCAGCCACTTTCTCACCTCCTTAGATTTGCAAAAGTAACAATGCTTTGTACAAATGTTCTGAAGCATTCAATCTGCATTCAAATAAGAATTTGTTTGTATTCAGTTCATATAAAATGAAATGGAAGAAAATTTGCGTTCATTCAAATAGATCCCCCTCAAATGTGTTAGGATTCAAATTCGATACAAACGTTCAATATGAATTCAATAGAAATATCCGATACAAATCACATATGTATCCCATACAAATCCCCTACGTATCCCTTATTTATCCACCTTGAATCCACTTCTAATCCCCTCTCAACCCACTTTGAATCCAATCTGGAGCCATTGCAGATGTGACTGCGCCATCTGCTTTCCCACCTCCCCAGGTTCATGAATGCAACGAAGCTTCACACGAGTGTCTCAAAGCATTCAATTTGTATTCAGTTTGAATGTCTGAATGTGGCTGAATTCATAAGAATTTTGAATGTTAGAAATATCTGTGCACGTCCCTAACACCATCTGGATGGTCTAAAACAGCTTTGGGGCCAGGCTCGCAGGACACTGCTCTGTGGTCCATTTTGGTTGGCCAAGCTAATCTGGATCCATGGTCTACTGCAGATGAGAGCAGAGAGGGCCTGTGTTTATGAATGCATCCTAGGGAAGCAGTCCGCTTTAAGAGCATCGCCATTGCCCCCCCCCCCCGGTTTTGGTCTTGGTGGAATTCCCTGCTTCCTGGTAACATATGGCCATGCCATTGAAGAAAACGGGAGTGAATAATACTTTCTATTAAAATACGGCAGTGTAATATGATAAAAAAACATGGAGCCATTATTCAAGGCAAAATCCTCAGAAAAATAGTGCTCCCCATTTGTTTTCAGCCCTAAACAATTGAATCCATCCTGAATCAGGTACTTGAAGTCAGAACTGCTATAAATCAATGCGGAGGAGAATTAAGTTTCAATTGACTTCCCTGACCTTGAACATCAACCAGGAGTTTCTTGAAAAATGAAGGCATTTAGCAATCTAAAATTCAAATGTGAAACAATCAATGCTGTTTGCAAGGGTTTTGCTATTTTTGGAAAAAGGATGCTGACAAAAACCACCAGAATAGCTTGGGCTGTCTTACACATCGGGATCTGCAATCCTTCCTTCCTTGTACTCTCCCTCCCTCCCTCCTTCTCTCCCTCCCTCCTTCTCTCCCTCCCTTTTTCCTTTCCCCCCTCCCTCCCTCCTTTCCCCCCTCCCTCCCTTCCCTTCCCTCCTTCCCTCCTTCCGTCCTTCCTCTGTTCCTTCTTCCCTCCCTCCTTCTCTCCCTCCCTTCATTCCTTCTACCCTCCCTCCCTTCCCCCTCCCTTCCCTTCCCTCTTTCCTTCCCTCCCTTCCCTCCCTCCCTCCTTCTCTCCCTTCCTTCTTCCCTTCTACCCTCCCTCCCTCCTTTCCCTTCCCTTCCCTCCCTCCCTCCTTCTCTCCCTTCCTTCTTCCCTTCTACCCTCCCTCCCTCCTTTCCCTTCCCTTCCCTTCCCTCCCTTCCCTCCTTCCCTCCCTCCTTCCCTCCCTCTCTTCTTCCCTTCTACTCTCCCTCCCTCCCTTCCCTTCCCTCTTCCCTTCCCTCCCTTCCCTCCCTCCTTCTCTCCCTTCCTTCTTCCCTTCTACCCTCCCTCCCTCCTTTCCCTTCCCTTCCCTCCCTTCCCTCCTTCCCTCCCTCCTTCCCTCCCTCTCTTCTTCCCTTCTACTCTCCCTCCCTCCCTTCCCTTCCCTCTTTCCTTCCCTCCCTTCCCTCCCTCCTTCTCTCCCTTCCTTCTTCCCTTCTACCCTCCATCCCTCCCTCCTTTCCCTCCTTCCCTCCCTCCTTCCCTCCCTCTCTTCTTCCCTTCTACTCTCCCTCCCTTCCCCTTCCCTTCCCTTCCCTCTTTCCTTCCCTCCCTCCCTCCTTGTCTCCCTTCCTTCTTCCCTTCTACCCTCCCTCCCTCCTTTCCCTTCCCTTCCCTTCCTCCTTCCCCCTCTTTCCCTTCATCACTTCTTTCTTCCCTCTCTCCTTTCTATTTTCCCTCCCTCCCTTCTTTGCTCCCTCCCTTCTTTGCTCCCTCCCCTCCCCTCCCCTCCCTCCTTCCCTTCTTTTACATTGGAGTATCCCTAATTTCTCAATAACACCCCTTCTCTTCGCAAGTAATAATATTTGCCCGTAAAGCAAACGCACATGCACACATGTTCAGGTTTCTCAAAGCAAAAGCAAATCTGTCCTGTCCTATTTCTAGCACCTGCTCATCGATACTGGGAGGAAAAGAGAGGGGTGGGGGGATCACATCACTTGCAGCTGCTTGGTTGCTATAAAGACAGGTGTGACAGCAAGGCTCCCTGCCAGTGAAATAGACATCCACATTGTCAGAAGTGATGCATCAGATGAAATGGTTCGTGCTGAACAAAATAGGCCTTCCTTGCATTTTAAACAAATCCATTTCTGTAGCATTAATACAGCAAAGAATGAAAGGACGTTAAAAAGAAAAAGAAAAATGTGGGTGGTAATAATAGTAAATAGAGCTCTTTTTGAGGATTTTTTTGGGCGGTGGTTACGCTCCTTCCCGTAGGTCTGCTTAGAACTTAAGCTTTTGGATTTGGCCATGATTTCCGTCTCCACTGGAACTGAAAGCTACAGAAGTCAAATACGAAGCTTAGCTTCAAGGGTGAACTATAGAACATTGCAAACACCCCCAAAACTGTGCTAAATGAATATTCGAAACATTCAAAGTTAAATCAAATTAGCTCAATTCGGACATTTGAATTTGAATCAAATGTCTGTACATTCAAATTTAAACATTCAAATGAATTTTGAATCTTTCGAACCATTCATACAAACTATTCGGACATTCATATGTGTACAGATATATATGCATTGCATACGTATCTGTACAGAACTTATTCGTATCTGTACACATTTGTACAGATACACATGGGATGAAAACAAGATGCATACAGAATAAAAATGGGATGTGTATGAATGCGTACGGAAACATACGAATGTCATTGACATTTGTATCTTTAAATATGAATTGAATATTCATACGGATAGATACAAACCTATCCGGTTCAACTAGACCAGTGGTATTCAACCTTCCTAATGCCATGACCCTTTAATACAGTTCCTCATGTTGTGGTGACCCCCAACCTAACCCCAGCCCCCAAAGGGGTTGCGAACCACAGGTTGCGAACCACTGATAATCGAACGTGAATACAATTACATTTTGAAGATTCTACTCAATCCAAATCTTTGGATATTTGATTCTAATCAAATCAAATGCTAAAAATGGCATTCACGCACACCCCTAATGAAGACTGGCTGTGGATGTCTCCATCCTTCCAATAGTAAATAGTACTTGAGTCATTCTTTATTTAGGCAGATACTTAAAGAAAGAGGGAGGGGAAAAAACTTCTATACATCTTGCAGGAAATGATGAACATGCACACTGGTATAAATCTATTTGAGATCAATAGATAATACATTCAAACAACTGAGGCCATGTTCTGATCCTTAAATACAAGTATTTCACCCGAAAGCTGCCTTATATACAAATACAAATGCCTAAAAATATTAAAGTTTTTACTAATGTGTGATTCATGTGTCTGATTACCTCCTTCTGGGAAAGAGACACTTCAAGACATTGTCAGAAATGAAGCACGATCTTCTTTGGTATCTCCAGCCATCAAATGTCTCAGCCACAGCATTGTTAGACCAATATTGTAGTATACAGTAAGAAGAAGAAGAAGATTTGGCTTTTCTACCCTGCTTTTCTAATCATTTATGGGGATTCAAAGCAGCTGACAAAGCTTTTCTATTCTTCTCCCCACAACAGAACACCCTGTGAGGTAGGTGAGGCTGTGAGAGCTCAGAGGAGAGCTGTGACTAGCCCAAGGTCACCCAGCTGGCTTCATGGGGGAGGGTGGAATTGAACCCAGTAGTCCCAGATAAGAGTCCAGCTCCCTAACCACTAGACCGAACTGTAAGTCCCAAAAGGTCTTTTTACATTGGTCCTACCATGATCCATACCAGTAGGTCTGTATCAGTGAGGTCTGCAGCAGGGGGTGCGCGTGAACGCAATTTTTGACATTTCATTTGATTTGAATAGAATATTTGAATGTTCGAATTCGTACAAATAGAGAAAAACACAAAGGTATTCAAATTCAAACCGATTTGAATACATTTGTATCTATTCGTACGAATATTTGATTTGTATTTGATGATACGAATGTCTACGACATTCATATGTGTCCCTACGCTTCCCTACGCATCCTGTTTTTATCCTGTATGCATTTTCATCCAGTACCTATCCGTACAAATGCATATGGATATGAATAAGAGGTGTACGGATATGTATGTAATGCGTACACATCTGTACACATACAAATGTGCAAATTATTTGTATGAATGATAAGAAACATGTGTTCGAATGTTAAAAAATGAATGTATAGGCATTTGATTGAAATGTGAATGTACAAATTTGAACGAATTCGATCAAATGTCAAAGGGTTCAAATATTCTTGCACATCCTTAGTTTGCAATGGTCATCAGCACAATAGCGCTGCTCCAAATCCGCTCACGCAGAAGCTCACATGAGTTTAGGTCCAACCTCCAAGGATTTCCAAGGATTATGAATGAAAGTTCCTAGCCTTGGAGCTCCTTGGGAGTCTCATTTCAGTCTCATATGCAACCCCTTTTTGTCCCATACAGATCTGTACAAATGTGTAAGATGCAGGAAAGACGTGGATCTGCAAGTACGCATCTTGTACGAACCCGTACCTGTGTGAATGTCTGGCTCATTCAAACAAATACATCCAAAATTTGAAATTCATTTGAATCTTTAAATTCAAATTTATGGACATTCAGTTCAAATTCGAATGTCAAAATTTGGGCAGATTCAATTGAATTTCGCATACCTTCGAATATTCGCGCACAGCCCTGGGCCGTATCTTTTAAGAGGCTCATACCTTCCATGTTTCTCTACCATCCATCCATCCATCATCATCATCATCATCATCATTATTTCATTCCACAAACTGTTTAGGTGGAGACAAGAGTTAGAAATGCAAATAAATAAATGTGTAAGTGAATAAATAATGGAGAACTTTCTTTCTAGTTCTTCCCTTTTTTTTTTAATGTTGCATTGTCAAGATTTTAAAAATCCACCAACCTACTTTGCTTCCATCTGGCTATATAAATGTATATTCTCCTTTCTCTTTCTCCTTTCTTTTCCATAATCTCTGTTTCTACCCTCTATTTCTAATGGAGGACTGGTTCGCTTTTCTAATCAAGCGATTTCCTTTCTAGGAAATAAAACAAAGCAAAGCAAAACCCAAGAGTAATGGAGTGCCAAAAGGCTTTTGCTTGGAGATTTTTCACACTTGGTAAAAGAACATCATAGATAACTTACTTGCACAACTGAGAAAGGGTACTTTGCTATCTATATATCTTTCCTCATAGAAAATAGTGTGTCTGGAAGGGCAGGTCTCAAAATCTCTTCCTTCCGGCAATATCTGTAATAGGGAATGTAAGAGGTTTATCATGGACTGGTTAGGGAAGAGATGGGATTCAAGGAGGCCTGAAGTTCACTAGATGTTAATGAATTCCACTTTCCATATACCTTATCACCTCTCTTTGTTCAAACCAAGGCACTGGGAATCCAACAATGTATGGGAAATGGCAGATACTGCGTTCCCAGAATACAGAACGGGGCTGAATCCTCACTTAGGCCTCTGGTATGCAATTAGAACAGATCTGGCACAGATATTCTATACTAGAGCAGCCCTAATTGCATACCAGAGAAGGGATGTGCATGAATATTCATAGGCATTAAAAATCTGATCGAATGTGCCAAATTTTGACGTTCAAACTCAAATTGGATGCCCCAAAATTTGAATGTAAACTGTCGAATCAAATTTCAGATCTATTTGTTTGAATTATCCAGACATTTGTATCTGTATGGGTTCATACACGATGTGTACTTGAAGATCTGCATCTTTCCCACATCTGTACGCGTTTGTACGGATCCGTACGGGAAGATAACGGGTTGCATACGGGATAACCTTACGGATGTGTACAGATGCATACGGATGTGGGGGAGATATGTACAAGCACATACAAATATTGTCGACATTCATATGTGGAGATTCGAGTCAAGAATTTGAACAAATAGATTCAAATTAGGTTAAATTCAAATTTCAAACATTTGATTCGAATTGCATTTTCAGGTATATGATTCAAATAGAATGTTAAAAAAAAAATTGTGCACATCTCTATACCAGAGGCCTAAGTGTAAATTCAGCCCAGGTTAGAAAGAATGCTGTCTTGAAAAAAATAAAAGAAAAAATTGACTTTGTCTTCTGCTTGAGATGCCCAGAAGCAATTGGGGGCCACTGTGTGCGACAGGACACTGGACAAGATGGGCTGTGGCCTGATCCAGCAGGAGTCCTCTTAATTTATAGAGGATAGTTGTATCAGATGGATGCCAAGATACTGCTTCCAGTTTGGAGAGACAAGCAGGATGCCTCTAATATTTAATATTCATCTTTGGGATCACAGATGTATCAATGGCTACTAGGATGAATACTTAGGTACATCGTTCAGGCTGGGGGAGAAAGCAGGATGCTTCTAAGGCCATTTGCTTGGATTCGGGAGCAGGAGAAGGTTTGCCCTTGTCTCTGCTTGAGATGCCCATGGGCAATTGGTGGGCCACTGTGTGTGACAGGATGCTGGACTAGATGGGCTGAGGCCTGATCCAGCAGGGTTTCTCTTATGTTCTTATGTTCTTCATATCATAAAGCCAGTTACATTAAATGTCTTAGGAAGCACCATCATTAAGACCAAGGCCAAAATAATTAGAAAACAGATCTAGGACTGGTTCAGGCCTCTTCGGGGTGAGTGTAAATTCATTTAATTACCACTAATTGTGCTCAACATCCCTTTAAATTGATAACATGAATGTTGAACAAACAGCACTGAATCTGATAGCTTCCTGCCTAAGAATATTTCCCTTCTAACAAAGAACCCTCAGTAACTTAGAAGAGAGATGTAAGATAACCAGGCAAGGTCAGCTGTTTATGGAATCAGGTTTCAGCACTGAAATGGAGAGCTGGAAATAGGATGCCCATAATCAGTGTAGAATTGACGATGAGGGAGCAAACTTTAATGGACACAAATATCCTTTGAAAAGAGAGAGCTAGTGTTCCATAGGAACATCAGAGGAGGCCTGCTGGATCAGGCCACAGACCATCTAGTCCAGAATCCTCTCACAGTGGCCCACCAGTTGCTTCTGGACATCTCAAGCAGAAGACAGATGGGCTGTGGTCTGATCCAGCAGATCTTCTCTTAATTTGCGGAGGACAGGTGTCTCAATGGCTACTAGAATGGATGCCAAGGTTCCACTTCCAGGGTGGAAGGACAGGCAGGATGCCTCTAAAGATCATCTGCAAAACTTCAAGAGCAGGTGAAGGTTTTGTCATGGTCTTCTGTTTGAAGTGTTCAGAAGCAATTGGCTAGGAGAGTCAGATTAGACAAGGGGAAGTATTTCTTCAGCCAGAGCGTCATCGGTCTATGGAACTGGCTGCCAGAAGAGGTGGTGACAGCAACCAGCCTAGATGGCTTTAAGGAAGCTGGATGCCTCTAAGGCCATTTGCTGGGATTTGAGAGCAGGAGGTTTGCCCTTGTCTTTGCTTGAGATGCCCATGGTCAATTGGTGGGCCACTTTGTGAGACAGGAGGCTGGACTAGGTGGTCTGTGGCCTGATCCAACAGAGTTCCTCTTTCATTCTTATGTTGTGGAATTTCCATGATACCTGATACTGTTTAAGTGAAGTCAAGCTATCCTGGATCAGCATCAGTTTCTTTTGGAAAACGCTCTCAAACCTTTTGTCAGAAGCTATACAAGTTCTGCCTCTCCGCCCCCCACCTCCCCGCAACCGCCTTTAGCATTTGTTTCTGGCTGGGGACCTCATTAATTGTATTGAACAATGCATCCTAACAGGCTAGAAATACCTTCTCTTTTTTCCAAGTGCTTGTTTACTAAGCAGCAATTGAAATGTCTCTTTTAAGTATATTTAGTGCCTATCAAAAGTGTTGCGCTGGTTGTCTCGAGAACCCTTAATCCACATGGGGAACTATTCTGTTAGTGCCGAGGCTGGCATAAGTATTAAGAGCTAAAGTGATCAGGTAGTAAGGTGCAGCAGAGCTGGTTCTTGCAGCAGTATCTCCAGTTTTATTCAAGAAGTTCACTCTGCATGTGAACGTTCCACTTACTCAGTATTCATATCTCGTTGCCTCATCTGCAGCTGAAGGAAGACACTAAAATGTGGCTGGCAGGCTAAATTCCCATCATTCCATTTCTAAACATTCCAGAACAACTGTGTCCCCAGATCAGAAGGTAGGCAGGCGGGCTGTGTGGACAGATCTTACTAGCAGTGGGTAGATCCCTCCATATTCAACACTACCATGCAAAATGGAGGCCCTTGGTGCATTTGCTGCTGGTGTAGAGCCCCACCAAGTACAGAAAGGCCCATAGACCAGAGACTATTGGTCCATATGCAGTCATGTATGCTCACCAGCTTTCCTGTTTCAGAAGAGGCTAATGTGTTCCTCCAGATGATACTATAACATCCATCACCCATGGTCCTTGTGTCCAATGGCAAGTGATGTCTGGTAGCGAATGCTAGAAGAGATTTGAGGACCAGGTGCTCTGAAAAGTTGCAGAAAAAAATTGAATTGCCCTCTTCTCTCCAATGTTTAGTGGATCAGGATAGGATTGTAGCTAGGATGGACAAAGAACATGAGAGGAGCCCTGATGAGTAAGAAGAGCCCTTCTGGATCAGGCCACAGTCCATCTAGTCCAGCTTCCTATCTCATATAGTGGTCCACCAATTGCTTCTGGATATCTCAAGGCAACGTCTTCACTGCTTTTGACTCCCTCCACATGGGGTGTTTTTCCACTGTCACTAGAAGTACACATTAAGTACACATTAATCGCATTAAGTACCCATTAATGGGTACTTAATGGGTACTTCTAGTGACAGTGGGAAAACACCCATGGTCTTCAGAGGCATCTTGACTGTCCCTCCAACCTGGAGGGAGTACCTGGGCATCCATTCTAGTAGCCAATGACACACCTGTCCTCTGTGAATTCAGAGAAGCAGTGCTGGATCAGGCCACAGCCCACCTAGTCCAGCTTCCTGTCTCACACAATGGCTGACCAGTAGGGATGGGCACAAATTTTCAAATGTTCAAAATTTGCTCAAATTTGTTCAGATTTGGACATTTGAATTTGAATCAAGTGTCTATACATTCAAATTTAAACATTCAAATGAATTTCTAATCTTTTGAATCATTCATACAAGTTATTTGGACATTCGTATGTGTATGCATGTAAAGTATGCATTACATATGTATCCATATGCATCTTATTCGTATCTGTATACATTTGTACGGATATGTATGGGATGAAAATGGGGGGAAAAACGGGATGCATATGGATGCATACAGACAAATTCATATCTTCACATATGAATCGAACATTTGTGCAAATAGATTCAAATGTATTTGAATCGAATCGAATGTGAATACATTCAAATCTTTAAAATTCAAATATTGGATTTAAATTGAATCGAATGCTGAAAATTGCATCCGTGCACAACCCTACTGACCAGTTGCTTCTTAACAAGCATCCCTTGTTGACTAGGATCAAAAGCATACAGAACATGCATTATTCATTCATTCATTCATTCACTCACTCACTCACTCACTCACTCACTCATTCATTCACTCATTTGACTGACTGACTGACTGACTGACTGATTGATTGATGTTAGTTAGTTAGTTAGTTAGTTAGTTAGTTAGTTAGTTAGTTAGTTAGTTAGTTAGATAGATAGATAGATAGATAGATAGATAGATAGATAGATAGATAGATAGATAGATAGATAGATAGATAGATAGATAGATAGATAGATAGATAGATAGATAGATAGATAGATAGATCTCCATTCATCCTCAATTCCCCCCTTCTCTTTATTTCCTGATCTCTAGGCAAACGAACACAAACAAGTCTGAGCTTGCTGAATGATAGTTATACCTCTGGGGCAGAAAGCTTATCCTCTTATCCATAAACAGTGCCAATTTGGGGAGTGCCAGTTATTTCTCCTAGTGCAAAGCAAAAGAAACAAACAAGCATATATTAATAAGAAAACATTGAGTTCCTTATGTGCCAGAAAGCCTGGGAAACCTTCTCCTTGTGGCTGATGGCTCATCCTGGCTAAATGCTGCCTCCGCTTCTTTCAAGGATCCTGTTATTATGACGTTTTCTACAAGAAAGTCAGGGTAGGGGGTGGGGAAATGACTGGAAATCTCATTACTGGTATTGTTTAAAAGCAGCAGGGGGTGGCGCTTTTTGGGTCAGGAGGCAATCATCTTGTGTTTTTGTGGCTGTGATTGGAATAGGGAGACAGTGTGACTTTGTTACCTGCTGGTTCCTTTAGAAAACTCGTGCAGCCAAAAGACAGAGGTGGCGTGATGTTGCCCAAAGCAGAAGGCCTGTGTTAGCCTAGGGGCTTCCAAACTCATGGGATTGCAACAGTGTGGAAAGCAGAATGGTGCAGGTATCCTCTTGGAAGGAAGCAATGGCAAACAACTCCAGTAGCTACCAAGAAAACCACCTGGGTTTGTCCATGGTGTAGAGATGAGCACGAATATTCAAAATATTTGAAATTCAATTGAATTTGATTGAATTTGGACATCCAAATTCAAATCGAATGTCTATATGTCCAAATTTAACATTCGAATGAATTTTTGAATTTTTTGAATCATTTGAGTGAATTATTCAGACATTCATATGTGTACAGATACATATGCATTATATCCATATCCATACGCATCTCATTAATACCCATACACATTTGTACGGATAATACAGGACGAAAATGGGATGCATACAGGATAAATACGGGACACGTACGGATGTGTATGGATACATGCAAACATTGTCAGCATTCATACCTTCAAATACGAATTGAATATTCGTATGAATAGATACGAATGTATTTGATTTGAATCGAATGTGAATACATTTGAATTTCAAACATTCGGATCAATTTGAATCTTCAGATATTCAATTTGAATTGAATCAAATCCCTTAAATTGCATTCATGAACAGCCCTACCATGGAGTGGTTGTAGTTCAGTGGTAGATTGATCAACCCCCTGGAAAGCAAAATGTCATCAATTTGACCCTCGCTGTCTCCCTCCTAAAAAGAGTGATGGTAAAACACTTCTTTATCAACCAAGAAAACGGCACACAGGTGACCCTGCAGTCTTGAATGGTCAGCCCTGACAGCAGCTTAGCACATCTGCATTAATAGTAAATTGAGCAGTATCCACTGCAGCTGGAATGGCTGACATCCCAAACTGTGTTGCACCAAAAGAAGAGGAAAAGAAGAGCTGGCTTTTCTACCCTGCTCTTCTCACCCATTTAAGGGGACTCAAAGCGGCTGACAAACCTTCTGTTCATTCTCCCCACAACTTGGGGCAATGGGAATCCAGAAAGAGAGCTGTGACTAGCTCAAGGCCACCCAGCTGGGTTTGTGGAAGAGTGCAGAGTCAGACCCCATGACTGCAAGATATGAATCTGGCAATCTAAAAGACCAAACTGGCATAACACCAACCTAAGCTATTTTAGCATCAATTCTTTAGGGGAAGCATAACAGCAGAGCGTATCAGAGCATGACTTGAAGGATGGTAGCTATACCTATTTGCTATCATATAACATCAATACTTCAGACTGTGAAATATTTCTCTTTCTCTATTCGTTCGCATACATCCTGTTTTGGGAAAAGAAATGCATGATACATTCACAAATGCGCAACGCAATAGTTTATCACAACCACCAGATGGGTAGTTGGAGTTGGTCTTCACCATACATCAAGTTCTTCCAAAGACCTTAGGATGTAGAATCATAGAATCATAGAATGGTAGAGTTGGAGGGGACCTCCTGGGTCATCGAGTCCAACTCCCTGCTCAAGGCAGGATCTCCTAAACCATCTCAGACAGATGGCTGTCCAGTCTCTGCTTGAAGACTTCCATCGAAGGGGAACCAACCACCTCCCGTGGCGGCCTGTTCCACTGGTTGATCACTCTTACTGTTAGAAATTTTTTCCTAACATCTAAACTAAATCTTTTCCCCTGCAGTTTCACCCCATTGTTTCTAGTCCTTCCTTGAGAGAGTGAGAACAGGGCTGATCCCTCTGCCTTGTGACAACCCTTGAGGTATTTGTAGACAGCTATCATGTCTCCTCTCAGTCTTCTTTTTGTTAGACTAAACATTCCTAGTTCCTTAAGCCGTTCCTCATAGGACATGGTTTGCAGACCGTTCACCATCTTGGTAGCTCTCCTTTGAACCTGCTCCAGCTTGTCAGCGTCTTTTTTAAACTGGGGTGACCAGAACTGGACACAGTACTCCAGATGAGGTCTGACCAAGGTAGAGTAGAGGGGGATAATAACTTCACGTGATCTGGACTCTATGCTTCTCCTAATACACCCCAGGATTGCATTTGCCTTTTTTGCAGCTGCCTCACACTGTTGACTCATGTTCAGTTGATGATCTACCAGGACACCCAAGTCTTTTTCACATGTGCTGCTGCTCAGCCGAATTCCTCCCATTGTATATGTGCTTTTTTCATTTTTCTTGCCCAGGTGCAGAACCTTGCATTTTTCTTTGTTAAATACCATTTTATTAGTTGCAGCCCATTGTTCGAGTTTCTCTAAATCTTTTTGAATCCTCTCTCTCTCTTCTCTGGTGTTTGCAATCCCCCCTAGCTTTGTGTCATCAGCAAATTTGATCAGTTTCCCTTCAACTCCCTCGTCCAGATCGTTTATAAAAACATTAAACATAACTGGGCCCAGGACAGAACCTTGTGGTACTCCACTTGACACTTCCTTCCATTTGGATGTGCAGCCATTTAAAGCCACTCTTTGAGTACGATTACTAAGCCAGTTTTGAACCCACCTTATAGTTGCCTTGTCAAACCCATATTTGATCAATTTTTCAATGAGGATCGCATGAGATACTTTGTCAAATGCTTTGCTGAAATCAAGAAATACTATGTAGAATCATAGAATCATAGAATGGTAGAGTTGGAGGGGACCTCCTGGGTCATCGAGTCCAACCCCCTGCTCAAGGCAGGATCTCCTAAACCATCTCAGAGAGATGGCCGTCCAGTCTCTGCTTGAAGACCTCCATCGAAGGGGAACCAACCACCTCCCGTGGCAGCCTGTTCCACTGGTTGATCACTCTTACTGTTAGAAATTTTTTCCTAACATCTAAACTAAATCTTTTCCCCTGCAGTTTCACCCCATTGTTTCTAGTCCTTCCTTGAGAGAGTGAGAACAGGGCTGATCCCTCTGCCTTGTGACAACCCTTGAGGTATTTGTAGACAGCTATCATGTCTCCTCTCAGTCTTCTTTTTGTTAGACTAAACATTCCTAGTTCCTTAAGCCGTTCCTCATAGGACATGGTTTGCAGACCGTTCACCATCTTGGTAGCTCTCCTTTGAACCTGCTCCAGCTTGTCAGTGTCTTTTTTAAACTGGGGTGACCAGAACTGGACACAGTACTCCAGATGAGGTCTGACCAAGGTAGAGTAGAGGGGGATAATAACTTCACGTGATCTGGACTCTATGCTTCTCCTAATACACCCCAGGATTGCGTTTGCCTTTTTTGCAGCTGCCTCGCACTGTTGACTCATGTTCAGTTGATGATCTACCAGGACACCCAAGTCTTTTTCACATGTGCTGCTGCTCAGCCGAATTCCTCCCATTGTATATGTGCTTTTTTCATTTTTCTTGCCCAGGTGCAGAACCTTGCATTTTTCTTTGTTAAATACCATTTTATTAGTTGCAGCCCATTGTTCGAGTTTCTCTAAATCTTTTTGAATCCTCTCTCTCTCTTCTCTGGTGTTTGCAATCCCCCCTAGCTTTGTGTCATCAGCAAATTTGATTAGTTTCCCTTCAACTCCCTCGTCCAGATCGTTTATAAAAACATTAAACAAAACTGGGCCCAGGACAGAACCTTGCGGTACTCCACTTGACACTTCCTTCCATTTGGATGTGCAGCCATTTAAAGCCACTCTTTGAGTACGATTACTAAGCCAGTTTTGAACCCACCTTATAGTTGCCTTGTCAAACCCATATTTGATCAATTTTTCAATGAGGATCGCATGAGATACTTTGTCAAATGCTTTGCTGAAATCAAGAAATACTATGTCTACTGCATTTCCTTGATCAACCCATTCAGTGATTTTGTCATAAAATGAAATCAAGTTAGTCTGACACGACTTGTTTGATACAAACCCATGTTGACTACTGTTAATTATTGAATTCCTATCCAAATGCTGACATATGTGTTGTTTAATAATTTGTTCGAGAATCTTTCCTGGTATTGAAGTCAGGCTAACAGGCCTGTAGTTCCCTGGGTCTACCTTCTTCCCTTTTTTGAAGATAGGAACAACGTTTGCCCTTCTCCAATCGTCTGGGACTTCTCCTGTTCTCCATGACTTCTCAAAGACTACAGCAAGTGGTTCAGCAATTACCTCTGCTAATTCCTCAGTACCCTAGGATGTAATCCATCTGGACCCGGGGACTTAATTTCATTTAAGTTAGCTAAGCGTTCCCTTACTCTCTCAGTGTTGATTTTGTGTCTTGATTCTCCTAGTCCTTCATCAGTACAGTGAAGGACTGTTGCATGCACATTATCCCTCTTGGAAAAAACAGATGCAAAATAGGAGTTCAGAATCTCTGCCTTCTCAAGATCACTTTCGATCACTTCTCCATTCTCTCCCTGCAGACTTCCCAAAACCTCTTTGACTTTTCTTTTGCTGTTGACATATCCCCAAAACCCTTTTTTATTGTTTTTAGTCTCTCTTGCAAGCCTCAGTTCATTTTTAGCTTTAGCTTTTCTGATACTTGCCCTGCAGATTGTACTGATTTCATTATATTCCTCCTTAGATATGTATCCCTCCTTCCATTTCTTAAACATTTCTTTTTTCTTTTTTATCAAGTTTTTAAGTTCTAGGTTTATCCACCCTGGTCTCTTTAGATGTTTTCCATTCTTCCTTCTTTGAGGAATTGTTAATGATTGTGCTTCTAATACTGCATTTCTCAAAATATCCCATCCTTCTTGGACATTTCTATCCTTTAGTACATTTAACCATTTGATCCCTCCTAACCTCCTCCAGAGTCCATCAAAATCCGCCCTTCTGAAGTCCAACTTTGAAGTCTGAGTCCTCTTATGCTTTCCTTCCCTTATTATCCAGAATTCAAGGATAACATGATCGCTGCCTCCTAATGCCCCAGAAACTCTGATATCCTCAACCATTTCCTCTCTGTTGGTAAGAATTAGATCAAGGATAGCCAATCCTCTTGTTTCCTCCACCACCTTTTGGTGTGTTAGGTGCAGTTATCTTATCTGTTTGAATACAAAAGTCCCACGATACTTCGGAATCCTCCTCCTCCTCCTCCTCCTCCTCCTCCTCCTCCTCCTCATTATTGCCAAATTGGTTTGGGTTTAAAGGTCTTCGAATCAAACAGGGGCTGTTTGAAAGGTTTGACTTTGAAAAGAACACCCCACCTGTATGGAAACAGAGTTCACATTTGAGTCAAACAATGGGGAGTTCAAACAAACATACGGAGCACACCCTGTTCGATCTGAGTTCAAAGATGTTAAGCAGTGTCCAAAAGGTTGACGTTAGAACCAAACATCCTGCCTGTTCAAAGAAAAAGGTTTGAATTTGAACTGAACAAAGGGGTGTTCGGTTTGGTTTGAATTGAACGGACAATTGAAGGCTTTGCTCATCTCTAGAAGACAGGTTGTCATCTGTTTACTCTTTCCCTTTCTGTTTGCCTCAGTCTCTGCAGCATCTCATGGTTCCAAAGAAAAACAAATTCCAACTTTAAATTTCACTTTGGCCGCAGCTGCCTGGCATTCTTACTCAGCTTAATTCCATTGATCTCAGCAAAATTCTCCCAAGCGTAGCAGTTCCAGGCTAAGGATTAAAATGTGCATTTGTTGGAATCCTGAAGAGCTCTGTGCTGTGTATGAAGAGCAATCTATGTATCTCCTGATCCTCAAAGATTTCCTTTTGCTCCTAAGAGTTATTCCAGGCTCCACTGTGGTACTGAGAGTAGCAAAAGCCTAGAGGTCTCACACCTGTCCTTCTTGCCCTGAAAGCATTGAGAAGACAAAGCTCCTAGCTGGCCGTGTCCTGACTTACAAGCTGCACTGCAACTGCTGTAAGTGATGCAGTGCTTATTATGGGATGAGGGAGAAAACCAAGCCAACCAACTGCTTTATCCTGCTATCAAGAGATCACCAGCACTCTCTACAGAACACAGGTGAAAAACCGAGCTGTTTTAGCCCAAGAATTGCACCCTCTAATCTAGCTTCTGAACATGGCTTGCTAATAGCCAATATGAGCACTACACCACACTCTGATCTGGTGGCTAGACAGACGTTCCATCAGCAGCAGACGAAGGATGTTCCCAGTAGGGTCTACATCAACCAGGAGGGCTTGTGTGGCTTAGGAGCTGCCCCACCCCACCCCCCACCCCATGATCTTCCATCTATAAAAAAAACTGGTGGGAGAAGCTATTGCAGCTGTCATTTGTATTGCGTCTGGCAAACGGTGATATTCAGCTGGGTTAAACAGACAGCTGACCATGAGAATGGACTGTCTGAGGGCACACTGAGCCTCAAGAGAGACATGACAGAAGCACTGAATCCCTCCTGGATCAGGCCACAGCCCATCTAGCCCACCATCCTGTCTCACACAATGGCATCTTTTCAAATCAAGGCACTGGGAATCCAACAGTGTACGGGAAATGGCAGATACTGCAGCCCCGCAGCATCTGGGAGTGGCCCTGCAAATTGCATTTAGATGAATCCTGCTTGCCTCACCAGCCTGGAGGTGGTACCTAGGCATCCATAGCTATTGATTGATATGCTTGTTCTCCATGAATTAGTAGAAGTCCTGCTGGATGAGGCCACAGTCCATCTACTGCAACATTCTGTCTCAGATGGCCCACCGACTGCTTCTGGGCCTCTCAAGCAGAAAACAAAATCAAAACCTTCACCTGCTTTCAATTCCCTGCAAATAATCTTTTCAGGCGTGATCACTATATGTTTTTAAGAGCCAGATGATGATATTTCTGTTCTACCCAGGACGGAATTGGTGTGGTTCTCAATACATTATTACTCCCATTAGCTTACCTTGATGGTTTTGAGTTTAATGTATTTTGTATATGAAAACAGCATCCACACCTGAACGTTAATCCAGATTCAGTCCACTTTCGGGGTGAGAAAAAGCACAACAGCAAAATCACAAGCCATTTTCTTTCCACATTATTTAATCTAAAGGTTGATTTTCTAAGACAACGCTTCCACCCAACCCCCATCAAAAAATTACAATTTGTCACTTTGTTGATGCATTCTCTCACTCCGAAAGTGGACTGAAACTGGATTCAAGTTCTGGTGTGAATGTAGCCATTCCTGTAAATATTTAAAAAGCCATATAAAATTAATCAATGCTCTTCAAATATCGCCTTCTGGAGAGCTTCCCAGATGACCTCAGTCGTTGGGTGGCTATATGCATTTAGCCAGGTAAAAATTCACAGGATAAATTAAATAAATCACTGTGTACACTGAAGGGCATTCCATGCTTACAAACTTTCCAAGCTCTGAATCTCTGAAGAAAGTGGGCAGAGGGACCCCCCCTCCCTCTGTGGATCTGCCCCATCCAAGAAATGACTCTGTCTGTCTGTCTGTCTGTCTGTCTGTCTGTCTGTCTGTCTTTCTTTCTTTCTTTCTTTCTTTCTTTCTTTCTTTCTTTCTTTCTTTCTTTCTTTCTTTCTTTCTTTCTTTCTTTCTTTCTTTCTTTCACTAGAGCCAGTTTGGTCTAGTGGTTTGGGAGCCAGACTCTTATCTGGGAATACTGGGTTCAATTCCGCCCACCCCCATGAAGCCAGCTGGGTGACCTTGGGCTAGTTACAGCTCTCTTCTGAGCTCCCACAGCCCCGCCTACCTCACAGCATGTTCTGTTGTGGGAAGAAGAATAGAAAAGCTTTGTCAGCCATTTTGAGTCCCCTTAAATGGGTGAGAAAAGTGGGGTAGAAAAGCCAATTCTTCTTTCTTTCTTTCTTTCTTTCTTTCTTTCTTTTTTATTTATTTATTTATTTATTTATTTATTTATTTATTTATTTATTTATTTATTTATTTATTTATTTATTTATTTATTTATTTATCCCACCCTACACCTGAAGGTTTCTGGGCGGGTAAAAACATCTAAAATCAAACATCATTAAAACAACAATACATATTAAAACAATAGCGTCTGCAAGTGGGAAGGGAAAGTGTATCCCCACTTAAGGAAAGGCCAAGGCAAAGAGGTGCGCCTTCACTGCCTTCCTGAAGGTGACCGATGCACCTCAAGGGAAAGACTATTCCACAGCCTAGGGGCCATCACAGAGAAGGTCCTCTCCCGGGTGCCCGCCCCTTTTTGCTGCTGAGGGTGGTGAGACAACCAGGAGGCCCTCCCCTCCAGATCTTAACGCACGGGCAGGTCCATATGTTGAATAAACTTCCTCCTAGCTCCTTCCTAGCTAGCAGGGAAAAACACAACAGCTACCTGGAACGACCACCAGGGATTCTCCTAGGCCCGGCTGCCTCTTCTTCTTCCTGCCTCCAGATCGGGGGGGTGGGGTGGGGTTAGTGGGAAGGGTCCCACCGCTGGGTATGAGACAGACGGGAGGAGGGGGGGTGGGGAGAGACCAGGCAATCAGCTTGGCTGCGTGAATATAAATAAGCCTCACATCCTCTCCGTTCTCCCTCTCCCTCCCTCTCTCCCTCCTCCTCCCCCCAATCTCCCCCCCTAAACACATGCCCAATAAAGCACGTGACTTCGCACCGGCGCTCTGCGAGGGGGGAGAGAGAGAGAGAGACGGATGTGATTGCAAAGCCCGCCCGCCTGCACACGCACACACACACGCGCGCGCAGAGAGAGCAGGGCTAGAGGCACACAATGAGAGAGCCAGAGGAGAGAGGTGGCCGGCATCCTTTCCCCTGTCCACCTCTACGCGGTTAGAGCCCTCCCCCATGCCCCCCCGGGCAGCACAGACGGGGTCCGGCCTGCCCAGGCGGCGGGGAAGCCTTGGTCGTGCAACCCCACTTGCCTGCACCTTTTCTTGTGGATGCCCCCTTCTTTCTTTCCTCCCCCCTCCCTCCCTCCCCCAACCTCTCCCCCCCACCTCTGGTCCCCAGAGCATCCCTGCCGCCTCCTCTCCAGAGGCGCCCGGGTGCTGAAGGACAGCTCCTGCGTGCCGGTGGAAAGCGCCGTGGTGCTGAAGGACAGCTCCTTTCCCCTGCTCCTCCGCTCTGGCGCTCCGTGACCGTCTGGTGGATCTCTGCTCCGTTTCTACTCAAGGAGACCAGGAACGGGGGCTTAATACTGGGGACACGGGGACACGGGAAGGAAGGAGCTAGCTGGAGCCCCCCTTCTTCTTCCAACGCCTCCTCCTCCCGCCCTCCTCCACCTTCTCCAGGCAGCCCCTTCTGCCTTAGATGCTGTCGCAGCTCCGAGGGACTCGGCGACCATGCCTTGATGCCTACCTTGCCAAGAGGTTTCCATGGCTGTGGCAAGGAAAATCAAAACTTTGTTGACTGTCAACATCCTGGTGTTTGTGGGCATTATACTCTTCTCCGTCTACTGCAGGATCCAGGACCGTTCCCAGGAATTGGTGCAGATCGTCAGGAGCGCTGACCGGCGGATGAGGAGCCGGAACCCCAAGGTGGGAGCCCTTCTGGACAGGGAGTCCATCCTGCAGAGACTGGACCATCTGGAGGAAGTTGTCTACAACCAACTCAATGGTAAGCAAAGGAGAAATACAGAATGTGTATAAGTGTGTGTGTGCGTGTGTGTGCGTGCGTGCATGCATTGTGAGACGTAACACTGAAGGATCCACAGCATTTGACAGGATATAAATGCATCCAGCTGTTTTGATGTTGAGGTCATAAGACGTTTGGACAACACAAAACTTTCCCAGGCTTGGACAACTTTGATGGTTGCCCCTAGTGGGGCAGAGTGGTCTCTAGGAGGACTACTGGCTTCAGTTGCTGCCTTTACATCAGGTAGACAAGCTGGTACCATACAAAGCAAGTACAGGACCTTTTAACTCAAGTTCCTTTTGGATGCTGTCTCCTATGAAGTGTTAAAAAGGAAGTGGAAATTCAAGGGCTCCCAAGCTTTGACCCCAAGAGAAGCAGCAAACATATTAGATATCCACGTGCACCTCCGAGTTCTTTGGTCTCCCAAAGGATCTGTAACACCATTCATGGGTCTGTAGGCTTGTGTGTTTCACCTGTTTTCTCGTTGCATGATTACTCAGCAGTTAAGATGGTTCACTTCTCCTCTCGGTACTTGGTAATGTTGGCAGCTGAATGTATGAACGAACTCAGCAGGGCTGACAAACAAAGGGGTGGCAGCACCAAGAGTGGCCAGTGTCAGGCAGGAGTGAAGAGAAAAATTGTGTGTCTCTAGCTATTGCTGGACTATTGACCTTGTGGGCTGGGAATGGCTAAATATGGAATCCCAGGGAGATATGGGATGGTGCTGCAGACTCACCATCAATTTGGAGAAAGCGGCTTTGTTGTTTGGGTGACGGACATAGGGTCCCTGTGAGTTGGGCATGAGATAACATGAAAGGTATTGGGATAACTCTTGCCAGAGCCTGAGTACAGGTTTGACATCAGCCCCAAGATTTGGGGTAGGTGGTGGGTTTCATCAAAAAGCAAAAAAATGAGTGAATAAAAGAATGGGTTGCAGAACCATGGGAGGAAAACACGTTTTGCTTGCAGAAGGTTCTGGTTTCTATCTATAACATCTTTGGGTATGGCTAGAGAAGAACTCTGCTGGAAATCCTAGAGAACATCTTCCAGACAAAGAAGGTGTCATTCATTTAGGTAGAAAATTCTGTTGCAATGCAAACTGGGTCAGAGAAACAGATGAGGGAGAAAGGGGCAAATTAGACCCAAGGATAGAAAACTTATGAGCCTCAACCTGAGACCGCATGCTTCCAGCCCTTTGCCAACTGCATGAGACTCTGACTCAGTGCATGTACCCACCTCCAGGTTGGAGAGACAGGCAGGAAGCTTCTCAAGGCCATTTGTGTGGAGTCAAGAGCAGGTGAAGGTTGAGATGCCCAAAAGCAACTGTGTGTGAGACAGGAACCTGGACAAGACAAGCTGTGGCTCCATTCAGCAGGGCTCCTCTTGCATTCTTATCTAGAATGAATGTCTGGGTGCCACCTCCAGATTGCGGAGACTGACAGAATCACAGAATCATAGAATCATAGAGTTGGAAGGGACCTCTAGGTCATCGAGTCCAACCCCCTACTCAATGCCGGATTTCCTAAACTATCCCAAACAAATGTAGGTCCAGCCTCTGCTTGAAGATAGGGTGCCTCTAAAGGCCATTTGTTAGGGCACTGAGTGCAAGTGAAGGTTTCACCTTTGTCTTCTGCTTGTGATGCCCAAAAGCACTTGGTGGGCCACTGTGAAACATAAGATGCTGGACTCTGGGGATTTTGTCCTGATCCAGCAGGGGTCTCTTATGTTCTTATGGGGCCTTTGAGAGGAGGAAACTAGACCACCCTAGAGCCTCATGAGTGACTTCATGAACTACTTCTTGGGGGCTTGAAAGAAAGGTGAGAGGTACCTGCTTTTAATCCTTGAGGTCTTATGCAACAGAATGAAAATGGCACTTGCTGCTGGAGTCCATTGAGATGAACCCACACCATATGAGAGGGAGAAGAATGTCTGTGACTTACCCAAATTAGACCATCTGATTGTTAGAACGGCAATCACATTGTGAGCACTTCATGCATTTTGAATTACTATAAAAACAGTGGTAGTAAAGAGTGACATTGAGATGGGGGAAACAGATTTCAGCCATTCTTCTTTATTGTTCCTAGTTCTAGTAGAGGTTTAGAACATAAGGACATAAGACGAGCCCTGCTGGATCAGGCCACAGCCCATCTTGTCCAGCATCCTGTCAAACACAGTTGCCCACCAATTGCCCATGGGCATCTCAAGCAGAAACAAGGACAAACCTATTCCTGCTCTTGAAACCCAGCAAATGGCCTTAGTAGCATCCTGCTTGTCCCCCCCCCCCAGCCTGAAAGATGTACCCAGGCATCCATTCTAGTAGCATTGATACATCTGTCATCTATACATTCATCTAGCCCTTCCTTAAAGCCGTCTAGGCTGGTAGCTGTTACCACCTCTTCTGGCACCAAATTCCATAGACGGATGACCCTCTGAGTGAAGAAATACTTTGTTTCTTTATTTAGTACAGTTCAGTATAATTATTATAGAATCCCTAATTTCTTTTCCACTATCAAGTTTTTTTCCCTATTTGTTCTTCTCCCCCCCCCCCCCTTGTTAGGCTATACATGAGAGTAGGCTTATTATTGGCTTGAAAACAAGCTAACTCATAAAGCCTGATTAACCTTCTCCTGATTTTCCTGAGGAATGTGTTCCAATTTTCCAATTATTTGTAAAAAGTTAAATTAGAACTCCTGAGTGATATCTATGGTAGAGAAATGGGATGTCGCTGTGCTTCATATCAAGTGGGCTGAAAAGTTACAGGGTTGAAAAGTCATACTGCTTGAAATGAGAAATGGGATCAATTGTCAGTTGGTTTTATTTGATGTGCGCGAATATTTGCAACGTTCGAAATTCATCCAAATTCAGATATTTTAATTTGAATTGAATGTTGGCACATTCGAAGACTGACATTCGAATTTGAATCGAATACTTCTTAACATTCAAATGAAGCATTACATTTATGAAAGTGGGGAGGTGGGAAAGCAGGATCCAGAGCGGATTCAAAGTGGAATGAGTGTGGATTCAAAGGGGATTCAGGGTGGATTTGACACGTTCAGAGTGGATACATGGAAGATATGCATTAGAAACATAGGGGATACATAGGGGATTGATATGAGATTTGTATAGAATCCTGCCACTTGGATTTATTTGAACAAATATGAATTTTTCTTGCAATCAATTTGATATGAATCAACCCCCCCCCCAAAAAAAATAATTTGTGCGTATCCCTAGTTGGTTTTTCATGTGAGGTTTTGATTTTCTTTGGGGATAGGGGGTAGTCTCTAAATCAGAGGTGTCAAACTCAATTTTGCCGAGGGCCGGATTTAAAAAAAAACTGTCAGGGCCAGGGGGCGTGGCCGGGGGCGTGGCCGGGGGCGTGACCAGGGCACAGAGGAGGGGCTGGGGTGTGGCCAGGGGTGTGGCTGGGGGTGTGGCTAGGGTACAGAGGACGGGCTGGGGGCATGGCCGGGGCGTGGCCAGGGCGTGACTAGGGCACCAAGGCGGGGCTGGCTGTCCATGGCGGCGCCTGTGCACTCGGGAAGTGGAGGGTCCCGCCGCGCACTTGCTCTCCCTTGCCTCCTTCGCGCCCAAGGAGGACAGCAGCGGCGGCGGCGGGTGGGTGGCGGCGGCGGTGGGCGGCGGTGGGCCGTATTCATACAGCCTGCGGGCCGCATCTGGCCCGCGGGCCGTATGTTTGACATCCCTGTTCTAAATGGTCTCCAACATGTAATCTCTTCCACATTGTGCTGGACAGTTTTGGATTTTTGTTATTTCCTAATTCTGTATTTCTAACAGAGAGAAACTTATAGTATCAAATCTAGCCTGTTATATTGGGATGCTAGGTCCTAAGGATATCAGAACCTAAGACTATAAAGAGAACTATGGTGGATCCAGGCACCACACATCTAGTTCAGCTTCCTGTCTCACACACAGTGTCCCGCCAATTGCTTCTGGGCATCTCAAGTAGAAGACAATGGCGAAACTTTCACCTGCTCTCCACTCTCCATGTAAATCCACCTTGACATTCCACCTGCCTGTCTCTCTAATTTGGAGGTGGCATCTGGGCATCTCCATGTCCTCCGTGAATTAGTCTAACCTTTTCTTCAAGCTATCCAGGCTTGTCCCTTGAGTCACGTGTGACAAAGATGCTCAAGTTCTTTCATGCCAGTCTTGAAACTGGCTGCCTCATGGTATAGACACTTACATACAAAGCCCACAAAGCCCTTCATGGCTTGGTCTCCAAATATATGAAATCCTGTCAACCTTTGAGGCTGAGGTGATGGCATCATGTGAAAGGGACTTTTTTTATTCTTTCAGCTGAGAACTTTCCAAAACAAACATGATTTAGTTGGTGGTGCCTGGCTAAAACATACCTTTTCAACAGTCTTTTTGATGTTCATCTCCCTTCTAATGTCCATCCCACAATGGGAGGGGAGAAATATTTAGTGTATCAATTGTGAAACATGTTTGGTTGATTTTATCATGTTTTTATAAGACCTTTGGAAGAAGGGCAGGATATAAATACCAAGATACAAACCAATCAACCAGACTTTGCCCTAGTTCTCCCTCTACAAGAATTACCTGGCAGAATGATGTGCAGGTATCTGAAGGTCTTCTCACCATAAATGTTGAAGGTGCATTAAGTTGTTCTGATGGATTGTTAGATGTAGCTTTAAGCTACTGTGTACTCCTTTGAGATACCCTGAGGTAACCATGTGGATAACTTTCATGTATGGATGGGATGGATCTTTGCCACCTTCTCTCCTCGGCAAAGCCAGGCAGTAAGGCCTCTTGGTCCACTTTAAGGATATTCAAAACATTCAAAATTTGAATTTGTTCGAATTTGGACATTCAAATCAAATGTCTATAACTCTGAATTTAAACATTTGAAACAATTTTGAATTTTTGAATCTATTCATTCGAATTATTCAGGCATTTTTACTTGTATGGATACGTACACGATGCATACTTGCACTTACGCATCTTTCCCACATCTGTATACATTTGTACTGATCCTTATGGGACAAAAATGGGATGCATATGGGATGCGTACAGATGTGTACAGATGCGCATGGGAAGGATATGGATGCGTACAGGCACATACAATGTTGTCGACATTCATACGTGCAAACAAATAGATTCATTTTTAATACATTCTAATTTTAAAGATTCAAATCAAAATGAATTTTTGGATATTGCATTCATGCACACCCCTACTCCAAGAGATGTTTTGCTTGTACTTTTCTAACAAAGAGGAAGGGAAAACGGGGCGATAGCAAAAGACAGAATGACATTTCTGACCTGTTTTCTTCTGTAGGTTTGTACAAGGCGATTATAGTAATTAGCATCTCTGTTTCCTGCACCATTTCCTGCTGCCCCCTAGTAATCCTGAATAAAGGATGTAGCCTTCTGCACACCTCCTATATCCTGGATCAAGTTCCTGGTCCCTCTGGTAGTACTAATTAAGCAGTACTACCAGAGAATCAGATTAAGGGTCTACTTTGGGTGGTTTTCCACTTGCCTTCCTTAATCCAGATCTAAGATGATCCGGATTTAAGGAAGGGGTCTTTCAACTAATCTGGACCTATCTTAATCTGGATCTAGTAGATCTGGATTAAGAGAGGTACCTGATGTGTCCCCACAGGGAGTGCAGCACCCAATAGCAATGGGTGCTAGCTTGCCCACAGTGGAAGTGCTGGAGCACCCATGTGGCGAATCCAGATCTACCTACTTGGGGCCTGCCTGTCACCCCAGGTATTTGGGGGGACAGGGGGTGTGATCTCCTTAGACGCTCCAGAGAGGCTTTGAAGATTCCCCAGAGCAGCTCCAGAGAATCACCGGAGCTTTGCCATAAACTCTAAAGATTCTCTAGGGAATTTCCAGAGCTTTGCCATAAAATCCAAAGATTTGCCGCAAACTCTGAAGACCCTCCGGAGCCTTTGACAAAGGTCCATAGGAATGGCATTGCTCTTGCATGGGATCCTCTTTGAAGCCTGTGCTATTCTTTGGAGCTGGCTTCAGAGATTGTGCACAGGCTTCAGAGCTTTGGGTTTCGAGGCAGCCCCCCCCCAATGGGTGTGGGGCCCCCTAGACCTCATTGTCCGATCACAGTGGAAACATGCTCCATATAATTCAGATTTGATGCCTGAAGACCCATTGTAGACCCCTTTAATGAGGGCTACAGGAAATCTGGATTATAGGTCCTGAAGGACCCATGTAACCCGGATTTCCCTAAAACTGGTGGAAACAAATGTGGCTCTAATGGGGTCTGCAGTGGAAATGGGGTCTTCCTGCTCTGAGCCTAATGGGTCCTTAATGGGTTCCTAATGAGTACTTAATGGGTACTTAGTGCTAGTGGAAATACCCCCTTAATCCATATCAGGCTCCTGTTCAATCCAGACAAAGAAGAAGAAGAAAGCTGGCTTTTCTACCCTGCTTTTCTCACCCATTTAAGGGGACTTAAAGCAGCTGACAAATAACAATAACAATAACCGTAACAATAATAGATCTAGGCTATTATTAGAACACATCAGCAAAGTGACAAGCTGTTTTCCTTCAATGTTAAATAACTCAGAAAATTCCCCTTTGGGGATAGATAATGTGGAAAGAAAATTACCGGTCACTTTCCTAATGTATAATCTTGCTCTGAAGGTGGACTGAAGCCGGATTAAACTTTAGGTGTGGCCACAGCCCTAGAGGTCACCTGCAGCAACTGAATCCTGGACCAACTGGGAGAGAAAGGGAGACAGAAAAAGAAATCAGCCAATTCAACAGGCCACGTCTGGAAGTTCTGATGGAAAGCAAGATGTGAGAAGATGCAACCTGGACCTCTTTTGCACCCCCTGTTTAGACTCAAGCATCCTTTCTTTGAATTCATTCCAAGGGAGTTCCCCAGGACTTACTCTAAGCAGTCCACCTTGGGCTGCATGTTTTATTTGCTAGATTTTCCCCTTCAGGTTTTTGGGGGGTTTTGTTTGTTTTTGCATCCAACTGCGCAGATAGTAATTTAACACAGAGAATCTGATGTGCAGGACAGTGTGTGTGTGCGCGCAGGAGAGGTATTTAATATCACCAGCTCATGCATAGCCCTCCATGCCAAAAGCAATTGAAAGGGTCAGTTTGCAATTTAGCTGTAATTGGTTCTCGCCCCCTCCTTTTCGCATCCCCCCTTTTCACTGTCACCTCTTCCAGTAATACACAACAATCAATACGGCATGTAATTAGATTTCATTCAATCTGAAAAAGATGAAGAGTGAGTTTTTATCTTCTTGTTATGCGTGCGCTCCATACACCTCCCTAGCTGTGCCTTCTCCTTATTAGACCCTTTCAGCCGAAGACTGGCAGTTGGCCAATATCCCGCCCCCTCCCTCCCTCCTTCCTTCCTTCCCTCCTTTCCTCCCTCCCTCCCTCCTCTTCCCTCCCTCCCCTCCTTCCCTCCTTCCTCCCTTCTTTCCCTCCCTCCTCCCTTCCTTCCTTCCCTCCCTCCTTCCTTCCCTCCCTCCTTCCCTCCTTCTCTTTCCTTCCTCCTTCCCTCCCTCCCTCCTCCCTTCTCTCCTTCCTTCCCTCCTTCCCTCCTCTTCCCTCCCTCCTCCCCTTCCTCCCTCCTTCCCTCCTTCCTCCCTTCTTTCCCTCCCTCCTCCCTTCCCTCCCTCCTTCCCTCCTTCTCTTTCCTTCCTCCCTCCCTCCCTTCTCTCCTTCCCTCCCTCCCTCCCTCCTTCCCTCCCTCCCTCCCTCCTTCCCTCCCTCCCTCCCTTTTTCTGTTCAATTTGTTCTTCAGAAGCCTGAAACTACAATTGCCAAAATACTCCTGGATGGAATAGAAAACGTAGGCTTTTCAGTAAGAAAGTGGAAGGCCATATGAATGGCATCCTTTAAAGTTCCATGCTGCAGTCACTTCGAATATATACAGACAAATAACAAGAGAAGCATTTGAAGAAGAGGCCTTTTTTTAAAAAAAAGTTGATTTCTGTACAAGACAGGCGAGGCAGGTCCTGCACACGAGCAAGGAAATATCAGTGACTCTGCTGGGTTTGCGTTCATGAAACTGCCATGGCTACAGATTTGTCTCAGTGTGCCAGATAATGGATGCACCCTGTCACTGGATAGTGCCTCTTGCAAGCCAAGACCTGAGCACTGCGCTGAAGCATTCACTGGGAACTGAGGCAGCGTTGCGGTGGAGACTTCATTTAAAGCAGGGTTCCTGCAAATT
The DNA here is from genome assembly GCA_023333525.1 of Aspidoscelis tigris stejnegeri. Taxonomy (NCBI): domain Eukaryota; kingdom Metazoa; phylum Chordata; class Lepidosauria; order Squamata; family Teiidae; genus Aspidoscelis; species Aspidoscelis tigris. Next base: position 1,286,605 of record JALMGA010000022.1, on the reverse strand, counting down.
CCTTCTGGGAGTTTTGCAGAGCTTTCCCAAGGCAAGTGGATCAAATCACAAAAGCAACCCCAATCAATGTCTCACAAATGGGAACATGTGGGATTAAGGCTCTCAGGAGCATTGCGCAAGCTTCCCAAAGCAAGCAGATAATAATTGCCAGGGATAGCAGAGCTGCTTCCTGTGCCCCAGTGAATGCCCTCACTCCAAGAGGAAGGCAGATATTAATTTCTCTAGGGTACTCCATGGCTGGAGCCTGGAGATCTATTCTTAGATGCAGAGGTCAGATCCAGACACTTGCTTCTGCCAACTCAGAGCCACATTATTCCACAGTTCATTTCTACCCTGCCTTTCCTCCAAGGAACTCAAAACTGATGCATGTAACATAGTTCCTCCCAGCTACCCTATACAAATGCAATATTTGTATTGTATAACCTATACAAATGCAATATTTGACTGTTGATTTGATTCAAATATTCAAATGTTCAAATTTGTACAAAAAGAGAAAAAAATGAATGTATTCAAATTCAAACCAGTTCAGATATATTCGTATCTATTTGTACGAGCATTCAATTCATATTTGATGATACAAATGTTGACAACATTCATAAGAACATAAGAACATAAGAGAAGCCCTGCTGGATCAGGCCACAGCCCATCTAGTCCAACATCCTGTCGCACACAGCGGCCCGCCAAATGCTCATGGGCATCTCAAGCAGAGACAAGGACAAACCTTCTCCTGCTCTCAAGTCCCAGCAGATGGCCTTTGAAGCGCCCCAGTTCCTCCCCCACCCCAGCCTGAAAAATGCACCTAGAAATTCGTTCTAGTAGCCATTGAGACATCTGTCATCCATAAATTTGTCTAACCCTACCTTAAAGCCATCTAGACTGGTAGCTGTCACCACCTCTTCTGGCAGCACATTCCATAGACCAATGACCCTCTGGGTGAAGAAATGCTTCCCTCTGTCGCATCTGACTCTCCTACCCATCAGCTTCATAGATGCCCCCTGGTTCCCGTGTTGTGCGATAGAGAAAAGAAATGTTCTCTATCCACCTTTTCTATACCGTGCATAATTTTATATACTTCAATCAGGTCCCCTCTTAAACACCGTCTCTCCAGACTGAAGAGGCCTAGATGTTGCAGCCTGGTTTCGTAAGGGAGCTGTACGCATTTTTAGGTGTCTGTACGCATCCGTAGGCTCCCCATTTTTTTTCCCGTATGCATCCCGCTTTATCCTATACGTATCCATACAAATGCGTATGGATACGAATAAGATGCGTATAGATACGTATGTAATGTGTACGTATCCGTACACATACGAATGTCCAAATAATTTGTACGAATGATTTGAAACATTCAAATTCATTCTAATGTTAAAAAACGAATGTATATTGAATTCGAAAGTCTGAATTTGAATGAATTCAATCAACTTTTGAATGTTTTGAATATTCTTGCTCATCCCTAATCTGTCCATGTAGCCATGGGATATTTGAGTCTCCACAACAAAGAGACAGGAAAGGCGGTACTAAAGAAAGACATAAGAGGCTGAGCACATAGATTTATCCTGGAAGGTTTTGCATTTGGAGTATGGATGTGCACAGATATTTGTAACATTCAATATATGAATTCAGATATTCATATACAATGGTACCTCGACATACAAGTGCCCTGACATACAAGTGTTTTGAGATACAAGCCGCCGAGCGAGTGATATTTTGCTTTGAGATGAGAGCAAGATTTGAGATACGAGTATGTAAATACAGTACAGTACATAACAAAAACAACTGAGGTGGTGTTTTGGGAGCTGGAATGGATTAATGGGAAAATTGCTTTGAGATACGAGCGATTCGACATAAGAGCAAGGTTACGGAACGAATTAAACTCGTATGTCAAGGTACCACTGTACAAATCAATGTTTACTGTATTTGCACATTGATATTTGTATTTGTATGCATACGAGATACGTATAGCACATACGAGTGTTGTCAACATTTGTATCTTCAAATTCAAATCTAACAATCAAACAAATTGATTCAAATGTATCCACTTATTTTTTAGATTGTATTTTTGTATTTTATTTTATGATAAGCTCAGTGGACCAATCATTAAACTTTATTATTATTATTATTATTATTATTATTATTATTATTATTATTATTATTATTATTATTATTATTATTATTATTATTATTATTATTATTATTATTATTATTATTATTATTATTATTATTATTATTAAATTCTATTTTGAAGAAGCTGTTTCTGAAACAAAAAAAAATTAAAAATCTTTCACCTTGCATCTTCAAAGCAAGAAAAACTGCTACACTTCCCCCGGTCCCCCCCCCCATAAAAAACATACACCAACCCTGGCAGCTCAGCTGGAGTTACTTTCAATCAGATTTCAATCAGATAGTTGTTTCAATCACTGGCACAAAGGTGAGCTATTCCTTCCTGCGTCCTGCCTCCAAACAGCACTTGCTAGTCTCCTGGCTCATCAAGGAATGCAAGGTAACACTTTGTTCTGAACTGAAGTATATTTATAGACAAGAGCACTGGCCTCTTCCCCTCCTTCTTCTCTTTCACCAGGGCTGGGGGATGAGGGAAATACTCCTTTTTTGAATATGCAAAGATGAAGCTGATGCCTAATTTTTTTTGACGTTCTATCTGAGTCAACTCAAATACTCAAAGATTTGATCTAATTTAACAAAATTTGATTCGAACTAAGCCAATTTGAATCTATTCGTTCAAATTTTTATTTGAATTTGCGCTTACGAGTGTCGACAACGGGCGTAGATGCCTGGATGCATCTTTCTGACATCCGTAGGCATCCGTACATGTGCTTAGGCATCCCATAGTTATCCCTTATGCAACCCGGTTTCGTCCCGTATGGATCTGTACCAATACGCACAGATGCGGGAACAGTGCAGATCCACAGGTACACTTTGTGTACTAACCCATACACATACGGATGTCAGGATAATTCAAATGAACAGACCCAAAATTCAAAATTCAATTCGTATTTTTAAATTTAATTTTGGGACGTTCTGTTCAAATTCAAATGCTGAAATCTGGCACATTTGATTGAATTTCGTGCTCATCCCTACTTATGGTTGCCTTGGTTGAGCCAGTTTGGTCTAGTGGTTAGGGAGCCGGACTCTTACCCGAGAATACTGGGTTTGATTCCTCCCTCCCCCATGAAGCCAGCTGGGTGACCTTGGGCTAGTCACAGTTCTCTTCCAAGCTCTCACAGCCCCACCTACCTCACAGGGTGTCTGTTGTGGGGAGAAGAACAGAAGGTTTGTCAGCCGCTTTGAGTCCCTTTAAATGGGTGAGAAAAGCGGGGTAAAAAAGCCCGTTCTTCTTCTTCTTCTTCTTCTTGGTAGGAGGCCATGGGTTGCAAGAGAGTGCCAAATATCTGGATACATTCATAATCTGGATACATTCATAATCTGGAAATGTATCCATTAGGGATGTGGATGAATATTTGAAGCATTCAGAATTCGATTGAATTTGTTCGAATTTAAACATTCAAGTGAATTCTGGATCTTTCATATCATTTGAAGAAATTATTCAGACATATGTATGTGTACATACAGGTACGTATGCATTACCTATGTATCTGTGCACATCTTATTCGTATCCATATACATTTGTACAGAAACATGCCGGAAGGAAATGGGTTGCATCTGGGATAAAAATGGGATACATCTGAATCCTCCAGATGCATATGGATACATACCGATGTGTATGGACACATTTGAATGTATCTTCAAATACGAATTGAAAATTCCTACAAATAGATTTGAATGTATTTGAATCAAATTGAATGTGAATACATTCAAATTTTAAATACTCGTATCGATTCAAATCTTTGGATATCTGATTCAAATCGAATTGAATGCCAAAAATTGAATTCGTGTGCCCAGCCCTAGTTTTCCATTCCTGCCTGCTTGCCTGAATCCTGGAATTTAGTCCTGTAATGGTCATTTGCAAAAAGAGAAATCAAGGAGGGCTGTGATGGGAACCATTCCATAGAACTAGAATGCACCTTTACTGATTCGTTGCAATAAGACTGGAGCTCCTGGGAATCTGCTGGTCAGGATTTTAATTAAATCTGACATTAATAAAGCATGCCTTTGGACTGGGAACCCTACACTGTTAACGGGGACATTGGCAGCAGACTTTAGCTCTAAGCAAGGAAACCGCAGTTCTCTGATAGGGATGTGCATGAACCTTTTGTGGTGTTTGGCTCAAATCGGGGATCTGTATGAATATTCATGCAGTTCAACACTCATACAAAGTCATATGAATTTTGACATTTGTGGGTGAATCAAATGGAGCCTACATTTGTCAGACCCCATTTGCCTGCAAATCAAACAGATCTGGCCTTTGTCAAAGCTTCATAGAAGCTTCAATGAAGGAAGGAGCTCCACCTCCCTGTTCTCCCCCCCCGAGGCTTTCCCTCTTACAATTGGCCATGGTGGCCACACCCACTGCCCACACAGCCTCCCCCTCCACTTGTTTGCTCCCAGAAGTGTGGTGACTCCTGGATGTGCACACACCTCCAGAAGACCTAGTGGGGCTGGCGGCGGCGGCAGCAGATAAAGTAGGGGCAAACTGGGGTGGGAAGGGAGGGTTGGGGGGCTCCCTTCATATGCAAGCATTTGACAAAACCAAAGCCCCCCAGATTTGTGGGGATGATATGTACACAGCCAAATATCCCCCCCATGTGATTTGCATTGAATTGAATGAGGGAAATGGGCTTCAAATTGAACTGAAAGGGGGCTGATTCCGTTCGAATTTGAGCTTTTTTCTTTGAACGGTAGTAGTTGTGTTTGGTTCGGTTCAAATCCCTCCAAATCGCAATTGAACAGGGTAGAATATCCCTTGGGTTCAGTTTGAATTTGAACTCAATTATTCAAACTCAAACAGGCAGGGCGTTCAGTTCGAACTTGAAAGTAGCTACAGCTACGCATGTGCATGAATATTCGTAAAATTCAAAATTCATACGAATTTGTGCATTTGAATTTGAATTGAATGTAGGCATGTTAGAAGATTGACATTTGAATGCAAATTGAACGTTTTGGTGCATTCATATAAATATTTGTTATATTTGTGAATCTGGGAAAGTGGGAAATTGGCTGCCCCAATGGAGTCAAAGTAGCTTTAGAGCAAATTCAGAGTGGATTCAGGGCAGATTTGACATGTTCACAGTGGATATGTAGCAGATGCATAGGGGATATCTATTGGATGTCCATGGGATTCAGATGCAATCCATATTGAACAATTATATTGAATTTGAATCCTGCCACATTCGAGGGGATCTGTTCAAACGGATATGAATTTTCTTGCATCTGATTCAATACGAATTGAATGCAAAAAATAAATAATATATAAACACCACATGTGCATATCCCTAGATACAGCCTTAGAATGCCTCGCTTTGACATTTGCTCTATCTGCCAGCTCTGGATTTGTCTCTGATAAATAAAACAGTTTGAGCCATGCATTGGCGTGAAGAAACACACACACACATATACACACCAGGTTGCTTAAGAAACCAGGCTGAAGGGGGTTTGTTTCTCAGAAGATTATAACTACTGAACATCATTCCATAATTTTGTGCAAATAATCTTAATTGGATGCCTTCCACGGGAACTTTATCCTTTTGTTTGTTGCAGATCAGAGATAATGCTCCAGAAATCTCTTCACTCGGGAGATTTATCTGTAGCTACCACGATTGGCTTTCATTCTCCTCGCTTTTTGTTTTGCTTTGCTTTGGCTCCATCTTTGAAGACCCAAAATCCACAAATCTTAATTGAATAATCCCAAAGCCAAAGAAACAATACTGAAGGCATCCCAATTTTTGCACATCAGCCGCCAACCTTGCAAAAGATAAGGATCGTTATTAACAATCAGACTGGGCCATTGTTAATGGGAATCTAGAAGAACAATGTAGAAACCACCTAATATCTTCAAAGAACTTGGTGAAATTCAAATCATGATTTTCTTTGCAGCTGTGTGATTATTATTTTATCTGTTCTGACTCGGATGGATGGATGGATGGATGGATGGATGGATGGATGGATGGATGGATGGATGGATGGATGGATGGATGGATGGATGGATGGATGGATGGATGGATGAGATAGATTAGATAGATAGATAGATAGATAATCTAATGCACCAATAACGACTGGAATTGTTGTCTCCAGGAGTGTTGGAGTTTGATATTTAGATCCTGATATGATATTTCAAGATCCCCAAGTCTGCGCTCTGTCATCTAGACGGGGCAATTGATAACTCCGCACTTTCTCCACACGAGGGAAAGGATGAAGTTAAAAGCTGCTGATCAAATGGCAGCTTTGAAACTTACACCTTCCTTACTGCAGCTGTGCCGCCACTCATGATCAATGGTCACATGACCAATCACGTCATGAATGCTGGATCCACAGTGGCTGTGAAGGTTCCCTCCAAGGGGACAAAGACCATTCTTCTCCAGCAGGACCTACTCAGTGGATCCAGCTGGAGGATCCCAGAAACCTTTTGCTGGTGTCTGTCTCTACAAGGGATGTGCAAGGCTATGGTGGTGGTCAAAAATGTTTGCATTGAACCGAACATAGGGTATCTCCAAAAATTTATTGATTTTTCCACACCTATCCTAGTAGCCATTGCTACCTCTGTCCTCCTTGAATTTATCTAATCCTTTCTTAAAGCTATCCAGGCTGCTTGCTATCACCACTTCTTCTGGTAGCCAATTCCACACACTGATGACTCTCTGGGTAAAAATAAATACTTCCCCTTGTCAGTCCTAACTCTCCTGCCCATCAGCTTCATACTGTAGAGTGATCCCTGGTTTTCTGGTGCTGGGCAACAGAGAAAATATTTTTTCTCTGTCCACCTTTTCCACACTGTGCATGGCTGCATAGACTTCACTCTGGTCTCCCCTTATATACTGTCTTTTGAGGCTGAAGAGGCCTAGACATTGCAACCTGGTATCATAAGTAAGACGTCCCAGACTAGAGATGTCCACAATTTTTTTTACATTCTATTCTAATCGAATACCCAAAAATCCCATTCGATTTGAATCTTTTAAATTCAAATTAAACAAGAGTCCATTTGTATTTACCGAATTCAAATCTATCCGTTCAAATTTTTTATTCGAATCTGCACATACAAATGTCGACAGCATTCATATGTGCATGTATGCATCTTCCCCACATCCGTACGCATACCGTAGTTATCCCATATGCAAGCTGTTTTCATCCCCTACAGGTACGCACAAATGCATACAGATGCAGGAAAGATGCAGATCTTCACGTACGCATCGTATACAAACCCATACACGTACGAACGCCCGGATTATTCAGACAAATAGATCCAAAGTTTGAAATTCGATTCAAATGTTTACATTCTAATTTCAGGACATTCAATTTGAGTTCGGATGTCAAAATTTGGAATGCCTATGAATATTCATGCACATCCCTATTCCAGACCCTTTTGCTCTTTTCTGCAGTTCCACCATCTCCTTTCTGGGATGATCACCTCTCTTTTATTCATTCCCTTTTTCAAATCTATGTGCATGCTGTGAATGGGGAGGGTGCATGGGTGCTTGGATGTCCCTCTCACTCAGTTTTGGCATCACCATGATCAACACATCTACAATAAGGTACATACTGCGATGGCTTATCTACCCCACGAATTAAGTGACATTGAAAATAATTAAGTAGGCAATTTGCACTCAGCAATCGAGCCTTAATTATCCCAGGGAGGCCCATTTCATTGTTACTATGCTCCTTTCCAAGTGGGTGGTGTGTTCTTTCCACCTACCTATCATATCACAGTATATCAGACCCATGGGGACACTATCCGTGGAGTCCTCTATACGGTGTGTGTCTCCGGTGGGCCCTTCAAGAAAGTCCCGGAATCCAAATATTATTTGTGGAAAAGCTACACCAGCACTAGAATACCTTCTACTTGCAAGATCTAAAGCTTCGGTAAAACCTTCCATTACAACTCTCCAACATTAAAAGAAAGGGGCAAAGGAAATATGCATACTGTATATATTAATCTTCACTATGTTATTAAAAACAAACTCTCTTTTCTTTTCTTCTCGGAAGTGGCAAATTCAGACATGGGTAGCATTTGTTTGAAAAGCCTGCTAAAGTTTTTGGGAATGAATAGACTTCTAATCATTCTTACATAAGAACATAAGAGAAGCCTTGCTGGATCAGGCCACAGCCCATCTAGTCCAGCATCCTGTCACACACAGTGGCCCACCAAATGCTCATGGGCATCTCAAGCAGAGACAAGGACAAACTTTCTCCTGCTCTCAAGTCCCAGCAGATGGCCTTAGAAGCGCCCTAGTTCCTCCCCCCCCCAGCCTGAAAGATGCACCTAGGCATTCGTTCTAGTAGCCATTGATACATCTGTCATCCATAAATTTATCTAACCCTACCTTAAAGCCATCTAGACTGGTAGCTGTCACCACCTCTTCTGGCAGCACATTCCATAGACTGATGATCCTCTGGGTGAAGAAATACTTCCCCCTGTCAGACCTTATTCTCCTACCCATCAGCTTCATAGAGTGCCCCCTGGTTCTAGTGTTGTGTGATAGAGAAAATAAATGTTCTCTATCCACCTTTTCTATACCATGCATAATTTTATATACTTCAATCAGGTCCCCTCTTAAACGCCATCTCTGCAGACTGAAGAGGCCTAGACGTTGCAGCCTGGTTTCCTAAGGGAGGTGTTCCAGACCCTTGATCATTCTGGTTGCCCTTCTCTGCACCTTCTCTAGTTCCACAATATCCTTTTTATACACCGGGTGTTGTCTTCTTCCATGGCGAGTATATCCCAAACTCTATATTTTAACTGGAACAGTTGGGGGTTGTCTTATACACCCAGTCATCTTATACGTCAGAATATATGGTAACTTACCAGATATGAAGACCTGAAAATAGAACTGCAGCGACTCTGCCATAAACCAGCAAAGGTGGTCCCGGTGGTTCTCAGCACACTGGGGGCAGTGCCGAAAGATCTCAGTGGGCACTTGAAAAGCATTGGCATCAACAAAATATCCACCTGCCAGCTACAGAAAGCCACTTTGCTGGGATCTGCTCGTATCCTTCGCTGATACATCACTCAGTCCTAGGCGCTTGGGAGGAGCCCAGCTATTGATAACAGTGACCCAAACTAGCATAAATATGTTGTTTGCTTTGTGTTACTCTTGTTTTATGTATCATCATCATCATCATCATTATCATCCCCCCGATGGGTGTGGCCCTGTCATGGCGGTGGGGCTTGAGTGCTCCAATGAAGCTGAGAGCTGGGCTGGCGGTAGTGCAAACTACTGGAAGGTTCAACCATGCCAGAGAGGTCGAAGCAGAGGAGCCAGACTAAGTGCACCCAACCCATTTATCACAATGGAGATACAAACAAAAAAGAAGTCTATACTGGCTCGGTCGTCGGCCAGGATAAAAAGGACCGCGGCGGTTGCTGAGGAACCTGGGCAACCATCGACAAATGGGCTACAGGAACAAAATTCACAAAGAAGGAAGCAGCAGAAATTCTCAAGGCCAGAGAATCGTATAGTCATGAAGTGCTACTACAAATCAGAACCTGGAAAACGAGGCTATCAAAAACAGATGCACCAGCTATGGAAACAAGAATACCCAGACTCAAAGATAACAGAACTGCAGCTAGCTGATCAGAGAAGATTCATAAGCGGGACTAAAGTGTTCAGTGAAGCTGAACTCGAAGAAATACGAAAAACTAATGAAACTGAAGCACCACAGCCTATTGTGGGAGCAATAGAAGCTCCAACAAGACCAAGAGTCACTGATCAGCTAGAACCTGATGAAAATCTGGAAATTCTGCAAGAAGAGGAAGAACAGCAGGATGAAGTCATGGATGAAACACCTGGCACATTGTCTCAAAGACAGCAGGAACTGAAGGACAGAATAATGGCTCATACAGCATCAAGTACAGAGCGAAAGCAACTGCCAACCCTAAAAAGTATAGGCAGAAAACGACTTGTCCCACTGATGAATGACATCAACTCTGCCCTTGTAACTGTTCAGGTAGCAACAATCGAAGAACTGAACCAGATTGCCTACAGTACAGCTGTGATAGTAACAGAAGAACTAGGGTTGCTGCAGCCAAAACTAATTAGAAACTCAACTGGAAAACCAAAGTAGAAAGTCTAAATGGAACTAAAAATGAAAAGCCTGAGATCAGATGCCAGCAACCTAAAAAACATGAAGGAGAAGAAACTGAACAATGAGAAGACTAAAGAACATCTGATCAAAAAATACTGGCTGAATACAAGGAAAATTGACAAAGCTTTGGAAATCGTGAAACAGCAGATAAGAGCTACTGCCAGGAAAATCGAAAGATATGAAGCAAGAATCATCCAGTACAGGCAGAACCAAATGTTCCAGTCTAATCAGAGACAGTTCTACCAGAGCCTGCATGAGCAAGTAGACAAGAAAATTGAAAAGCCAGAGAAAGAAGCAACAACCAACTTCTGGAAAGATCTCTGGGAGGCTGAAAAAGAATACAACAAAACTGCTGGGAGAATAAAGGATTTCAAGAAGAAATTCTCCATGAACAAAATGCAGCAGTTGGAAATAACACCTGAAATGGTCACGAAAAAAAAGTGAAGAAAGTGAAGAACTGGACATCCCCTGGCACTGATCAGTTGCATGGCTTCTGGCTCAAATACCTGACCAGCCTGCATGCAAAAATGGCTGAACTGTTCAATGAAATGCTGCAAACAAGAAACATCCGTGAATGGCTAATAACTGGCAAAATATACTTAATACAGAAAGATGCAGCCAAAGGAGCCATACCAGGAAGCTACAGGCCGATAACTTGTCTACCTACTATTCTCAAGCTGCTGACAGGCATAATAGCAGACAGGATTCAAGACTACCTCAAAGACAACAACATCACGCCAGTAGAGCAAAAAGGAAACAAACGGAGAAGCAGGGGCACAAAAGACCAGCTACTGATTGACAAAATGATTCTGGAGAACTGCAAAAGCCGAAAAACCTGCATATGACTTGGATCGACTTTAAAAAAGCTTTTGATTCACTGCCACATGGTTGGATCACAAAGTGCCTGGAAACCATTGGGATCAGTCAGAACATCAGCAAATTTATAGAAAGTGCGATGAAACACTGGAAGACTGAGCTTTTTGTCGGAAATGAGAGCTACGGACTGATGAACATCAAAAGGGGCATCTTCCAGGGTGATTCATTGTCCCCACTGCTTTTCATCATCGCTATGATCCCACTGTCACTCATCCTACAGAAAACAAACCTGGGCTATCAAACTGCCAGGAATTCACAGAAAATTTCACATCTACTGTACATGGATGACTTGAAGCTTAATGGAAAATCTGAAATCGAGATCCAGTCACTGACCAACACAGTGCAAATATTCAGCAGCGACATCAGTATGGAGTTTGGCCTGGACAAATGCGCCACAGTGGCACTGAAGAAGGGGAAGATTACTCAAAGTGAAGGCATTGAAATGCCAAATGGTCAAGCCATCAGGTCCCACCAGCCAGAAGCCTACAAATACCTTGGCATCTTGCAACTGGATAACATTAAGCATGGCCATGTGAAATCTATGGTCAGTAAAGAGTACATCCAAAGGACTAGAAAAATCTTGAAAAGTAAATTGAATGGCGGTAACACCATTAAGGCCATAAACACCTGGGCCATACCAGTCATTGGATACACTGTGGGAATTGTGAACTGGACTCAGTTGGAGTTGGACAACTTAGGCAGAAAAACCAGAAAACTGATGACGATCCACCATGCGCTACATCCTCGGAGTGATGTCGACAGGTTGTACTTGCCCAGGAAAGCAGGCGGTAGAGGACTTTTGCAAGTGAAGCAAACAGTGGAAGAAGAGAAGCATGCATTAGCAGATTACGTGGCAGAAAGCAAAGAATCAGCTTTGACTGAAGTCAACAACCAGAAGCTTCTCAAGGTGCAGCAAACCAAGAACCAGTACCAGAAAACTGCAATTCAATGCGGAATGGACAGCTGGAACAATAAAGCACTGCATGGACACTTCCTGTAGAAGATCGAAGGCAAAGTGGACATGGAAAAGACCTGGTCTTGGCTTACGAATGGAACATTGAAAAAGGAAACAGAAGGACTGATTCTTGCTGCACAAGAACAAGCAATAAGAACAAATGCCATCAAAGCCAGAATTGAAAAATCAGGAGAAGATCCAAAGTGCCGACTCTGCAAAGAAGTTGATGAAACAATCGACCATATACTCAGCTGCTGCAAGAAGATCGCACAAACTGATTACAAGCAGAGACACAATGCTGTAGCACAAATGATCCACTGGAACTTGTGCCAAAAGTATCATCTGCCAGTGTCAAAGAACTGGTGGGATCACAAGCCAGAAAAAGTTGTTGAAAACGAACAGGCAAAACTACTTTGGGACTTCAGGCTTCAGACTGACAGAAAACTGGAGCATAACACCCCTGACATTACAATTGTTGAGAAAGAGAAGGTGTGGATCATCGACATTGCTATTCCGGGTGACAGCAGAATTGAGGAAAAACAGACGGAGAAACTCACCAGATACGAAGATCTGAGAATTGAACTACAGCGACTCTGGCGAAAACCAGTGAAAGTGGTCCCAGTCATCCTTGGCACACTGGGCGCGGTGCTAAAAGATCTCAGCGGGCACCTAAAAACCATTGGCATTGACAAGATATCCATATGCCAACTACAAAAAGTCACTTTACTGGGGTGTGCTTGCATAATTCGCCGATACATCACGCATTCCTAGGTGCTTGGGAAGTGCCTGACTAGTGATATAATACAAAATCCAGCATAGTCATCTCGTTTGCTGTGTGTAACTGCTGTTTTACATAAGAATAAGAATAAGAATAAGAATAAGAATAAGAATAAGAATAAGAATAAGAATAAGAATAAGAATAAGAATAAGAATAAGAATAAGAATAAGAATAAGAATAAGAATAAGAATAAGAATAAGAATAAGAATAAGAATAAGAATAAGAATAAGAATAAGAATAAGAATAAGAATAAGAATAAGAATAAGAATAAGAATAAATAGCTTATGTATAGCTGCTGCCTTATAGACTGGAGATTGATGCCCAATAGACTGGAGATTGATGCACACTGGCTACCCCGTTTTCTGACAAGACTCTAATTCCCATAGGCCACAACAGGTGTCAGAAGTGATGGCCTGTGTTAAAACAGGTCTGCTGAAAATCTGATTTTAGCAGCCACGCACCCGCCAAAACAGATGGGACAGTCCAGGCAAGGGCAGAGGTCTCTCTTGTCTACACCAGAGTGCAGGAAGAAGAGATCCAGAAGTGAGCTCAGCCTCCCACTGTACCATTAAGTGCAGAAAAGTCCAATGTAGGGACGATATTCCTAACATTCAAAATTTGACCAAATTTAGCCAAATGCAGGCATTTGAATTCAAATCTAATGTTGGCACATCCGTAGATTGACATTCCAATTCAAATTGAATGTTCCGATACGTTCGTAAGAAGTTTCATTATGGATTTGTATGGTATTCGTATGTGAATTTGTATTGAACATTCGTATCAAATTAGAATCCTACTACATTTGAAGGAGATTTATTTGAATGAATACTAATATTCTTGCATTCGATTTGATAAGAATCAAACATAAAAAAAACATTCGTGCACATTCGTAGCCAAAAGATTAAGTAGCTCTACTTTTGATTCAACCTCTTTACCCTTTTGCACAAGACTTTGAACCAGCAAGATTTCCCCAGAATTCCTAGTCTGCCTTCAGTCCTGTATAGAGGAGGGGAGAGACTTTCTATAGCTCATGGAGAAGAAAACACCTTCTGCCTTCATGGGATCTTCTGGTTGCTTCCGCATTTGCAGGAAACCAGGAAATGGATTTAACAAAATCTGTTTCCCGGTGATCCGGCCTCCTGAGGATCCGTCTCAAATAGAGATGATCCTCGGAGGCCACGCGCTTTCACACATGCGTGGAGAGGCCAGATACAAGAGAATGGATGGAGTGGGTGCTGTGCAGATGCATCAGCACCCATTCCAAAAGTCCTCCGGCTTGCATGCCACCGACGCCGCCCACGGAGCCACGGAACTGAAGTGGTGAGCTGCCAGTCACCGTGTGTTTCCGGTAGTGCCTGGTGCTCAGGGGAGGGGCTTCAGAAGCAAGTAGTCCTGCTTCTGCCCTTCCCAACATGGCGGCTGAAGGGACATCCATCCCTTCGCCTGGCCATGTGGGGAAGTGTCCTGATTCTGCACACATCCAGGCGAAGAGAAGGACGTAAGACCTGATTTTTCAGGTCTTATATTTAATCCGGATTTGGGCTGCAAAACTGGTTTTAAAAACCGGTCTTGCACGCTGCAAAGCAGAAGCGGCGTCTGTGAAGAGTCTCCAATCAGGTCTGCAGTGTGGAAGCCATTTCAGGTAAGTGTTTTAAATTTTACTTAAGGGGAAGGGGTGAAACCAGCTTCCGCAGCTCGTGCAGAAACATCCTCTGACACACACTCCCTGCGATTCTAGAACCATGATTTGGTTGGCCTCTAGAACACCCCTCAAATACAAAGTGCTCTTTTAAGAAACTGGAGATTGCCTAGAACGGTGACAGCAGCGGAGACAGAACATTTGTCTCTGGCATCTGTCCTTGCATTTTATTTCACTTTGAGCGGCAGTGGACTAATGTGTGTATCTAAAGTGACAGATCTGGCTTTCCCACTGCCCCTTCGGTGTTCAAGTCAATTCATTTTTGCTCTCTTGAAAAGACGGAAAGGGGGAAGGAAATCATCCTGACTTTATTGCCTTTTAAAAAAAAAAGATATGAATAACTCTATCACCTTTGAGCTGGCTATTTCCTTTGCTTTTATTTTATTTTATTTTATTTGCAGTTCCTGGTTTTCAGGAATAGCAAACCGGCTTCCTGAAGTTCTTTGCATTTGTTTTTCATTACCCATATGGCTGAACTTAATTTCCCCTGTTATTATCACATTAATTCATGTTAAGGAATCCAAAGAGTTTTATGGCTCATGTGTAACTCATTCTCGTTATTCCAGGTATAAGTTACTATATATCCACTAAATAAACGGAGAGAATACGTTTGTACAGCAGAGGTTAAGCTATCCTTTTGTCTGGACTGATGGTCTGTGCTCACACCTAAATTTTCATCTACCTTCAGTGTAACACTCAAGCTTTAATCCAGCTTCAGTCCACTTTCAGAGTAGGAGAATACATCAGCAAAGACACAAGCTGTTTTCTTTCAGCATTAAATAACTGAGAAAATTCTCCTTTGAAATAGTGTGGAAATAAAATTACTGGTCACTTTGCTGATGTGTTTGCTAGCTCCGGAGGTGCTCAACACGTCCCTTACCATCCAAAGCGAATGATGGATCTGTGACCTGCGTGTACCAACCTTAGTGAAAACACCTTTGTAGACAATGGTGACCATCTCTTGTCCCTGATAAATCAGGTTTAGATTCCTCAGCAGCCAGTTGAAAAACAAACCTGGCCTCAGCTCACCACACTCTCCTGCCGACATGTGCCAAGTCTGGTTCATGTCCAAAAGTACAGTTGAATAGCTAATGTTCAGAGCTGTTTGCATCGAACTGAACATGCAGTGGTCTGAATACCTAGATGTTCACCTGCACTGAAGTAGTCCCCCACTTGCAAATATAAATGAATCCATTGAATAGGTCACGTTTGTTGTGTTCTTGCTCTTGAAAGGGGCTGTTTCCAGTGGGAAAATGTCTTCATTTTTTTTAAAAAAAACAAATTCAAAATCATTGCAGAGATATGAGAGCAGGTAAGGGTTTCTCCTTTGTCTTCTGCTTGGGAGGCCCAGAAGCACTTGGTGAGCCACTGTTGCTGGACTAGATGGGCTGTGGCCTGATCCAGCAGGGCACCTCTAAATTCAGGAGGATAGGAGTATCAAGGGCTACTAGAATGGATGCCTAGAGACTGCCTCCAGGTCGGAGGGACAGGCAGAATACTCCTAAAGGCCGTTTTCAAGGAGACAAAAGAAGGTCAAGGTTTTGCCCTTATTTACTGCTCGAGATCCCCAGAAGCAATTGATGTGAGATAGGATGCTGGACTCGATGGACCATGGCCTGATCCAACTAAACTCCTCTCATGTACCTATTTTCTTATGATAGCAAATAACTATTTTATTGTATTAAATGGTTCGCCATTGAGCCAAACAGATGCTCTGTTTGATCTTGAACACATGACATCCATCCATCCATGTATCCATCCATCCATGCATCTATCCATGCATCTATCCATGCATCCATCCATCCATCCATCCATCCATCCATCCGTCCGTCCATCCATGCATCCATGCATCCATGCATCCATGCATCCATCCTCCATCCATCCATCCATGTGTGCATGCATGGATGTGTGCATCCATGCATCCATCCGTGCATCTGTGCATCCATGCATGCATGCATCCATCCATGCATCCATCCATGCATCCATCCATGCATCCATCCATCCATCCTCCTGTGCTTGTGAATTCTCTACTAAAGGTCTTGCCTGTGAGGCCCTACAGCTGCGTAGCCAGAAATAAACCCAGTGTATGTCCTTAACAGTGGAATATGTCTTAAAATATGAAACAAATAGGACATTAGGTGAATGTGAGGAGGTTTTTCATCAGCTAGTGACATCCTGAATGAGCTCTGTGGATTGCAACCATAGCTGTATTTCTGCATTTTTCTTCGATCACACTTATATTTCTGTCATTCTTGACATTGCTGAATTACATTGACCATTTGTGACACCGTGGATCACCTCTTGAGCAAATAATGCTGTTTTATAGTGTTCTCAGTGCAGCTTTTTTGACATGTGACCTTAGCGACTTCTGCAGGTTAGGGTGGAATAACAGTTTGTCACCATCTGCAATGTTTCTTAAGCAGCCAGCGTAACTAGTAACGCCTTTAACATTGGAACTAAAAGTGGCAGATCTTTGATCCCTGTGATAGCTCATCAGAATGGAACAAAAGAATGAAAAATGTGCAGAAAGGATGAACTAGTATCAATGAAGTATATAAAACCATGCACGGTACAGAAAAGGTGAACAGAGAAAAAATATTTTCTCTTTTACACAACACAACCGAACCATGGGGCATTCTATGAAGCTGATGGGTAGGAGAGTTGGATCAAATGAGGGGAAGTATTTCTTCATCCAGAGGGTCATCGGTTTATGGAATTTGTTTCACACAGTGGCCCACCAATTGCCCATGGGGACCTCAAGCAGAGGCAAGGGCAAACCTTCTCCTGTTCTCGAATCCCAGCAAATGGTCATAGAAATATCCTGCTTGTCCCCACAGCCTGAAAGATGTACTCAGGCATCTGGTCTAGTAGCCATTGATACATCTGTCATCCATAAATTTGTCCAACCCTTCCTTAAAGCCATCTAAGCTGATAGCTGTTACCACCTCTTCTGGCAGCAAATTCCAAAGACCGATGACCCTCTGGGTGAAGAAATCCTTCCCCTTGTCTGATCTGACTCTCCTACCCATCAGCTTCATAGTATGACCCCTGATAGAGAAAATAATTTTCCTCTTATGTTCTTATGCTCTTAGGTTGTCTTTCTGTTAGCATGCAAGATCAGAAACATTCCAGTAAGGGAGTTTATTGAAAAAAAGGGGGAGCAACTCTGCCCCTCTTCCATCCTACATGGTGCGAACAGGTTGAATAAGCTGTTAAAGTCCCTTGATATCTGGATGCCCACAGGTATTTTGCCCATTCCTGTTCAGCCTTAGGGACACGGGATGCGGATGCCACTTGGGACGGAAAGAACTGAAAGGCTGCCTCTGTGTATCTTGTCCCAACACGCTGTCTCAGTATCACACTGTCTTTTCTCTGCAGTAAATTAAATCATATTCTGATTAAAAAAGACGGAGGGGGGAGGATAAATCATGGGAGGCCTATCAGCAAGGCCTGCACAATGGCAGATAAGACCCACTGAGTGTGTGTCGAGGAAAGATAGCAGGAGAGAGGTGGAATAAGGAGGGGAGGGAAGTGTGGTGAAAGGGAAGGAGGGAGGGAGGGAAGAAATACCAAAGGGGCAAACGGAATCTCCATCTGAAGATCCCCCCCCCACCTGCCTTCAGAGCAGCAGAACTCCATGAGCAGAGAGAAGGTGCTGAGGCATGTCTACTGATCTCCACAAGGCTACAAGTGTGAATTATAGAGGCTGTCAGGGAAATGAGCACATTGGTGCGACTCCCAGCAATTGAAGACAGAGCTGGAGGGGAAGAGGTTTTCAATTGAGGAAGGTGAGGAAGGCCACGGTCACACCTTCTTCACTTTACTCCTCCTTTGAGTCTGTCTTTGGGCCTCACAGCTAGGGATCGACATTCAAAATTTGTATGGATCCGGATGTTTGAGTTCAAGTCGAATGTTGGCGCATTTGAAGATTGACATTCGAATTCGAATCAGATGCTTCAGAACATTCGTACGAAGCTCCGTTGCCTTCATGAACCCAGGGAGGTGGGAAAGCGCCTGCTCCAGTCACATCTGCAATGGGTCCAGAGTGGGTTCAAAGTGGATTCAAAGTGAATTCAGGGTGGATTTGACGCATTCTGAGCCAATATGTAGGGGATACTTATTGGATATGTTAGGGCTACGTATCGGATACTTCGGAGATACATAGAAGATTTGTATGGGATATGTAGGGGATCCATATGTGATTCATATCAAACCATATCGAATTTGTATCAAACATCTGTATTGAATTCGGACCCTACCACATTCAAAGGGGATCTAGTCAAACAAATACAAATTTTCTGGCATTCGATTTGATATGAATTAAAAAAATTGTGCACATCCCTACTCACCAATCACGCCTTTTTAGTCCAATCAGATCTATTTGTGGACTTTCTTTCCTTCAATTGTACTTTCTGTTCTTTTACTCAACTGATTCTGAGCAGGGCAGGCTTCCAGGGGTTGGACAAGGGGTGGAGATGAAAAGATCCTTTTTCTCCATGCTGGAGATTTGTGTGGTTTGACTGAGAACTGCAGTAATTAATTTCAGCCTATGTTATCCTCAAGCAAATGGGCACACCCAGAATATGCACTCAGTCCTGATCCGAATTAAAATAGTCCTTTATTTCCTAAAATGATCCTTTATTCCTGAGATTTTTTTTTTACTTGTATTGATTTGTTGTATTCTTTGATGCGATGATTATTTATTGAGATTGATTTTTTACTTGTTGTATTGATTTGTTGAATTCTTTGTATTTTTTTTTCTGTTTGTGGTAAACCGCCTTGGGCAAAATTTGTTTTTTGGAAAGGCGGTATACAAATAAAAAATGGAAATGGAAATGGAATGCGGATTTAAAAAGTCAAGTGGGAATGCAGCCTTTGAGTGGTTGTTGTGTTAATCTACCATTGCAGAAAAGCAAATCACATTGCTTTCAGGGTCCTCCCTCCCTCCTTCCCTCCTTCCCTCACTTCCAAAAACTAGTTATATTGGAAACTACGGTCAAAACACCCAGCTGCAATGGTTTATCTTTTAATTAGGTGCAAAGAATTTTTTTGCTCCAGGTTGATAGCTGGTTATCTGCAGGGTTTGGGAAGAAACCCACCTTCCATGAACCGCCCAGCATCGCTACTTAATTGACAAGGTTCTTCACACTGCCATTACTGGACTCTGAAGGCCTCAGGGATTAACCACTGCCAGAGGTCAGATAAGAGGACAATGGCATTCCAAAATTTTGGTTTCTGTGGGAGGGCGAGAGAAAACCGGGTTGCCAAGCAGCAAACTTGAGCACCACAGCATTGCTTCTCTCCTCTCAAAAATGAATCCGTTACTACCTTTGGAACCTTCTGGCTATTTCCTTGCCCTCGCCCTTTCCCTATCTGCAGAGAGCTATCAATTATAAATATTTCTCTCTCTCGATTCATCCATCAGGTGGGTGTTTCAAATGGGAGAAGAACAAGTCATGGTATGAATTATTCAATTTTGCTGAAAATGGTTGCAAGCTTTCTTCTATTTTGCTAACCAATGAAACCATGGAGAAATCAGACTTGGAAGGGAGAGAGGGAGGGAGGGAGGACAGAAGGAAGGAAGGAAAGAGGGAAGGAGGGAAGGAAGGAAGGAGGAAGAAGGGAGGGAGGGAGGAGGGAGGGAGGGAGGATGGAAGGAAGGAAGGAAGGAGGGAGGGAGGACAGAAGGAAGGGAGGGAGGGAGGACAGAAGGAAGGAAGGAAGGAAAGAGGGAAGGAGGGAAGGGAGGGAGGGAAGGGAGGGAGGGAGGAATATTATCTCTTCTAGCCTTCTTCAATACATTGCCCTCAAGCATTCTGGGATATAGCCCCCATCAGGTCTTAATTGACATATATATAAAATGTGAGGCTATAAGAGGGAACCCCAGAGTCCTTGTCAGCACAACTGACCCATCAACCTCTGGAGGACCACATCTTCTCTGATCTACTGCCTGCCTATTCTAGCAGTCTGTTATAATGGGGACATAAGAGCCTAAGAGAAGCCCTGTTGGATCAGAGCACCGTTCATCTAATCCAGCATCCCATCTCACACAGTAGCCCACCAGTGGCTTCTGGGCATCTCAAACAGAAGAAGATGACAAAACCTTCACCTGCTCTCCACTCCCAGCAAATGGCCCTTAGAGGCATCCTGTTTTTCTCTCCAACCTAGAGGCAGTATCCAGGCATCCATTCTAGTAGCCATTGGTATATTTTACCTCCATGAATTTGTCCATCCTTTCCTTAAACTGAACCAGGCTTGTTGCTAATGAATTTGCAATAGGAATCCCATTGGCTTAGCCAACAGCAATGGCAAGAAGATCTTAAATCAGAACCCACTGAACTATGGTTCTCCAGGGATTGCTGGACCACCACATCCATCTTTCCTTGCCATCCATTGGACTGAATGAAGTTCATGGAAGGTGTTGTTGGTAACACACAGAGGACCATTCTAGTGCCCTGTTGGAGGACATTCATTTGGAGAAGTCTGGGTTACTATTCATGTTTAGTTTAGTGTTCCTAAACTTGCTTCTTTATGCATGGATTGGCAGACACAAAATGTCCCTCTCCTCATTTCTCTGTCTTTTTAATGAGCAAATAGATCCCATGTGCAAGGGGTAGAATGAACAACCTAATTTGGTCTCATTTATTTCTGCTGATGTTCATTACCTTTCCTATTCTACCTCCCTTGTGCATCATGCGTGAGAGGCAGAAAGAATGCATGTGCTTTTTTAAAAAGTTCCATGCACCCTTGTAACATAAAAGATAAATTTTATTTATTATTTATTATTTATTTAATAAATTTATATCTCACCCTTCACCAAATGGTCCCAGGGCAGCTTACAATAAGAATAAAATATATAAAAAGAAAAATAATAATTAAAAATATCACCCCTCCCTTCACATCCCCCACCACCACCTTCCCTAACAGGACAGCACCCAGAGGAAGCTATTTAGATGGCAAATGCCTGGTTGAAAAGACTTGTTTTCACCAGGCACTGAAAAGTATACAATGTAGGCACCTGGTGAACCATATATATATGACAAGGGGAAGTATTTCTTCACCCAGAGAGTCGTCAGTCTATGGAATTTGCTGCCAGAAGAGGTGGTGACAGCAACCAGCTTATGTAGCTTTAACAAAGAGTTAGTCAAATTCATGGTGAGTCAATGGCTACTAGAATTTCATTTCATTTCCATTTTATTTGTATACCGCCTTTCCAAAAGAATATTTGCTGAGGGAGTTTACAACAAACAGAAAATATACAATGCAAAATAATAATCAAAACGATAATAAAAGTACATTATAAAAATTTCACATCATACAGAACATTGCAAAATAAGCCAAACACACACACTGAGGTAGGTTAGGCCAAGTAGAGTCCAGAACAGCTGACAAAAGCCCCCAGTCCCACAAAGAATCATCTCCTCCAAGATATCAGTGCCCATCCAGGCTGGAGAGCCATCCAGAGGGTCTAGGCTGCCACCACTAGACCACCCCCAGGAGGGATGATATAAGCAGATGTCTTTTATGGTCTGGTGTAGCTGAGACCAAGTGGAGTCCAGAGCAGCTGACAAGAGGGACCCAGTCCAACAAGGAAGCAGCTTCAAATGAATAGGCTGGAGAGTCATCCAGAGGGCAGAGGAGTCTAGGCTGCCACCACTAGACCACCCCCACGAAGGATGGCAAGGCCTAGGTACATCCTTCAGGCTGGGAGGCAGGCAGGATGCCTCAAGGTCATTTGCTGGGATTCAGGAACAGGTGAAGGTTTTGTCCAGAAGCAATTGGTGGGCCACTGTGTGAGGCAGAACACTCAGCTAAATGGGCTATGGCCCAATCCAGTGGAACTCCTTATGTTCTTATGTTCTTACATAAGGAACATTCTGGCTGTAACATTGTTGACATAAAGTGTGTATTTTTGTGCCATTTTACCGCACAGCGGTGGGATGGCAAGTCTGAGGAAGTGTAGCATTTGATTGAAAATTGTACTCCAAATTGTACTCCAATATTGCACAATAATTTTTTTTGGCATTTGATTTGATTCGCATCAAATATTTGAATATCCAAATTTGTACAAATCCCATTTCACACAGTAATGTATTAAAATTCAAACTGATTTGAATTGCACGGATACATATGCCATGCGTACATATTGATACATATATGAATGTCCAAATTATTTGTATGAATAATGCAAAATATTTTTATTCGAATACTAAAAAACAAATCGAATAATACATATCTTGGATATTTTTGCACATCCCTAACCCCAGCCCAGTTCAGGATACTGTTGATAGGGATGTCCAATCAATCAAGGAATCAATCAAGGAATCAATCAATCATCAGTCATAGACAGTTGGTTCCTGCCTGGTACTAGTCTTCCTGTGGAAATACATATTATGGGTGCTTTTCCACTGGCAGTAAGTACCCATTTTAGGACACATTAAGAACCCATTTGGCTGAGAGCCGGATGACCTCATTTCCACTACAGGCACCATTAGAGACACATCTGTTTCCACCACAGCTAGGGAAATCTAGATCATATGGGTCCTTCAGGACCTATAATGTGGATTTCCAGTAGACCCCATTAAAGGGGTCTACAATGGGGTCTTCAGCCCTCAAATCCAGATTATAGGGAGCCTGTTTCTACTAGGAGTGTTTTTCCGCTGAGCTCCTTTAATCTGGATCTAAGAAGATCTGGATCTAAGGAATGGGTACTTCCCTTAATCTGGATCTAGTAGAAGTACCCAATGTGTTTCCATGGGTGGTCTAGCAACCAATAGCAATGGGTGCTAGCCTGCCTGCTGTGGAAACACCAGAGCACCCATTTGCAAATCCAGATATACCCAATTGTAGTGGAAACAGGCTTCCTATAATCTGGATTTGATGGCTGAAGACCCCATTGTAGACCCCTTTAATCTGGATTATAGGTACTGAAGGATCCATATGATCTGGATTTCCCTAGCTGTGGTGGAAACAGATGTGTCTCTAATGGGGTCTGTAGTGGAAATGGGGTCATCCAGCTCTCAGCCAAATGGGTTCTTATTGGGTGCTTCAATCGGTACTTAGTGCTAGTGGAAAAACACCCTAGAACTGGGCAATGGGGTCTAGAGGAGGCTCAGGGGAGGAGGCACCTATGGGGGGTTGCCCCAATCTCAAGACTTTGATGTCCCTCCAAAGCTGGCTCTGAACTCCCTCTGAAGTTGCCTTTGGAGCCTGTGCTAATCTCCAAATGCAACTTCGGAGATTCCACCCCTTGTCCCCCCAAACACCTGGGGTGACAGGCAGACCCCTTGTGGGTAGATCCAGATTTGCAACTGGGGGCTAGACCACCCACAGAAACACACTGGGTACTTCCCTTAATCCGAATCTACTAGATCTGGATTAAGGGAAGTACCCATTCCTTAGATCTGGATCTTCTTAGATCCAGATTAGAGTGCAGTGGAAAAACACCCTATATTCACCTCACATTGGAATTATTTCCCTAAAATTCATTTTCTATGAGGTGCTCTCACGATAAAGAGGTTGCTTTTCCAGGAACATTTTCCCACCTGAAATGCTGTTCCTTACAATGATGTGTTGCCACTTGTTCAGCAGTTGCTAATACTACCGCCTCTTTATCTTACTCCCCTTGTTCAATGTAGTAAAAGTTCAGGTCCGGTGCCCAGGCCTCCCATAAACTGAGAGCCCTGTGACATTTTTATTTTGATGCTACTGAGAAATGGCAGATGATGCTTTGATATAATGCAGATTTGGAACAGAAGAATGTAAAAGAAGCTCTGCTAGAACAGGGCACATCCCACGTAGTCTAGTCCAGCATCCCATCTCACACAGTGACCCACCAGTTGTTTCTGGACATCACAAGTGGAAGGCAAAGGCAAAACCTTCATGTGCTCTCCAATCCCTGCAAATGGCCTTCAGAGGCATCCTGCTTGTCTCTCCAACCCAGAGGATGTACCTGGGCATCCATTCTAGTAGTCAGTGTTACACATGAATTTGTCTTCCTCTTTCTTAAGCCATCCAGAGGGCAGAGGAGTCTAGGCTGCCACCACGAGACCACCCCCAGGAGGGATGGCAAGGCCTAGGTACATCCTTCAGGCTGGGAGGCAGGCAGGATGCCTCAAGGCCATTTGCTGGGATTCAGGAACAGGTGAAGGTTTTGCCCAGAAGCAATTGGTGGGTCACTGTGTGAGGCAGAACATTCACCACTTCTTTGGGTCATAAGTGTTATAGTCCAATGATCTCTAGTAGGGAAGATGCTTCACTTTATCATTCTTAACTTTCCTACTCAACAACTTGGTAGCTCAGTTCAGATGTCCAACCAACCTTTCTTACAGTAGGAAATGTTGGAAACAAAGCTCCGCACTCAAATACCAGGAAGGAATCAATGATGAAGCCAAGGTCTTATTGGAAAGAAAGTTCACCTCTACAGGAATTATATCAGAAGAGGGCATCCTGGCAATTCTACTTTATGAAGGAGTTGGATCAGTGTCCCAGGACCCTATAAACAAAGATGTGCATTATCCCTTCCCAGTCTTTGCCTTCTTTGCTAGCTGACCTTCATGATCTTCTGATATTTGTTTATCTTCTTCCAAATTATCTCTTGTAATTAGAATCCATCTTCTCATCTCCAGGGGCAGCAGCCTTCAAATGAGGATTGCTTAAAACCAATTACATTTTGATATTGGAGATCTGTACACATAAACGTAGTATCATTTCCAATTAAAAAGAGTAATGAATTTAGGGTCCAGAGAGACAGTGAGCATAGCAGTGCTATTGTGTCTGCTGTGTCCACAGGGAATAGTGAGAACACGTGCCCAAACCCATGTTTCAGTTCACGTGGGCAAGGTGGGGAACTAAATTAAAATGAGGACAATATCTAAGTCTGGGTTCAAAGCCTGTAGCCCATTTTGAATACCATCACTGGTCCCTTCTTGGAGTATATCCCAGAACTGGGACCTGCAATCCACATGTTGGTGTGGATTATGGGCCTTTCTATATTGACCTTTGGAAGATCTGGATTGGTGGGTACGGATTAGGCAGACCTTTGTAAGACCAGGCCAGCTAGAGTAAATGGGCTTGGAGGGAGGGAGGGAGGAAGGAAGGAAGGAAGGAAGGAAGGAAGGAAGGAAGGAAGGAAGGAAGGAAGGAAGGAAGGAAGGAAGGAAGGAAGGAAGGAAGGAAGGAAGGAAGAACAATGGCAATTGTCAGACACTTCCTTCCAAGTCTCAATCAGATTAAGAAAAAGGTAAAGGACTAGACATTTATTTTTCTATATAGTTCTGACTGCAGGTAAGAAGAAACACCTGACATATAGCATACACAGCACTCAGTACTGATCTGCTCACTTCCTGAAGGTGGGAAAAGGTCAGGTCCCAGGAAAGAAGGGGATTCTTAATGGAAATTCCTTAATATGCTTCTGAAGGAATGAATTCCACGTGGTAACTCCTCCAGGTGGAAAGAGCAAGAGGTCCCCCCACTGGCAGTCCAAAGAGGGTGTAGCTAGAGCACTAGTTTAGATGTGCACTTAAGCACTCCCAAGGAGAACTTTTTAAAACAAATTGAAATGGTACTATCCAGTGTGTGGGAGAAGTGGAGCTATCTACCCCCTGGAAGCCAGTTTCCCCCTACTTCTAGTCAACTCTGGTCAATGAAGCAAGATAGAAGCATCTCTACTGAGTAAACAGAGGAAGATGAATCTTCTGTTCAAGCCAGTTTGATGCTCCAGTGAATGCTCAGTGACACCTCTGTGTGTGCAGTTTTCTTTGCTAAAATATAAAAGAGG
Organism: Aspidoscelis tigris stejnegeri; assembly: GCA_023333525.1. Lineage (NCBI taxonomy): Eukaryota > Metazoa > Chordata > Lepidosauria > Squamata > Teiidae > Aspidoscelis > Aspidoscelis tigris. The sequence goes on along the minus strand of JALMGA010000022.1, from coordinate 1,260,309 downwards.
GTTGCCATTTCCTTCTTTAAGGGAGACACCAGGAGCTGGCCATAATTCAATGGAAGAGCATCTACCTGATGCTCAGAAGGTCCCAGGAATAGCAAGAACAATCATGTTGTTTTCTGGGAGCGGTAGAACCTTGTAGATTGTTTCTACATGAGAGACCAAGGTAGAGATGATCTTCCATTGTGAGCAGCAGTTTGTTCCAATGAGCAACTACTGAGGGATTCCTTGGTGTTGATCTCCATTGTCCTGCTCCAGGATGCTCTGCTCTTAAGACATAAGAGTGTCCCTGGAAATGCTCTTCAGGTGTTTCCCCACTTACCGCTTGAAATCAGGATTAAGGAAATCCGGATTTCTAAAATCCATCCCTGGGAAAATCTGTTTGAAATAGAGATGGATCCAAATGAGGCCTCACGCATCCACATATGCATTGGGAGAATGGTTACTGAGGAATGCATTGTGTGGCTGCTGTGTAGATGCTGCAGCACCAATATCCAGAAAGATCAGATGTAACTTGGCGCATGTCCAATGTGAAGCAACTGCAGGATGGACTACATAGCCGGAATGTGGTGCTGCTGCCTCACTCAACATGGTGACTTCTGGTCCCACCCACATCTGTTCCCTATCCTATCCCTGTGTGGAAGTGTCCTCCTTTGATCCGGAATTTGCAAGCAGGAACAGTTTGAAGAACTAGTTTTTCAGGTCTTCCCGAAAATCGGATTGGGCTGCCTCTAGACACCATTAGAGACAGATCCCACATGAGGCCATGCGTAAGTGGCATCCTTGGAGGGGTCCTAATCTGTCCTGCTGTGCAGAAGGTACCTTGCGGATGTGTGCCATATGGGTCCTTATTGGGTGCTTAATGGGGTCTTGAGGGCCTGAGTGGAAACGCTCTTCCACTCACACCCTAATTATTGCGTCTCCAGTGTGCCGTCACATCTTCAAGGTAGCCTTGCATCCCCTCCTAACTTAAATATTACAACACTCTTACTTTGGCAACAGGAAACAAATAGCAAAGTCTCCAATAAACTTTACTACACATTGCAAGAAGAAGGACGCTGGGGAGGACCTTCATTGGAAGGCTATTTTGAAGGATTTCAATAGTAGGGATGATGGAATTAGAAACTAAAAAAAAGATGGGTTGCAATTGAAAGAACAACAAAAAAGGCCAACCATAGATTGTTAATGCAAAACAATTTGAAGAGAAAACTTTAAAATGGTCAATATGGACCACTAAAACACACAAGGAAGATCAGGGGAAAATGGAAGAATAGGATGAGTATGGACTGTAATGAAATACCATCTATTGATATAGCAAATGCAACAGGCCAGTCTACTTATGCAAAGGTATTGCAGAAAATGAAAGAGGCAGGCTATCACATCCTATCAGATTTATTTGACTCATCAAACAGGCCAATGGATACAATTCAAGTTCAAACAATAATTGGGTTGAGAAATTGGTTGGAGGCAATGCAAATCCCTAATTACTAAAATATTTCGTATATAATTCGATAAAATCATTATTTCTGAAAAAAAATATTACAACACTCTTGTGTAGGGGTGCTCACAAATATTCGTAACATTCACTATTTGTACAAATTTGGCCAAATTCGGACATTCACACATTAATCAAATGTTACAACATTTGTATATTAACATTCATATAAATATAAATGTTTCCGGACATTCGCATGAATAGTTCAGAAATTCGTGAAACTGGGGAGCTGGGAAAGCAGCTGCACTAATCACATCTGCAAAAGATCCAGAGTGCATTCAACATGGATTGAAAGTGGAATAAAAGTGGATTCAGGTCAGATTTGACACTTTCAGAGAGGATACGTTGATGATACGTATCGGATACATATCAGATATATATGCATTTGTATCAGATATGCGCACAAATTTGTTACAAATACATTCGTATTGAATAGAATCCTACCACATTCGAAGAGGATCTGTTCAAACTGATATGAATTCGTTACAAATCGAACGTCAACAAGCCCATTCGTGCACATCCCTACTCTTGTGATGTACATTGGATTAGGATGGCTGAGAGTCCATGTTTCTCACCATGATCCTCAAAGCTGTCTAGAAGATCTCCTTAAGTGGAGATCTGTTCTCACTCCATTCCAAGTAGGCCGTCCATGAAGCCATAGCTTGGCATGGCTGAGTGGAGGCTTTCCAGCCATCATGGCTCTTCCCCGAGAACACAGATTGGCCCAACTCCCTCTTGTATCTTACTTGCCAATACAGCTGTGACTTTCCTCCTCCCTCCTGAGCCTTGTGATACTGTCGTTGGGTTGAAGGTTGGAGGGGATGGCCAGCAGGCACAGATAGATGCACTACTTTTGTGTAAGGTTTGTGTAATCTCTGGCAGGAACATCGTTATCATCTCCCCTGGTGGAGACAAGGAGAGATGATAAAAGACTGAAGACAGGGATTAAAAGAAAGAGGGAAACAGTCAGGCAGTTCTGGAGGGTTCTGATCCTCTGCCAAAAACTCAAACTGAAATGAAATGTCCCACCCTCCACCTCCAATGGATGCAGGTGGGCGAACCTCTGAAAGCCACTTCTAGGGGTGCTCTCTGTGCCCGCCTGCGCCAGCTGCTGTTGAGTGTACCCTGTTGTAGCTCTGTGTGATACAGGAGTACCTTGATTGGCAGAAACGGCTTGAATTTTGAGTGTTTGGACTGGAGGTGGGGAGGAAGGGGGAAGAGAGCAGCAAATCACTCTTTAATTGTTCTTAAAGCTTCAACGGTACTCCTTTTTTTGGTGCACCAACAATAGTTCATTGTACACACACGCGTGCATGCGTGAGGGGCTTGTTGATTACAAATGCTGCAAGCGTGCATCAGTGTTTCACAGGAAAGAGGCCCTTTCAGTCCAATTCAAGTGGCTAAAGGCTGGCTAGTGGCAATTTCCTAGAAACTGAGAGGCTAATACAAAGAAACCAGGCTGTGCGTCATACAACTGGCTGCATTTTGAAAAGGGAAAGAAGTGCCCTCTTCATTTCCAGCTGGGAGGGGTTTGGAGGAGAAGGAGATGGCATTTTTGCTTGCAAAGACATGGACATCAGGAAAGGATTCAGGGGGCAGGCAGGGGGATATTTTGAGGATTTCATACAAGGGGGTGAAAGGGCATGCTGCAGAGGAAGACAAAAAGATCCTCTGTTAAAATGTTTGAGCAGAGGCACATTTGATGGGCTCCATCTTTCCATTTTCTGGGCCAAACTGAGCAATGGGTCCAGCTGAACCAAGGAGAAATACAGAGGATTTTGGCTGGCCAGAGGGACGTGGGAGCAGGGTTTCTGAACCTCAAATAACTGCACAGAAGAGAGAATTTCAGGGCGTTTGCACCTTTCATTAGAGATGTGTTAAGGTTCTGACCTGTTTAACATAAGAACATATGTGGATAAGAACATAAGAGGAGCTCTGCTGGATCAGGCCACAGCCCATCTAGTCCAGCATCCAGTCACACACTGTGGCCCACCAATTGCCCATGGGCAAATTTTCTTCTGCTCTCAAATCCCAGCAATGGTCTTAGAAGCATCCTGCCTGTCCCCTCAGCCTGAAAGATGTACTTAGGCATCCATTCTAGTAGCCATTGATACATCTGCTCAAATAGAACAAGGTGGTTCAACAGATTCAAATCTGAACTGAGCCAACCCCATGTTTGATGGGGCCAGTTTGAAGCAAACCAAACCACAGGAGTGTTTAGATGATCCAGTCAAATACTCCTGTTCAATTCGAACAGGTTCAGGCTCAATTCAGTAGCCCTTTAAAAAGGACTGGGGATGTGCACAAATATTCATAATATTCGTTATTTGTACAAATTTGCACGGATTTGGGCATTCGTACATGAATCGAATGTCTGGATACGAATGTTTTGGACATTTGAATGAATAGTTCAGACATCCGTTTAATGGTATGTATCTGGATGCATACAAATCCCGTACAAATACATATGGATAAACATGGGATAAATATGGGATATGTATGGGATGCATACAGATGCTTATCATGGAATATGCATCTGTACTTGCAGGTATTCAAATGAATATTTATGAATACATTCATATCAAATCGAATGTCCGGATATTCAAATTTGCACATTCGTGTGAATACAAAAGTTGGGACATTCAATTCGAATTCATTACAAATCGAATACTGGGAATCACATTCGTGCACATAAGAACATATGTGGATAAAAGGACATATGGATCTAAAAAGGATCTAAAAAGGACTTTTTAAAGTAAATTTTTGTGTGAATTTTAAGAATTAACAGACTTGAACCTATTCAAGCCTGTTTAACCTGGATTGAGTTCAAATTGAACTCAGCTTGGTTTGGTTTGATTCAAACCAAGCCCTGTTTTGATGTTTGTGCAGCTCCCTAACTTGCAGAGTTGCACAGAAGGCTGAATTGCAGTTCCTCTATCCCGTTGCTTGTTGCATTGAAGAAGTATTTATGCACTCTTTCAGCTTCAATAGCTGCCCAGAGCTGGTAATTTCAGGACTCTTGAATCTTGAATAGCTGCTCAGAAAAGGAAATCACATTAAAGCCTTATATTAGGGATGTGCACAATTTTTTTTTTAGCATTCAAATTCAAATTGAATTGAATGTCCAAATATTCAGTTCAGTTAGAATGTTTAGAATCCGAAGGTGACAAAATCTAATTCGAATGGAATACATTTGAATCTATTTGTTCAAATGTTAGATTGGAATCTGAAGATACAAATGTTGACATTTGTATGTGTTATAAGTATCTGTACGCATTTCGTATGCATCCCGTTTTATCCCAAATGCATTCCGTTTTTGTCCTGTACTCTCAGCACAAATGTGTACAGATACACATGAGATTTGTACAGAAATGTACGTACATTCAAATGTTTTGAATCATTTGAACAAATGTTTCAGAACATTTGCAATTCGTTTGAATGTTTTAATTTGAATGTGCAGACATTCTATTCGAATTCAAATGCCCACATTCAATCAAATTTGATTGAATTTTGAATGTTTAGAACATCTGTGCACATCCCTACTTTATATCTTCTATCTAAATTTCGGATGATCTCCATGAAGTTTGCACGTGTGAGAGAGCAAGTGTGTGAGTGTGTGTCTGTGAGCCTTGGGCCATAATTCATTTCCCCACCAGAAACAATCCTATCCAGGTACGTGTGTCCAGTTTCTCTCGGATTTCTTTCATATTTCACTATGGTTCACAAATAAAAATTAAAAAAAGGATCCAATGTGCAGCAAGAAATGTTGGTGCAAGAACAGGTTGAAATAAATGAGGACGTTCTTGTCCTTGCACTCATCTTAGACTTTCGTCCAGAATTTTAAAGAAGCTTTTAAATGAGAGAGAGGATGGCTTTTAAGAAAACTCTCTGATAATTTTAAATGCAGTGATGGTTGCAGAAATCATAGATGCTGGGAAACATCTGGCAACCTGCAGAGACGGCGAAATAAATGACCATTGCCCGTATCTTCTCTCTAGGTCTTGCCAAGCCTATGGGGTTAGTTGAAGGACCCGGAGGTCTGGGCCAAGGAGGAATGGGTGCTACCCTGAGAGATGATAGTCATGAATCTGAAAGCAAGTATGAAGAATATGGTTATAATGCCCAACTCAGTGACCGGATTTCTCTAGACAGGTCTATTCCAGACTACAGACCAAAAAAGTAAGTTGGCTCTCTCTGCTGCTATTTGGAGTGGGATGGGCAGGTGGAAATTATGTTCCTCGGGACAGATCTAAATATGTGACTCCATAACAGAAGAAAGCTTTAGGGACTTTCTGGTAGGTTCTTCATGTCTGATGAAGCTCAGCCTTCATCGGGCTTTTCCGCACTCAAAGGCCATGATCTGGATCCACATGAACATTCCCAGCCTTGGAGTCCTCGGATTACCCATTTTGGCAACATGCTTTTGTGCACAACCAAAATGGGTCCCTTGATGGTCTGGAAAAAAGAGACATGTCTTCTGAACACCTCCATGTTCCTGGTCTGCTGGTAAACTTATTTAATCCAGACAAAGGTGATCCAGATCAAGGAGTGCTTGATGTGGATTGTGCTTCATCCTATGTGAATGGAACATATCAGGGGTAGCTGGGGCCTCCATCAGACCAGTCTACAAGGCAGGAAGGAAGCCCATAGTCTACATCATAGACCAACCCAAAGATAAGCACAGAAAGGTCTATGAACACTTGGGATGTGCACTAATATTCTTGACATTCAAAATTCATACAAATTTGGCCAAATTTGGACATTCAAATTTGAATCAAATGTTGGCACACTCAAAGATTGACATTCAAATTCAACTTGAATGTTTTGATGCATTTGTATGAAGCTTTGTATAAAGCTTCATATGGGATTCCTATGCTATTCATATCGGATTCATATGGGATTGAACATTCATAGAGAACAAATCCTATCACATGCAAAGAAGATCTTTTCAAACAAATATGGATTTCTTGCATTCAATTCAATGCAAACGGAATACAAAAAAATTGTGCAGATTCATAATGAACACAGCTGATGGGACCCACATCCAACAACATTCCTATGTTCATACATTCTCTAGTTCGACATGTCAAGTTATAGAAAGCTTATTGCCCTCTATATCAATGATTCTCAATCATTGTTTTTTCTGCTGGTGCCCTCACACTTCTGAATTTAATTTGTTGCTGTTCTCCCATTCCTTTGCAAACTCCATCACTGAGTAAATACGTTAGATCATTTCCACACTGTTGGCTCAGAACATATTTGCAAAATTATTATTTTATAATATTTAATTTCATTTAGTAAGTGAAGTTCTGGTGCTCCACTCAGAACCTGCTGTGACGCCTTAGTTAGGATGTGCACAAATGTGTATTTTTGCATTTGAATTTGGGTCAATTCTATTTGATTCAATTCTATTTGAATGTTTAGAATCTGAATGCAACAAAAATCTATTTGTATTCAATACATTTGAATATATTTCGTCAAATGTTAGATTTGAATTTGAAGATACAAATGTCGACATTCATATTTAAAGACATTTGTATGTGTTATATGTATCTGTACGCATTTCGTATGCATCCTGTTTTACCCATATGAATTCCATTTTCATTCCTTATTATAAGCGCAAATGTGTACAGATCCATATGATATTCTTACAGATACGTATGTAATACATACCTATCTGCACATTCAAATGATTTGAATCATTCGAATGAATATTTTGGAACATTTGAAATTCATTTGAATGTTTAAATTTGAATGTGAAGACATTCTATTCGAATTTGAATGTCAACTTTTGGTCAAATTCAATCAAATTTTGAATGTTTACAACATTTGTGCACATTCCTACCCTTAATTTCTTGTCATTCTCCTATGTTCTTGATGCCTCTCAGATGACCATATGACTAAACTAGGAAGTCAATTTGGGCACCAATTAAGAGACACTAATTGCCCACATAGACCAAGATACTGCTAGATCTTTTTTTCTTCTTCACAGGTCTATAAATATTCCAGGAGGCTGTGGGAGCAGCCTAGGGAGGCATGCAAAAAGGTTTAAGACTCAGTGAGTCAACGTAGGAAGGGACCCATTTCAGGAGTACACCAAATTGTGTGACAAAATGGATCTCTCTAAGGGTGTTTTTCCACTGCGTTCCTTAGATCTGGATCTAAGAAGATCCAGATCTAAGGAATGGGTACATCTAGTAGATCCGGATTAAGGGAAGCACCCAGTGTGTTTCCATGGGAGGTGTAGCACCCATTAGCAATGGGTGCTAACCTCTCTGCCGTGGAAACACATTTGCACCCATCTGGGGAATCTGGATCAACCCCCAAGGGGTCTGTCCATCACCCCAGGTGTCTCGGGGCACAGGGGGGTGCACTCTCTGAAGTTTCTTCGAAGAGGTCAGTGTAGACTTCGGAGCCACTCCAGAGTCCCTTTGGAACATCTCCGAAGTCAGCACTGATCTCTTCGAAGAGACAGGCAGCGAGACTCCAAAGTCTCTGCCGATTGCTCCGGAGAGACCGGCGGCGAGACTCCAAAGTCTCTGCCGATCCCTCCAGAGGGACTTTATAGGGAAGGTTGTGCTGTCTTCGCTAATAGCGAACGACAGCACAACGCAGCTCCGGAGTGGCTCCGATGTCTCTGGTGATCTCTTCGGAGGGACTTCGAAGTCATTTTGGAATGATTTTGAAATGACTCTGAAGTCACTCTGAAGCTGGGATTTTGTGGCTCCCTCTCCCCATGGGTGCATCCCCTCCCCCTAGCCTCCTCTAGACCCCATTGCCACACAAGTGTGGAAACAGGATCCCTTTAATCCTGATTTTCTGCCTGAAGACCCCATTGTAGACCCCATTAATGGGGTCTACAGAAAATCTGGATTAAAGGCCAGAAAGTACCCATTTGATCCAGATTTCCTGACCGGCAGTGGAAACAATTGGGTCCCAAATGGGTGCCGTGGTGGAAATGGGGTCATCCGGCTCGCACCCAAATGGGTCCTTAATGGGTGCAAAAATGGGTACTTTCTGACAGTGGAAAAACACCCTAAGTCACAGAAGTGAGCAACTTCAGTTCCTGGCTCTTGGAACACTTATGTCAGGTTCCAAAGCTTGTGTGAGCTTTGGGGCAACTGAGGACAGCATGGGGTGGCTCAAGACCTGTCAAAGAACAGTATGTCTAAGTGCGGACAGGCATTTTCTGAGATCATTCCAGTGAGATCATTCCAACATGGAGTGATTCCAGCTAGACCACTTCCCTCCCCGTGCAAGTGCAGGAACAACACTTCACAAGAGTTGTTCTTCACGTATCTTTGGAAGGAAACAATGGTGGACCACAGCTCTATATAGCAAGGACATTCCATGAAGATGTCCATTAAGTGGTTGTAGGTCAAGGGTAGAACAACTGCCTGGAAAGAAAAGTGCCACATGTTCAGTTCCTGGCATCTCCCTGGAAGGTACTGATGGTAAACCACTTCTATACCATTGCAAAGAAATGCCACAAGGGATGTGCAAAGAATATTCATAACGCTCAAAATGTGTGCGTTGGCCAAATGCAGACTTTCGAATTTGAATAGAATGTTGGCACATTCGAAGATTGACAAATTCAAATTAAATGTTTTGATATATTCATACAAAGCTTCATTATGGATTTGTATGGGATTCATATAGGATTCATACTGTATAGGATTCATGTGGGATAAATTTATGCAATTCTTATGGGATTTGTCTGTGAATTCGTATCAAACGTTTCTATCAAATTTGAATCCTACCACATTCAAAGGGGATCTATTCAAATGAAATATGAATTTTCTTGCATTCAATTCAATATGAATCAAATTTTTAAAAAGCATCTGCTTACATCCCTAAATGCCACAGTGGTGATGGTGGAAACCAACTAGCTCACAGTCCTGAGAACGGTAGAGGTTTCCTTTCTGTCCTCCAAACACACCACATATGGCTTTGCATAGCAACATCGCATCACACTAGTCACGTACGTCAGCTTTCACCATTATAAGAACGCTGTGTTTAATGTTGTTGCCATTTAATTACCTCCGTCATTAAAGGGCTTTCAAAATGTGTCATTTATGTACCCTTCTTGTGTCCTAGAAAAGAGCTGCCGTCCTCTGCTGTCACCAGAATAACAATCAGTAACGTCTTCATGTAGACAAAGAAATGCAGCTCTATGAAAATGTGTCTCCAAAGGCAGGGCTGAAAGGAATACTTAATTAATTTCTAATAATAATCTTCTGTTTTAAAATCCCCATTGGGGATTCCCAAGCACAGCTGAAACTTTAAATAAAGTACCTTATTAAGTGGGGAAGGAAAAGAAAGCTAAGCATGGCTGAGAGTCACCAAGAATTTGTTCTAGCTTAAGTACAGTTTAAGGAAGGTGCCAGCGGCCAGAAAACAAAGACGGAGAAGAAAGGGGCAGAGGCAATTCCTAATTTTCTCAGTTCAGCATCCCCAAACCTTATAGACTGGTAAACGGCCACCTATCAAATGACACCATTTGGGTTTTTCTCTCCTCAGTTCAATTGAATGTGTGAAAAGTGCATGCAACGGTGCACATTCTGTACTGGTTATGTGCACATTTTTTTAAAAAAAATCCATTCATATCAAATTGAATGCAAGAAAATTCATATTTTTTTTCAAATAGATCCCCTTCAAATGTAGTAGGATTCAAATTTGATACGAATGTTCAATATGAATCCCGTACGAATCCGTAACAAAGCTTTGTACAAATGTATCAAAACATTTGATTTTAATTCAAATGTCATTCTTTGAATATGCCAACATTTTATTCAAATTTGAATACCCAAATTTGGCCAAATTCATACAAATTTTGAATGTTACAAATATTTGTGTATATTCCTATTGCTTATTTGAATTTCTACTAGGGATCTGCACTTATGTTCTAAACATTCAAAAATCAATTGAATTCAATCAAATGTGGACATTTGAACTCAAATAGAACATCTTCACATTCGAATTTAAACATTCAAATGAATTTTGAATGTTCCAAAGCATTCGTTCAAATGATTTGAATAATTCGAATGTACATATTACATACGTATCTGTACAAATATCATATGTGTCTGTATGGATTTGGGTTTACAATACAAAACAAAAACAGGATACATGCAGGATAAAATGGGATGCATATGAAATGCGTACAGATACATTAACACATAGGAATGTTGTCGGCATTCATATCTCCAAATTCAAATCCGACGCTCAAATGAATAGATTCAAATGTATTGGATTCGAATCTGCTTTTGTTGCATTCGGATTCTAAACATTCAAATCAAATTGAATGTTTTGATATTCGATTTGACTCAAATTCAAATGCAAAAAAAAAAATTCATGCACATCCCTAATTTCTACACCACCTTTCCAACGATAATTGCCCAAGATGTTTCATGACTAAGCAAACATGCAATAATAAAAACATCTGCAATTCACAAGACACAACAATTTCAAAGACATGGTGTAAATCAATACTGTATTTAAAAAAAAACTAGGTTATTCACAATAATATACAGATTATACATGAGACAATATAAAGGTAAAAGATCACCAAAGCTATACAGAACCAATTAAAGGAAGCAAAGATAAAAAGGCAAGAACCCTGATATTCTCTACACACACAGCCAGCCAAGAGCAACCACAGTTATTATACCTTGGGGTACAGTGTAGAAGAGGCAGCAAGTACAAAGTTAACCTCACAATGCAGATACTGTAAATATTGCAATGGGCTGGACTACTGTAATGTGTGCTCTACGTGGGCTGCCCTTGAAAATGGCTCAGAAGCTGCAGCTGGTGCAGAATGTTGCTGCTAACTGTTAACCAGGACAGCTGGCCAGATGCACATCACTCCAATCTTAAAAGAGTTGCGCTGGCTGCTGATTTACTATGGAGCCCAATTCAAGGTGCTAACTTTAACCTATAAGGTCTTAAATGACTTGGCCCTCAAATATTATTTTTATGTAAAAACTGCACTTAGACACAGAAAACAAGATCACTATGCTGGATTTCATATTATATCACTAGTCGAGCACTTCCCAAGCACTTAGGACTGCTTGATGTATCAGCGAATTATGCGAGCAGACCCCAGTAAAGTGGCTTTTTGTAGTTGGCAGATGGATATTTTGTCAATGCCAATGGTTTTTAGGCACCCACTGAGATATTTTGGCACCACACCCAGTGTGCTGAGGATGACTGGGACCACTTTCACTGGTTTTCGCCAGAGTCGCTGAAGTTCAGTGCTCAGGTCTTCATATCTGGTGAGCTTCTCCAAGTGTTTCTCCTCAATTCTGCTGTCACCTGGAATAGCAACATCGACGATCCACACCTTCTCTTTCACCACAATTGTAATGTCAGGGGTGTTATGCTCCAATTTTCTGTCAGTCTGAAGCCTGAAGTCCCAAAGTAGTTTTGCCTGTTCATTTTCAACAACTTTTTCTGGCTTGTGATCCCACCAGTTCTTTGCCACTGGCAGATGATACTTTTGGCAGAAGTTCCAGTGGATCATTTGTGCTACAGCATTGTGTCTCTGCTTGTAATCAGTTTGTGTGATCTTCTAGCAGCAGCTGCATATATGGTCGATTGTTTCATCCTCTTCTTTGCAAAGTCGGCACTTTGGATCTTCTACTGATTTTTCAATTCTGCCTTGGGTGGCATTTGTTCTTATTGCTTGTTCTTGTGCAGCAAGAATCAGTCCTTCTGTTTCCTTTTTCAATGTTCCATTCGTAAGCCAAGACCAGGTCTTTTCCATGTCCACTTTGCCTTCGATTTTCTCCAAGAACTGTCCATACAGTGCTTTATTCCACCAGCTGTCGGTTCAGCATTGAACTGCAGTTTTCCAGTACTGGTTCTTGGTTTGCTGCACTTTGAGAAGCTTCTGGTTGTTGACTTCAATCAAAGCTAATTCTTTGCTTTCTGCTAATGCATGCTTCTCTTCTTCCACTGTTTGCTTCACTTGCAAAAGTCCTCTACCGCCTGGTTTCCTGGGCAAGTACAGCCTGTCGACATCACTACGAGGATGTAGTGCATGATGGATCGTCATCAGTTTTCTGGGTTTTTATTATTATTACTATTATTATTATTATTATTACACATTTTCTAATATGGTGAACTGAAATAATAATCTTGTTGTTTTTCTGATCTTGGTCTGTGACTGTAAATAAAATTCATTCACTCATTCAAATAAATATTTTTTAAAGCAATGAATTTTAACATAAGCCAAGAACTCCCACCATTCACCCCAAGTCTCCCCTATGTTTGTTTGTTTATTATTCATATTTATATTTATATTCCACCCTATACCCTTAGGTCTCAGGGTTGGTTACAAGTGTAAAACAACAGATTAAAACAATAATATCCATAGATGCACTTAAGAAATCCTTCAAATTTAAAAACGTTTACTAAAGATTGAAATACTATTAAAATACTAATATTCCCCCACCTTGCTTTCCCCAAAGTGGTGCCCTCCCTTTTGTGTCACCTGTTTGGTGGCATGCATCTTATAGACTAGGCATTTTACATTTTAAAAAATTAAAGTTACAAAACTCATTTCCCCCACCACTACCAAGTTAATTTAAGGAAATAAGAAAGTATAGAGAAATCTTATTGTTCCAGTTATTTTGATCTCTCACTTGCCTGCATTATGTTTTGTTCTGGTTAACAATTTTTCTGCCTCTAGAACTGGGAGCCGGTACAAAAGAATTGTTAAGTTAGTTATGAAAGCAGAACAGTTGCATTTCATAGCCGTTGCACTGATGCGCAAACTGCCAAGTCAATTTCTTTGATTCCTCCTCTTTTAATTTCCACCCCTCCCCTATTTTACATCTTAACAATTCCATTTACTCTGTTTTGTACTGTGATGGCCTAGGGATATAAGCAGTTATCTGAACAGAAAGTTCCACTAGAAAATATGTCTTTAAATAACTTGCTTTGAAATGAAATGAAAAGGATGTCTGGGTTGCTTCAATAGTGCTGTATCTGGTTGAAAATGCCAGCAGTAGACCTCAGATTTGTTCTTTCAAAGGCTATCCAAAGGAAATAAAAAATAAAAAAATAGTGGGGTGTATTTTGTTTCCTGTGGCAAACTATATTCTCACTTCCCATCTTGAAGATAATAAATTATTTTCCTGTCCAATGAGAAGTTGGTCTGTGAACACCTGCAGTTCTGATAAAGCATCTCTGCCCAGTACTTTTTCTGAAATCTAGTGGAAGAAATCAGAACAGAGTAGCAATGTTCTAAACATTCAAAATTCAATTGAATTTGATCGACTGTGGACATTCAAATTCAAACAGAATGTCTACACATTCAAATTTAAACATTCAAATTGCAAATGTTCCAAAACATTTGTTCAAATGATTTGAAACATTCGACTGTACATGTATATATTACATACGTATCTGTACAAATCTTATATGAATCTGTATGCATTTGCACTTATAGTATGGGACAAAAATGGGAAGCACACGGGGATAAAACAAGATGCATACCAAATATGTACGAAATGCATACAGATATGTATAACACATACGAATGTTTTTGACATTCGTATCTTCAAATACGAATGTTGTTGACATTTGTATCCGGATTCAAATCTAACATTCAAATGAATAGATCTGAATGTATTCAATTCGAATTGGATTTTGTTGCATTCTGATTCTAAACATTTGAATTGAATTGAATGTTTGGATATTCAATTCAACTCAAACTCGATTGCAAAAAAGAAAAAAAACGTGTATACCCCTAGCAGAGAGTACCTGAAAATGAGCACCTTTGGAGTTGTGTGCCACTTCTCCTCAATGATCTCCTGAACAATTGTGTTGCTTTTGTGAAATCATCATCATCATCATCATTAACATAAAAGGAGCCCTGCTGGACCAGGTCATAGTCCATCTAGTCCAGCATCTTCTCCCACACATTGGCCCACCAAGTTGGGATGTACACAAATATTTGTAACATTTGTTATTACTCTGAATTTGTCCAAATTCAGAAATTCATACACAAATTGAATGTTATGACATTTATATACTAACATTTGTACAAATATGAATGTTTTGAACATTTGTATGAATAGTTTGGACATTTGATAAACTGGTGGGAAAGCAGCTGCGTGGGTCACATCTGCAACAGATCCAGATTGCATTCCACATGGATCAAGAGTGGATTTACAATGGATTCAGGTTGGATTTGACCCTTTCAGAGCTTGGATATGTTACAGGATATGTATCAGAAATGTATGCATTCATATCGGATACATATTTGTTCGTATCAGATACTTATTGGATATGCATATGAATTTGTACAAATGCATTCGTATTGGATAGAATGCTACTGCATTTGAAAGGGATTTATTTGAACAAATATGGATTGTCTAACAAGTGTTACAAATCAAATGTCAAAAAAACTATTCATGAACATCCCTACTAGCGAGTGCTTCTGGACATCTCAAGCAGAAGGTGAAGGCAAACCTCCTGTTCTCAAACCCTAGCAAATGGTCTTAAAGAGGCATCCTTCCTGACACTTCAACTGGAGGTGGTACCTATTCTAGATGAGAACTTAAGAGGAGCCCTGCTGGATCAGGCCACAGCCCATCTAGTCCAGCATCCCGTCTCACACAGTTGCCCACCAGTTGCTTCTGGGCATCTCAAGCAGGAGACAAAGGCAGACCCTTCACCTGCTCTTGAATCCCTGCAAATGGCCTTTAGAGGCATTCTGCCTGTCTTTCTAACCTGGAGATGGTACCTAGGCATCCATTCTAGCACTTTTCCTCCATGAATTTGTCTAACCTTAAAGACATCTAGGCTGGTAGCTGTTACCACCTCTTCTGGCAGCAAATTCTATAGACTGGTGGCCCTCTGAGTGAAGAAGTACTTCTTCTTGTCTGATCTGAACTTTCTACCCATCAGCTTCATTAAGTTTTCCCTGCTTCTAGGGTTGTGTGACAAATAGTTTTTCTCTATCTACCTTTTCTATACCATGCATGATTTTATCTACTTCAATCAAATTTTATATAGTTCAAGTATTTTATCATCATCATCATTATTGTCAACATGGAGCCATAAGGTACAGGATTAAGTACATTAAGAAAAGCAGAAACAGATAACAAATGGTGGCTGAAAAATTGAAAGTCTGCCTTTGATTTTTCTGGGTGATGCAAAGAACTTGGACGCTGCAGAAGTCACTTTAGAATCTTCTCGTAGGTATTTTAAACTTCACCAGGATCATACTAAAAAGTATTCCCCATCTCGAAGCTGTTTTTCTGCCATCTTCCTTCCTGCCTTCTAGTTCCTGCTTTCTTTCTTTGCGCTGAAACTACCCATATTATCTAGCTGATGGTTTGAAGCCAACACTTCATTTTATGGAGCTGCTTTTTGGAAAATGA
Organism: Aspidoscelis tigris stejnegeri; assembly: GCA_023333525.1. NCBI lineage: Eukaryota > Metazoa > Chordata > Lepidosauria > Squamata > Teiidae > Aspidoscelis > Aspidoscelis tigris. The sequence goes on along the minus strand of JALMGA010000022.1, from coordinate 1,244,427 downwards.
TTCTTGGGTGATTTTGATGGTTTCCTCCATGGTGGGCAATTGTTCCCTTTGAAAGAAGTCTGCAAAACACACACACACACTTATAAGTCCATGTTGATATATTCTCTCTTCCTCTTTCCATTCCATAGCATAGAGGGAAAGAAAAGCAGGAAGTGGCCAGTATACCAAACCAGCAACAGTACAATAGGGATGTGCACAAATGGTTTTATTCCTTTTGAATTTGAGTCGATTTGAATATGAAAACATTTGCATCGATTCACACATTTAAAATCCGAATGCAGCAAAAAGCTATTCGAATCTGATACATTCGAATCTATTCGTTCGAATGTTAGATACGACTTTGAAGATACGAATGTCGACAACATTCGTACGTGTTATATGTATATGTTCGCATTTCGTATGCATCCCGTTTTATCGCATATGCATCCCATTTTCATTCCGTATTATAAGCGCAAATGCATACAGATGCGCATGAAATTCGTACAGATATGTATGTATTGCATACGTGTCTGTACATTCGAATGTTTGGAAGCATTTGAAATTTGTTTGAAATTTGTTAAATTCAAATGTGAAGATATTCTATTCGAACGTCCACATTGGATCAAATACGATTGAATTTTGAATGTTTAGAACATTTGTGTGCATCCATGGTGTACGAGGACCATGCCTTCTGTACACTGCGCCACCTCTGAGCTGTTTCTGAGGCCACCCCATTTTCCACTCCTTTTCCTCCAGCTGCCCCCCATTAGATGCCTTATTGATTCCCCTCTGTTTAGCCCTTGCTAAGTTTTCTAATTAAGCAGCGAGTTTAATTACACCACAGAAATGTGCAAGGTAGATCTTGATTATTAACAGTCACTCTTGGGATCATGCAAGGAGAACAGGTAAAATGAAATTAAATAGAACTGTAAGAATAAATGACCTTATTGCTGCGCCTGAAAGCCTATACTGTATTCATGTTGGCGAAATTCCATCTCTTGCTGCAAAACAGGGCTTGTGGCCTGTGCCTTGCTTAAACAACGCTCGCTCCAAATAGCTGTGGGATGCAGCGATGCACGACTTTAAATGTATTAAATGTACAAGAAAAACAAGAGTTAATGTACATCAGTTTCACTACAAAGGGAAGGCTACAGACTGATAACTTGGAATAAGATAAAGCAGAGTCATATTTACTTCGGGGAAAGGATTTGTGAGACAGTTTGGTCTTGTGCATAGAGTGCCGGACTCATATCTCTTAGGGTGTTTTTCCACTGTCAGAAAGTCCCCATTTTTGCACCCATTAAGGACCCATTTGGGTGTTAGCCTGATGATCCCATTTCCACCACAGCACCCATTTGGGACCCAATTGTTTCGACTGCCACTGGGGAAATCCAGATCAAATGGGTACTTTCTGGCCTTTAATCTGGATTTTCTGTAGACCCCATTAATGGGGTCTACAATGGGGTCTTCAGGCAGAAAATCTGGATTAAAGGGAGCCTGTTTCCACGCTTGTGTGGCAATGGGGTCTAGAGGAGGCTAGGGGGAGGGGGCACCCATGGGGGGGAGCCCCAAAACCTAAGCTTCGAAGTCATTTCGAAGTCATTTTGAAGTCACTTCGAAGTCTGTGCAAAATAGCTCCGGAGCAACTTTGAAGTCTGTGCTGATCTTCAGAGTGAACTTCGAAGTGACTCCAAAGTCACTTCAAAGTTCACTCCGAAGATCAGCACAGACTTCAATGGAGCTGTTTTGCACAGACTTCAAAGTGACTCCAAAGTGACTTTGAAATGTCTTCGAAGCCACTTCAGAGATTGCACCCCCTGTCACCCCAAACACCTGGGGTGACAGGCAGACCCCTCATGGGTAGATCCGGATTTCCAAATGGGTGCTCCGGTGTTTCCATGGCAGGGAGGCTAGCACCCATTGCTATGGGGTGCTAGACCTCGCCATGGAAACACATTGGGTACTTCCCTTAATCCAGATCTACTAGATCCGGATTAAGGAATGTATTCCTTAGATCCGGATCTCCTTAGATCTGGATTAAAGGAGCGCAGTGGAAAAACACCCTTAGTCACTGGGTTTGAGTCTGCATTCTTCCATGAAGCCAGCTGGGTGACCTTGGGCTACTCACAGCTCTCTTTCTGAGCGCTCACAGCCCCACCCGCCTCACAGGGTGTCTGTGGTGGGGAAAAGGATAGACATTTTTTCAGCCGTTTTGAGGCCCCTTAAATGGATGAGAAAAACAGGGTAGAAAAGCCAACTCTTCTCCTTCCTATACAAACACAGGTGGGTAAGCCTGGACTAGTCATAGCTCTTTTCCTAATCTCTCACAGCCCCACCTACCTCACAGGGTGTCTGTTGTGGGGAGAAGAACAGGAGATTTGTTAGCTGCTTTGAGTCCCCTTAAATGGGCAAGAAAGGCAGGGTAGAAATGCCAAACTCTTCTTCTTCTTCAATGGATAGAAACATCTTGGAGAGAATAAACTGGCAAATAAAATAAAACTTAGGGCCTCTCTGCATTGAAGGGCCCAGGGTCCAGTTCAGTGGGTCTGATCCAGCTAGGCTCATTGGTTCAGATCATAGGAAGGCATAGTCTGGGCCTCTCTGCATTGAAGGGCCCAGGGTCCAGTTCAGTGGGTCTGATCCAGCTAGGCTCATTTGTTCAGATCATAGGAAGGCATAGTCTGGGACACTAGTCCAGCCTTTGCCCTGACCCCCATACCCACAGAGCTTTGGGCTGGGCTCCAGGACTCTGAAGGCTAAGAACAAGACTTCTAACCTTAGAGCCTGTGGGGACCCATTTTGATGGTGTGTCATCAAAATAGGTCCCCTGGTAGTCCTGAACATGGCAGGAAGGACTTCTACATGCCTCCTGGATCAGGACCTGCTTGTCCACCAGTAGACTTTAATGGTGAGTCATGGCCTCTCTGATTGGCATCACACTTTATCCTTTGTGGACAGAGCAAACATCTAACCAGGAAGAGGCTTAGAGCCCATTTCCCATACCAGAGATCCCACCTGAGCCAATAAAATTCTCTTTAAATGCAGAATAATATCACAACTTGTTCAACGCTGGATTGTTCTGACAGCCGCCCTAGGAAATTTGCGCGTTCAAAGCATGCAAATTCTTCAGGTGCTAAGTATTTGTCAGCACTGTTGATGATGCTAATTGCACCTGAAAGTTCAAATGTAAAAGGAAAGGGGACCTCTTTAACGATGAGGTCCAAAAGGGAAACACAAAGAAAAGAAAAAGAACAACTGTCAGAATGATAGTGACCCACAAGGTTTGAAGGATCAGCTATGAAGATGGGGCTGACAAACCACGACAGACTTTGCAGGTGTATATTGGGCTGGCCCAATGGTGAAGTGAAAGAGGGTCATGCAAACCAGCTGGATCAAGGGCCTTGGTCACCCCTTCCCTTCAAACCTTCTCCAGCCCATCTTCTGATCGCAGTGCTCACACCTTTTCCTTTCTATCCTTCCATCCGCCCTGGAAATTCCAAAGGTAAGGTAGAAAAATCCACAGATAATAAAATGGATAGAAATGAAAAGGTGCGAGCATCGCGATCAGAAGATGGGCTGGAGAAGGTTTGAAGTCAAGGGTGACCACAGCCAAGCGTTCTTCTTTTTCATCTGGCTCAAAGCATGTAGATGGCCTACAACCCAAGCCTTTGTCTGTCTATCTGAGACCTTCAGGTATAGGCCGGGATAGAAATATAAATCAATAAATCAATAAATGTCTCTTAGGAATATGCACAAATGCAATTTTTGGGATTCAATTGGATTCAAATATCCAAAAATTCAATTCAATTCGAATCTTTAAAATTTGAATTTACCCAAATTCAATTTGAATTAAGCAAATTCAAATCTATCTGTCTGAATTTTTGAGTCAAATTTGCACTTACAAATGTCAACAACATTCGTGTATGCCTGTACGCATCATTACACATCCCGTACACATCCGTACACATCCGTACACATCTGTATGCATCCTGTAGTTATCCTGTATGCAACCAGTGCTTGTCCTGTACAGATATGAACAACTGCGTACCGATGAGGGAAGGATCCGCATCTGCAAGTACGCATTGTGTATAAACCTGTACACGTATGAACGTCTGAATAATTCAAAGGAATAGATTCGAAAATCCAAAATTCACTCAAATGTTTAAATTTGAATTTAAAACATTCCGTTCAATTTGCAATTTTAAAATACGAATGCAACAAAAACCAATTCGAATCCGATACATTCAAATCTATTGATTCAAATGTTACATACGAATGTTGACAACATTCGTATTTAAAGATATGAATGTCGGCAACATTTGTTTGTGTTATACATATCTGTATGCATTTCGTATGCATCCCACTTTATCCCGTTTGCAACCCGTTTTTGTTCCATATTAGAAGTGCAAATGCATACAGATACATATGATATTTGTACAGATACGTATGCAATACATACGTAGCTGTAAATTCAAATGATTTGAATTGTTCAATGAATGTTTTGGAACATTCAAAATTCGTTTGAATGTTTAAATTTGAATGTGAAGACATCCTATTCACATTCAAGTGTCCACATTCGATCAAATTCAGTCGAATTTCTAATGTTTAGAACATTCATGCACATCACCACTCCAGAGCGGTATGAAGATTTTAAAAGTGAGCCTTCTATGTGTTCCTTGGAGAAAGATTAGAATAGCAGTGGGTAGTAGAAAGGCAATCTAGAGTCATCATTTGCTTCAGTGTTACCCAAACCACAATGGCATTTTATAGTTCATTCAACTATGCATTTCTTAGAACGTTTCCCACTGTTTCTTCCTATCATGCTTTATGTTTCTGAATTGCCATGCTATTGCTCTGCCCCACTGTGCCACATCGAAAGACAAGCAAAATACTAGGACGAGCCTGGTCACGAATCCTGTTTCTGTGCCATCTGTAATTTTTTGATTACGTGCATCCCTATTAGGGCAATTTCCTCCATCCGTTTTCACTTTCAAAGTGTTTCTTTTAATCAACTTGGATTGGGTTTGAGCAGCTTCACGTTTGCTTCCCTTTCCGTCTTTGATGCCAGACCTTAGGGAAGTGCATGAATATTTGCAACATTCGAAATTTGTATGAATTTGTCCGAATTTGGACAATCGCATGCAAATAGAATGTTGGGACATTCAAAGATTGATATTCAAGTTTGAGTCAAATGCTTCAGAACGTTCCTATAAAGCTCTGTTACATTTGTGAACCTTGGGATGTGGGAAGGTGGCTGTGCCAGTCACATCTGCCCATGGAAGTAGACCAAAATGTGCTGTTCCTTCTGCAGAAGGTAGGGAATAATATATATATTTGTACAATAGGACCATGTCTCAAAAGGAACACATCTGCTGAAAAGGTCTAATCTGAGCTGGCAGCTTGTCCTTCCAGGAGTCCTTTTACTGGATCTTCCACTGAGCGCCTTTACTCGGCTGTTCAGCTGCTTATAAATTGCCCATGATTTCTGCATTGCTCAGGATGACATAAATTTTATCAGCACTCCATGGAGGTACGTTAAGCTGAACCATAATGATCAGTCAATCCTGCCCTGAGCAGGGCGTTGGACTGAATGACCTTAGAGGTCCCTTCCAACTCTACGATTCTATGACTCATCCACTGAGATGCATGAAGGTGTACGTCCCTCGTCTCCCCCAGTGTCACCCCAATGCTCTAACCACTGCACTACTCTGCTTTTTTTCAAGTGTTTTAGCAACTTAACATGACTAAGTGTAAAGTCCACCCTCTGATTGTTTGCAGACACATAAAGTGTTTGCAGATGACAATGCTTCTCACAGTCACCTGAAATGAAGTGAGTGGGTGCTGGAGTGCAGAACCTCATGTGAACCAGTTTTGTCTAGAGAGCTGGATTCTTAACTGGAAATACCCAGTTTGGTTCTGCCATCTTCCATGAAACCAGCTGGGTGTCCTTGGGCTAGTCACAGCTCTCTTCCGAGCTCTCACAGCTCCACCTACCTCACAGGGTGTTCTTTTGTGGGGAGAAGCACAGAAGGTTTGTCAGCTTCGTCCTCTTTAGGGATGTGCACTGATATTTGTAACATTCGATATTCATTTGAATTTGTACAAATTCAGACATTTGCATATGAATCCAATGTTACAACATTCGTACATTGGAATTTGCATTCATACAAATGTTTCAGAACATTTGTACAAATGCTTTGCAACATTCGTGAAATGGGGAGGTGCGCTGTCACATCGGCAACAGATCCAGAGTGCATTTGATGTGGTTTGAGGTTGGATTTAAAGTGGATTCAGGGCAGATTTGATGCTTTTAGAGCAGATGTTAGAAGATACATATCAGATATGTATCAGAGACGTGTGCGTTTGTATCAGATTTTTTACAAATTCGTATTAATACATTAATATCAAATAGAATCCTGCCACATTCGGAGGGGATCTATTCAAATGAATACAGGTTTTTTTACATCCGATTTGATACAAATCAAATACAAAAAAAAAAAAAACCACTCACGCCCATTCCTGGTCCCCTTAAATGGGTGAGAAAAACTCTTCTTCTCTTGTCCATCTGTTCAGGGGCTCAGACTGTACGCAAAGCCCAATTGTCAGCAATTCCCATCTTAGGGAGCCGGACTCTTATCTGGGGATACTGGGTTTGATTCCACCCTCCCCCATGAAGCCACCTGGGTGATCTTGGGCTATTCAGTGCTCTCTTCTGAGCTCTCACAGTCCCTTGTACCTCACAGTGTATCTGTGTTGAGGAAAAGAACAGAAGTTTTGTCAGTCTCTTTGATTCCCCTTAAGGGTCAGAAAAGCAGGGTAGAAAAGCCAAGTCTTCTTCTTCTTCTTCTTCTTCTTCTCCTCCTCCTCCTCCTCGAAATGTTGTGTAGGATGGCATCCATCTCTCATCATAGGTCTTTCTGGTCCATATTTCAATGAAGGGAATTCTGGGACAAGTAACTGGAGGCTATGCCTTTAAAACAGAAAAGAAAGGGGGGGACCAGGTAATGGAGTTGAAATTTGAAATGCAAATGTTATTTTAAGCGCCAGCTATAATGTGAGGCTAGTAAATGGCTTTTTATATTAGCCTTAAAATCCCCGGCATGCATGAAAGAGATTCACTATTGTACCCTGTAGCTCCAATTAAGCTTTTAACATTGAACAAGGTAATGAATACACCTTCAATGCTTCTTGTCTATTCTGTCCCACCAAGTAGGTCAAAAGGTGTGTAGTTGCACGATGTAGACCTAAGGCCTGTTTCTGTTAGGGCAAAAAATATGATACCATATTTCATGAAATCTTTTCCCTGGAGAACAGCAATAAGGGCAAAGCCCCCTTTCATTAACTTAGGTCCAACTGAGGTATGCACTATTGCCTGTTTTAGATCCCTGTGCTAGGGGGTTGAACAATTGCAAATTTTGGCATTCAGTTTGTAACAAATTGAATGTTCAAACATTCATATTTCTACGAATGTGCAATTTTGAATTTCCGGACATTTGATTCGATTTATTCATCAATGATCTAGAAGAAGGGGTACATAGTAAAATAGCAAAGTTCACTGATGATACTAAATTATATAGGGTAGTAAAAACTGAAAGAGATTGCCAAGAGCTCCAGAAGGATTCCTTAGCATTGGGTGAATGGGCAACGAAGTGGCAAATGTGCTTTAATCTTAACAAGTGCAAAGTAATGCACATCGGGGCCAAAAATCCAAATTATGTCTATAAACTGATGGGGTCTGAGCTTTCTGCAACATACCAGGAAAGGGATCTCGGGGTTTTGGTGGACAGTTCAATGAAGGTGTCAACCCAGTGTGCGGCATCAGTGAAAATTCTAATTCAATGCTGGGAATAATTAGGAAGGGAATATAAAATAAGTCAGCAAGTGTCATTTTGCTTCTTTATAAATCTATGGTGAGGCCACATTTGGAATATTGTGTAAAATTCTGGTCACCACACCGGAAAAAGAGGAGCTAGAGAAGATGCAGAGAAGGGCAACCAGAATGATTAAGGGTCTGGAACACCTCCCTTATGAAATCAGGCTGCAACGTCTAGGCCTCTTCAGTCTGGAGAGACGGAGTTTAAGAGGGGACCTGATTGAAGTATATAAAATTATGCATGGTATAGAAAAGGTGGATAGAGAAAATTCATTTTCTCTATCATACAATAACTAGAACCAGGGGGCATCTATGAAGCTGATGGGTAGTAGAGTCAGATCCAACAAAGGGAAGTATTTCTTCACCCAGAGGGTCATTGGCTTATGGAATGTGCTGCCGGAAGAGGTGGTGACAACTACCAGTCTAGATGGCTTTAAGGTTGGGTTAGACAAATTTATGGGCGACAGATGTATCAATGGCTACTAGAACAAATGCCTAGGTGCATCTTCAGGCTGGGCTGGGGTGGGGTGGGACCGGGGCACTTCTAAGGTCATTTGCTGGGATTCAAGAGCAGGAATAGGTTTGTCCTTGTCTCTGTTTGAGATGCCCATGAGCATTTGGCAGGCCACTGTGTGTGACAGGATGCTGGATTAGATGGGCTGTGGCCTGATCCAGCAGGACTTCCCTTATGTTCTTATGTTCTTATATGAATACATTTGTACATATTCATTGAAATATTCAATACATACAGATGTGTATCTGATGAGACGCATCTGTATGCACCCTGGGGTGTTTTTCCACTGTCAAAAAGTACCCATTTTTGCACCCATTAAGCACCCATTTGGGTGTGAGCTGGATGATCCCATTTCCGCCACAGCATCCATTTGGGACCCGATTGTTTCCACTGTTGTGGGGGAAATCCAGATCAAATGGGTACTTTCTGAACTTTAATCTGGATTTTCTGTAGATCCCATTAATGGGGTCTACAACGGGGTCTTCTGCCAGAAAGTCCAGATTAAAGGGAGCCTGTTTCCACAGGAAACAGGCAATGGGGTCTAGAAGAGGCTAGAGGGAGGGGATGCACCCATGGGAAGGGGAGCCCCAAAGTCCCAGCTCCGAAGAGATCGGCAGAGACTTCGAAGCCACTCCAGAGTCCTTTGGGAGTGCCTCTTTTTTAAAAAGTATTTATTAAAAACAGGAAATACAAACATTGAATAAAAACCATACAAATTAGATATCTACAGGGCAATAAAAGATGGTTGTCTTCAACACTTAAACCACTCACCATTTTAGCACTTTTTTAAATTTTATTTTACAGTGCCTATGTGCACCAAAAGGCTGTGATCCAAACCACTGGTTCAGTCCAAAGTCAGGCACTGTCCTGTACAGCACCATCCACATGAAACTCAGGGCTCTGAGGACTCTGAAGGGCTAGGAATGAAAGCTTCTAGCCTTGGAGAGATGCCAGGGGTGTGCCTGGTGTGTCTCCCTCATGTCTCCAAAAGCTGGGCTGGCTTGGTCTGGTAAGCTGATGGTCCTCAGTGTCAAGGAATACGAATAATCGAGATCAGAGGTCCCCTGATATGGATTATGATCCATCCTGTGTGGATGGAACAGACCATCTGTGTCACTTGTACAGGCTTGAATTTGAGCTCTGTTTTCTAACAGGCTGGGCGTTCAAGACAATCTCAAGCATTGTGAACACCTCCATTTGATTCAATTGGTTCAGACCCATAGTAGTTTAGCAGGTCTCTGTCAAAACACTCAAAGGGCCTTTTTCCACTAGGGCTTAGAACCCTTCTAAGACCCCATTAGGAACCCGATTAGTACCTGATTGGTACCAATTGGGAAGGCTCTGTCCTCACCTGGACCCCACTGAAGGCCCCATCTGCCAGGCTCTGTCCCCACAAGGGCAGGTGAAATCTGGATTTAATGAGTCCTTCAGGCTCTTAAATCTGGATTTTGTGTGGACCTGATTAAAGGTGTCCACAATGGGGTCTTCAGGCATCTTCAAGTTCCAGATCTCCAGGAGGACCCCATCTCAAAGATCTGGATCTTGAAGATCTCAATCTTTGACTGTGCATGGGAAAGGAGGAAAGGGGAGAAAACAGAATAAGCTTTTGGATTTGGATCTGGATCTGTAACAAAGGCACAAACCTCTTCCAGGGAACAGGTGGATGAGACTAACGCAAACTGGCATTAAGAGAAGAACAGGCAGCCTTCCTGAATGAACCAGTACATAATTCACAGCCATCAAAGAGAGCTTCACAGAGAGCAGAAACTCGACGTTAAAGGATTTCTGTTTCAGCATGTCTGCAAAGAAGCTGACCCTGGCTTTCCAACCTGTTGGGTGCCAAACGCACAAGCACAGAATCTCTTTCTTTATTATTATTGTGAGTAGGAGAAAAGCTTGCAGAGAGAATTGGCACTCGGTTTGAAATTCAGCAAAGTCTTGTGTAAAGGGCCAGAGCTTACACAGCACCAGACAACAGTCAACGTGGCTTTGTACTTTAAGAAATTGCTCAGGGGCAGCAGTTGGCACAGATCAAATGGACCTCACAGGAACCAACGCCAGCTGATTTGGCTTCCAGCCCTCAGATGGTTGTGAGCGCATGAGATACTCACAGATCCAAGAAGGGCCCTGCAGGACTGTAATCTGGAGTGAAGAAAGGAAGGGACTGTTGAGGAAATGCAGCCCAGCTTTTGTTAATGTGGGACCAGCAATTGCCTTAAACGCTTTGGCTATTCCCTGCACAATCAATCACTTACCTGAGATTGATCATGCGACCAATTCACTCCTGGGCGCTGCCATCTTGAGCATGGCACCCTGCATGACTGTGTACGTGTCAGAACCATCAATATGGCAATGCTGACACTTTGTGCAAGCACAGTCAGGTCAGAGATGATCTCCCCAGCTGAAAGAAATGCAGATGCTCACCTGCTGGATGCTTCCAGTTAGGTTCCAATTTCATGGGGGTAAAGGTTAGGTAGCTTGTGGTGCATGATCTCGTGCATCACAGCTAGCCTACAATTAGACAACTTCTGGGCAGGCAGGGGGCACTTGTAGGCTGTAAGTGCTTCCTGTAAGTGCAAATGCACCTGCCCAGATGTTGACTAATTGCAAACTATGGGTCAAAGTGTGAATCGGCCTCAGGTGTTGGTATCTGGTTTGTTGTAAACTCAGGAATACTCAAGAAGACACATAAGTTCATAGCAATGAATACAGACAATATTGCAATATTCATATGTAGGCTCCAGATTCAATCTCATCTGTAGCAACTTTGGAGCTGTTATACAGTGTTCCAGGTTTATTCTGAGAACCTAAGCTTTCAGATATAGCGATTTTGCAATATTGTTTGGAAGAGTTCTTTCCTGTAGGTTTCGTTTCCCATGAAGCCTTGCAACGGTGGCCATCGCCAATCTAGCAGAAGGGCAGACATCTTGTTTATTTTTTTTCCCTTGCCATTCATTGCCGCTTTCCTTCTAGTGCATTTTCCCCAAAAGAAATCAGTTTTCAGATCCACACATACTGCTTCTGTATAATACATACTCTCTTACATATAGAAATGTGTGTTTTTCATTCATTCACGCACACAAAATCCATCAATTGCTGTTTCTCCTGGGTTATTTCACATTATCCGTTCAAGGTTCCAACCCTCCCTTTCTGATTTTATTTTGCTTTGAAGTTTATTATTATTTCCCTTCCCCCCCCCCCCTTCCCCTCAGCCTAGTTTTCTTCTTTTTAAGTCTGCAACTCAGGGATTTGGCTTAATTTTGTCCCCCTTTTCTTCAGACCTTGACCCCCGTCAGCTTTCCTTGAGCCGTTCGGCATACTGAGAGAGACAGAAAGCAACCTGCTGAGTAAATTATATATAACTCTTGAGCATCAAGGTGCCTAAAATATTAATTTCTTAACACTGTTCCAGCATCGGCTGAACAAGCAAAAAGAAGGGACATTTCTACTCTGCCTTCAGTCCACTACTGATGTTTGTTTAATCTCAAAGAAAGAGACAGAAACCTCTAATACTCATGAAAAAGAAAAAGGCATAGAACACAGCCTAACCTAGGGTGTTTTTCCACGGTCACTTAGTACCCATTTTAGCACCCATTAAGGAACCCAATTGGGTGGGAGCCAGATGACCCCATTTCCACCACGGTACCCATTTGGGACACATTTGTTTCCATCGCGCCTCAGGAAATCCGGATCATATGGGTACTTTTTGGCCTTTAATCCAGATTTTCTGTAGACCCCATTAATGGGGTCTACAATGGGATCTTCAGGCAGAAAATCTGGATTAAAGGGAGCCTGTTTCCACATTAGTTTGGTAATGGGGTCTACGGGAGGCTAGGAGGAGGAGCACCCTTGGGGGGGAGCCCCAAAACCTAGGCTTCGAAATCATTTTGAAGCCATTTCAAAGTTACTTCGAAGTTGCCTTCGGAGATTAGCACAGGCTCCGAAGTCCCTCCGAAGGCAACTTCGAAGATTAGCACAGGCTCCGAAGACAAACCTCTGATAACAAAGGGAGATCAAAGCGGACTGTTACCTTCAGGCATGGAAAGAGGCACATATTTAATGAGGCTGACTCATCCCTGCTCACAAAGAGCTCATTCATATGCAGGCTCTCGCAAGGGGTTTGTCTTCAGAGCTTTTGCTAATCTCCGAAGCTTCCTTCGGAGGGACTTCAGAGCCTTTGCTAACCTTCGAAGGCAACTTTGGAGGGATTTCGGAGGGCCTTCGGAGATTGCACCCTCTGTTCCCCCAAACACCTGGGGTGACAGGCAGACCCCTTGTGGGTCAATCCAGATTCCCCACGTGGGTGCAAAGGTGTTTCCATGGCAGGGGGGTTAGCACCCATTGCTAATGGGTGCTACACCTCCTGTGGAAACACATTGGGTGCTTCCCTTAATCCAGATCTACTAGATCCGGATTACGGAATGTACCCATTCCTTAGATCCGGATCTTCTTAGATACGGATCTAAGGGCTGCGGTGGAAAAACATCAATCCTTCCCTGGCAACAGGCCTGGCTGAGGCTGATGGGAACTCTAATGCAACCACATGGAGAGGACTGTAGGTCCTCTGATCTTCAGCCTCTTTCCTGTTTGAGGAAAGAAAACAAGCCTGGATCCCACTGAGACCCCGCGAAGGATTTTTGAATAATGAAACTCTATCAAAAGAAAAAATAAGAGGAGAGAGATCCAAAGATCTCCCTAAAGAGACTGACATTCATATCCCACGTCCAAATCTCACACACGACAAATGCCCACAGATGCTCCAATCAGAAGCTTGGGAGGAAAATCCTCAAAGACGTGATCTTTTAAAGGAGATAATTCCTACATAATGCTTTTTAATGCTTTCCCCTTAATCTTGCCCAAATTAACTACCTGGGGAAATTAAAACCTTCCAATTTCTCATCGCTTTAATTTGGCTGCCAGCGAAATGCCCACGAAAAAAGCAAATCTGACAGATACGCCTTGCTTCTATCTGGTCATCAGAGAGACCGATACACAAGCCGGCCTTTTCTTTGCATCACAATGGGGTCTTTAGATGAAGTATAGGGGGACCTGATGATGCCAGGTTTAATTAAAGGTCCCCCAGAGGAATGCACCAATGTTAACATACATATCAAAGCTTATCTATGGTCATTTTCTGTATGGACCTTTAATCTGGATTAAATGTCCATTCAGTGGACATTCTGGGCTTCCCATCTGCATATTAATGCAGATTAAGGAGCCTCTTGTCTGGCTCCATCTACACGAGATAGGGCCAGAATCAGATTCAGAAGTCCTTAATCCAGATCAAGGTCCTCATCCAGAACATGGGAGGTGCACAGAAGACATGCCTCTGTGTTCTGAGGCCAATGGAGGGCTACTTTTCATAGTGCACTGCTGGAAAGCAACAAGGGTTCCTAACTTGAGAGGCATGGGGTAGAGATGTGGAACTTGAGGAATTCTGCAGCTGTGACATGAGTGATTTGGATCAGTGCAGACAGTACCAGCGATGTGCACGAATATTTGTAACATTTGAAATTCATACGAATTCAGGCTAGTTTGGAAATTCAAATTCGAATTGAATGTTGGCACATTTGATGATTAACATTCGAATTTGAATCAAATGCTTCGGAACATTTGTATGGATATTTGTCTAGATGGGCCAAAAATCCAACCCAGTGAGGCCCTTAGTATGTCCTTGTGACTATTATGGGATCTAGGGGTGTTTTTCTACCGTGCTCCCTTAATTCAGATCTAAGATGATCTGGATCTAGGGAATGGGTACTTCTCTTAATCTGGATCTAGTAGATCTAGGGGGTGCAATCTCCGAAGCTGCTCTGAAGTCACTTCGAAGTCACTTCAAAGTCTGTGCAAAATAGCTCTGGAGCATCTTTGAAGTCTGTGCTGATCTTTGAAGTAAACTTCGAAGTGACTTGGAGCCAAGCATGGCGAGCCGGGGGACTCCTACCTTGTGCCTTGCCCTTGCCCCAGTGGCGGCGGACCGCTGCTTCTGGGGCCAGGGGGAGCTTCTCCAAAGCCCACCCTAGCCCACCCGGGGGAGGGGGAGCATGTGAAATCCCCTCCTTACCTGCTCGGCATCGCCCTGATTCTGGCTGCAGGGACCCAGGATGCAGCGCGCCTGCGTCCTGCGCACCTCCTGATTGGCCGGGGCTGCTCGCTCTCTCGCTCTCTTGCTCTCTCACTTGCTTATATCCTGCCCTATACCCAAAGGTCTCAGGGCAGATATGAATCTTTAAAACAACAAATGACAACCAATATATATTAAAAACAATAATATACATAAAAACACTTAAAAGATCCAACACATTTAAAACAGTACACTAAATATTAAAATACTAGTATCCACGGTGTGTGTGTGGAAATATAATCACATCATCAAATGTCCACTTTTGAAATTAGTCAATATTTGATTGGAATGCAAAGGTACGAAGCTTTGCAATTCATATGAATGGTGAAAGCAGCAAACATTTTTACCCCTTCCCTACCCTGAGTGCATCAAGGGAGGAGGCATGTCTCCTTCCGTCCTTCCTATCAGCTCCTTTCCCCTTTCTCTCCAGTTGCATTGGGGGGGGGGGATTAGTGATTCAGAAGGAAATAGCTGAACTTGAACACTTTGTTCCCACCCTGCGTCGTTCTTCAACACATCACTCGCTGCCTCCTTGCTCAGTGCTCTTCAGCACCATCACATCATTTCTCTTTCAAGGATGGAGGGTTCCTCCTGTTGTTTTCCTGCATGCAGCTCTGATGGCCCCTGAGCAAATGCTTGCCGCTTCGGCTCAGGAGCTGCATGCATCATTAAGTTTATGGAAGTTCATCATCTGCCCTGCAATTTCTTCCAGGGGGTTGCAGGCGGCTCTTGTCCTCACATCTCCCAGACGGTCTTTCACTTGCTTCTTCTGATGGCAATCCTTTCCTTCCTCTCCCCATCAGCCCAAACCAATTCTGCTGCTTCATTAGCGCTGCATCATACCAGTTTATTATAATGGTCTTTTGTTTTTCTCTGGCAGGATTGGGGGGAAAGAAGAGTTCATTACTCAGTAGGGGGAAAGGCCACGGAAGACAACCATTAACATTCCCCCACCCAAGAGCAAGAACAAATTATAATTAAGTTGACTGGGAAACAGAAAATGGAGGCTTGAGAGTCTTAGCAGCCAAAATAAAAAAATGAATGGGTCCTGCAGCCTACGCTTACGGTTGCTTCGGTGGAAGAAAAGATCAGGGAACCTGATCTTATAGAATTATTAATTGGGCTTTGCTTCTGGGGAGAAGGAGAAAGGGCAGGAGAAAACCTGCAACTAGCTATATTGGACAGATTTCTGCAGGAATGTTTCATTTATCATTGTAAAATTGTATTACATCACCCTATTCTTTGAATGCAAAATAATAATAAAAAGTCTGCGCCTCCGTCCGGTCGGGTTCCCTAGTTTCTCCACCTTGCACAGATGAGGGTTAAACGGGTGCCTTCCCTGAAAGGTGAGATTTGGGAAGAAATCTACCATGAGGCCAATTTGCACTTCGGCCTCTAGTATGCAATTAGTGCAGCTCTGGTGAAGAGCAATATGCACGCTCACTAGGCTGCTACAGCTTAGAAACATCCCCGCCCTCACAAGAGCTGTCCTAATTGCGGATCAGGGATGGAGCACCAATTTGTGCTCCACACCTATCGCAACCTTGACCCTGGACTTACCGCAAGTGTCTGGCAGTGCAAACATTCGCTCTTCGTCTGGCTTGCTGCGGGAGTCCTGCCTCCTCACTGCTGTGATTGGAGCAAACATTTTTACCCCTTCCCTACCCTGAGTGCATCAAGGGAGGAGGCATGTCTCCTTCCGTCCTTCCTATCAGCTCCTTTCCCCTTTCTCTCCAGTTGCATTGGGGGGGGGGGATTAGTGATTCAGAAGGAAATAGCTGAACTTGAACACTTTGTTCCCACCCTGCGTCGTTCTTCAACACATCACTCGCTGCCTCCTTGCTCAGTGCTCTTCAGCACCATCACATCATTTCTCTTTCAAGGATGGAGGGTTCCTCCTGTTGTTTTCCTGCATGCAGCTCTGATGGCCCCTGAGCAAATGCTTGCCGCTTCGGCTCAGGAGCTGCATGCATCATTAAGTTTATGGAAGTTCATCATCTGCCCTGCAATTTCTTCCAGGGGGTTGCAGGCGGCTCTTGTCCTCACATCTCCCAGACGGTCTTTCACTTGCTTCTTCTGATGGCAATCCTTTCCTTCCTCTCCCCATCAGCCCAAACCAATTCTGCTGCTTCATTAGCGCTGCATCATACCAGTTTATTATAATGGTCTTTTGTTTTTCTCTGGCAGGATTGGGGGGAAAGAAGAGTTCATTACTCAGTAGGGGGAAAGGCCACGGAAGACAACCATTAACATTCCCCCACCCAAGAGCAAGAACAAATTATAATTAAGTTGACTGGGAAACAGAAAATGGAGGCTTGAGAGTCTTAGCAGCCAAAATAAAAAAATGAATGGGTCCTGCAGCCTACGCTTACGGTTGCTTCGGTGGAAGAAAAGATCAGGGAACCTGATCTTATAGAATTATTAATTGGGCTTTGCTTCTGGGGAGAAGGAGAAAGGGCAGGAGAAAACCTGCAACTAGCTATATTGGACAGATTTCTGCAGGAATGTTTCATTTATCATTGTAAAATTGTATTACATCACCCTATTCTTTGAATGCAAAATAATAATAAAAAGTCTGCGCCTCCGTCCGGTCGGGTTCCCTAGTTTCTCCACCTTGCACAGATGAGGGTTAAACGGGTGCCTTCCCTGAAAGGTGAGATTTGGGAAGAAATCTACCATGAGGCCAATTTGCACTTCGGCCTCTAGTATGCAATTAGTGCAGCTCTGGTGAAGAGCAATATGCACGCTCACTAGGCTGCTACAGCTTAGAAACATCCCCGCCCTCACAAGAGCTGTCCTAATTGCGGATCAGGGATGGAGCACCAATTTGTGCTCCACACCTATCGCAACCTTGACCCTGGACTTACCGCAAGTGTCTGGCAGTGCAAACATTCGCTCTTCGTCTGGCTTGCTGCGGGAGTCCTGCCTCCTCACTGCTGTGATTGGCCATCGCCAGCTGCATCCACATTTCATGATGCTCAGATGTGGGGAGGAGAACCAACCCAGTGACATTTGGGGGGGCGTGTCTTGCCACCTCCTGTATTGGCACCACGCTAGCCTTCCGCGCTTGTCAGTGGGGACCTGCCCACTGCACATCATGGTCACCTCCAATCCTTCCCCCTTCTGCTGCTGCGCACCTCCATCCTAATTCGCAACAGCACACCATCTCTTGCTTCTCCTTCCTGAACCTCAGGGTGCTTCCCCTCCTCTTCCTAGTTTTGTGTCGAATCGGCCACTGCCACAACCACAAGGTCCTTGCATGAGTCAGAACGGGGGGCAGAAGGAGAGGGGAGGGGGAGGGGGAACACCCTGAGATTTGAGGAGAATCAAACAATGGTGTGTTGCTGCAGATTAGAATGGAAATATGCCAAAGCAGAGTGGGCAGCAGCTGAACGGGAAAGGAAGAAGAAGAGTTGGTTTTTGTACCCCACTTTTCTCACTTATTTAAGGGGACTCAAAACGGCTGACAAACATTCTGTTCTCCCCACAACAGAATATGCTGTGAGGTCAGTGGGGCTGTGAGAGCTCAGAAGAGAGCTGTGACTAGCCCAAGGTCACCCAGCTGGCTTCATGGGGGAGGGCGGAAATGAACCCAGCATTCCCAGATAAGAGTCCAGCTCTCTTAACCACTAGACCAAACTGGCTCGGGGGTGATGATGACATGCACCAGGAGGCCAGCATGGTGATGATCCATGGAGCGGTGGGGTACGTCATCCCAACACGTCATCAGGTCAGATCGACCTCAACCCTTGCATCGGGCTGTCAGCCAGCCAGCACATCACGGATCATGTGATATAGCTGGCGACAGCCAATCACAGCAGTGAGGAAGCAGATCTCCCAGAATACAAGGCAGCAGTGTGGGCCAGTATGCTCTGGGTGCAGGGGGACCATTCGCACTTCTGGCTACTGGAGAGCGCCCCTCCTGGCCAGAAACACAAATGGTCCTCCTGTACCAAGAGTGTATCAGCCTAAGTGCATGGCAGCCGAGTTGCCTAAGTGCCAAAAGGCCTAAGTCCTTCTTGTTGGTGGGTCCCTTTTAGGGGTATGCACGAATGCAATTTTCAGCATTCAATTTGATTTGACTTGAATATCGGAAAATTCAAATCTATTCAAATGTTTAAAGTACACATCTATTCACATTCTATTTGATTTGAATACATTCGTATCTATTTGTCCGAATATTTGATTTGTATTTGAAGATATGAATGTTGACAACATTCATATGTGTTCATACGCATCCATGTGCATCTGTACGCATTCGTACGCATCCCGTTTCTATCCCGTATGCATCCCGTTTTCATCCTGTACGTATCTGTACAAATGCATATAGAGATGAATAAGATGTGTAAGGATGCATATGTTATGTGTACATATCCATACACATATGAGCATCTAAATACTTTGTATGAATGATTTGAAACATTCACAATTCATTTGAATGTTAAAAAACGAATGTATAAACATTCAATTCAAATTCGACTGTCCAAATTCAAACGAATTCGATCAGATTTTGAATGTTTCAAATATTCTTACACATCCCTTGTCCCTTTCTCTGAATATTTTAAAACACGCACAAACACAAGAACAAAGTGTGAAATTGCTTGACACTGGGCGAAAAGGCTGTTTAATTTCCCAGGCCTTCAATTGTATTTGTTTGTCTTAAATATTTAATTGATGCCATAAGCCACAAAGTAAATATTGTAGAAAACCTATTAATCAAAAACATTTTTAAATAAGTTTTTGCACCATCAGTGATGAGTCATACAGGAGAACCAGGAGGGTGCTGAGAACAGCAGGAAGATTCTATTGGGGCCTTTGCTTTCCTGTGTTACTCTATTGGATTGTCCTATTTCAGTCACCATAGTCTGTATTTGTGCATCGTTTATGCTGCCCTAAATGGGCTGTATTTGGGGCATTTAAAAAAACTCTGGCATTTATGTAATTATTTATTTATGGCTTTGCTCCTTTGTTCGTGACCCTAAATGGCCTGGAGGCACAACACTTTAAAATAGGAAAAAGAAATGTTATTGTTGCTAAGTGACCATCATGTCAGGTTTGACATTGGATAACTGTCTGTTTTGTTCCAAACTAGGGATGTTCATTAATGTATTTTTTGCATTCAAATTCGAGTCCATTCGAATATTTGAATAATCGATTTGCATCCGGATTATCCAGATCCATATTTTCAAAAATCCGATTTAATCGAATGATATGAATTTTGACAACATTCATATCCAATTTTTGAATTCACGTGTATCCCGTTTTTGTCCTATTTGCATCTCGTCTGCATCCCATTGTCATCCCACATTAAAAGCACAAATAGACCCGATATTTGGATGTGATATAAATGGATCTATTCAATTGAATTATTTGAAAATCCATATCAGATTTTCAAAAATCCAAAATCTATTTGAATTTGGAAATTCGGATTTTCAAAAATCTGATTCGAATTTGAATGTTAATATTCATTGAATTCGAATCGGCTTTTCAAATTTTTGAATATCCATGCACTTCCCTATTCCGAGCTTCCAAAGCAATCCATCCTAACCACTTTTGAGGTGGACCAGATGTAGGGGCCCTTCAACCATCTCTCTGCCACCCAGAGAACCTCCATAGCTGAATGAGCATTTGAGGCCAGGGATAGAGAAATGCACAAATAAACAATCCAAACAATAGATGTTTGATTTGATTGGAATGGAATCTGAAAGTGGTCCCATTTGGATACAAACCTTTTTGCACACGTTCAATTAAACATTGAATGTATAGGACCAAAAAACCCTCCAGCTCTTATTTTAAAAAACAAAGGTTGAAGGGCAAAATTGCATCTAACACAAACTGGTTTGATTCAAACTGGGGTGTTCGACTGGTTCTCCCGGCTCCCCTGGTTCAGTTTGAGTTCAAACTGATCTTCTGAACCTGAGGATGGTTCTGGTCAAATTCCAACCAGTCAAATACCCCCTGGTTTGAGTCAGACTTAGTTCCACGTTTGAACCAATTTGGCCCACCTCTAATCAAGGGCCCTTGGGTACTATTCTGACACTTTAGCCTCTTATTGGGTGTTTTTCCATGGTCACTTAGTACCCATTTTAGCACCCATTAAGGACCCATTTGGGTGAGAGCCGGATGACCCCATTTCCACCACGGCACCCATTAGGGACACGTGTGTTTCCACCGCGCCTCGGGAAATCCGGATCATATGGGTACTTTTGGGGCTTTAATCTGGATTTTCTGTAGACCCCATTAATGGGGTCTACAATGGGGTCTTCAGCCAAAAATCCAGATTAAAGGGAGCCTGTTTCCATGTTAGTTAGTACCCATTCCCTAGATCTGGTTCTTCTTAGATCCGGATTAAAGGAACGCAGTGGAAAAACACCCATTATGCACTGCTGACCTATTTTTAGCGCAGCACATTTGCAGCACGCAAAGCCACACAAAGCAACCAAGCTCCAAGTGCCAATGCTAGTAAATTAAATACAAATGCAAAAATCAAAATGAGAAGGTAGGATTCACACTTTCCCAAGATGCAGATACCAGGGGTCTGTCCGCAATTGTCCACATTCTGGGGTATATCTCAGGAGTCTGTAGTCCACCTGCTACTGCAGACTCTGCACCAGCATGTGAACAGAAGGCCTCTATTCCAAGATATATTCCAGAATAAGGCCAAGTGCAAACAGGGCCCATGACTCGTAAGAAAACTCTGGGAAAACACAGGAAGTTCTTCCCAGGGTAAATATGTCAGTAGTGGGGGGGTGCACGAATGCAATTTTTGCCCTTCGATTTGATTCAAAAAGAAAAATGAATGTATTAAAATTCAAACTGATTTGAATACATTTGTATCTATTTGTACGGATACTCGATATGTATTTAATGATACATATGGGACAAGGTTCTTATGTATCCGTACATATCCATATGCATCTGTACGCATCTCGTTTTCATCCTGTACATAACTGTACAGAGGCGTACGGATTCGAATAAGATGCGTACATATGTAATGCATATGTATTCGTACACATATAAATGTCCGAATTATTCATACAGATGATTTAAATATTCGTATTCGTTAAAATATTTTAAGAACATCTGGACATTCAATCCGAATGCAAATGCTCAAATTCGGCAGCATTCCTTGTCAGTAGGGATGTGCACGATTTTTTTTTGTATTTGATTTGTTTTGAATTGAATGCAAGAAACTTCATATTCGTTTGAATAGATCCCCTTCGAATGTGGTAGGATTCGAATTCAATACGAATGTTCAATCCCATATGAATCCCATAGGAAGCTTCATATGAATGTATCAAAACATCTGATTCGAATTTGAATGTTCATCTTCAAATGTGCCAATATTGGATTTGAATTCTAATGTCCAAATTCAGCCCAAATTCATGCAAATTTCAAATGTTATGAATATTTGTGCACAGCCCTATATGTCAGCTATGGAAGTTGATGCCCCCAAATGTGGATTGGATTAATTCAGGGAGGCTACATAGAGTGTTTTTCCACGGTCACTTAGTGCCCATTTTAGCACCCATTAAGGACCCATTTGGGTGAGAGCCGGATGACCCCATTTCCACCACAGCACCCATTAGGGACACATTTGTTTCCACCGTGCCTCAGGAAATCTGGATCATATGGGTAATTTTTGGCCTTTAATCCAGGTCTTCAGCCAGAAAAATCTAGATTAAAGGAAGCCTGTTTCCACGTTAGTTTGGCAATGGGGTCTAGAAGAGGCTAGGGGGAGGGCACACCCTTGGGGGAAGGAGCCCCAAAACCTAAGCTTCCTTCAAAGTCACTTTGAAGTCTGTGCAAAATAGGTCCAGAGCATCTTTGAAGTCTGTGCTGATCTTCGGAGTGAACTTGGAAGTGACTTCGAAGTGACTCCGAAGTCACTTCGAAGTTTACTCCGAAGATCAGCACAGACTTCAAAGATGCTCCAGAGCTTTTTTGCTCAGACTTCAAAGTGGTTTCGGCGCCGCTTCAGAGATTGCACCTCCTGTTCCCCCAAACACCTGGGGTGACAGGCAGACCCCTTGTGGGGGGATGTATCTGTACTCATACGAATGTCTGGATGATTCAAACAAATGATTCAAAATATTTGCATTCGTTCGAATATTAAAAAATGAATTTCTGGACATTCGATTCGAATTCAAATGTCTGAATTCAGCCGAATTTGATCAAATAATGAATCTTTCAAATATTCTTACACATCCCTATGATGGACATAGCTTGGAGAAAACCGGCAGCCTAGCACATGAGCCCTGAGCAACAGATGTATGCCACAATACATGGAAATTAGACCAAAATATGTACTGAAATTAATGGCTTTGTAGGAATCTGTCAACCCGTTCCTCTCAAACCTTCTTTTAAGATAACCATTAAGTGACATTTTACAAAACGTACAGAAGGCAAGGGTTGTCTTTTTGGTATAGCTAATTTCCCAGCAGAGCTTGAAACTGTTGGGAGAAGGACACCCAGGTCAATAATGGGTCCTTTAGATTTTTTTCGATAACAGACAACCCTGGAGCAAGTCCATCAATGGATTGCTCCCATGACAGATATGCAGAGGTTACCTGGTGGTCAAATACATTCTATCCCTCCACCTCTAAAGATAAATGGCTGATGGGTTTTTTGGTGTGCGGTTTCTTTTTTTTTTCTTTTTTTTTAAAGGATCATTAAGTTGGAAGTGATGATCTAGAGGTCATTGAGTTTGACAAGAGCAAGGGAAGTCATTTCCTGTGGTATCATTAGCAGTATTTTAGAGAACAGGTCCCATAATTGCAATGGTAATTGGACCCTGGATTTGTCCGTGCTGGTTATTTTTAACATTAATTTCTATGCAAGAGGGGGAGCTGGGATTTTGCTTGTGTTACAAAGTGAGTTGCATATCTCAGGACAAGGACTGTGGTGGGGGGGGCAGAGTGGGATTTACTCTATTGTCCAGCTGAATGAAATGTCCAAGAAGCTATACATGGGTTCTAGGAAGTTCTACCACCTCTTGAAGAATTTTACCCATCACCTGCTTGATGCAGTTCCTTCCAAGAAAGGAACTTAGTTCCCAGATCCCTGGGTGTAAAGGATTTTTAAATTCCAATCCACTGATACTCACTGAACCATAATGAGTGGTCAGTGCTACGTATAAATTCAGTAGAATCAGACAATACAGGTTTCCGCTACCTCTCCATTATCCTGGTTCTTTTATTTATTCATGCCAGAGATAGAACTAAAAATATTACGGCAGGGCAAAGGGAGACATTTATAACTGCCCACTAGCCACAATTCTCTTTTGGCCTACAAAAGTTAATTAAAAATACAGATTAAAATAAAATAGGCAGCAAACGTTCATTAGAACATGAAAGCGTTTGTATCAAACTCATTCAAACTGCGCTACCAGCCTCTGCTTTCTAGCATGGCCAGGTAAAGAGAAGGATTTTCATGTAGCCCATAAATGCCTGTAATGGTTGTTCTCCCCTTGATTGTGCCCTGCTTATATTTGTAACCAAACCCTAAATAGATCCAGGTTGCAATTCCCAAGAGATCCAATTGGGCTTTGATCCAATGAGGAAGTCAACAGCATTTGCCGTGACTAAGGATCAATGGCTAACAATGAACTGTTGTGGGATTCCTCTCAAGTAGGGATGTGTACGGATATTCTAAAAGTCAAAAATCCAATTTGAATTTGACGAATATCGATATTCAGATTTGTATCGGATTTTCAAAAATCTGAATTTCCAAATTTGATAGAATTTTGAATTTTTGAAAATCCGCTACGGATTTTCAAATGATTTGACTGAATACAGCATTGTATACCGCATCTGAATATTGGGTCTTCCCAGATAAGAGTCCAGCTCCTGTAGGAATCTCATACGTATCTGTACACATTTGCGCTGATAGTACTGGATGAAAACAGGATGCATACAGGATAAAATGGGATGCGTCCAAAATGCGTACAGATACGTATAACACATACGAATGTTGTCGACATTTGTATCTTCAGATTCAAATCTAACATTCGAACGAATAGGTTCAGATGTACTCAATTCAAATCGGATTTTGTTGCATTCGGATTCTAAACATTCAAACCAACTGAATGTTTGGATATTCGATTCGACTTGAATTCAAATGCAAAAAAAGGCAATCCCTTACCAATGACACTTTTTTAAAAATGTGTGAGAGTTGACTGAACTTACGAGGGCAGAAAGCGCATATCTCAAGAAGGTGAAATGCTCCAAGAGAGAAGCCCAAATGAACCTCCAGCAGCAAGGAATAGATTCTGGAACTGTTGTATCCAAGACAATGGCGGGTGGACCTCCCTGCAATGCTGGAAATAAGTGTTATCACAACTGCGTTGTTCACAGAGAGGTTTCTTCGTGCAATCCTGTGCACAGCATGGAAGAAAGTGGCGCAAGACATAGATCTCCGGTTCGGTTGAATGGACTTTCCACAATAATTTGATGCATCCATTTCTGTGGCGGTGGGCAGACAGGTGGGCTTATCATGTGTACCTGAAGCCATGCTTTCCCCTTGTCTCGACGCCAGTCTTAGTTTTTCCCTTTGTTCTCCCCAGGTGTAAACAGATGTCCTACCCCGATGACCTCCCCCAGATCTCCGTGGTCTTTATTTTTGTAAACGAAGCCCTGTCTGTCATCTTGCGCTCTGTCCACAGTGTTGTGAACCACACACCTTCGCACCTGCTCAAGGAGATCATTCTTGTGGACGACAACAGTGACAATGGTGAACATGCTCAATATCTGTTTGTTTGCTGTCTCTTTCGTATTATATGTGCACATGGTTTAGGATGCGTCTGAGAAAAAGCTTGTTAGACCCCTGTCAATCTAAGCAGGGTAACTTTGCTCCACAGCAAAGAGGAAGGGGTAACTGTATTTTTGTGTGTAATTGGGGGGGGGGGAGAGTAGGGTTATATTCAATTCCACAATTTTTTCGGGGGTGGTGGTGAATTCCTGCACAAAGCAGTCTAAATTCTTGTACAAAGCAGACTAAAAAGAAGTGGGATACAAAACCACCCCACAATCCACAAACTCTAGGATGTTTCACACATAAAGGTGAGAGAATTAATGAACAATAAGAACTGTATAAGAACTCATTGTTCTTGTGGCACATTTCCTTTCTATGGGAGTAATATCTAAAGGAACACCTTCTCCCATACTGACCTGCCCGTGCCTTGAAATCTGGAAGTAAGGTCCTCCTGGTTGTCCCATGCACTTAGTAGTGAAATGGGTGGGCACCAAGGAAAGGGGCTTTTCAGTAATGGCCCCCAGATTATGGAATAGTTTTCGCCTTGAGGTGTGTCATGCCCCCTCTCTGTATATATTCAGGAAGGCAGTGAAGACGCCCTTCTTTGCCATGGCTTTTGGCTAAAGTGTTTATATTTGCCTCCTACTGCACATACTAATATTTTAATATTTAGGATATTGTTTTAATTATGCTGCATATTTTAAGTGTTTTCACATATATTATCATTTTTAATATACGCTGATTTGTAATCTGTTGTTTTAAAGTTGTTACCTGCCCTGAGACCTTCGGGTATAGGGTGAGATATAAATAAATAAATAAATAAATAAATAAATAAATAAATAAATAAATAAATAAATAAATAAATAAATAAATAAATCCATGCACACAGTGCTGGTTTGGGAGAGGGGGGCAACAGTAGTGAGTGTGTGGTCACACCTAAGGTTTAATCCAACTTCAGCCCATCTTCAGAGTGAGAGAACACATCAGCAAAGTGGCCAGTCATTTTCTTTGCACGTAATCTGTGCTAAAAGTGAATTTTCTGAGTTATTTAACACTTGTCACTTCGCTGATTTATTTGCTTGCTCTGAAAGTGGACCGAAGCTGGATTAAACCCTAAGTTTGACCATAGCCTCCATGGTAAAACGATAGTGAACCCAGGTTGGTTTGCTTGGTTCGTTAAAATCCCTTTCATGCAGGTTTGATTCAAACCACTTCCTTGCAAATAGAGGGAGGTTCAGTTCACACTAGGGATGTGCATGAATATTTGAAACGTTCAAAATTTGGTTGAATTCGTTAGAATTTGGACATTCAAACTTGAATCAAATGTCTTTTTTAAAAAAATATTTTTATTATTTATGAAATGTCTATAAATTAGAATTTAAACATTTGAATTAATTTTGAATTTTTGAATCATTCATATGAACTATTCAGACATTTGTATGTGTATGGATATATACATTATGCATACTTGCCTATACACATCTTTCCCTCATCCGTACACATTTGTGTGGATCCATACGGGATGAAAACGGGATGCAGACTGGTTAAATACAGGATGCAAACGGATGTGTACAGATGCATACAGGATGTATATGGAGGAGTACGGGCACATACGAACGTTGTCGACATTCGTATTTGCAAATACAGACCAAAAATTCACACAAATAGGGTGCTTTTCCACCACAGCCCTTAGATCCGGATCTAAGAAGATCCGGATCTAAGGAATGGGTACATTTCTTAATCCGGATCTAGTAGATCTGGATTAAGGAAAGCACCCAATGTGTTTCCATGGGAGGTGTAGCACCCATTAGCAATAGGTCCAATCCCCTGCCGTGGAAACACCTTTGCACCCATGTGGGGAACCTGGATCGACCCCCAAGCTTCGGAGGGACTTTGGAGTCTCGCCATGGGTCTCTCCAAAGAGATCAGCACAGACTTCGGAGGCGCTCCGAAGGGACTCTGGAGTGACTTCGAAGTCTCTGCTGATCTCTTCGGAGGGACTTCGGAATGATTTTGAAATGACTCTGAAATCACTCCGAAGCTGGGACTTCGGGACTTCCCCCCCCCATGGGTGCATCCCCTCCCTCTAGCCTCCTCTAGACCCCATTGCTTGTTTCCTGTGGGTACAGGCTCCCTTTAATCCGGATTTTCTGGCAGAAGACCCCACTGTAGACCCCATTAATGGGGTCTACAGAAAATCTAGATTAAAGGGCAGAAAGTACCCATTTGATCTGGATTTCCCCCACGGCAGTGGAAACAATCAGGTCCCAAATGGGTGCTGTGGTGGAAATGGGATCATCTGGCTCACACCCAAATGGGTGCTTAATGGGTGCAAAAATGGGTACTTTTTGACAGTGGAAAAATGCCCATAGATTTGAATGTGTTCGAATTGAATGTGAATACATTTGAATTTTAAACATTTGAATTGATTCAAATTTTTAGATATTTGGTTCGAATCAAATCCTGAACATTGCATTCATGCACGCCCAGGTTCACACACACAAACCAAGCAAACCAACTTGTTCGCTGTGAACTGCAAACTGACTGAACCAGTTTGGCACATCTCTGCTCTTTACCCTTGAATAAACTGCTCCAGCAAGGCATGCCGTGGGAAGTTGACAAAATTTCACCTTGAAGATGAGCCCCTCCAGGTTCTCCAAGTTCAGTATCTTAGGGGTGTGCACGAATGGTCTCTCTGCATTCAAATGCAAGTCGAATCAAATGTCAAAACGTTCGATTCGATTTGAATGTTTAAAATCTGAATGCAACAAAAACCAATTCAAGCCTGATACATTCAAATCTATTTGTTCAAATGTTAGATGCGCATTTGAAAATACGAATGTCGACAACACTCAGATTTAAAGATGCGAATGTCAACAACATTCGTATGTGCTATATGTATCTGTACGCATTCCGTATGCATCCCATTTTATCCCATATGCATCCCATTTTTGTTCCATATTATAAGCACAAATGCGTACAGATGCATATGACATCTGTATATGTTTCGGAACATTCTAAATTCATCCAAATGTCTATGTTCAAATGTGTAGGCATTTTATTTGAATTTGAATATCCACATTCGAACAAATTCAATTGGATTTCGAATGTTTAGAATATCTGTGCACGTCCCTACAGTATCTTTAGTTCCTGGCCACCAGAGTGACTCAGGGTGGCATGGGTCTCTTCCGGCAGGACCCCTCTGGGCTAACTCTTTCCGGTGCAGAGCTGCTAGCTTTCACTGACGGGGACAACGGGTGTGTTGCAAAGTGTACATTGCATGCTGAAGCAAGGAGAGAAATTGCTAGAGGGGAGCAACCCAGAGCCGAAAGCATAGGAACTTGCTGTTTTTCATTATCTCTTATAATTACATTTTAAAATAATCATTTTATTTCTATGGCTCTACCACCCCAGTGAAGGATTTCCTTTGGGAATACCTTCCGGAGAAGCGGCAAAACAAAGTACAAGGGAACTGAGATTAAATTCTGTTTCTCCAGTCCTTTTAAAGCTGGCAGCAGAGGGAGAGAGAAAGGGCTAAAAATAATAATAATTGGATTCCTCTGATTAAATTAACCCCCTTTGGGCCACAACAGTTAAAATATGCTTCCCCGCCGGTTACGTCAGGTTGTGTTGATGTGCCTTTTTGCCTTACAGTGGAGCTGAAATTTAATTTGGACCAATACGTCCACAAGAGATACCCAGGCCTGGTGAAAATAGTGCGGAATAACAAACGGGAAGGACTAATCCGGGCGCGGATCCAAGGCTGGAAGGCCGCCACGTCACCAGTGGTCGGGTTTTTTGACGCCCACGTTGAGTTCAACACTGGCTGGTAAGGGGCAAAATTTGATAGGCTGTTGGCATGAGAGTTGTGGACCAGGTAGATGTGCGAAACCTGTTGGGCTGCAATCGCATCTAAGCTTTAATCCACCTTCAGTCCACTTTCAGAATGAGAGAACACACCATTAAAGTGACAAGCTTTCTTCTTTTAGCATTACATTACTTAGAGCCATTGTGAGCCATTGTTTGGTCTAGTGGTTAGGGAGCTGGACTCTTATCTGGGTGTACCGGGATTCCACCCTCCCCCTTGAAGCCAGCTGGTTGACCTTGGGCTAGTCACAGCTCTCTTCTGAGCTCTCACAGCCTCACCTACCTCACAAGGTGTCTGTTGCTGGGAGACGAATAGAAAAGCTTTGTCAGTGCCTTGAGAACCCTGAAATGGATGAGAAAAGTGGGGTAGAAAAGCCAAATCTCTTCCTCTTCTTCTTCTTCTTCTTCTTCTTCTTCTTCTTCTTCTTCTTCTTCTTCTTCTTCTTCTTCTTCCCTTTCCCTCTTCCCCCCACCCCCAGTGGACTTTTGACTCTTTGGATTCAGTCGCTAGGCTATTACATCCCATTGTGTCAAGAGATCACAGCAAAGGGACCCTGCTGAAGACATAAGTTCTAACATCCTAAAGCAATTTCCCTGGCTGTTAGATATGAGCCCCTGGGAAAGAGATCAGTATGAAGTCCCCTACTGTGCCCACTTTGATCACATCCGGTGCAATAATGCATAAGCTTCAGTCCTGGCCATCAGCCCAGGACTTTGAAAGGGAATCCTTTTTTTTTCCCCTAGCATCACCAGCAAAAGCTGTGCCCATCCAGAATGTGCCAATTATGTCCTGGTCTTTTGTAGGGCTTACTGTGGTGGGTGGGTGGGTAAAGAGGCCAGCTCACCTGATAGCATCAGCTGGAGCATGAGGGACCCCAGGATGGGCCGGGACCAGCCTGCCACCCAGTGAGCTGATACAGCTGGCAGGCTGTAATGCAAACAAGCCTATGGATAAGAGAGAGACTGAAAACAGATCAATGGAAAAAGGATGAAATCCACTCATCCCTAAAAGACAAATAGATAAGATGGACTGAATAGACAAGAGTATTTAGCTGTGGGAATCTAAAGACAGTAGGCTTCAGTGTGTCTCCAACCAACCATTGACTTCCAGTCATATTAATGTGCCTGTAGGGAGTGCCAATGAAGTTGAGAAGAATTTTAAGTGGACAAATCGCCAAGAACAACCAATTGGAGGCCCAGGAAAGGCTATCATCCATTAGAAATCCTCCTCCGTGGGTCTGTCGTCCATCTTCTTTGGGAAAATTAATTCTCAATGAAAGGATTATAGGCTATTAGGCTAATAATGGAAAGCAGGAAAATGGGCTTTAATGGTCTTTTCCCTTTGCTTGAACAATCACCTATTCGGTTAGTACTTGAAAAAAAGAAATAAGATGGGAAAAGTAAGGGGGGGGATGCAATATATTTATATATATCTAAGAGCTGTCATCCTGGATTGTGCCAAAGGCATCAGTGCCAGCAGCCTAAAAGTTGCCCATCCTTCAGCTTGTCCCAATGATAGATAGATATAAATTCTACCTTTCACGCACACTTTTGTTATTCATTTGTTTGGAGCTGTCACGCCTTGGGAAGAGACAGCAAGGGAGGAACATTTTTCCTCTCCCTTGTTGATTTTTTTTTTTAAAAAAGGAAAATATTTCAAAATGTTCTTTTAAAAATATTCTTCAAACAGATGGTAAGGGAGGGAGGGATAGAGGAAACTCCTCCAAACTAGGGGTGTGCGTGGATGTTCTAAACATTCGAAATTCGATCAAATTCGATCAAATGTGGACATTCAAATTCTAACAGAATGCCTTTACATTCAAATTTAAACATTTGAATGCATTTCAAATGTTCCGAAACATTTGTTCGAATTATTTGAATGTACAGATACATACTTATTACATACATATCTGTACGGAGATCATACGTATCTGTACACATTTGCACTAATAATACAGAACAAAAACGGGATGCATAGGGGATAAAAAGGGATGCGTATGAAATGCGTACAGATATGTATAGCACATACGAATATCGTCAACATTCGTATCTTCAAATTTGTACCTAACATTCGAACGAATAGATTCAAATGTATCAGATTCAAATCATTTTTGGTTGCAGATTTTAAACATTCAAATCGAATCAAATATTTTGATATCCAAACTGACTCGAATTCGAATGCAATATATATATATATAGAGAGAGAGAGAGAGAATTGTGTACATCCCTTCTCCAAACAAGTTCCCTTCTGCATTGTATGTAAATGAGATTGAATTTGTCCCCTGGGGAGCAGGGATGGCTAAGTTCCAGGTCATTTCTTTTCCTTTTGCATTTTTATCCCACCCTATAACCGAAGGTCTCAGGACAGGTCACAACATTTAAAACCATATATATATTCAAAGAGTATATATATTAAAAGAATAGAAGCATCAGAAAAGTGGGAAGAAGGGATATGCACAAACGCATTTTTTGCATTCGAATTATATATGAATCGAATATTTGATTAGAACTGAAATTCAGAAATACGGATTTTTGAA
Organism: Aspidoscelis tigris stejnegeri; assembly: GCA_023333525.1. NCBI lineage: Eukaryota > Metazoa > Chordata > Lepidosauria > Squamata > Teiidae > Aspidoscelis > Aspidoscelis tigris. Next base: position 1,212,781 of record JALMGA010000022.1, on the reverse strand, counting down.
AGTCCTATTCAAATCCAGATTATCCAGATCCGTATTTTTGAAAATCCGATTCGAACTCAAATATGCGAATGTCGGGAACATTCGTATCTGATTTTCGAATCCGTTCACATCCCTTTTTTATTGTGTCTGAATTTCGGTTGCATCCCATATTATAAGCGCAAATACACCCGATATTTGGATGTGATATACGATGACGAGTTCAGTTCAATTATTCGAAAATCTGTATTGGATTTTTGAAAACCCGAATCTGATCTGGATTTGCATTCAAAAAGTGAATTGCTGTTCCAGTCAGCAATGCAGCAGCTGCATTTTGTACTAACTGCATCCTCCAAACTGTCTTCAAGGGCAGCCCCATGTGGGGCGCATTACAATAGTCTGTACAGAGATTACCAGAGCATGGATTGGTTTGCCATAGGGCGGTATACAAATAAATATTATTATTATTAAATATTATTATGGATAACTGTGGCCAAGTCATCTCTGCACTTCTCTCTGTTCCCATCCAAGATATGGAGTACAGACCTGCTTTCTGCACCTTAATGCAGATTAAGGGAAGCCCCACCCACAGCCAGTACCTTCTGTCCTCACAGGAAGGAGCATAGACTGCACCAGAAAGCTCTTGGTCCATATTATTGGGGGACTTGATTACAAATAGGTGGGCAGCAGCAGAGTATTAGAGAGCATCTGGTCCATCCCATGTGCCCCCCCCCATGGCCAAACTGGCCTGAACCAGTGAAGAAGGAGAAGGAGGAGGAGGAGTTGGCTTTTCTACCCTGCTTTTCTCACCCATTTAAGGGGACTCAAAGCAGTGGACAAAGCTTTCTATTCTTCCCCCCACAACAGAACACCCTGTGAGGTAGGTGTAACTGTGAGAGCTCAGAAGAGAGCTGTGACTAGCCCAAGGCCAACCAGATGGCTTTGTGGAGGAGGCCGGAATCGAACCTGGTATTTCCAGATAAGAATCCGGCTCCCTAACCACTAGACCAAACTGGCTCAAGTGCTCAGCTGAGCCCAAGACTGGTTTGATCACAAACTGCATTATGGGCTGGAACCAAACTGCCCTATTTCTAACCCTTGCAGTTGCTTGCCTGGTCTTTTCTATTGCTGCATGTGCCAGACTTAAACCAATAACACAGAAGTGAACTCAGCTGAGCTGTCCCTAATTATTTCTCAGGGCTGCCTTCCAGGGGGAGCCTGTAGCAATAGAAACGCATCGTTCCATCTGTCAGCAGCAACCCACTAAAGCCAGAGGAAATCGCAAGCGTCTAGCCTTGATTCACAGAAACTCAGGTTTTCCTCTTGTGATTAGCAAGGGCCTGTCACAATTCTCTCCTTCTGAATTGGTGAGCTACCCAGTGATGAGAACTATGAACAACTCATTATGTTACTTTTGGGATGGTCCCTCCTGGGCTGATCTGGAAGACTAAGCCAGGAATGTTCCCTGGCAGAAGGGAAACTTACTGGATTGCTCATTGGCTCTTAGCTTGAGTTAATTCAAAGAGTGGCTGTAAAGAAATTGTGAATAAATTGGGGCGGCGGCGGTTATATCCACTGTGCCGAGATGTTTGGAAGAATGGGCAGATCTACATCGGAGAGTAAGGATGCACGCAAATATTCAGAGCATTCAAAATTCTATCAAATTCGTTCGAATTTGGACATTTGAATTCAAATCAAATGTCTATAAATTTGAATTTGAATCATTCATATGAATTTTTCGGATGTCCGAATGTGTACGGATATGTACATGATGCGTACTCGCCCGTATGCATCTTTTTCTGCATCCGTACGCATTTGTACACATCTGCATGAGAAGAATATGGGATGCATATGGGATGCATACGAGATGCATACGAGATGCATATGGGTACATACAAAGGTTGCCGACATTTATATTTGCAAATACGGATCGAGAATTCACGCAAATAGATTTGAATCTATTTGAATTGAATTGAGTGTGAATACATTCAAATTTTAAACATTTGAATCGATTCAAATTTTCAAATTTTCTATATATTTTTTTAATCAAATCCTGGACATTGCACTAGTGCGCACGCTTGTGAGAGAGAATGGGAGATAGAAAACACACACCATCTGAGTTAGAAAACACACACCATCCATTTGGAAGTAGATGCTATTCCCTGCCCAATTTCTACCTCTTTAGTAAGGCTGCTAAAGCTCTAATAAGCCTGCCTGGATTGTGATTGTTACTCCATAATGAAATCCAATCACTTTGCGCAGAAAGTGAGCTCTCTGGCATGAGATGATTTATGGAGTTGCTATGGAGCTATGCAAAGTGTGTGCACAAGAATGAAACGACTAAGAGGGTCATGGCTGGCCGCAGGAAAGAAGGGAGTGCCTGGTTTTCCCTATGGGCAGGACAGCTCTCCTGGCATCAGAAAAGGGTTCTCAGAGAAAGCACTGAGGGGAAATGGAGACATGAAGGGGGGGGGGGCAGTGAAAAAAGGATGTGGGCATTAAATATTAGAGACACCAAAATGAATGACATGTTGGGTCTTGTTTTATGGACCCATTAAAACACCTGGAATTTGGATGATACGCAAGGTCTACCACCCTTACATGATTTATCCAACCTGTTAGATGTGGCAATTTATTCACTGGAGCAAAACAATGATAGGTAGGTAGGTAGGTAGGTAAATAGATAGATAGATAGATAGATAGATAGATAGATAGATAGATAGATAGATAGATAGATAGATAGATAGATAGATAGATAGATAGATAGATAGATAGATAGATAGATAGGCGGGTGGGTGGGTGGGTGGGCAGGTGGGTAGATTAGGGAATATTCATAAAATTTGAAATTTGGCCAAATTTGACCATTTGGATTTGAATCAAATGTTGGCACATTCGAAGATTGACATTCAAATTCGAAAAGTATGTTTTGATACGTTTCTACGAAGCTTCGTTGCAGATTCCTATGGGATTTGTATCTAACCTTTGTATCAAATTCATGTGAAACATTTGTATCAAATTTGAATCCTGCCACATTTGAAGGGATTTGTTTGAACAAATACAAATTTTCTTGCATTCAATTCAATACAAATCGAATACAAAAACAAATTCATGCATTTCCCTAAGATGGATAGATAGAGAGGATGGCTGGATGGATGAACAGACAGACAGACAGACGGATGGATGGATGGATGGATGGATGGATGGATGGATGGATGGATGGATGGATGATAGGTGCAGAATCCTTCCTCTTAAAGGAGCTGCTCTAAGCAGAGACCTTGCTTATTACCAGTGGTTCTCTGCCCAGGATGCAAATCATTAGAACAGGTGCAGTATCTCTGACTTTCCAAAAAGGACAGTGCAGAGAATTTTCCTCCTGTTCAGCTCCACTCACAACCTCATGGGGCCTGTTCCAGAGGTGCTTGTCGCTTGGCAATGAAATGCCCCAAGGCAATTCTTCTGCTCCTCACCTCTACCTTAACTAGTGAATCGTAACCCCTGGGGCCTTCTCTTTTAGGCAAACAAGTGAACAGGGTGCCTGTAAAAACACCTGCACCTGAGGCCCAGAAGCAGCTGATCCATCAGGAAGCCCAAGGAGGCCTGATCCTCTCCTCCCACTTCTCTTTCATGCCTGTTTCAAAGCATAATGCGGCCATAATGTACTCCATTCCGTTGGCTGGTCTGCTATGGGTAATGAAATGAACTTACTTTGCTGTGTTCTGCCGGATCAATTTTCATTTTGGGCTGAATAGAATAGAACTGTGGCTCTGCAAGGCTCTTGCCTGTTGTTTAACTCTGGCTATCCTGTCCTCTTGTACCAGTGCCTTTTCCGTGCCCTCCACAGCCTCCTTCCCAAAGGGCATCAGCATGGTTTGTCTCTTGAAATTAACTATTACCTGCTATAATGGACTGCCGGAGGCACAAATGTGCTTGATAGAGCTAAGAAGACCTGTTTGTTTGCCTATTTGTTTAACAGGGCTGTGTGTGAGTGTAGTAGTAAATTCTATACATTCTCTGATGTATTTCGAGGTTTTGCAGTGGTAAAAACCACCAGGAACAGATTCAAATGAAGGGGGCATTTGTCTGAATATTGCAAAATGCAAAGACTAGGATTTCATACTTGCCTTTACACCCAGCCCAGGGCATCATGCCTGCATTGAGCCAAGGCTTGTAATGCTCAAAACAGGCAGCTTTGAGGATTTTAAAGCTTGAGGCTTTGGACCGAGAGAGAGGCGACTTTCCTGGAAAAGTGGCAAAGACACTATTCACCGAATGATCTTTTATGTTCTCCAATAAAGCCCAGATAAGGTATCTGATAGGGATGTGCAAGAATATTTGAAATATTCATTATTCAATTGAATTCGGCCAAATTCGGACATTCGAATTTGAATAGAAGGTCCAGACATTGGTTATTTAATATTCAAACGAATATGAATATTTTGAATCATTCGTACAAATAATTTGGACATCCGTATGTGTTACGGATATTAATGCATTACATACGAATCTGTACGCATCTTATTCGTATCTATACGCATTTGTATGGATACGTACGGGATGAAAACGGTATGTGTGCGGGATGAAAACAGGATGAGTGCGGGATAAAAACGGGATGCATACGGATGCATACGAATGTTGACATTTGTATCATCAAACACATATTGCATATGCATATGAATAGATACAAATGTATTCAAATCGGTTTGAATTTTAATACATTCACTTTTTCTCTATTTATACAAATTCAGACATTCAAATATTGAATTCAAATGTTGGAAACTGCATTCGTGCACACCCCTAGTATCTGGCACTTACCAGTGGTGCCCACGGCCCTTTCTGCACTTACCTCTCATCAACCCAGGATCGGTGGGTGCAGAATAGCCCAGAGCCCACTGATTTGGATCATAAGGAGGTATGGGTAGGAGCAGTGACATCCACACTGATGCCGTTGATCTGGTTTAGTTTATACAATGTTTGTAAACCTTGCAGGGAACCCCTCCACCCCCACTGCCCCTCAGTAATCCTAAATATAGGATGTACACCTCCCATGTCCTGGATCAGGTTCCTGGTCCCTCTGGTAGTACTGATTAAACGGTCCTAACAGAGATCAGGCTTGGTCCAATCCAAACGAAGAAGAAGAAGGAGTTGGCTTTTCAACTCTGCTTTTCTCACCCACTTAAGGGGACTCAAAGCTGCTGATAAGCCTTCTGTTCTTCTCCCCACAGCATGTGGGGCTCTAAGAGCTCAGAAGAGAGCTGTGACTCGCCCAAAGTCACCCAGCTGGCTTCATGGGGGGAGGGTGGAATCAAACCCAGTATTCCCAGGTAAGAGTCTGGCTCCTTTACCACTAGACCAAACTGGCTCACCAGACCAGCAAGGGGCAGGGCCTCCATCATCCATATTACTGAGCAGATATGGAGGCCCAGAATGTGTAGCACACGAAACCTTAATACAGATTAAAGGTCCATGCCAGAAGGGGACATCTCTGAAATCCCAGCATTTGTACCATCCCTGGCTGAGCTTGGATGGCAAGGTCTGGCAAATCTCAGTTGAGACACTATGAGAGACGATCACCTTTATCCTTTGGGAAGCCACAGTCAAGACATTTTAATCACTGTCACCCTAAAAATCTCATTTGCAGGGTGGAACCAGCACTCACACGGATTAAAGAGGACAAGAAGCGGATCATCCTACCAGCTATCGACAACATCAAGTACAACACTTTTGAGGTGCAGCAATATGCCAACGCAGCTCATGGCTACAACTGGGGGCTGTGGTGCATGTACATCATACCCCCCCAAGACTGGCTTGACAAGGGTGATGAATCTGCCCCCATCAGGTAACTCTGTTTTGCTTATTTATCCTTTGAGGATGAAGGTCTTCCTCTCATCGGCTTTACCACCTTCCCTTCCTCCACGCCCTTCCAACCTCTGCTAAGTTTGTCTTGGAAATATGTGAGTCAATGGCCATGTCCCCATGCAAGCCACTTGGAGTGGGATCGGAATGGGTCTGAGATCACTCCCAGCCTGTCCCCATGCCATTCCCGGCAATGCGGGCTAGGTGCAGGTTGGGCGGGGACGGAGGCATCCCCATGCAAACCGCACCAAACCCTGGCATGGGGGAGCAACACCCCTCCTTTCCTCCCCCTCTCTCCTCGTTGGAAGATGGATTGACATCAACCCACCCCTGTGCCCCTTCCTTAGCGGCACTGAAAGCCAGGACTGGCCTGGCAGGCACAGAAAAAAAGTTAAAATAAAGCTTACTTCATAATAATACATTTATAAATAATTTTAAAAGACCGAAAGCCGCTACGAGGTTTAGCAGCAGTTAGGCACTTGAGCGGTTTTGCGCACCTCCGCTCCACCGGGAACCGCAAGAACGCCTGCCAAGTTTAAAAGGGAGAAAATCAAGCCTTTATTTTATTTATTATTTATTTATTTATTTATTTATTTGTTCAATTTATATGCCGCTCCTCTCCGAAGACTCGCCGTGGTGATCGGGAAATGGAGGTTGAAAATTTTTGGAATTGGAACAAAAATCAAGCCATTATCTTGCCTGCCTTGGCAATTGGGAAACAGAGGTGGAAATATTTCCTTGGAAAATGCACAAAAATTAAACCATTATCCTCCCTGCCTTGGCGATTGGGATTTTAAAATGTCAGCAGCTGCGATCTCCAATGCACAGGGCAGGACACACCCCACCACCTAATGACGTGAGCGCCAGTCTCCTATCCAGATAGCCAGTGATTGTCCTCATGCGCAAGCTTGGCTTGCTAGGCAATGGGTGCCGGACCCCCAAACTCTGCCGAGACTTGTTTTTTCAGGTACCAAATTTGGTCCTGGTCTGGCACGGTTTGGGGAGATTTGGTCCGCTTTCCACAGACCAAATCCAAAACACATGGGGACGCCCCTTGCCAATCCTGTGTTTAGAACTGTACCAAACATGCATAGGGACACAGCCAATGTATTTTCTTTGCCTTAGTAAAAAAACATCCCCAGCACCTAGTGGTCTAGTCCAGTGGTCCCCAAAGTTGTCTGGGCTACGACCCATCTAATATAAGTTTACCAACTCGGGACCCACCTCTAGAAAATTTAACCGTTACCAATATGAATAAAGGACTTTTCAAATAACAAAGTTTTAATACAATTTTTTATTGCTTAATTAAATAATTACATCAAAAAAGTTATTTCAAATATGGTTAAATTTCCTAGAGGTGGGTCCCAACCCACAGTTTGGGAAACCCTGGTCTAGTGGTTAGGGAGCTGGACTCTTATCTGGGAATACCGGGTTCGATTCTGCCCTCCCCCATGAAGCCAGCTGGGTGACCTTGGGCTAATCACAGCTCTCTTCTGAGCTCTCACAGCCCCACCTACCTCACAGGGTGTTCTGTTGTGGGGAGAAGAATAGAAAAGCTTTGTCAGCAAAGTGAGAAGCTGTTTTCTTTCAGTGTTAAACAACTCAGAAAATTCACATTTGGGATAGATAATGTGGGAAGAAAATTCCTGGTCACTTTGCTGATGTGTTCTCTCACTCCAAAGGTAGAAAGAACCTGGTTTAAACCTTAGGTGTGACCACTGCCCAGTGGAGTTTAGCTTTTGACATGGGGCTCTTAGATTTGCCACCTCCTCACTTACCTTGAGGTAGATGGGTCCAGCTGGTCTCTTCTTACCAGAAGAGTCCTCCACCTGGACAGGTAGACATGGCCTTGGGCAACACCATCTGCACTTGGTGGTCTGTCCTGGAACAGCCACTGTGCCAGTCCCAAAGTCTGCACAAGCTTCAGAGTCAGCCTGTGACATTACTGAACTCTTTGGAAGAAAGGGATGGATGGATGGATGGATGGATGGATGGATGGATGGATGGATGGATGGATGGATGGATGGATGGATGGATGGATGGATGGGTGGGTGGGTGGGTGGGTGGGTGGGTGTGTTCTCCCTCTGCCCTGCTATTGGCCAATACCGTTTGCTCCTTTCCCTTTCCCCGCATCCCTATTCCATCGTGATCTTGTCTCTGGCTGAAATTCAGGTTTTTTTAGCTCCCCGCTTTCCACCTGCTAACTTTATTTTGAGCCGCCCTGGGCTGTTTGAAGAAGGACGGTGCCTGCCTTGTCTTCACCTTCCATCTGAGGCTGCTTTTCGTGCAAACAAAGGTTAATAAAGGATGTAAATGGTGCATCAGCCTTTACATTTTCCTCTTATCAGTGCCACACAGAAGGACACAGGTGCCATTCTGCTTATTTATCACCAAGCAACGGGAGCTTGTTATCAGGTTCTCGGGCTCTTTGTGCTACCTCAATATGAAAGCAGGTAATTGCTCAGGAAACCTGAGCATGCCTTGATAAACCTGTCTTACTTTGCTCCTTCCCCTTTCAAACAGCAGCCTTTTCCCCCTCCCCTCCCCCTCCCCCTCCCATTGCCACAGCGCATATGCACATTGATTCATTCCCAGAAGCTCTTCTGCTGTAAGAAGGTGAGGAAGGTGAAGGTCTCCCAGCTTCAGCTTACATTGTACAGGAATATTCTCTCTCTCTCTCTTTCTCTTAGCCAGTTTGGTCTAGTGGTTAGGGAGCCAGACTCTTATCTGGGAATACAGGGTTTGACTCTGCCCTCCCCCATGAAGCCAGCTGGGTGACCCTGGGCTAGCCACAGCTCTCACCTGAGCTCTCACAGTCCCATGCACCTCACAGGGTATCTGTGGTGAAGAGAACAGTTTTGTCAGTCTCTCTGAGTCCCCTTAAGGGTCATAAAAGCAGAGTATAAAAGCCAGCTCTTCTTCTTCTTCTTCTTCTTCTTCTTCTTCTTCTTCTTCTTCTTCTTCTTCTTCTTCTTCTTCTTCTCCACTTCCTTGCATTTCACACATTTTGACACGCTAAGGCGGAGTTCCCACTTGACAATTTTAATCCACATTCAGAACCAAGTGAGCATTCTGGCTGTTCCCATGTGCTTCACGATAATGCAGGCTCATTTCAAATACCACAGTTCCCATTCAAACCGCCCAAATCCCCAGCGCGGAGAAACAGGATCTTTTCATCTGTGCCTCTTGTCCTTTGATCTCCCACTTCCTGACAGGGATAGGGCAGGCTTTGCCAAGGTTCCTAAAGCAATCTCCTGAGAAATGTAGAGCAGGAGCCTTTTCGCACAAGGGGTTTTCGAACACATGGAGGGCACGTTGGGACACAGCATTCGCTCTTGCAAGGCCACCCGCAAGCATCCCAACGTGCCCTCCATGCGTTCGAGTTTCAGAGCACTAAAAAGTGCTCTGAAACCGTCTCTGCGCATTCCAACCTGTCTCAGAGAGAAAGCATTTGCACGCTCTCTCTCTGTGGCAGCTCAGCCCCTCCCCTGGGCTGCTCCCATTGGCTCCTATGGAGCCAGTGTGGGCAGCCCGTGTGCCTTCTTTCCCTGGGTTCCTGCTCGCTCCCGAACCCCAGATCAGGCTCTGGGGGGGGGGGGCAGGAACGCCAGCCAAAATCCCCCAGCCCATTCCCAGGGTCGCGTGCGCGTGTGTGAGGGGTCTTACCTTCTCCTGCAGGCCCAATTCTGTGTAGAAAGGCCGGGCCGTTCTGAGCATGCTCGAGGGGGTGGCTTTGACATCGCCTTCTCACAGATGCTGCTATGCTCCCGTTTTATTGGTGCTAGTCTGGGTTTGCCCCACTTTGATTCTAATCAGTAGTTACCTCTCCCTTTGGCTTAGGAATATGCATGGATATTTAAAAATTTGAAAATTCAATTTGAATCCATCAAATGTTGACATTCAAACTCGAATCAGATTTTGATAAATTCGAATTTACACATTCACATGAATTTTGGATTTTCGAATGAACAGATTCGTATTTATCATATACAAATATGCACAGAAATTGTACGTATCTGCACGTATAATGCTGGATAAAACGGGATGCATACAGGATAAATACGTATTTGTGCAAATTTGTATGTCGGAGATGAATCTTAATCGTCATTCGTATATCCAGATTTTTTGAAATTCGAATCGAATTGAATTTTTGAATATTTGACTAGAATCGAATTTGAATGCAAAAAATACATTGGTCCACATCCCTGCTTTAGCTTTCTCTTCCCCAATCTCTCTCTCTATTCTCATTCCATCTTTCCTTCCTCCTCCCAGCACCCAGCATCTAGAAAGGCATCTGGGCGCGGGGGAGAGATCATACCTGTACTAGAACAGCAAAAGAGACAGATGGCAGTCTGTTTTTTTCTCTTTTTTTTTCCTCCCCATTTCCCCTGGATTGTCAGATTACATTAGAGAAAAAAAGGAGATGAGATCTGTCAGAATAGATCATGCTTATAATCTATCGGCTCTTACGTCCCGCCTGTCAAAAACCAGACTTTTCTGGCTGCTTCATGCTCAAGAGACTTAGATCCAAAGATCGGATCCCTCAAAGATGCTGACAAGCACAGAAATGTTCATCCCTCTCTCTGCGGGATCATGACTTGTGATCATTCCTGCAGGTGGCAGAAAGACACATATGAAGGCAGCCTCGAAGGAGTAAAGCTGTCCCTTCCATAACGTGGTTGTGCACATTTCCAGATGACGCCACATTATGTAAACCTCATTAAGAGGGTTTTAATGCAGCCACAACTCACTCTAACCATTGGCTTTTGATTTGCCACCAATTCTTAGGGGCACGCACAAATGCAAATTTGGGGATTCGATTCAATTCAAATTGAATATCCAAAAATTAGGTTAGATTTGAATCTTTAAAATTCAGATTTAACCAAATTCTATTTGAATTAAGCAAATTCGAATCTATTAGTTTGAACTTTCAGTTCAAATTTGCCTACGAATAACGAATGTTACGAATATCCATGCCCATCCCTAGGACAGAGAGTGAGATGTCTCTGCAAAGCAGCCCCTGTAAGAGACAGAAGGTGGTTCTGTGCAAACAGGCTGCCTTGGGGCTCCCCGTTTGCTTGGCCATCGTAAATGTCACGAACAATGTACTATAAATGATAGTTTCTCAACACAAACCACTTCAGGGATAGGATGTTTTATTTTTGTGTAACTGTGCTCTGCGTCACATTAAATGCTTCCAGCATCCCTGCGAAAGGAGAAAGGCAGGAACGATGCTCTTGGCGTCCGAGATGTGCCAATCTGGTTTTGGCTTGATCCTGTGAGGGTCGCACAAAACTCTCCCGGATGCCCCCTTTTGGATTGGAGGCAGATTTCAGCTGCCCTCCAACCGGCCATGACCCTCAGCCCTGTCCCTTTCAGTTTTGACAAGGATCTTTTCTTCTCTTCCTGCCCCAGCCTTCGGAGTATCTAAACTGTGCATCACTGGAGAACATCTTAAACTAATTTACACAAATTGACTGCACAGTGTCGTTTCCCCTGATACAATATTATCGATTCGCTGTGTAGCACTTGAGATGCTCCAGGCTTGCCAGCGCCAAAAAGCCTTTTCATTCTGCCAGAGTTAGATTATCCCTGCTTCGCCACTTAATAATGCCAGGTGTTTACAAGACCAGCCCATTGCATTATCTGGATGCAATTTGGCCAACATTCATCAGGCCCTCGCCCTGTCTCCCCTCCCCCTTACTGTCCCTTCCCCAACCATGAAATTTATTAGGAAGAAGGAACAGAGCAGAATATTTCCTGGATGACTGATTGCAATGAAGCAACATTTTCCTTTTCCCATTTATATCCTGTCACTTCTTTAAGGAGCTCGAGAAGTAGAGAGCCTGTCTCTCTAGCCCCGTCCCCATCTTTCCCTTTACTGTGAGCCAGTTTGGTCTAGTGGTTAGGGAGCCAGACTCTTGTCTGGGAATATCGGGTTTGATTCCACCCTCCCCCATGAAACCAGCTGGGTGACCTTGGGCTAGTCACAGCTCTCTTCTGAGCTCTCACAGCCCCACCTACCTCACAGTGTGTCTGTTGTAGGGAGAAGAATAGAAAAGCTTTCTGCCTTGAGTCCCCTTCAATGGGTGAGAAAAGCGGGGTAGAAAAGCCAACCCTTCTTCTTCTTCTTCTTCTTCTTCTTCTTCTTCTTCTTCTTCTTCTTCTTCTTCTTCCATTCACCTGATGTGGTACATAGGAATGTGCACAAGTGTTGTTTTTTTTATATTCGATTCATATTGCATCGAATGCAAGAAAATTCATATTCATTCAAATAGATCCCCTTTGAATGTGGCGGGATTTGAATTTGAAACGAATGTTCAATACAGATTGAATGCAAACTCGCATATGAATCACATACGAACCCCATACGAATCCTCACTTTGAATCTCATATGAATCCATATTAGCTTTGTATGAATGTATTTATTATTTATTGTTTACATTTCTATCTCGCCCCATGCCCAAAGATCTCTGGGCGGGTAACAACCATTAAAACAACCAACTAAAAACACAATATCCATTAAAAGCACTTTAAAAATTCAGCACATCTAAAACAATACACTCCATGTTTAAAATGATGGTATCTGTACTGGGAGGGGAAATATAATCACCTCAGCCAAGGCCAGGGCAAAGAGGTGCCTTTCTAAATATATATAAGGAAGGGGCATGACACACCTCTAGGGGGAGACTATTCCATAGTCTGGGGGCCATCACCAAAAAAGCTCTCTCCTGGGTGCCCACCAGCCTCACTACTGAAGGATTTGATTTGAATTCAAATGTCAATCTTCAGTTGTGTCAACGTTTGATTTGAATTTGAACTTCCAGATTTGGCCAAATTTTGAATGTTACAAATATTCGTGCATATCCCTAGTGGTAGGGTGTACTGGGAAGGAATAAGGAATCAATGGCCTGGTTAAACTGCCTGGAAAGCAGGGCGATCACAGTCTTGACACACACCCCTGCAACATTTGCAAGCCGGAGTTCTGGAGTGGGGCTGGCTAGCATGGAAAGCTGGAAGTCAAATGCTGAGAATGATAGTACAGGGACATGCGGACAGCTACAAATGGATCAGCACTAGGCCACTCCAAAAGAAAAGCTCCTTAACTGTTACTTAACCTTTTCTTCTGTTTCCCACCATACCTGCCTCTTAAGGCATAGACTCTGGTCACACTTAAGGATTAATCCAGCTTCAGATCACTTTCAGAGTGAGATAACACGTCTGCAAAGTGACAAGCTGTTTTCTTTCCAAGTTAAATAACTTGGAAAATTCACCACTGGGACAGATAATGGGGAGGGGGCGAATTACTGATCACTTTGTTGATGTGTTCTAGGGTCATGCATGAATATTTTTAGGCATTCAAAATCTGATCGAATGTGCCGAATTTCGGCATTCAAACTCTAATAGAATGCCCCCAAATTTGAATGTAAACATTCAAATCAAATTTTGAACTTCGCATCTATTCATTTGAATTATCCGGACATTCGTATGTGTAGGGGTTTGTACATGATGTGTACTTGAAGATCTTCATCTTTCCCGCATCCGTGCAGATCGGTACAGGATGAAAACAGATTGCATACAGGATAACTATGGGATACATACGGACGTGTACGGACATGTACGAATGTGGGGAAGATGCGTACATGCACATACAAATGTTGTTAACATTCATATGTGCAGATTCGAATAAAAAATTTGAACAAATAGATTCGAATTTAGTAAATACAAATAACGTTTTGTTAAATCTGAATTTGGTAAATACAAATCGCATCTTGTTAAATTCGAATTTGAAAGATTCAAATCACATCAGATTTTTGGGTATTTGATTCGATTTGAATAGAACGTCAAAAACATTCGTGCACATCTCTAATGTGTTCTCTTGCTCTGAAGGTGGACTGAAGCTGGATTAAACCTTAGGTGTGACCACAGCCAATGTTTAATCCAGCTTCAGTCCACTTTCAGGGTGAGAGAACACATCAGCAAGGTGACGAGCTGTTTTCTTTCCATGTAAAATAACTCAGAAAATTCACCTCTGGGATACATAATGTGGAAAGAAAATTACTGGTCACTTTTCCAATGTGTTCTCTTCCTCTGAAGGTGGACTGAAGCTGAATTAAACCTTAGGTGTGACCACCATCCTAGTGCGGGCTTCTTTTTTTGTTTTTCCTTTTTTGCAAAAATCATCGTTGCAATTCATACTGGGAAATTGCTCATGTTCAAAAGAGTCTGCAAATCCTCCAAAACTTAGAGATGAGCTGGAGAAGGTGAAAGAAATAGAAGCATCATTACTCTGTAACATGAGCGCTAAAGCAAAATCCATAACAGATAAGTAGACATGAATTTATTTTAAGGCCCCAAGTGTGTTTGAATTCTCCTACCCACACCCAATAGTTTTTGGTGTATTTTCCCCACATTCACACACCTATTTCTACATGGCACATATAATATTGATGTGCTGTCAAATATGCAGCATAGCTATTAATATGGTGGTGAGAGAGGAGACAGAGTCATACACAGACAATTCCCTTTTGGGTAGTAGGGAGTAGTGGTCTTTGGAAATGTTAGGATAGTGGGTGTGGCCAGTAACATTACTGGGGGTGGGGGGCAGCTGGCATTTTGATTAACCTTGACAATTTTTTCAGGGAGGTGAGGAGCAATCTATGAACAAAGGTCTTCCTAGCTGGCTGCGCTCAGCCATTCTTTCCTGATAGCTGTCTTAACCTTTCCCCATATCCCTGCGTTAGCTTTCCGTCATGACTGCCTAGTTGCTGTCAAGAAGATGGAAATATTGCAGATGCAGAGATGTTGGGTTTTTTACAATTTGTGTGCCGTGGGGGGGATATACATACTCCAAGCAAGGCAGAGTCAGAAATATAAACAGACCCCCAGATTATTGCTTCTTCCAGACCATGCTGAGATATATTTTAGAATTTTGCTTGATAATAAACTGTTAAAGCAAGCCACAATAGACTTGGCAGGGGACTTTTTGATTCTATTTCTTTGCTCTCTGCGTGATGTTTCCCTCTTTCTCATTATTAAACTTGGAGCAAATTGATTAAAATGTTTGTTGCATGTTGGCAAAATAGTTCTTCCCTGTTCAGAAAACTAGTTTTCCTTTCCGCCTCCCATCTTTTTTTTTTATTTAAAGAAATATTAGGGTTTCATTAAGGAAAGTTTGACTGCTGGGGCCTAATAAAAGAAAACATTTTGAATCATTGCATGAATAAGGGAAGAATGGCATTCGTATATTCATACTGTTTTATTTGGACTGTGAGTCAACATTGAGAAGTTCTATTTTGATTTTTTGAAGTTTTCCTTTTAGGCTGCCCAATATGCAATTTTACAAGCACTTTGGCCACTAGTCAACTAGTGGTGAATGTCTGGGGAAGACCATACACACCTCAACTAGGCTGCTACAGACTACAAATGTTCCCTCCCTCTCCAGAAATTCACTTATTGTTGATTAGGTGTGTAGACGTTACCTGGCCCCTAATGGTCATTAGTGCAGAGGTATGAGACGGAATCCAAATTCCAGAAAGGACATTTTATTCACACTAGTGGGTGATCCACTAGCGGGTGCAGATGGAATTATTCACAAAGAAACTGCACACAGAAAATTTCAATATTCAGACTTTTATACAATATCCCAAACCCAAAAAGCATGCCTTTTCCCCTTTAACCATATATGGGAAACTACAAACATCTGCTATGCGTTTCTATGAGCCAGCCTTCTCTTACGACAATCTCTCTGTCCTCCTTCCTATAGAAAAATATGGATCTTAAGAGAAGAGCTTTCCCTTGCACAAACAATAGGGCCTACTTCCTCTGTTCTCTTACCACCCAGGAAAGACCCCTGAGAGACCCTTACATGCTCCATTCTCTCATACATGATTTTGGCTCTGTCAGCAAAAGACATCTTTGACCCATAACGAAAGTCTTTAATCAGCAGTTATATTATATTAGCCCTCTGTGCCATTCATAGGTGTGTAGCACAAAATTGTGCCCCACACCTTTACCAATGTTTACCTAAGGCTTACCTGAAGCATCCAGCGATGCGACCATTTGCTCCACATCTAGTTTGCTGCGTTTGGTCAGCGTGGAACGTGGCATCAATGCAGGTGTGGTGGCAGTGGTGTCTGTGATTGATCACTCACCCATGCCTTGATCGAACCTCCAGTCCCTCGGAGTGGCAAGAGAGGTGTTCAATCACAGCATGCGTGAACGATTGCAACAGCAAGGAGGAGGTATGCGCACAAATATTCAAAACATCCAAAATTCGATTGAATTTCATCAAATTCAGACATTCGAATTCGAATCAAATGTCGATAAATTCAAATTTGACATTAGAATGAATTTTTGAATCTTTTGAATCATTAGTAAGAATTATTCGGACATTCATATGTGCACGGATAGGTACACATTACAAACATATGCACACGCATCTTATTCATATCCATACACATTTTTAAGGATATGTACAGGATAAAAACGGGATGCATACGGGATAAAAACAGGATGCGTATGGATGCGTATGGACACACAGGAATGTTGCTGACATTCCTATCTTCAAATATAAATCAAATATTCGTACGAATAGATACAAGTATATTCGATTCGATTCGAATGTGAATATATTCAAATTTAAGATGTTTGAATGGATTCTAATCTTCAGATATTCAATTCACATTGAATCCCAAAAACTTCATTCATGCACCCCCCCAAGCAGGGAAGTGGAACTTCCAGCTTTGGGCGCAGCAGTCAGGGCTGGTAAACAGGACAACTATTTGCATTTCTGGCCGGTAATTTACCTCCGAAATGTGAATGGTCCACCATTTACCTGAAGTTTATCGGCCTTAGTTCACGGCAGCCTAATCAGGTAAGTGTGAAAAGGCCTCTGGCCTTTTCCATGAATCTTTCACCATCACCGCCACCCAAATTTGGGATGGGCAGACCACTTGCGGGCATCCTGAAAATGGATATATATATATATAAACTTTATTTGACTAGTCATGAGACCATTTCAAAGTGCATATACAAACATGTAAGACAAAACAAAAGCAAGAGTGAGCAGGCATCCTTCTGCATATGGTCAAGTTCCTATTTATCCAGTTTTCCTTTCAGGTAGTATGCTTTTTTCTTAGTAGCCCCTAGGGTGAATAGACCCACTCTAATCGCAGTAGCTCTCTCCTGACCTTTCAGGAGAAAGTTTAGAGGGTCCTCTCTACTCCGAGGCTCAAAGTTAGATAGTATTGGTTCCAGGTATTTGGCATGGAGCTCAGAATACGCTGGGCAGTCAATCAGAAAATGTTTGACATCCTCCATGACCTGTTCCCCCCAAACACAGAATCCTTCTCTGCTTGGAATATTGCAATAGCGCCCTGTTTGCATCATGAGTTGAAGTTGTTCAAATCTTGTCCTGGTGTAAATTCTTCTTAGGGGAAGCAGAAGTGGAATGGTCAGGTAGTTTTCAATGTTGGTTTTCAGTTTGTGGCTGGTTAGAAACTTTGAGGCTGATGAATTAGCTATAGATGCTATGCCCATTTGTGAATAGATATCAGCAGTGCGTTGTGTAAGCACTTGTTTTGCCCCTGAATGTGGATATATAATCAAGAGATTACAAAAGGGATACTCTAGGAATGCCTGCTTTGACTCTATGCCAGGGAGCCTATGCATCATACTGTAAAAGGGGAGGGAGTGGGCTGGGAGTGCTCCTAGATCTTCACTTTGGATCAAAATCTGACCTGACTGTTCCTGTTCCTCCTCACCCTCAACAGGACCCCAGCCATGATTGGATGTTCATTTGTGGTAGACAGAGAATACTTTGGGGAAATTGGTCTACTGGATCCTGGAATGGAAGTTTATGGAGGAGAAAATATTGAACTTGGTATGAGGGTGAGTAGCACATTTTCATTTCTGGGGTTTTAGACGAAGTGCAATCAGGGCCCGCAAATCCAGGGGACCTACGGTCTATGATGTCCATAAGACCTTCAGAATCTAAGTCTATTGAAATGAACTAGCCTTCTTGAAGGTTTCCTTTTTTTGTGTGCTGGTGACCAGTATTCCCTCTAAGAGAACAGATCTGCTGATGTTGAAGTCTACCTTGAGCTAGTGGCAAGTTCTACCAGCTCACCCTGATGCTGCCAGCTCTTTCTGCCAGCCAGCTTGCTCACTGACCAATATGTGGTATGACACATTCTGGGGACATTTGTAGCAAGATGGACATGTTTTGTCTCCTAGTGATATTGGTGTGATACTGGAATGATCTTCCTTTTGATGTCCATGAGATGGCTTCTATTTCTTTATTTTGATGGTTGTTGAATGCAGGATTAGACAGTGGCAGGAACCACATGCAGAAATGCCCAGAACTGGCAAGCTCAGGTTCATTGGCATTGTTTCTTTTCCTGGGATGGCAGCATGTTACTTGTTAGGTCAACCTATTATGGATTTCAACTATCACTGGTTGAGAGATTTATGTCTTCACCTAGGCAGACTTGGTGTACATGGCTTGCTGGCTACCTTTCTACTTCAACCACTTTTTTAAAAAAATATCACTTTTGATAACTGTTTGGTATTACTATTTATCTGTTTTTAACCATTATAACCATGTCAGACAATTTTTTAGCAGGGATGTGCATGATTTTTATTATTATTATTATTATTATTATTATTGTATTTGATTTCTATCCAATCAAGTGCAAGAAAATTCATATTCATTCGAATAAATCCCTTCAAATGAGGTAGAATTTGAATTCGATACTGAATATTCAATACAAATGTGATTCAGATTTGCATACGGATCCATATGGATCCCATTTGAATCTGTAATGAAGCTTCATATGAATATATCAAAACACTCAATTTGAACATTGGATTTGAATTCGAATGTCAAAATGTGGGCAGATTCGATTGAATTTTGAATGCCTACTCCTAGTCCTAAGTGATGCCACTGTTCTGTGAAGGAAAACTAGTCCTGAGGGACCTCAGTGCCATGGAAACAGCAAGAAAAGGTCCTAGATATAATGATGAGCTGCATCCAAATCTCAGATTTGCCGTCAGTCACAGCAGACAATTCTGATGCCAGTTAGTTTTAATCCAGCTCTATGACACAGACCAGGCAAAACGTATTCAAGTTTTGCTCCCTGTGATTTTCCTGGGGCTTTTGCAGCCTGTCTTCATGGAACTGACCGCAGGGCTTCAAGAGGGGGAAACGTGCAACAGGCTGCTTTGCCCAAATGCAGGGACGGTGAACTTGTGACCCTGTGCAGGTGATGGTGAGTCCAACTTGCCTTGTTTCGTTTCATTTACTGCCAGTCTAATGGAGAGATGACGGTTATCCTAGCATTCAAGGTGTAAATGGCGTAGCGTCTAGTTGAGGATAAACATCCTACTGCTATCCATCTTCTCGTGATTGGAACTGATGGGAGGTGACAACCCACAGCACCTGTAGGACCTCAGATTCATTAGGTGGAGAAGTACAGGCTTTTGTGTAGCAAGGTGGTCCCATTCCAGAAACCACCACATTGCATAAGTCACATAGCACAGCCTTACTTTTAGTTTTCTCTAGGTGCACCTGAGTTTGGTCTAGTGGCTAGGAAGCCGGACTCTTATCTGGGAATATTGGGTTTGATTCCGCACTCCTCCATGAAGCCAGCTGGGTGGCCTTGAGCTAGTCACAGCTCTCCTCTCACAGCCCCACCTACCTCACAGGGTGTTCTGTTGTGGGGAGAAGAACAGAAGGTTTGTCAGCTGCTTTGAGTCCCCTTAAATGATGAGAAAAGCAGGGCAGAAAAGCAAGCTCTTCTTCTTTTGCTGCTAAGTCAAATGAAATAAGGGGCTTATTCACACTTGGCTTTATTCTGGAATATATTCTGGATTAGAGGGCTGCTGTCCACATGTTTGTGCAAACTACAGCAGTCCCCCAGTGAGGCCTGCTAGAGTCTGCATTAGCTTGTCAACAACAGACAACAGACCCAACAGTTTGCTCTTGCATGGCAGACTTTTATCTAGGATATCGGGTTTAATTCCGCACTCCTCCATGAAACCAGCTGGGTGTCCCTGGGCTAGTCACAGCTCTCTTCTGAGCTCTCACAGCCCCACCTACCTCACAGGGTGACTGTTGTGGGGACAAGAACAGAAAGCTTCATCAACCGCTTTGAGTCCCCTAAAATAGGTGAGAAAAGCGGTGTAGAAAAGCCAATTCTCCTCCTCCTGAGATACTGTATATAACAGAATGTGGTCAAGTACAAACAGGCCCAAGGTTAGAAACTGAAAAGAAAGTACATGGGAATCTTTGGCACCATCCAAAGACAATTGTGTCTGTGCTGTGGTGGGATTGCCATATGTATCTTTGACAAGCTCACCAAAGCCTAACTATATCCCCATTAAATCTTGCTATAACCTATTTTGGGAAATCCTGATTCTGGTTTTCCTGAAGTATTGTCCTAACATACCTTGTGGACAGAGCTGCCATCTTTGATGTCACCACCACACATGTACAGAGGCCAAAAAAGATGGCTGCAAATGCATGGTGTGGCAATTGCGCACTCCTGGCTTTTTGCGCTGTTTAAATACTCAGATGTGCGCATCACTATATCACATGCAGACGGCATGCGCCCTGTGCTTTTCTTCGGAATAGCACTTGTTAGGGTGATACTGGGCCAGCATATCTTTGATGGCCTCTCTCTCTCTCTCTCTTTCTTTCAGCAAATTGTTATTAATCCTTTAATAAAACTTCCTTGCAAGCTGACATTCTGTTCCTGATGTAAGAAAACAGATTAGAGCAAAGGCGCTTGTGCCCAATTCGGTAATGTCTGATAAACCTGGGTTGAAATAATTTTAATCAACTGGAATCAAAAACTCCTGTGCAATTAATGAGTCTGATCTGGGGAGAATATTAGCAGCCTAATCCTTTTAAAATGAGACCATTTATTACAAATGCAGCTTTAGTGCCCCGCACAGATGCATTTTTATTAGCAGCTTGCTTTGTTTTTAGTCCAGCTGTCAGGGGCTATGCTTTTGCAGGCCACGAGGAGGCAAATAGACATGATTTTGTGGCAGAGAACAATGGCTTTGCTTGCAGAGGGACCCAGTCAGGGTTGGTTCACACAGCAGGAGCAAAGGAGGAGGTGGTGGCTCCTGTTTTGAACCAAACAGCCCTTTCATGCACAGCTGATCACAGTACAATTTTGCAAAATCGGAAGCAAGGCTCTGGTGACATAAGGGGTTAAGAGCCCTTCGTCTTTCCTGCATGTGTCTCTCTGTGGTCTGAACCAGGAAGAAGGGAGGGAGGAAGAAGAGACGGAGGGAGGATGAGAGGAAGGAAAGAAAGGAGGGAGGGAGGAAGAAGAAGAAGAAGAAAGGAAAGACAGGAGGCCGAGGAGGGGAGGGGAGGGAGGGGAAATGGAGGCAGACTGGGAGAAAGAGAGGGAGGGAGTATGGGTGGAAGGAAAGAAAGGACGGAGGGAGGGAGAGAGGAGAAAGGAAGTAGAAGGGAGGGAGGGGAGGAAGGAAGGAAGGAAGAAGAAAGGAAGGAAGAGAGGGAGGGAGGATTTTCTCTATTTGTACAGTTACTGTGGGACCCCCTCTTTCATTGCTACCTTTTGCACTGTGAACCTGGCCAGACCAAAGCCAACCAGTTAAGGGTTAAGGAATCCCATTCAGCAGCTCTGATGGGCTGTAAGTTATTCACTCTCTGACCCATTAAGGACTGGAGTGCCTGACAAGCTCTGTATAAGTTCTCTTATTAGCACAAGCTACAAATGCTCTTGATTGTTTGAAACCGAGAGCGTACAAACATTAAAAGCACTCTTTATGATTTGACCTAATAGAAAGCCTTTATGAGGCATCTTTTTTACAGCAGGGCCTCACTCTGTCAGCTGGAATATAATAGGTGTCTTCGCCTTCGCCTTCTCCTCCCGATCTGCTGGTCAAAGATTTTGTGCTCAAAACCTTGGGAGCAGAGGAATCACAACTGACCCCTCTCCCTTGGGATCTTTGTACTCAGGGGCCTTCATATAAGACCCAAGGCACTTAGGGCTTTGTATGTTAACATCAGCCCCTTGCGTTGGGCTTGATAGCAAACAGGATCTTTTTTAACAGCTCGGTAATCACATTCCTTCCTGGGCCCGCCATCTTGGATCTGCGAACCTTTCTGTGTGAGCCAATGGACCATGACCATTAAAGCTGTCAGTGGATTTATGGAAAGGAGGAGGGAGAGAAATCTCAGCTTGTGCTACTGTTGACCTTGGTTCAACACCTGTAAAATCCTTGTTGTGCCTCCTGGTGGTGGTCTAGTGGTGGCAGCCTAGACCACTCTGCCTGGCTGGGCATGAATATCTTGGAGGAGACAATATTTGTGGGACTGGGGCCTTTTGCCAGCTGCTTTGGACTCCACTTGGTCTAAGCTGCCTCAATTTGTATGGGTGTGTTTTTGGCTCATTTTGCAATGTTTTGTACGATGCACAATTTTTATAATATATTTTTATTATAGTGTTTTGATTATTATTTTGCATTGTGTATTTTCAGTTTCTTGTAAACCTCCTTGGGCAAATTTTCTTTTGGAAATGTGGAATACAAATAAAATGGAAATGAAAATGAAAAAAAAATCTATCTGCTTTCATTGACAGTTATTCTGGTTTTATTTTAATGAGTTTTTTTAAGTGTTGTTTGTGTTTATTATTTGGACCAAGGCCATAATGAAGGGATTGGTTGATTGATTGATTGATTGATTTATTGATTGATTGA
The DNA here is from genome assembly GCA_023333525.1 of Aspidoscelis tigris stejnegeri. Lineage (NCBI taxonomy): Eukaryota > Metazoa > Chordata > Lepidosauria > Squamata > Teiidae > Aspidoscelis > Aspidoscelis tigris. Next base: position 1,190,209 of record JALMGA010000022.1, on the reverse strand, counting down.
TTGATTGATTGATTGACTGATTGACTGATTGACTGATTGACTGATTGACTGACTGATTGAGTTTGTTTATTGGCTTTAAAAGGCCGGCTTTAGGGTTGTGCAAGAATATTTGAAATATTTGTTATTCAATTGAATTCGCCCGAAATCAAACATTCTAATTTGAATAGAATGTCCAGACATTCATTTTTTTAATATTCGAATGAATACAAATATTTTCAATCATTTGTATGAATAATTTGGACATTCATATTTGTACGGATACGTACGCATTACATAACATATCCGTACGCATCTTCATTCATTCAGTGTATTTGTATACCACCTTTCTAATAAATTACTCAAGGCGGTTTACAGCAACCATGAAAAAGAAAAACAATATACAATATAATACAAAGTAATACATCATGGTTTAAATTAATACACTAATACATTAAATAAATAATATATTATAAAATTATATATAAATGGAATGATACATTATGAGAATTATATAAAACATTTGGGGAGGGGAAAATGAGGCAACAGTACTGGTGGTTCCTCCTTTCTCCTCTCTGAGCTCAGTCTTATTTCTATCTATGCCCACCAACAAGGGCTGGCAGAGATATTGAACAGTGAAAGTATTTTAAAAATAGTACTGTTTTTAGAAATACACTCTCATGTACACCACCTCCCAACACTAATGGCATTTTGTGTGTGGGAGAGACCCATTAGGCAGTGCCAGGTGTTCTTCAGCATCTGCTTTTTATATAGTTGCAGAGAAGATGGAGTCCCATCAGGCAGCACCAGGATAGTATTCGGCGTCTTTCTCTACTCCTTCCTGCTTTTATATAGTTGTAGAGGAGAAGGCAGTGCCAGGTGTTCTTCAGCATCTCTCCCTACACCTTCTGCTTTTATATAGTTGCAGAGAAGGAGGAGTCCCATCAGGCAGCACCAGGATGGTATCTTATTTGTATCTGTACGCATCTCTATGGATATAGACAGGATGAAAATGGGATATGTATGGGATAAAAAGCATATAGATGTGTACGCATACATAAGAATGCTGTCGACATTCATATCATCAAATACGTACCGAATATTGGTATGAATAGATACAAATGTAGTCAAATCGGTTCAAACTGATTTTTTCTCTAGTCGTACAAATTCAGACATTCAAATGTTTGATTTGAATCGAATCGAATGTCGAACCTTGCATCCATGCACACCCCTAGCCGGCTTTGCTCTCTTCTTGATCTGATTTCCTTGCTATAGAATAAGGAACATTTCAGGCTCATTTGAATAATTCCTGCCTATTTTTTTTTTATTAGGTCCCCTTTCTTCCACTGTCACTTTTAATAGCCTTGTGGTTTACCTATGAGGAATTTAAACTCTGAACTATTCCTTTTGTTGCCTTAACGGATAACAGAACAGCTTCTGAGAGCCCAGCATGTGCACAGATCAAATCCCGTGTATATAAAAGAAAGGTCACCTATCTCCTATTATGGATTAAAGGCATGCAAGTGACTTGGCATCCTTGTAAAAAAAGGGAGACACTTTGCTCGCATGAATAATGCAGGTGTCTGAACTCCTCAGCACCTCTCTATAGCACATGGCTGCCAACCTGTTCACAGGGCAGCAGGCACCTTTGAATATTACAAATGCACACAGCTGGAAAGTGCAAACTAAGCACCTGTTATCAACCATCTCTTGAAACCTTTCTGAGTTCCTTTGGATTTTTTTTCTCTTCCTGAATCTTCATGGCATATTTTAAAACAAGTAACCCAAAAGCAGCTAAGAGGTCCCCACATCTACATTTTAGTGCCTCTAATCCACATTTAAAAGGTTTGAATCTGGAACAGAACAAAGGAGGTTTCGTTTCAAACCACACGAGGAAATAAGTTAGTGTTCATCTCTAATTTCTTGTTTTCTTACCATCTGCAGTAAAGATGGAGAAAGATTCTATTTAGGAATGCATAAATATTCGTCGGATTCACGATTTGTATGGATTTTTATGAATTTGAACATTTGCATTCAAATTAAACATCGGATACATTTGAAATCTGATATTTGAATGCAAAGTGAATCCTTCTGTGCCTTTGTTCAAAGCTTCATTATATTCACAGAGGTGGGGAGATGGCAAAGTGTCTGCTCAGTCACATCTGCAGCGGATTCGGAGCAGATTCAAAGTGGATGAAGCAGATTAAAAGCAGATTCGGAGGTCCGACTGGCAGCATGGATTTGAGACAGGTCTGAAGAGCAGTCAAAGAGCATTCACAGTGGATTTGGATCCTACCATAATCGAAGTTGTTCTAGAGATGTGCATGAACAGAACATTCATTATTTGGCCGAATTGAGCCGAATTCAGACATTTGCACATGAATAGAACCTTATGACGTTCGTATATTAACATTCATAAGAATATGAATGTTTCTGGACATTCGTATAAATAGTTCAGACATTTGTTAAATTGGGGAGGTGAGAAAGTGGTCACCAGTCACATCTGCAACAGACCCAGATGGCATTCAACATGGATTGAGAACAGATTAAAAGTGGATTCAGGTCAGATTTGAAGCTTTCAGAGTGGATATATTACAGGATGTGTATTGGATACATATTGGATATGTATGCGTTCGTGTTGGATATGTATTGGATACATATTCATTCATATCAGATAGGCATCCATTTGTATTGGATATGTATTGGATATTCGTATGAATTTGGATACGCATCCATTTGTATTGGATATGTATCAAATAGAATCCTACCACATTCAAAAGGGATCTATTCAAACAAATAAGGATTTTCTAACATTTGGTTTGTTACAAATCAAATGCCCAAAAACCATTTGTGCACATTCTTACTCTATTTGCATGAATGTGAATTTCCTTCACAGTCACTTCGATGTGAAGCAAAGCGAACACGAACACAAAATTTGTGCACATCCCTAATTCTACTTTACCACAGTGCAACTGTGCCTCATTGTTTGGCCCTGTGAGGACAGCATGGGCCAAAAGGAACTGATAGATCAGACCATGGGTGTTTCCGCACTTACCGCTTGAAATCCCAATTAAGGAAATCTGGATTTCTGAAACCCGTACCTGGGAAGATCTGTCTGAAATAGGGATGGATCCAAATGAGGCCAAACGCATCCACACTCGTGTGGGAAGCACGGATAGTGAGGAATGCATCATATGTTTGCTGTGCGGACGACGGAGCACCGATATCCCAAGGTGCCGCGCAATTGGAGCACTCAGCTGTCAGTTACCACTCATTTCCACCATGTGCCCACCAATCAACAGTGTGCCTGGGATCCTGTGGCTGCTCGGCTGCGCTCAACATGCCGACTTCCTGTCCCGCCCATGTGTGTTCCATCTCCTGTCCCTGTGCAGAAGCACCGTCCTTTGATCCGGAATTTACAAACAGGAATGAAGACCTAATTTTTCAGGTCTTCCCAAAAACCGGATTTGGCGTCCTCTAGACCCCATTAGAGACAGATATTGCGCAAGTCCATGTGGAAGCGGCGTCCTTGAAGGGGCCCTAATCTGTCCAGCTGTGCAGAAGGTACCTTACAGATGTGTGCCATATGTGCCCTTATTGGATGCTTAATGAGGTCTTAACGCCCTGTGTGGAAAAACTCAAAGGGTTCAAAATACATCCTTGGCCCTCCTCCAGCACCCTTGATGAAAGCAGCTATAATTACTCTTCTCTGGAAATTCTCAGCACTGTTCTTGGCTGAAAAGCAGTAAGGCTGAACTTTTTGGGAAGCTATTTTTAAGACAGCATCAACTTCAAAACGCATGCCTAAGTGCAGGCATAATTTTTAAAGAAGGTTAATACAGAATAAATACCAGAGCAAATGAGACTTGATGAGGACCAGAAATAAACCAAGCCATTTATTTCCATTGGACAGCCATAGTCAGGCCACCTCTGCATTCTGCGTGAAGCTGCATTTTTCTGCTGCGTCTCCAATGAATAGCAAAACATCAGGGGGAGTGAAGAGAATATGGCTCAAATTATAGATCTAAAATTAGGAAATGTTTTCTGTGAGATACTGATAATTTATTCTTCTCGTTTCTTGAGGCTAGAATTTGAGATCATCCAAGGAAATGGATTCTGTGAGAGGTCCAGAAAAGACAACAGAAAGTAATTTCTTCCACAACACCTAATTTACTTGTACAGTTCATTGTTTCATCCGTTAACCTAGAGAACTAAGACTTCCTTCTTCTGCATTGTCTCCTCATCCTTCTTCTAATTACAAGGTTCAAAATCAAGCGTCTTCACCTAAAGTCTGGTTGGCCAAGACTGCTTGAGATTGCCTAGAAGTAAGGATGTGCACAAAAAATTATGTGTGTGTTAGATTCGTATCCCTTTCCAATATAGTAAGATTCAAATTTGACACCAAATGTTCAATGCAAATTTGATTTGCATACAAATCCCAGGGGTTTTTTTCCACTTACCTCCCTTAATCCGGATCTAAGATGATCTAGATCTAAGAAATGGGTCCTTTAACTAATACGGATTTAGAAGATCCGGATCTAAGAAAGTGTAGTGCTCAGTATCAATGGGTGCTAGGCAAGCTCACAGTGGGAACGCTAGAGCACCCATATAGAGTATCTGTCTGTACCCAAGTGGGAAATGTCCCTCATGCCACGTTCTGGGGAGGCAACGTGTCTAATGCGCTTTTTTCATAGTGATTAAGCGTATCACTCTGCCAACCTGACTTGAAGTTCGTGCCAGACGTTTCGTGGGTGTAACGAGCGTTCTGAATGCGTATAGATCTTGTGACTTTAATTCCATTGCTCGTGTGTGACATCAATTTTGAAGCAACATTCTTTTCTGTTGAAACAATTCTTCACGGGGAGAGAGCCACTGCTTCTTGTCCAGTACATTGAAGCTCGAAATATCTACAAAGTTTGACAAGTTTTACAAAGACTCCCTTGCAGCTAGCGAGGACGGACTGTGGATTGCGAGGACGAGTCGATGGATGAGCCGACAGAGGACGAGTCGACGGAAAGTGCAAGAGTAAAAACGCCGGGCGTTGTTTGAGCCCCTGCTCTGCGCTCTTTGGAAGACCTGAGACTTGAAACTTGAGACTGCGTTGAGGTCGAGGAGGAGAACTACCTGGGCAGGAGTAACGTCGGGGGTTTGTTTGGGCCCCACCCCGTGCCCCTCGGAAGACCTGAAACTGGGCAGAAGACTTGAAACGGGGGATGAGGAGGAGGGTCGTCTGGGCGGGAGTAGAACGCCGGGCGTTTTATTTTTGCTGGTTGTTTGGCTGTTTGCTTGTGCCTCACCCCGCGCCCTCAGAGGACTTGAAACCAACCAGGGAGGGAGGAAGAGCTGCCAGGCCACGCTGGAATCGGAAGCTGCTGCCCATTTGACCACCGCCGTTTGGGGCATCAAGTAACTGGGTCCTGGGTCCTGGGACCTGGGGGGAATTTTGGGATCTTGCCCTGGGGCTTTTTTAAATTTAGAGAACAGATACCTGATTTGGCATTGTTAAACAACCCAGATGCCACCCTTGATTGGGCAAACAATCCCGTCTCTCCTAGGGGTTGGGAGGTATGGTAAAGACCGCAGACTAATAAACTGGAGAAGTGGTCTAAATTATAATCGAACTCGTGCCACTTCTGATCTGCGAGCCATCCGGCGGGATAGGGGAGAGATTGCTTTACCTTTTCCGACACTGATGCTATGCAATGCCAGGTCTATTAAAAATAAGATTGGAATTTTCATGATATTGTGAAAGACAGAAAACTGGGCCTAGCTTGTGTGACCGAGACCTGGGTTAGGGAGGGGGAAGAAGGTCACCTGATGCAGGCAACACCGGTAGGATACTCAGTCCAGCATCAGTCGCGGACAAGGGGCCGGGGTGGAGGTGTGGCTATTATTCACCGGGAGGCTTATTCCCCCAGGACAGTACCTGTTCCAGAAATAGTGGGAGCAGAGTGCGTGGGCCGGGTGTGGGATGCGTTGGAGGGTCTGGCCACTCTCCTGGTCTATCGATTGCCTGGTGCACCAAGAGACTGCCTTTCTCGGCTCCTGGAGATGGTGGCGGACTGGGCGTTGAGGTTCCCCAACCTTATTGTGCTGGGGGACTTTAATGTCCCAGTGGACGTCCCCTCTCCGGGTGCAGAGGAACTGGTGACTTCCATGGCATCACTAGGGCTCTCCTTACTCGCAACGGGTCCTACGCACTCGGCTGGCCATACTTTAGATCTGCCGTGGCCTTAACTGAGGTGTTCTCAGTGCCTTGGTCTGACCACTATGTCCTGAAGGCCCGGTTGCAAATTGCCACGCCACCGTTGCTGGGCGACGGTCCTATTTATGTCCGCTCGCGGAGCAGGATGGACCCCATGGGTTTCCAGAATGCTCTGCGAGATTATACTCCCAGCAACTCTCTAGATGAGCTTGTGGGTGACTGGAATAACAGGCTTTCCACGGCCATTGACAAGATTGCGCCAAGGTGCCCTCTTAGACCCCGTAAGAAACCGGCCCCTTGGTATACTTTGGAACTGAGGGAGATGAAACAGGGCCTAAGACGGCTAGAGAGAACATGGAGGGCCACTCAAAGCGAGGCTTCAAAATCAGCCTACAATACTTCTATGCAAGCCTATGAGAAAGCAGTGAAGACAACAAAGGAAAAGTTTTATTCGACCAAGATTCAATTAGCTCAGTCACGTCCAGCACAATTATTTAGCTTAATCAGACAATTAACGAACCCAAGCGAGAGGAAGAAGGGAGATGAATTGGCTCTGAGCTGTGACACCTTTGCGACTTGCTTCTCTGATAAGATCGAGAAGCTCCGCAATGACTTACCAACTACAGTTGATACAATAAGTGAATTGGAGGCTCTCCCTCACCCGACCCCGGGTCCAATATTAGACAAATTTAGCCCACTTTCCCAAACATCAGTGGAGAGAATCCTTGCAGCTTCTAGACCAACAACTTGCCCCCTCGACCCCTGCCCGTCTTGGTTGGTCAAGCAGTGTGGGCCCTCTCTGGCAACCCAATTGAAGGACATAATTAATAGCTCCCTTGAGCAAGGAATCTTCCCAGCTGGGTTGAAGGAAGCAGTGGTTCGTCCCTTGCTAAAACGTCCTGGCTTGGATCCTGCCGACCCCGCCAACTACCGCCCAGTATCGAATTTGCCGTTCCTGGGCAAGGTACTTGAGAGGGCAGTGGCAGAGCAGCTGCAGAAATTCATTGAAGAAGCAGGTATCTTGGACCCTTTTCAATCTGGTTTCAGATCTGGACATGGGACTGAGACAGCCCTCCTAGCCATGACTGATGATCTCCGGAGACAGTTCGACAGAGGCGGATCAGCGCTGCTGATTCTTCTAGATCTAACAGCAGCGTTTGATGTAGTCGACCACGACCTTTTGGTCCACCGTCTCTGGGAAGCTGGAATACAGGACACAGCCTTATCGTGGCTGGCCTCGTTCCTCCTGCTCCGGGGGCAGCAAGTAGTGGTGGGAGAGGGCAGGTCCCAGAGGCTCCCACTAAAATGTGGGGTGCCCCAGGGAGCCCTGCTGTCCCCACTGCTATTTAACATCTTTATGCGTCCCCTCGGCCCTCTGATTCGGAGCTTTGGGCTAAGTTGCCATCAATATGCTGATGATACCCAGCTCCTACTGTTTATGGAGGGGGAGCCGCCTTCTGCCCCACCAGCACTGGCCAGTTGCCTGGAGGCTGTTTTAAATTGGCTGAAGAGCAGTCGATTGAAATTGAACCCGGCAAAGACAGAAGTCATGTGGCTGGGTCGGGGAGGGGGTGGGGGCAATTTCGGCCTGCCATCTTTGGAGGGGGAAGTTCTTCGAATATCCCCCTCTGTGCGAAGTCTGGGTGTGTACCTGGACCCGGCGTTGAATATGGGGATCCAGGTTGCACACACAGCCCGCATGGCCATTATCCACCTGAGACGGGCCAGACAGTTGGCCCCCTATCTATCCAGATCTGACCTAGCCACAGTGATCCATGTGACGGTCACCTCCAGGTTGGATTACTGCAATGCCCTCTATGCGGGCCTACCCCTGAATGTGATCCAGAAACTGAAACTGGTTCAGAATGCAGCTGCCCGCCTCCTAGAGAGATCCAGGAGAGATGTCCATATAACACCTGTTTTGCGACGGCTGCACTGGTTGCCGGTAGAGTACCGGATCCAATTCAAGGTTCTGGTGCTAACTTTTAGAGCTGTACATGGCCTTGGTCCCACATATCTTCGGGATCGTCTTCCTTTATACATCCCTGGGAGAGTCCTGAGGTCAGCCAGCCAAATAAAGCTGGCCACTCCCAATCCAAGGGAGATACATCTTATTCAAACTAGAACCAGGGCCTTTTCTTGTGTAGCCCCAACCCTGTGGAACACTCTCCCACAGGAAGTCAGGGCCTCTCCATCTTTGATGATGTTTAGGAGAGCCTGTAAGACCTGGCTGTTTGGGAAGGCCTTTGGTCAGGGTGGTTAATAGGCAAAATCGCAGTCAGTTGGATTGGGGTGGTCTTCGAAGGTTCCTATGCCCCGGTCAAATGACCCTTGAATTAGGGGAACTTTTTGTTAAATGATATCGTCTGTTGTAATGTTTTTAAAGCACTAGAATGAAGTGTGTATTTTTAACCTTGTTAGCCGCTCAGAGTCCACCAAGGTGGAGATGGTGCGGGATAAAAGTTAAATAAATAAAATAAATAAATAATAAAATAATGCCTGAAGACTGAATTGTAGAGCCCTTTAAAGGGGTCCACAGGAAATCCAGATTATACATCCTGAAGGACCCATTTAATCAGGATTTCCCTGGTACAGGTGTGACCAAATCAGGTTCTAATGGGGTCTGCAGTGGAAATGGGGTCTTCCTGCTCTAAGCCTAATGGGTCCTTAATGGGTCCTTAGTGCTAGTGGAAACCCCCCGCCATACGAATCTATAATGAAGCTTCATACAAATATCGAAACATTCCATTGGAATTCGAGTTTCAATCTTTGAATGTGCCAACATTTGATTCACATTTGAACATCCCAATTCAGCTGAATTTGTATGAATTTCAAATGTTATAAATATTCGTGCGCATCCCTACCTGAAAACAATTGGTGGACCACTGTGTGGGACAGGATGGTGAACTGGAGGGGCTGTGGCAAGATATTCAAGCAAAATTGTACAGCAGAGACCTTCATAGTCATGAGAACCTAAAAGGACCCATGCTGGATCAGGCCACAGCCTATGAGGCTTATTCATGCAGTATCCACACACTATAATCCAGTTCAGTCCCCTTTAGTCCTCTTCTATGATCACAGCCAAAAGAAAAAAAGAAAGAAAATGAAAATGAGTTAACACTCTGCAACGTCCTGAGACCTTTTTAAAATCAAGACTCAGGAAAGTACCATTGAAGGGAGGAAAGCTCACAAATAAAAATCTGTGAGCCATGGGGGTTCAAAGACATACTGAAGAAGGATTAAAGTGAAGGTGTGACCACAGCCATTGTCTTCCAATCTTTCCATTTCTGCCCTAAGGAATCCATTGCAGGTCTCTGCCCCCTATTTGCAATCTAGACTTCATTTTGGGGTCCCTTCCTGCTCTGCCAACATCTTGGCCGTGTCTTCACGGCATAGTTATCTCGAATTCAAAACGTTTTGAGCTCGCGCAGTTCAGACGGCACTTCGGATTAACACGGTATTTCCGTGTTAAAGGACGTTATCCCGATTTGAAATAAATCCTGATCTCAACAGGTCTCACTCCGGATCGGGCGTCGATACGTGTTTCCTTTTTAACTGTGTGGACAGTATCGTTCCGGGATGAGATTCAGTGTTAAGGCTGTCCCGCCCCCCCAATCGCACTGTAACCAATGGCTGAACGTATTAGAAGCACGTCATGTTTAGGGTTTCCTTCATTGAAAAAATCCACCCTCAAACACCCACTATAAACCTCCAGTCCTTAAAGCTGAAACACTGTATCAATCTAAGCACTTCACACCTTTAAAACAATGTTGCAATTTTGCGCAATTTCAGACCTTTGAAGGTTCGGAACAGTCACTTTCAGCCCCCTTAATGGTGAGAAGGCTTGTCAGCCACTTAGTCCCTTGAAGGGTGAAAACAGAATGTCAACCGCTTTGAGCCCCCTCTAGGCTACTTTGCCTGTGGTCACACCTAAGGTTTAATCCAGTTTCAGTTCACTTTCAGAGTGAGAGAATACACCAGCAAACTGACAAGCTGGTTTTCTTTCAGGGTTAATAACTCAGAAAATCCACCTTTAGACTAGATAATGTGGAAAGAAAACTACTGGTCACTTTGCTGATGTGTTCTCTCACTCTGAAGGTGGAGTGAAGCTAGATTAAACCTTAGGTGTGACCACAAGCCAAGGTTTTAATCCAGCTTCGGTCCCTGTGAGGTGGGGGGGCGGAGTTCCCTCCCGGCCACGGGGGGGAAGAGCAAGCGAGGAGCCCCCTTCACCCTCTTGTCCACCCCTTGGCTCTCCTCCTCTGCGGGGCAAAGTGGCGGCAAAGCGGGGGAAAAGCGGCAGCGGAGCCCCAGGGAGAAGCCGCTAGCGCCGCAGCCCCGCAGCGCCTGGATGAATGGATGGATGGATGGATGGATGGATGGATGGATGGATGGATGGATGGATGGATGGATGGATGGATGGGTGGATGGGTGGGTGGATGGATGGATGGATGGATGGATGCTGCTGCTGCTGCTGCTGCTGCTGCTGCTGCTGCTGCTGCTGCTGCTGCTGCTGCTGCTGCTGCTGGGAAGGGGGAGGGTGGACTGGGCAGGGAATTCCTGGCGGAGCATGACGCAAAGAGAAGGGAGGGTGGGATCCTGGCAGGGAAAACCAATCACAGGAGAGAGTGTGGGCAATGGGCAGGAGGACAATGCTGCCGTGTGGACTCCGAGTATTGATCCCGCGTTAAGGCTGCCATCGGAACCGGATCAACTTGCAAGTCGTCTGGACAGCTTTGTTCCGTTTCTTTTATTTCGAATTCTTTAAACTGAAATAACACATGCCATGAAGACGCGCCCTTTGTCTCATTCAAGATGTCTGGATCAGCCTCCTTCGGGCTGCTGACAAGTTCATCCCACTTAGCAGCCGTTCAAGGTCAAATGAGACATTTAAAATGCGAGCAAATGTCAGCTGTTGCCACAACATTGATCGGAGGATTTTTGATTACTGTCACTTCACATGAATAAATTAACCGTGACAGATGCGGTAAATTGTAGAGGCTGCTGGGCCTGAAAAGTGGATTTTGGGGGGGAGCCGAAAAAGCTTTGGAGAAAAGTAGGAGAGAATTGGGCAGACAACCCAGGGGGGTTTAGTACTCAGGATATTCCCTACTTTATTACTTGCCAGTATGGTTTTATGCTATCATCTCGGGGACACATGCCCTATATACAAAGATACTTATTCTTCCGTGGAAAGAAAGGGCAGTCAGGACCTGCAAAAGGTTGCAATGTAAGAGGGCTTTCCCTTTTTTGGAGAAACAAAGCTCCTACTAGGACTTAATGAGCCCTGGATCTTTGAAATACTGTATGTTCAGTAATTAATTAACACAGGGCAGAATGGTGCTCTTGCCTTTTCTTTCCATGGAGGCTGAAAAGGAAGGGTTTGGAGGGGAGAAAGAAAATGGGCTGTTTCCTGGTTAAACAGCATCATTAAGAGGATGTTTACAGGACAATTTGAAGCTGTTTCCAAGATAATGTTTGCAAGAGCCTGGAGAAATCACACCATTAAAGTTGCTGAACTAACTAGAGAAAGAACAAGGAAGAAGGTTTTGTTAGAACAGGTCTTCCACCCCTCTCTCCCTCCTCCCCTCTCCCTCATTCTTTCCTTTCTTCTCTTACTTTCCCCTCCCTTCATCCTTCCGTCCTTCCCTTCTCTCCCTTCTCTCCCTCCCTCCCACCCCCTCATTCTTTCCTTCTCTTTCTTCCTCCTCCTCCCTCCCTCCCTCTGCCCATCCCTCCCTCCCTTCCTTCTTTCCCTCCCTCCCTCCCTCTTTATGACCAATCCCTTCAGGATTGCTTTCCCATCTCCACCTTTCTGGCATCAACCCAGGCTTCTAAAGCAGATTCTGGCCTTTCCCTCACTTACCTTTCTTGTTCCAGATCAGAGCATCCCACTCTGACCTGGTTCATGGGATCTATCCCAGGAGCAGACAGATTCACCTGTGGCCTGGAACAAGGATGTCCTGACCTTGGAATGCTTGGAGAAGCCATTTTGACAGTGTACCATTTTGTTGCGCCACCCAAATGGGAGCCCCATGATAAACTGGACCACAGCAACATGCATTGTCTGTATGGTCTAGTACACTACCACTTGGTACATGGGTAGACCAGACCAGGGCCAAACTAGGAGGCATTTTAGGAGTAGTAATAGCTGGCTTTTATACTCTGATATTCTCTTGGCCCAATTAAGGGCTGTTCACAAATACATTTTTGACATTATTTCCTTTCCATTACAAATTGAATATCCAACAATCTGTATTTGTATGAATAGACTACATTCAAACGTGGTAAAATTCTATTTGATACTAATCTAGTCATGCATATTCATATGAATATTCAATACGTATCGGATACAAATGCATACGTATCCTATATGTATCTGACATGAACGAACATGCATCCGAAATGTATCCGAAACATATCCATAATGTATCCACTCTCTGAAAATGTGAAATCCGACCTGAGTCCACTTTTAATTCGCTGTCGATCCATGCCGAATTCAGTCTGGATTCATTGTGAATGTTACTGGCCCTCCATTTTTCCACACCTCCAATCTAACAAATGTCCAAACTATTCATACAGATGTCCGGAAACATTTGTATTCACATGAATGTTAATATACGAATATTGTAACATTTGATTTGTGTATGAATGTCTGAATTCATATGAATAACAAATGTTATGAATATTTGTGCGCATTCCTAGTCCGATTTAGAAAGGGCTGGGCCTCCCTTAGGGAACAGAGACTCCTAGTATTCTTACTGGTCCAGTATACCAGCGAGGACAGAACCACTCTCTGACGAACATGCTCAGCAAAAAATTTGGCCTACGTGTTGCAAGCTGTCAGAATCAGGCTGATAAACAAAGCGTTTGGATGGATTTTCTGCTGGTCTCATCTCTTTTCTACCTTGTACCACCTTGTACCTGCAAACTGTGACAGTAATAGATAGCTTGGGGCAAAGATGGATAATTGGGCAGCAGTACGAAAGGTCAAAGAATTCTCTCTTTTCCTTTCCTCTTATGTTAAGAAATGTTTTGGTGGGTTTTTTGGGGTTGTTTTTTTTTACTGTGCTGCTCATGTTTTAAGTTTAGATTCTGCCAACTAGGTGTTTTAGAATGCTTTTTAAAAAAATACTGATTGAAGTGAGAAGAAAAGGAGAAATATAAATTAGAAAAAATCACTGGGTTTCAAAGGCATTGTAGATTCTTGTTTTATTTTTTCATGGAAAAATAAATGAATTCCTGCATGAATTCCAAAACTTGACCACACAGCTTGGTGTAGCTGTTAAAAAGGTCACACAAATTGGAACACAGAGAAATGGAAAGTTTAATGCGGCTCATCAATGACCTTGCCCAATAATATAGTGGACAGCATCTCCGGGCTAAACTGACCTTGGCAGACATCTTCCTTAGACTGAATTTCAATCCATTGGAAAGAGTAGGATTTCCATCTTAGTGGCTGCTTCCTTTCGATGGAATCCAGCTGCCAGTCCTTGGCTCAGTTTGCATTTCATGTATAAATAAATTTTCTGACTTTTTTTTTAAACTTTTTCCTTCTTCCTCCTCCTCTTCTTTTCTCAGTGCCATTGTACTGGCAGTGAAGAAAGTGAGGGTGCAATCAGACACAATTAAAGAGGCGCCCTCTGGATAAATTTGAGGCTCTAGGGTCAGACATAAATTACTTAAAATTGCCTTATCACATCCTGAAGCCACTCAATGTATACCTCTTCCTTTTATGTAAAATCATCACTTTGGAGGTAGGATGTGCACAGATGAGTTTATGGGGTTCCATTTGTATCAAATGGAATACAAGAAAATTCATATTTTTTCCAATAAATACCCTTCTAATGTGGTAGGATTCAAATTTGATTTGAATGTTGGATACACATATTTGATACGAAGCGTCTACGTATCCCATACAAATCCTCTGCGTATCTGACACACACACCCTATGTATCCGCTGAATGCATCAAATCCACCCTGAATCCTCTCTGAATCCACTCTGGATCTGCTGCCCGTGTGACCATCGCAACCACTTTCCCACCTCCCCAGGTTCATGAATGTAACAAAGCTTCATACAAATGTTCCAAAGCATTTGATGGATGGATGGATGGATGGATGGATGGATGGATGGATGGATGGATGGATGGATGGATGGATGGATGGATGGATGGATGGATGGATGTTTCTATCCTGTCCTATACCCAAAGGTCTCAGGGCAGGTTACAATATTATATTACTCTTAGACAGGTTCCTGCCCTCAGGCTTACAATCTAAAGAGACAAGAAACAAAAGGAAAATGGTGTGGGAGGGAACAGGGAACAGCAAAAAGCAAACATTTGAGGTCTTCAGATCCAATTCTTCAGTTCATTTCTTATTGCTGGAATTTTCTTATTCTCTTTACTTTGAATTTTCTCTTCATTGATGGCAAACCAGAAGATGGTAGAGATGGTCAGCTGGCGTCTACTCAGCCCCACCTTGCTCGGCCTCAGGACCAGACATTTCCTCAACTGGTGGATCCACTGCCCTAGTCTATTTCCCATCTTGTGATGGGAGCAGTTGGAAGAGGGAGGGGCACTGCTGGGAACAAGATGGCAGAACCCAGCCTGCTGACTCTTCTCCACTCCTCTCAGGCAAGATGGATTCACAGCCTTGTGATGGCAGTTGGAAGAGGGAGGGGCACTGCTGTGAGCAAGATGGCAGAGCCCAGCCTGCTGCCTCTTCTCCACTCCTCTCAGGCAAGATGGTTCTCAGGCAAGATTTGAATTTGAATGTTAATCTTTGAATGTGCCAACATTCAATTCAAATTCAAATCTCCAAATTCAGATGAATTTGTACAAACTTTGAGGGTTCTGAATATTTGTGCAGATCTCCATTTGAAGGCAACTCAATTTGGGGTCAGACTGGGTAGGAACCAACAGAGGTTTCTATGGTTAATCCCCAGCCTGGAAATGGCTATTGTGTGACAGACGAATCAGGACAAAACCTAGCAGACAAGTGTCCAATCGGTGACAAGTCATAGGAGAGGAAAAGCAAGCAGGCAGCTTACACCACCAGTGCCAGCAGCATGGGCTGAATCAAAGCAGAGAATAGGGATATGCAAGAATATTTGAAATATTCATTATTCAATCGAATTTGGCCGAATTTGGACATTCAAATTTTAATTGAATGTCCAGACATACATTTTTTAATTATCTGAATGAATATGAATATTTTGAACTATTTGTATGAGTAATTTGGACATTCTTATGTGTATGGATATGTATGCATTACATACGTATCTGTACACATCTTATCATATCCGTGCACGGCTGTACGGACATGTACAGGATGAAAGCAGGATGCGTACGGATACATATGAATGTCTGTGATATTCATATCATCAAATATGTATCAAATATTTGTATGAATATTTGTATTCAACAACAAATGTATTCGAATCGGTTCAAATTTTAATACATTCATTTTTTTTCTCTATTCATACGAGTTCCGACATTTGAATATTTAATTCAAATTGAATTGAATGTTGAAAATTGCCTTCATGCACGCCCTTAGCAGAGGAAGCAGGCTAAGAGAAAACCTTGCCAGTACAGATACCTTGCTGGCAACGGGGCAAAGAACATTTCCTGCTACCAGAGTGCACTGTGGCTTTGCCTGGGATAGTGCAGAAGGTGAGTCACTCATTTTAAAGGACTCAATCTGGTAGATTTTGAAGTATTTGTTTTTGCTTATCTGCAGATGGGGTGATCCTTGGTAAAGAGGTGAGCAAAGAAAAGCCCTGTCTGATTGCACCTGAAGCTTCAGGCAATTTTGGTCATTGTAGCCTGTGGATGTCATCTGTGAAAAGATTTGTGGGTTCGGCAATGAAGTTCTCCCTGTGTTGTGGTCATCATCATTAGCTTCTAAAAAGAAGAACCACAAAGCTGACCCTGCAGGGTATTTTGTCCCTATTCCATCCCTGGGGCTGGCTTTTTCATCTCTGCCCATTTGGGTGTAAGAGCTTCACACACAGATCCAGTCAGACTGCCTGAGGGCAGCAAGCAAAAATCCATTCTTAAGTTGCTCTTTGATGCAGGCAGTAATGTGATCATTGAAGCCACAGGCAAGAAAGAACCTCTCAACGCACCACCCGGTGTCAGGGTCCCTCCTTCAGGCAAAACACTAATTTATAGACCCTCTGTGCAACTGTGTCATTCCACTAATGAATACTCCAGCAAGCATAGGTGTGAAGAACAACAAAGATAAATACCAGTGCACAGGCAGGGATAATATAGATTTATCACCTCTGCACCTTTCAGGGCACACACAGTTTTGCATAGACGTCAGATTACTTGATGAAACTTTGCAGGCCTGGCTGTTTGCATTCTGAGTGAGGGTTGGTGTTAGCAGGCTTTGAAAGACAATGAACAAAAAAGGAGATCATGACTGTAATGTTTTTTCATACATGCTTTTCCACCACAACGTTTCTTCTCCTTCTCCTCACATAAGAACTTACAAACCTAAAAGAAGCCCTGCTGGATCAGCCCACAGCCCATCTAGTCCAGCATCCTGTCTCACACAATGGGCTACCCATTGGCTTTAGGCATCTTGAGGAGAAGGTAAGGGCACAACCTTTACCCTCTCTCAATTCTCCCCAAATGGCCTTTAGAAGCATCCTGCCTGCCTCTCCAACCTGGAGGTGACACCTGGACATCTGGTGGGGGTTCCACTTGCCTCCCTTAATCCAGATCTAAGATGATCCGGATCTAAGAAGTGGGTCCTTCAACGAATCCGTTTTTAGAAGATCCAGATCTAAGGAAGTACCCAATGCGTCTCCACAGGCAGTGGAGCACCCAATAGCAATGGGTGCTAGGCAAGCTCGCAGTGGGAATGCTGGAGCACCCATGTGGAACATCCGTCTATATCCAAGTGGAAGATGTCCGTCACACCATGTTTTAGGGGGTGACGCATCTAATCTGGATTTGATGCCTGAAGACCAGATTGTAGACTACTTTAATGAGGTCCACAGGAAATCCGGATTATAGGTCCTGAGACCCATTTAATCTGGATTTCCCTAGTTCAGGTTTCTAATGGGGTCTGCAGTGGAAATGGGGTCTTCCTGCTCTGAGCCTAATGGGTCCCTAATGGGTACTTAGTGCTAGTGAACCCCCCCCCCCAATAACCAGTGAATAACCTGCCTTCCATGAATCTTTCTAACCCTTTGCTAATGCTATCCAGGCTGGCTACTGGTGCATAGAAAAATAGTTTCCTTTGATGCAGTGCAGGTACCCAAAGCAGAAACACCTGCCCTGCCACATCACCACTGCTTCCATTTCAGCATGTACAGGCACCTGACAAAGCATTAGAGGAGGCATTTGTTGGTAAAGCATGTTCTATACGAATCTGTAACAAAGCTTTGTACAAATGTATTACAACATTGAATTGAATGTTGTAATACATTTCAAATGTCAATCTTCTGATGTGCTAACATTCGATTCAAATTCCAACCTCCGAATTTGGCCACATTCATACAAATTTGGAATGTTACGAATATCCATGCGCATCCCAACCTGGAATAAGTCGCCATGCAGAAAATGCAATCGCGTGTCACACTTTTCTTCAGAGTTAAAAGCTTCTAATGTTCTTTGCTTCTTTGCTTCCATGAGACAATAATCTCTCTGCTTTGCTCAAATCTGATTCACTCTTCTTCCCCCTTTCTTCCCGTTCTGGTCCTGTTATTCCAGGCAAGTACTAAAAACCGGTGAGGATGCAGTTTGTACTTAAATGCAAACCACTTAGGTAACCTTTCTGATCAATTCAGGCTAATTAAAAGAGTAATTCACCTTTTTTTTTTTCCAAGCCAATTTACCTTTCCGGTATTGTGTGAATGCCGGCAGCACAACCCATTACGAGGTAACGTGGCAGAGCCAATTAAGTGAAAATGAATCAGGACAGTCTCTCCTTGGCTTGATAAAGGCCAATGAGGAATAAAGCAGATGACTTTCCTCCTCATTAAAAACTTCAGAATTCTACAAAGGAATTACTATGTTACTTTGTGTCCCAGAATATGTTACTCGTTGCTCCATTTTTTCTTCTTTCCATCTTGTTCATACAGTATGGCACCCACACCATATATCAGCCAATTAAGGCTTCACTCTCCTAAACAATGATCAGCTTGCTAAACGAGAATCTTTTGTGCAATGGAAATTGCCCCTGCCTGCAACAGCCCACAAAGAAAAGGGCATAATTGAACAGACAATTTTTCTTTGCATGTGTACCCATACAAGTAGCTTAATTTCATTCTCCCCACATGGGATATTTGTAAATCCTGATTGGGGGGGGGAAGGGTTCCACTTATCTCCCTTAATCTGGACCTAAGTTGATCTGGATCTAAGAAATGGGTCCTTCAACTAATCTGGATTTAGTAGATCTAAGATGCATCTCCACGGGTGGCGTAGCACCCAATAGCAATGGGTGCTAGGTATGCTCGCAGTGGAAACATTGGAGCACCCATGTGTCAATTCCAACTCTACACACGTTGGGCCCATAAGTCACCCCATGTTTTTTTGGGGGGGATGAAGTGTGCGTGTGGGGCAAACTCAGGAGCCATTTTGATTGCTGCAAATCGCTCTGGAGATTCTCTGGAGCTTAGCCAAAGCTCCGTAGAAAGGCCCTATAGAAATGGCCTAAGATCTGAAGTCTGTGCCATTCTCTGGAGTTTTCTTTGGAGCTATCTTCAGAGCCATCTTCAGTGATAAGGCACTGGCTTTGAGGCTTTGGGGTTGGGGACACGCCCCCCCGCATTGTACCCCCCTGAACCCACCCCTAGACCTCATTGTCCGAACGTGGTGTGAACACACACTGTATAATCCAGATTTCATGGCTGAAGACCATGGGGTCTACAAGAAATCTGGAGTTTAGGTTCTGAAGGACCCATTTAATATGGCTCTAATGGGGTCTGCAGTGGAAACGGGGCGTTCCTGCCCTGAGCCTAATGGGTCCCTAATGGGTACTTAATGGGTACTTAGTGATAGTGGGAAAAAACCCTATATCTGTGTGCTGCCCTCTCTGATGCTTCCTAGCTTTGGACCTCAGAATTACCTAGCAAGTCAAACATTCTCAAGCTGTGTGTGTGATCAGACAGGACTTTTTAAAGCTGGCTCTTTAAGAAAAAGCAACCCATCCTCAAACATACAAATAGACTAACAGTTGTCTGAATATTAGATCAGACTTTAATCTACTACGCCCATCTACACCCAGAACTGCTGAGTTTTGGCACTGCTGATTTTGGCACTTCTGAGATAAGTTGAAACCATAGGTAAATTAGAATTATTTGGCATCAACCCCTACGGCTTTGAGAGGCTTTAGGGCGAAGCTGATTTTTTCCCCCACATGTTCCTTCATCATTTTCATATGCAACTCCTCTTAATCCTTGCTTTCCCATAATTAAATTCCATGCATTCAAAATCCACACTATTTCCTAGGAACCTAACCCTTGCAGATAACAAGCAATACATATACCACAAATTCCAGGAAGCGTATGAACCAAGCTTTTGACTTTGACTATGTATGGTCATTGACCCAAACAATGTGAACTAAGCTGAAGTTGTGACTAGACCTGCAGAACAGCCTGTAGGCATCCAAGCAGGGTCATTCAGCTGGAAAAGAGATAAATAAATAAATACCCCTCCCTCTTCATCTGTAATGGACATTGGGCATATTGGCTTGTGCCAGGTCATACTGAAATTGTGCCAGTCAATTTCAGACGGCTGATTCTGGAATCTTCCACTTTAATGTCACTGACCCCCCAATGTTTAATGGTCATACAAAAAACTGAAAATTGTTGCAGACTTCCTTTGCAACTTTAGGGTGGGGGGTGGGGGGTGTAGCTGTAGGTTCCATTAATCAGAATGTTACTTGCAGAAAGAGCTGGATTAATGCAGCTGACATAATCAGAGGCAAACACACTGGTGTTATTACTTCATGAAACCTTTTCAAACACAATTCATCACCCAAATAATTAACTCAATGGCTTGTAAATGAAACTATTAATTAAACAGAGAGGAGGAGAGGTTTATATATGTGTGATGAAAAAGATATTCCTGTTCCTGTGACTAAAGGATTGAAGACAGATGTACCTGTCAACCCAACTTTCTCAGCAATTTGTCACGTTGCCAGACTTCAGTTCTGTTTGTTTAACCCCACTGCTAAGGAAGTGCCAACTTCCTAAAGAAAATATATATACAAAATAAACTTACCTTTTTGAGAGAGAGGAGGGAAAAGAATCAGAGGTAGCTAAAAATGCTGGTACCATGGTAATTTGCTTGTTTCCTCTTCTCCAAGACAGCTGATGGTGTTGAGAGATAGCAAACATGAGTCCTTTCTGCTCCGGTTCTTATTCTGGATTATATCTCACAATAAGGGTCAGATGTCGATATGTTTATTAGGGGTGTGCACTAATATTCAAAGGTATTCAAAATTCTATCGAATCTGTTCAAATTCGGCATTCAAATTTGAATCGAATGTCCATAAATTCAAATTTAAAGATTCGAACAGATTTCAAATTTTGGAACTATTTGTTCGAATTATCCAGACATTCACATATGTACTGGTTCGTACACGATGCGTACTTGCAGATACGCATATTTCCCACATCTGTATGGATTTGTACGGATCCATACGGGATGAAAACGGGGTACATATGGGATAACTATGGGATGGATATGGATATGTATGGATGTGTACAGATGTGTAACAATGTGTACGGGCAGATACAAATGTTGCTGACATTTGTAAGTGCAAATTTGAATTGAAAATTCAGGCAAATAGATTCAAATAATTCGAATCAAATTTTGTTAAATTTACATTTTAAAGATTCAAATTGAATTGAATTTTGGGTATTCAATTTGAACCGAATCCTGAAAATTGCATTCATGCACACCCCTATTGCTAATACAGACTATAGCAGGTCCTTGGACATAATCTGGAATAAGGCTCAGTGGAGAAAGGTCCTTGGAGGAAGGCTGCATTCGTGCCTAAATTTTAATCCAGTTTCAGTCTGTTTTCACAGTGAGATCACACATTGGCAATGTAAGATGTTCTTTGCTTTGGGCTTTATCTAACTCAGAAAACCCATCTTTGGGTTAGATAATGTGGAAGTAACATGACAAGTCATTTTGCTGATGTGTTCTTCCAATCTGAAAGTGCACTAAAGCTGGATTAAAACTTGTACAAACACAGCCTGAATCCAGGGACAAAGGAATGAATGAGCCTGATTCTTTAATCTCACCCCTGCAAAGGAGCAAAGTTCTACAGCAACCATGAAGGTGCCAAATTTTACTTCTGTGGAAGCCAATTTCTCTGCAATGGGGGGAGTTCTTTTTGGTTCAGTGATGGCGAACCTTTTGAGCTTGGTGTGTCAAAATTCACAAGAAAACCTAGCTTAACTCTGGTGCTGCGTCACATCTAGAAACATCCATAATTTTGTGATATTTGTAGCTCTAGTAAAAAAGTTATATTTTTGATACATGTATTTTATTAAAAGCAAAAACAAATAATTCTTTACATTAGTGACTTTTGTTGAATTTCATTTGCTAAGCCTTCAATTGAAAGTTGGTATTTTGTACACTTCAAGAACAAGCAAACACTACACGCCCAGGTGCCAGGGTGACCAGGTGTGTCACCCAAAAGGGCTTGGCGTGTCACCTGTGACATGCATGTCATAGGCTGGCCATCACTGTTTTGGCTGTTCCTCCCTCCCCTTTCATCTTTACAGCCTTGTAGTGTCCTTTTCCCAGGTCAAAAGCCATTGTCAAGTACTTACCATAAATGTCACCAAACTTCTGCTGTTACCTCCCTACCAAGTTCCAACTGAATTTTTTGTTCATGAATTTGCACCTCAACGCATTACTTTCTGACCATCTAGAGAAGCTAACCATAACTTGTTATAATTCCATTATCCATATACGTTTAATGTATTCGTACAGATATTCTATTCATATTTGACAACATTCGTATGTGTCCATACTCATCTGTACGCATCTGTACACATTAGTACGCCTCCCGTGTCAATCCCGTATGCATCCTGTTTTTGTCCCATACGTAGCCATACAAATGTGTAAAGATACAAATAAAATGCATACAAATATGTATGTAATGCGTACAGATATGTACACATACAAAAGTCCAAATAATTCGTATGAATGACCCGAAACATTCAAATTCATTCAAATGTTAAAAAACGAATGTATAGACATTTTATTTGAATTTGAATGTCCAAATTTGAACAAATTCAATTGAATTTTGAATGTTTCGAATATTCTTGCACATCCCTACCCAATGGAAGGGAGACACACATTTTCCAGTAAATTATAGACGAGCAATTAACATTTTGTCTAGGCCGGAATGTTGCTACTTTCAGATGATATGTATAGCTCAATTTAATATCTTGTTAGGAAAGAATCTCGGTTGAATATCAATAAATAGCCACTAACATTTCTTTCTTTAAAAAAAATAGAAAAGAATTGCTGGTTTCCAGCCAGAAGTGAGTGGATTAGCATATTTTAATTAGGCTTTTAAATTTAGTGGGTTCTAATTCAGGAGAAAATATATTTACATTATAATTGAATATATTTATATGTGTTCAGAAGTGAGATGAATTTAGAACAACACTATTTACAGGAAAAATCCAAACATCAGTTTATTAGGTCCTTCTAAAAAGGAGAAGTGAGGTGGGGAATTGGAAATTAAAATACAGCTTTTCCCCCATGATAATGAAGAAGAAGAAGAGTCGGCTTTTCTACCCTGCTTTTATCACCCATTGAAGGGGACTCAAAGCAGCTGACAAACCTTCTGTTCTTCTCCCCACCACAGAACACCCTGTGAGATAGCTGGGGCTGTGAGAGCTCAGAAGAGAGCTGTGACTAGCCCAAAGTCACCCAGCTGGCTTTCATGGGGGAGGGCGGAATCAAACCTGGTATTCCCAGATAAGAGTCCGGAGACGTTTTCGCACGGGGCTGATCGGAACGCGGAAAAGACAGCTGAGGACACGTCATACGCATTGGCCGCGCGCGGCTTGCGTTCCGACGTGTCCGCAGCTGTCTTTTCCGCGTTCGAAATGTAGAGCACTTCGAAGTGCTCTACACGCGTTCCAACGCGGACGAGCCGCCCTCAGCCGTTCGGGAGAAGAAGCGTTCGCGCCGCTTCTGTCTCCCGAACGGCTGCCGGCGCGCCTCCGACGCCGCGCGGCTTTGACAATCAGCTGTTTCTCAAACAGCTGATTGTCGATCTGCCTCCGCGGCTGCCGGCGCGCCGCTTGCCGGCATTTGCCGGCTAAGGCAGCTTCGGGCGCTTTGAGCATTCGCACCCAGACGCTCCGGAACGCGTTTACACGCGTTCTGGCGCGTCTGTGTGTGAACGGGGAAAGCGCCCGAAGCTGGCTTAAGCTTTCCGCCTGAACGCGTTCCGTCTGGAACGCGATTCAGTGCGGAAATGCCTCGGCTCTTTAACCACTAGACTAAACTAACACCATTTTATGCTGGGTTTATAAATTTCTTCCTAGAGCAGGAAACCTGTGGCTCTTCAGAAATGGTTGGATTCTGGATTTGTCAGCCCCACACAGTATGGTCAATGGTCAGTGGTGATGGGCACTGAAACCTAGCAAGCACATTAGCTTTTGCTAGTCCTTGGTGTGGTTTTTTGGAGGACCGCAGATTTCTGGTGTGACCAAAATAGGAAGAGCCCATTACCTTGCTCTGAATAAAATATGTCCTTCCATTTAGTGGACCTAGGTATTCTAAGCAGTGCACTAGTCTGAGGACCTATGCATTTTCATTCAAGTCCAGGAAGTATAACCTTGATCAGTGGGGGTAGCAAATTATACAATCTGTGGACAGAAGGGTTGTTATGAATTCCTTTTGTTTTCAGTCCTTGCAGGATAACCACATATTTTCCCTATTATTTATTTAGGTTCATATCCAACCTTAGAAGGACTCAGAGTGGGTTATAAGAATTAAAAACAACAACGTAGAGCAAGAGAAAAACAAAGCTGAAACAGACTTAGAAATTACCTCAAGTTAGATTGAAAAATCACAGCATCCAGAATAAACAGTCCATGGTTTTTGTAATCGCTTGATTTCTGCAAGAATTTTTCTCCGGAGAGTGCCAAATTGCCAAACTGCACTTCTTCTCCTGGGTGGGTTGTAGTTACTCCATTCATACTGATGAAGGTTCATAAGCAAGCTAGGCATATGCATTCAGATTTACAGAGACAGTTTGAGAGAGAGATGCATAGACAAGCAGAGCATCATAATTAATGTGTAAATGATGTGATCTTCATGTTCAGAATGGAAAGATGGGAAAGACAATGACATAGACATATTATGATAAGCCCACAGGGTTTCTCGGAGAGATGTTTTGGAGAATCAGTAACATGTCTCCTCAGGGCCCTACAGATTTCCTTTTCTTTTGCAAATGGCCTCTAGAAACAGGAGTTTAAAGCCTGCATGCAAAACTGAAATGAGGTAGGTTGGAGATGGGCAGATAATGGAGGACCTGTTGTTCGTAATGGGAACTAGGGTTGTGCACAGATATTCAAAAGTAATCAAAATTCAATCGAATTCTTCCAGATTTCTTCATTTGAATTCGAATTGAATGTCCATGAATTTGAATTTAAATATCCAAATGAATTTCAAATTTTGGATCTATTCATTCGAATTATCCAGACATCCGTATGTGTACGGGTCCGTTCACAATGGGTACCTGGAGATACACATCTTTTCCACATCCGTATGCATTTGTACAGATCTGTACAGGATGAAAAAGGGTTGCACATGGGATAACTAAAGGATGCATACAGATGTGTACGGATACATACGGGATGCCTAACGATACGTACGGGCGCATATGAATGTTGCCGACATTTGTAAGTGCAAAATTGAATTGAAAATCCAAACGAATAGGTTCGAATTTGCTTAATTAGAATCGAATTTGGTTAAATTCAGATTTTAAAAATTTGGGTCGAATTGAATTTCTGGACATTCGAATTGAATCGAATCCTGAAAATTGCATTTGTGCACACCCCTAATGGGAACCATTATCCAAACAATCCCCTTTTTGGATGTCTTTCACAGTGTGAACCTTTTACTAAACACAATTCAAGGCAGGCCGGGTTTTGCTTTGGCTCCTGCTGATCATGTCTGAATAATTACTTAGGGCTTGCCCTTAAGACTGCCATTTACATATATAGAAATATAAATCTCGTTCTTTTCTCCTTTTATTTTGAAATCTCAGAGATGCCCTGTTGCATAAGCGGATTTTGGTGCCTCAGATCCCTTTTCTCACAAAATCTGGTTCCGAAGGAGCCAATGGCGAAGGCCGGTGGGCATGGGCAGCTGTCAAAGAGGGAGGGCATGCACTCTCCCTCTTTGACAGCTGGGCATGCACCGGCAATCTGGCTCTTTCTCCTGCCACTGCGGAAGCATTCGCTTCCAAAACGGTTTCAGGGGAAAAGCCAGATGTAAGACCTAATTTTTCAGGTCTTACATCTGGGTAGGATTTTGGCAGCAAAACTGGTTTAAGAAACCAGTTTTGCGTGCCGACGTGCAGACGTGGCATCCTCAAAGGGACCCTAATTCCGTTCCCTTTGTGGAAGCCACGTCTTAATCCTTCCCCGAACAGACTTTAAATCAGTTTTTAGAGCCTGTGCAGAAAGGCCCAGTTTCTCAGAGTCCTTGCAAAATGCCACAAGTTTTTCTGCAAGACATTTTCAGCAATTTCATCACTTTCTTTGCAATCAACAGGCACATCCTAGTCAACAGGGCTGTCAGAGTCTGGCTCCAAAGCTCACAAGGTCGTCAGGCTCCATCCAGAAACAAACAAACAGAGCAGAAACAAACACACTGGGCAGATGGCGCTGTTCCAGGCCAAGCCTCACTGTAACGCGGTCCAAAGAGCATTGCTAGGTCCAAACTCACTGATCAGGACTAGTGCAGAGAGGCCCATCAATGTTAGCGCAGCAGCATGGGGAAAATCTGCATTGCAAGAAAGACTGTTAAGATCTCATGAACCTCAGGCTGAGCTCCATCTCCAAAGATCTGTATTTATAGATAGACAGATTGATTGACTAATAACGATGCTGGCTGAATGACTCTCTTGCTGCATGAAAACCCTTTATTTCTTTATTTCTTTTTTATTTAAATCTCCTCTTGAAGATTTAAACCACCCACAGTTTTGCCAGGCGAAAGACGGTAGTAGGTGGTAGAAAGAGGAAATGAAGGGTAGAGATGTCTGAATGCATCTTGGAGGGTTCCAGCAATCCTTTCCCAATGAAAATGTACATCCTTCAGCTTTAGAACAGGTATCGTTGCTGCATTCAAAGGCATTCCACCACAAAGAAGAAAAACAGTATCCAAGTTAAAGCCTAAGTAGGTGATAAATTGAAATGAGAGCTACTCTTTTATTCCAACAGAAATGGACCATTTTGCATGCCTAGACCATCTTCTGTCGGCCTCATTCAACTTCTCTGCAAAACACTGCTTATACTGTGATAAAACCAACAGTGTCCAGAAAGGACATTTTTAATTATAATAATACAAGTCACTAAGACGCAGGGATGTGCATGAATATTCTAAACATTCAGAATCTGATCAAATTCATTCAAATGTGGACATTCAAACTTGAATTGAATGTCTTCACATTTGAATTTAGACATTCAAACGGACTTCAAATGTTCTGAAACATTCATTCGAATGATTCGAATCATATGTACATGTACAAATATTAAATGTATCTGTATGCGTTTGTGCTTATAATACAGGATGAAAACAGAATGCATATGGGATAAAACGGGATGCATATGAAATGCGTACAGATATGTATAACACATACAAATGTTGTCAACATTTGTATCTTCAGATTCGAATCTAACATTCGAGCGAATAGATTTGAACGTAACAGATTCAAATTAGTTTTTTAGCATTTAAATTTTAAACATTCAAATCGAACCAAATGTTTTGACATTTTGAATATTCTAAACATACATTTTCCCAGCTTAACGAATGCCCAAACTATTCATACAAATGTCCAGAAACATTCATATTTGTTCAAATGTTAGCATACAACTATCATGACATTTGATTTGAGTTTGAATTTGGCTGAATTTTGAATATATTCATGGATATCCCTACACCAGAAGGAATGTAGATCATTTTGACATCCATTTCTGGAATCTTATGGACTTCTTGGAGCATTGGCTGCAACAGCTGGAAAATAACCAGTATCAGATGTAGGGTGCACCCAGGCGGTACTAAAAATGTATCTCTAATGTGCAGCAACATTTGATCAGCAAGAAAGATTTAAAGATCCTCCAAAATAGCTGTGCATTATTGCGCAATACTTCGCATTTTACAAAGTAGCAGTTTAAAGCACTTTTGCTGCGGAGTATTTCTTTACTCTGTATTTTTCCTCTTGACTGGGTGAACTGTGTGAGAACTAGCAGGAACCCACCTCCACCCAAGAACATGCAGACCTATGAGCGCTGAGCATTGAAGAGGGGTTGTTGAGCACATGAACAGAACAATCCTTGCTTCTGTGATGCCTAAACTGCGGAGGTCAGATCAAGCTGTTTCCCCTCCAGAAGTACTTTACTCCAGAGCATTTGTTAGCTGCACATTTTACAGTGGTGTCTGGAAGAATTCTAACAACAACAACAACAAAAAAACTTAATCAGGGATGGTTTCCAGATGCCCAGTCCAGGTTCTCTAGCAGTAATGCCTACCATGGCTGTACAAAAGCCTGTGCCCAGAACAACATGGGGTTGGCATGATTTACAAGATATAGAATCCTAGCTGTATTATTAGAAAGAAAATACCTTATTTTCATTGCCAAACGTGCTTTGGTCGAGGGGGAGCATATTTTGGCAAAAACGAAACAAAACAAACCCTGTACAAAATGGGAGTTTATGAAGATCGGATTAGTATTGAAAATATATGGGCCATTTAAAAAAATATCTTTTGAAACTTGATTCTCTTCTCGCTCCCATTGTACCAGGCTATTAATTTACGTGATTTATCTCCCCTTTCATAAAACCTTGCTCTGAAGAGAGAGGAGGATTGCTGAGTACAAGTTTCCTCAGGAAATATTTCAATTTTGGCATGATTAAGTGGACCTCATCTGCCAGGAGGTTAACTAAAGTTCTTGCCCTCCTTCCATGCCATGACTTCTGAATTCTTCCTTCAACACTATCCCCCCCTCCTGTTTCCTTTTCTTTGCTGCCCCAAAATACTCTTGCTGGGAAGCCAGATAAAAGCCTGAAGGAGCCAAGAAGAAACAATAAAGATCTTGATAAGGAATCGTAGCATACCAAGAGATAAACAATTTTGAAAAGTGAGCATGCTGTCTCACACTGTGGCCCACCAATTGCTTATGAGCATCTCAAGGAGAAAACCTTCACCTAATAATAATAATAATAATAATAATAATAATAATAATAATAATAATAATAATAATAATAATAATAATAATAATAATAATAATAATAATAATAATAATAATAATAATAATAATAATAAACCCCCCGATGGGTGTGGCCTTGTCGTGGCGGTGGGGCTTGAGTGCTCCAATGAAGCTGAGAGCTGGGCTGGTGGTAGTGCAAACTACTGGAAGGTTCAACCATGCCAGAGAGGTCAAAGCAGAGGAGCCAGACTAAGTGCACCCAACCCATTTATCATAATGGAGACACAAACAAAAAAGAAGTCTATACTGGCTCGGTCGTCGCCCAGGATAAAAAGGACCGTGGCGGTTGCTGAGGAACCTGGGCAACCGTCGACAAATGGGTTACAGGAACAAAATTCACAAACAAGGAAGCGGCAGAAATTCTCAAGGCCAGAGAATTGTATAGTCATGAAGTGCTACTACAAATCAGAACCTGGAAAATGAGGCTATCAAAAACGGATGCACCAGCTATGGAAAGAAGAATACCCAGACTCGAAGATAACAGAACTGCGGCTAGCTGATCAGAGAAGATTCATAAGCGGGACTAAAGTGTTCAGTGAAGCTGAACTCGAAGAAATACGAAAAGCTGATGAAACTGAAGCACCGAAGCCTATTGTGGCAGCAATAGAAGCTCCAACAAGACCAGGAGTCACTGATCAATTAGAACCTGATGAAAATCTGGAAATTCTGCAAGAAGAGGAAGAACAGCAGCATGAAGTCATGGATGAAACACCTGGCACATTGTCTCAAAGACAGCAGGAACTGAAGGACAGAATAATGGCTCATACAGCATCAAGTACAGAGCGAAAGCGACTGCCAACCCTAAAAACTATATGCAGAAAACAACTTGTCTCACTGATGAATGACATCAACTCTGCCCTTGTAACTGTTCAGGTAGCAACAATCGAAGAACTGAATCAGCTCACCTACAGTACAGCTGTGATAGTAACAGAAGAACTAGGGTTACTGCAGCCAAAACCAATTAGAAAATCAACTGGAAAACCAAAGTGGAAAGTCCGACTGGAACTAAAAATGAAAAGCCTGAGATCAGATGCCAGCAACCTAAAAAATATGAAGGAGAAGAAACTGAACAACAAGAAGACTAAAGAACATCTGATCAAAAAATACTGGCTGAATACAAGGAAAATTGATGAAGCTTTGGAAATCGTGAAACAGCAGATAACAGCTACAGCCAGGAAGATCGAAAGATATGAAGTAAGAATCATCCAGTACAGGCAGAACCAAATGTTCCAGTCTAATCAGAGGCAGTTCTACCAGAGCCTGCATCAGCAAGTAGACAAGAAAATTGAAAAGCCAGAGAAAGAAGCAACAACCAACTTCTGGAAAGATATCTGGGAGGCTGAAAAAGAATACAACAAAACTGCTGGGTGAATAAAGGATTTCGAGAAGAAATTCTCCATGAACAAAATGCAGCAGCTGGAAATAACACCTGAAATGGTCACGAAAAGAGTGAAGAAAGTGAAGAACTGGACATCCCCTGGCACTGATCAGTTGCATGGCTTCTGGCTCAAATACCTGACCAGTCTGCATGCAAAAATGGCTGAACTGCTCAGCGAAATGCTGCAAACAGAGACGTTTTCGCACACTTGGGTTTGGAACGCGCAGGAGACAGCTCCGGGTGCAGCATTCGCTTTGCTGCAGCCGAGTTTGCGTCCCAGCATGCCCGGAGCTGTCTTCCGCGCATTCCAAACGTAGAGCACTTTAAACTGCTCTACATGCGTTCGGGCGCGCACGAACTGCCCACAGGCGTTCGGGAGGAGAAGCGTTCGCGCATGCTTCTCTCTCCCTAACAGCCGCGGGCTTGCCTCCCCCGCCGGCGCAGCTTTGACAATCAGCTGTTTTCAGCCAGCGCCGGCTACGGGAGCCTCCTCAGCTGTCTCCCCGCCCCTTGCGTTTAAAGGCATCCCTGCGCCCCTCTGTGTGAATGCTCAAAGCGTCATGAGCTGTCTTAGGCTTCCCGTAATGCGAAAATCCCTCAGGAAACATCAGTGAATGGCTAACAACTGGCAAAACATACTTAATACAGAAAGATGCAGCCAAAGGAGCCATAACAGGAAACTATAGGCCGATAACGTGTCTACCTACTATTCTCAAGCTGCTGACAGGCATAATAGCAGACAGGATTCAAGACTACCTTGAAGACAACAACATCATCCCAGTAGAGCAAAAAGGAAACAAACGGAGAAGCAGGGGAACAAAAGACCAGCTACTGATTGACAAAATGATTCTGGAGAACTGCAAAAGCCGAAAAACAAACCTGCATATGACTTGGATTGACTATAAAAAAGCTTTTGATTCACAGCCACATGGTTGGATCACAAAGTGCCTGGAAACCATCGGGATCAGTCAGAACATCACCAAATTTATAGAAAGTGCAATGAAACACTGGAAGACCGAGCTTTTTGTCGGAAATGAAAGCTACGGACTGATCAACATCAAAAGGGGCATCTTCCAGGGTGATTCATTGTCCCCACTGCTTTTCATCATCGCTATGATCCCACTGTCACTCATCCTACAGAAAACAAACCTGGGCTATCAAACTGCCAGGAATTCACAGAAAATTTCACATCTACTGTACATGGATGACTTGAAGCTTTATGGAAAATCTGAAATCGAGATCCAGTCACTGACCAACACAGTGCGAATATTCAGCAGTGACATCAGTATGGAGTTTGGCCTGGACAAATGTGCCACAGTGGCACTGAAGAAGGGGAAGATTACTGAAAGTGAAGGCATTGAAATGCCAAATGGTCAAGCCATCAGGTCCCACCAGCCAGAAGCCTACAAATACCTTGGCATCTTGCAACTGGATAACATTAAGCATGGCCATGTGAAATCTGTGGTCAGTAAAGAGTACATCCAAAGGACTAGAAAAATCTTGAAAAGTAAATTGAATGGCGGTAACACCATTAAGGCCATAAACACCTGGGCCATACCAGTCATTAGATACACTGCAGGAATTGTGAACTGGACTCAGTTGGAATTGGACAACTTAGACAGAAAAACCAGAAAACTGATGACGATCCACCATGCGCTACATCCTCGGAGTGATGTCGACAGGTTGTACTTGCCCAGGAAAGCAGGCGGTAGAGGACTTTTGCAAGTGAAGCAAACAGTGGAAGAAGAGAAGCATGCATTAGCAGATTACGTGGCAGAAAGCAAAGAATCAGCTTTGATTGAAGTCAACAACCAGAAGCTTCTCAAGGTGCAGCAAACCAAGAACCAGTACCGGAAAACTGCAATTCAATGCCGAACGGACAGCTGGCACAATAAAGCACTGCATGGGCAGTTCCTGGAGAAGATCGAAGGCAAAGTGGACATGGAAAAGACCTGGTCTTGGCTTACGAATGGAACATTGAAAAAGGAAACAGAAGGACTGATTCTTGCTGCACAAGAACAAGCAATAAGAACAAATGCCATCAAAGCCAGAATTGAAAAATCAGTAGAAGATCCAAAGTGCCGACTTTGCAAAGAAGTGGATGAAACAATCGACCATATACTCAGCTGCTGCAAGAAGATCACACAAACTGATTACAAGCAGAGACACAATGCTGTAGCAGAAATAATCCACTGGAACTTGTGCCAAAAGTATCATCTGCCAGTGGCAAAGAACTGGTGGGATCACAAGCCAGAAAAAGTGGTTGAAAACGATCAGGCAAAACTACTTTGGGACTTCAGGCTTCAGATTGACAGAAAACTGGAGCATAACACCCCTGACATTACAATTGTTGAGAAAGAGAAGGTGTGGATCATCGACGTTGCTATACCAGGTGACAGCAGAATTGAGGAGAAACAGTTCGAGAAGCTCACCAGATATGAAGACCTGAGAACTGAACTTCAGTGACTCTGGCAAAAACCAGTGAAAGTGGTCCCAGTCATCCTCGGCACACTGGGCGCGGTGCCAAAAGATCTCAGCGGGCACCTAAAAACCATTGGCATTGACAAGATATCCATCTGCCAACTACAAAAAGCCACTTTACTGGGGTCTGCTCGCATAATTCGCCGATACATCACACAGTTCTAGGTGCTTGGGAAGTGCCCGACTAGTGATATAATACGAAATCCAGCATAGTCATCTCATTTGCTGTGTGTAACTGCTGTTTTACATAATAATAATAATAATAATAATAATAATAATAATAATAATAATAATAATAATAATAATAATAATAATAATAATAATAATAATAATAATAATGAGAAGGAGGATAATGATGAGGAGGAGGATAATGATGATGATGATGATGATGATGATGATGATGATGATGATGGTGAACATAGGAACATAAAAGAAGCCCTGCTGGATCAGACCACAGCCCATCTAGTCCAGCGTCCCGTCACACACAGTGGCCCACCAATTGCCCATGGGCGTCTCAAGCAGAGGCAAAGGCAAACCTTCTCCTGCTCTCAAATCCCAGCAAATGGCCTTAGAAGCATCCTGCTTGTCCCCACAGCCTGAAAGAGGTACTTAGGCATCCATTCTAGTAGCCATTGATACATCTGTTGTCATGATGATGATCATTGTTAGACAAATTCCTCATATTTATTTGATCAGACTGAAGATATAATTAATTGTAGTTTTATGGAGAAATACCAGGAAATCTACAACATTTGCAAGTATGGGACCACTCCCAAAAGGCCTTAGGGAAAAATGGTCACAAAATAGCAGTGCACATCACTTATAAAGAACCTTTTGTTTATATCACTTCCTCCTTCTTCAATCCTTTATCTGGTCATCTCTTTGTTAGAGTTTGCACTCCTACTATGCAGGTCTGAACATTCATCAAGGTCACATACCTCATTCTAAGCAAGAAGCAATTTACAAGAGCCAATCAGCAATTCTTAAAAGAAAAAAACTAAAACCCTATTTCTCCCAATGATGATGATGATGATGTTTATTTATACAGTGGTACCTTGAGATACGAGTTTAATTCGTTCTGTAACCTTGCTTGTATGTCAAATCATTCGTATCTCAAAGCAATTAATTAATGGAATTCCATTAATCCGTTCCGGGTCCCAAAAAACCACCTCACCTTCCAGCTCCACACCCAAATTTCAGTCCCTGAAAGCAGCCAGCAGCTATAACAGCTCCATTTTTTGCCCTACGTCTTTCTGGAGCTGCTATGTTTGGATTACAGGAGCGGCTGCCAAAATTCAGCCTGCCCTCGGCGCTCACTTCCTCACCCCCTCCCTCCCTCCCTCGCCTCGCAGCCGTCACCTTCTTTTTCTCTCGGTGCATCACAGCCCCGCCCCTCTGCCTTGGCTTTTCCTCTGCGCGTCACAGCCCTCGGCCTTCTGCCTCCTCTTTTCTTCCGCGCGTCGCAGCCCCCGCCCTTCTGCCTCCTCTTTTCTTCCGCGCGTCGCAGCCCCGCCCCTCTGCCTTGGCTTTTCCTCCACACGTCACAGCCCCCACCCTTCTGCCTCCTCTTTTCCTCCGCGTGTCGCAGCCCCCACCCTTCTGCCTTGGCTTTTCCTCCACGCGTCACAGCCCCCACCCTTCTGCCTCTTTTCCTCCGCGCGTCGCAGCCCCCGCCCTTCTGCCTCCTCTTTTCCTCCGCGTGTCGCAGCCCCCACCCTTCAGCATGTCGCCTTAGCCTCAGCCCGCAGCAGGAGCGCCGGTCGTGTGATTCCTCGTATCTCAAATTTTGCTCTCATGTCAAAGCAAAATATCTCTCACTCGGCGCCTCGTATCTCAAAAAAATCGTAAGTTGGGGCACTCGTATGTCGAGGTACCACTGTAATGCCCTTTCCACCAAAGGGCAGAACAACAAACATACGTAATCAACAACTTAAGGAAAAAATTTGCCCAAGGTGGTTTACATAAGACAGAAAAAATGCAATATAAATGCATCACATGCTATAATAAATGATACATTATAGAATCACAAATAATATATTGCGTAATAACAAAGAAGCATATAAAGTAAAATAAAGGCAGCGACACCAGATCTTCCTGCTCCACAAATTTTTAAAACATTCATATGAATTATTCGAACATTTGTATGTGTACAGATACAAATGCATAAGGGATAAATATGGGATGCATACAGATGCGTACGGGATTCATTCCGATGCATATGGGATTTGTATGGATGCTTATGGGCACATACGAATGTTGTCGACATTCGTATTTGCAGATACGGATCAAAAATCCACACAAATAGATTTGAAAGTATTTGAATTGAA
Organism: Aspidoscelis tigris stejnegeri; assembly: GCA_023333525.1. Lineage (NCBI taxonomy): Eukaryota > Metazoa > Chordata > Lepidosauria > Squamata > Teiidae > Aspidoscelis > Aspidoscelis tigris. The sequence continues at coordinate 1,155,351 of JALMGA010000022.1, read as the reverse complement.
CCAAGTGTGAATACATTTGAATTTAAAACATACCAATCGATTTGAATTTTTGGATGTTCAATTCGAATCAAATTGAATCCTGAAAATTGCATTCGTGCACACCCCTACCTGGATTTTTCCAAAAGAGTGGTAGGGCTGATTTGCTCCTGGGATCCACATTGAATAAAATGGCCACCAGGGATGTGCAGGGGTGAAGCTCAACCAAGAATGCCCACTCTGCCAAGTGCAGGGGTGACCCATCAATCCCAGTTCCCATCTTGGATGTTCATGTCCAGATCTCAGTCAGGATTCTACCCTGTCCCGCTAGCTTACGCCTAGTGTTAATTTGCACCTGGAAAGATTTGATAAGAAAATGAGGTTATTTGGCCAGAATAATCCCACAAACTCATTTAGAGTTTAGTGGGTTATTTCCAATGGCATCCCTCGTGGACGCGCTTTGGCATTATTTCTTTATTCTATCCCCGTTTGAAAACACACAAAAGCTCAACTATAATTACTTCTTGTGAATCCTGGACAATCTCTCTGTGTCAACAAAAGGCCTCAAAGTGGTGAAATCATTCTGAAGTAAACAGGCTCATGGGAGGAAACGTTATGAAGTGTGACTCCAGTCCAGAAATAAAAGAAATAACTGGTCATTCAAAATGCAAACACGTGCCCCCAGGCTCTAGTAATACCCTTATATGTCTGCTTTCAAGATAAGGGGAAACAGTTTCTGGCTGACATCTGACAAAATGCGATAGGAACCTAATGTAGTGCGGCTGTGTCCAGACTTGTGATATACTTCACGGACCTTGGGCTAGCCACAGCTCTCTTCTGAGCTCTCACGGCCCCACCTACCTCACAGGGTGTTCTGTTGTGGGGAGAAGAACGGAAGGTTTGTCAGCCCCTTTGAGGAAAGTGGGGTAGAAAAGCCAACTCTTCTTCTTCTTTCTTCTTTTTTTTAAGCTCAAAAAGAAAATGACAAACACGAGGAATGATTAACTTTCTTTTTCTTCTTGTGCCCCATCCTGTGAATTTTTTTTAGAAAACCTTCAAAACATACTGTCTATTAAAGAACTATCAATCAAACAAACAGTTGATCAATCGATCAATAAATAAAACAAAGATATTGCAAAGGATATTTTGTCCCAGGAAAGACAACCAGCCAGGCAACAGCCGGACTTGGCTAAAAAGATGTGTGTGTTTTCCTGGCTTTATTGATAATCACGCAGAATGGAGCCATGTAAACTATCGTCAACTGATTTATACATTTCCTCCTGAAATGTGAGCAGCAGATAGAGAAAAATTAGGAGGAGAAAACATCAAAGGCCAAAAAGATCAGACCACAGAGCTGCTGCTAAGCAACATATAACTTTGTTCAACAAGAACAGCATACTTTATCCTTTGGTAGTTTTCTTTCCATTTCTTCATTTATTTTATTTTAGTTTTGTTTTCTTTAAAGCCAGATATCTTCTGGTTTCATCCATGTGTAGTGAATCTGACTACTAAAAACAGATTCTACTAATCTGTTTACTGGTCTCAGTCTCTGGCATTTGTAGCTAGATAGGAGCACCATTTCTTTTAAAATTGTACTTTATATTTGGGTTCCCCCAATGCAAACATAATGCATCATTATCTCATGTCATTATACCTAAATCAGAGGGTGCAGTTCATCATCATTATCATCATCACAATGTTTATTTAGAACACCCTGGTACAGGGTTAAAAATTACAGAAATAAAAACATAGCAATACAACAATCTAATAATAAGCAGCACAATATTAAAACCAACCTAATAAAATAACAATAAATTCCCAAGACATCATTTCATCAGTCACAGATAAGTATTATCCATTACAGTAAGTCAATTAAAACTCATTCAAGGGTACTAAAAAGAAAGGTCTTCGGACCCTTTTGAAATTGGACCAAATCTTCTAACCTAAGATGGGAGAATATTCCAATTCATATGGAACTGAATGCAAGAAAATTCATACTCGTTCAAATAGATTCCCTTCAAATGTCGTAGGATCTGAATTCAATATAAATGTTTGATACAGATTTGCACACAAATCCCACGTGAATCCCGTGAAAAGCCATAACAAAGCTGCGTACTAATGTATCAAAACATTCAGTTCAAATTTGAATGTCAATTTTCGAATGTGCCAACATTCAATTTGAATTCAAATGTCCAAATTCAACCGAGTTTGTACAAATGTTGAATGTTACGAATAATTGTGCACCCCCCTAACATGAAAAGCTGTTGTGAAATCAATGAAAAACTGCAAAGTGAATATTTTGCTTCATTTGCACATGCCTAGCTTGTACGCGATCCATTTTCAGCGGTCTCTATGAAGACCGACAATAGTGGAGCAAGGGAACTCAGAGCAAAACTATTTTCCATTCAGCATATTCATTCAATCAATCAGTTTCTTCTGTAGAAACTTTATGCATGTCTCTGGGCAGATTTATGGGCCACCCCCCCCCCTCCCTTCCATGTCTTTCATTAATCAAATGCAAAATTGGAGGAGCCGATGATACGGTACCCAAACGCTAGGGAGACTGCAAAATGCAAATAAATATCATTTAGCAGACATGCGTTTGGGGAAAAAAAAGATGTGTAGGATTCTGTTCATTCACTTGTGAAATAGTTTTTCTTTGTCACTGAAGATGCAGAGGATGAGTGGGATGGTCCATAACTTTCTGGCAAATGAGATACATGGTTCAGCAACATGAAAGATTCAGATGGATTGGAATGCTGAAATGAAAATGATGATGATTAAGGGTTGGAGTGACACAGCCAACCAGATGCCACTGTTAGAACATAAGAACATACGAGGAACCCTGCTGGGCCAGGCCCCATCCCATCTAATCCAGCATCTTGTCTCACCCAATGGCTCACCAATCGCTCCTGGGCAACTCAAGCAGAAGACAAGGCAAAACCTTTACCTGCTCTCATCTCCCTGCAAATGGCCCTGAGACGCATCCAGTCTAGAGGATGTACCTAGGGATCCCTTCTAGAAGCCATTGATCCACCTGTCCTCCATGAATGAGGAAAAGCCCTGCTGGACTGGACCACAGCCCATCTAGTCCAGCATTCTGTTTCACCCAGTGGCCACCAATTGCTTCTGAGCATCTCAAGCAGAAGACCAAGGCAAAGACCTTCACTTGCTTTCCACTTCCTGCAGATGGCCTTTAGAGGCCTTCTGCCTGTCCCTCCAACCTGGAGGCAGTACCTGTTCTTGTTTGGATGTCTGTGTATGTAGAGATGTTTATCCCACCTTTCACCCCAGGAGATGGTCTCTGAGTTCTCTAGTCAACCTGTCTGTATGCATCAAGATTTATGGACAGGTTCATGTGCACTAAGGGGAACCCTCCTTTGTATGATACCAATAGGAACTGGAATTCAGGAACATCCAAAGGGGCATAGATAGGCCACTTAGGTAGAAGGAGGCGGCAGTGTACCTGGGATCCTTTCTACCTAGATGAATCCCCAAACAGTTCTTCTGACACCACAGCCTTATTTCACTCTTCCTTCCTCTTGTTCTTTGTTTCCTTGCAGGTATGGCAGTGTGGTGGAAGCATGGAGGTGCTCCCCTGCTCTCGAGTGGCCCACATTGAGCGCACCAAAAAACCATACAACAATGACATTGATTACTATGCAAAGCGCAACGCCCTAAGGGCCGCCGAGGTCTGGATGGATGAGTTCAAATCCCACGTTTACATGGCCTGGAACATACCCATGACGGTAAGGGGGCCATTTCCAAAGATACATGGGATGGGATGCACCTATCTTCTCAGATAAGATGGGCTAATACCTACAGGTCCTGATGGAAAATCAAAGAAAGATGGTGGAACTAAAACGCTCATGAACTATATGAATCTAGAGCAGGGAAAGCCCTTTGGGAAGAGGCAGGCTTTCAGAATTCCACCAGAAAACCCTAGGAGACCTTGCTGTCCATACTGAGATCGGTTACTGAGATATAGAACTAGTTTGGTTTAGAGATTAGGGAACCGGACTCTTATCTGGGGATACCGGGTTTGATTCCGCCCTCCCCCATGAAGCCAGCTGGGTGACCCTGGGCTAGTCACAGCTCTCTTTGAGCTCTCACAGCCCCACCTACCTCACAAGGCGTTCTGTTGTGGGGAGAAGAATAGAAAAGGTTTGTCAGCTGCTTTGAGTCCCCTTAAATGGGTGAGAAAAGTGGGGTAGAAAAGCCAGCTCTTCTTCTTCTGAGAGCCTGTAGCCACCAAACTGTGCTACAGAAGTTTGGAATAGATATGTGTCAGACCAGCTTGGGTTTGAACTGGTTCAATCCCCATCTGTTCAGAACCAGTTCAAATTCACACTGAATTCACACTCGAATTCGAATGCAAAAGAAACCTCATCCATGCACACCCCTACAGGCAATACTCAGTTGTCAAACTGATGGTGAGCTCACCTCTCTATTTAAGCATATGCGCCTGTGCCCAACGGAGCACTTGCAAGCCTTTCAGAGGAGGGACGAACTCAGTCTGAATGTTTTCAATGCATGTTTTGAAGCTGACTTTCATGCTCCACATGTTTCTGCATGCTTAATTCCTAATGAAGAATAAATTGAATATTGCCATATTAAACTCCATTGGTTCTACACAAATGTGCGCACACACGTTGCTTAGGCTCTCCTTTCCCGGCACGGAGGAGTCATTAATATTTATTTCTTGCTCTCAAGGACATCTGAAAACTGAGTCGTTCTTTACACAGAAAGAGAGGGGAGGAAGAGGAGGCCTCACTGGTGGTGGACAGAGAAATCATTCTCGTCAACAAAATGAACAGGGAACTTTTTTCTTTCTTTCCACCTAAAAAATGCGATGGACTAGGAAATGGCCTGAGAAACTGTCTGTGCTTTGTTTCTTTCCCACACTGCAGAACCCTGGAGTTGACTTTGGAGATGTTTCCGAAAGAATAGAGTTACGACAGCGCCTTCGGTGCCGGAATTTCAAATGGTACTTGGAGAACGTCTATCCTGAAATGAGGATTTACAATAACACCATTACTTACGGAGAGGTAACACACTGGGCTGTGGGCACATTCTTTCCCACACAGTTGGGGAATGGGATGGATAAAGGGTTCCCAAAGACATTCAGGTCACCTACGAGGAAAGGCTGAAGGATCTAGGAATGTTTAACCTGCAGAAGAGAAGACATGATCACAGTCTTCCAGTCCCTGAAGGGCCATCACAGTGCAGAGTAACTCAATTCTCACTTGCACAAGATGGGAGGACTAGAAGCAATGGTATGAACCTTCAAGGAAGTCAATACAGATTAGATATTAGGAAAAACTTCCTGACAGTGAGGGCGATCACTCAATGCAATGGGTTCTTCCTTCACTGGAGGTCTTCAGTCAGAGGCTGGACCTTCATCTGGCTGGGAAGGTTTAGAGAATCCTGCATTGAGCAGGGGGTTGGACTCGATGTCCCTAGAGGTCCCGCTATGATTCCACGACATGCTGAGAAACCAGCATGGCATCAGAAGCTGTGTTCCTCTTCCAGGCAACCAGCAACAAATTCATAGCCACACCTCTGCAAGGAGCACATGCGGGATTATAAGTCAGTGGTTGTGATTGGTCTTGCAGTGTTTCTTGTCGCTGTCATTGAGTCCAACTCCTGGCTGTCCGCATAGACGCTTCCATGGACATCTCTGTGCAGTTTTCTTGGCAGAGATACAGAAGTGGTTTGCCATTGCCTACTTCTGGGGAGAAGCTGGGGGTTGAACTGGAGACTCTCTGGTTTCCGGGCAGTTTGCTTTACCACTGACTGAGCTACATCCACTCACATCAGAAAGCCTTTATGCCAAGTCTTTACAACTAAAAAATGTTTTGTCTAAGTAAATAGTGACCTTTACTACACCCTTATAAGGTAGGACAATGTTAAAATTCAATTTCACAAATTATGGCTTGGCACGAGAAGGCTGGTCTGTGGCTGATCTGGGATTTGCATAAGAAATACTGTGTGTCATCACCAATCACCTTCAGTTCACTATTGGCCGGAGATCTCCCCAAGTGTCTCCCATAATTCCTTGGACTGGGAAGTTCAACACCCTTCTTTATTTCATCCAGCCTTCTGACACGTGGTTGACCCTGTGCTCTTTTCTGGGTGCTTGGGCTGCATCCACACTAAGGCTGCGTTCCCACCTACCGCGAACCTGGAGTAAACACGGATTACTCTGATCCAGGTTTGCTCCAGATTCTGCTCCGGGTTGGGTTGGAGGCTGGGAACAGCATTGAGCGCACATCGGGCTGTTCCTACAGAACCCACAGGTGCGCACAAGCATACCTGAGAGTGGCGTGGTGCGGAGAGCCGCCACCACCGCCACTCCCAACCTCCTCCTCATCCTAAGCCAATTGAAGGAGGACAGATGGCGGCTGGGTAAGTGATCGAGGAGGTGCTGCATCCGAGGGGTGGCCTCCCCTCTGTGCACCCCCTGTTGAAACAGGGGGAGGGAAAAGAAAGGAAGGCAGCCAAGGACATTGGGAGGAGGAGGCTGGCAGTGGCTGGCTGCCTTCCTTCCTTTTCCCTCCCCCTGTTTCAACAGGAGGAAAGAAAAGGCTGGTTCGGTTTAAAGCTGAGTGGAGGAAGACAGCTGGCAGCTAGGCTCACTTACCTGGCCACCGGCTGTCCCCCTTAGCTCAGCTTTAGTAAGAGTCAGCCAGAAAACCCCTGTTTAAACAGGGATTTTCTGTCCTCACATTTTCCCTGGAAAATCTGGGGAAAGAAAACTGTCATGGGGACCGGGCTGGAAAATCCAGAGTGATTCAGAGCCTTGGGGGATTTAAAAGGAACCCCCAATGCCGAATTCGAATCCACTCCGGATTTTAGCCCCTATGGAGATGCGTCCTTAGTCTGTGGTCACACTTAGGGTTTAATCCAGCTTCAGTCCAGCTTCAGAGCAAGAGAACAGATCAGCAAAGTGGCCAGTCATTTTCTTTCCACATTGTCTATCCCAAAGGTGAATTTTCTGAGTTATTTAACACTGAAAGAAAACAGCTTGACACTTTGCTGATGTGTTCTCTCACTCTGAAAGTGGACTGAAACTGGATTAAACCTTAGGTGTGACTGCAGCCTAATAAGAAATGGCTCAAAAATGGTAGCATCCACACATCCTACATTAAAAGCCAGAGAATGGGCTTGAGGGAGCATTTTCTGGCCCTTAATGTGGATTATCAGAGGTACTGATGTGGGGCAGCAACACTTGTCTGCATGTATGCGTGTGCATTTGTTGGGGTGTGCATGAATGCAGTTTTCAGATTCTATTAGAATTGAATATTCAGTGTTCAAATTCGTGCAAATAGAGAAAAAGGAATGTATTCAAATTCAAACTGATTCAAATACATTTGTAACTTTTCGTATGAAGATTCTATTCGTATTTGAAGATACAAATGTCGACAACATTTTTGTGTGGGTGTACGCATCCACACGCATCAGTATGCATCAGTGTGCATTCATACGCATCCTGTTTTCATCCCGTATGCATCCCGCTTTCGTCCTGTAGGTATCTGTAGAAATAAACTAGACAGAATATCACCACAGATCTGAGAGAGAAAAAGAGAGTTGCATTCTGAATTAATTTCCATTCACTATATCTCTGTCCTCCTTATTTCTTTGATGAAAATAATGTCTTGTTGCCTTCAGGCCAGAGCTGCATGGGGCTGAGAAAGCTAAAGCCATTAAGAGCAATATAAAACATATTGGAAAGGCTGTAAAAATATATTTTCTACCAACCGGAGCCACAGGTATTTAAGGCTGAGTGATAAAATCTCCTCTTTCTCGTATCCTGAATAGAATGGCGGCTCATAAACTGAGCTCAGTTGGCACTTAACAGTTGGCAAACTTTAATTGGCAGGAACTTGGAAACATTCCTGGATCGCCCCCACAATGAAGTGCTGGAGACAAGATAATATTTATATTTTTGCACGGTAGCACAGGCTCTACGGTTACTTCCAGAGGTGAAACCCACTATCTTCTGAGTCCTACATTAGAAACGTCAGGCATTTCCCTGGCATTTCCAGCTGAGCTCCAATTTAGGCAGCCAAACTCTCAATATATGACTAATATGGGAAATCCATCAGTAACGCCGGGTTTCCCATAATAGCGATGCTTTCACGGCAAAAGGAAGTGGACAGGCATATGGCTGACATCTGGTAGCCCAACTCCTGGAGAAGCTGCTCAACAGATGTTGAGGTAAACATGGGCCTTCTCCTCACATCACTGGGATGGAAGTCTGTAGGTACTTTAGGAAGGGGCTTGATTAAGGAACCAGCCAAAGGAGAACCATGCAGATGAGCAGCCAGCTCAAGAAATGGGCGTAAACTTCTTTGTCTGGTTTGGTTCAATTTGAACTGGACACTCCTCTTTTTGTTTCAAATTTGGGCTGTTTTTCTTTGGAACAGGCATGGTGTTCTCAGGCCTATTCACACTTAGGCTTCTAGTCAACAAGGAGTGAATGTCTGGGGAAGAGCATACTCATGTCGACTAGGGATGTGCACGAATATTCGAATGCATGTGAAATTAGATGGAACTGACCAAATTTTGACATTCAAAAGTGGGAGACGCACTTTGGCCAGGGCTGCGCGCCTGTGCAGAGAGCCTCCTGAAGCCAGGCACTGCTCTGGCCATTCAGGAGGCGCACAGGGCGCAGGCGCGAAGGAAACTGGGTGCTTGCAGCTAGAATCCTGCTGGCTGCATTCAGGTAAGGAGGGGTTTTCAGCCAGTCACCCCAGGGTGGGTTAGGGGGGACTTAGGTGAAGCTCCCCCTGGCCCCCGAAGTGGCAATCCGCCACTTCAGGGGCAAGGGGGAGCCCCGAAATCAGAGTACCATGGCTCACCATGCTCGGCTCCAGAGGAGCCAATCATAGCAAGCCGGGGGAGAGCCAGGTTAGGGACCCTTTTCGCTGTGCCGAAAACACCCATTAAGACCACGTTATATGTGGTATTCCAGGAAACCGGTTTAAGGGCCAGTTAGCACCCATTAGAGACAGATAAATGCGGAAGCGGCTTTCCCGATCTGTCTCTAATGGGTGCTGCTGTGCAGACGCAGTTTTCCCATTGTGTTTTTAATGGCTGCTGCTGTGCAGACACGGTTTTCCCAATGTGTGCTTAATGGGTGTTAAAGGGTCAATGCGGAAGCACCCTTTTTCTTTTCAAGCAATGGCCGACTTGGAAGACACTAGAACAACAAGATAAGATCCTGGGAAAACAGAGGAAGTCACCAGTTGTGAAAAATGGACTATTATACGATAATTTGGGGAAAAGGGGTCATAATGAACCCTTGTTTTAGTATATTGTAGTATCAAAAATAAATAAAAATTAACTGGGGGAAAAAAAAGGACTGCCGATTCATCGATGGTCCTCATTTTCAGAGGCATTCAATTTCTGGGGACCCCAAGAAGAGACAGAGAAGAGAAAAACCACTGGTATGGATGTGCAAGAATATTCAACACGTTCAAAATTTGATCAAATCTGTTCGAATTCGGACATTTGAATTCAAATCGAATATCTATGCATTCATTTTTTAACATTTGAACGAACTCAAATGTTTCGAGTCATTCATATGAATTATTCAGACATTTGTATGTGTATGGATACATACGTGTTACATGCATATCTGTACGCATCTTATTTGTATCCATACGGATTTGTACAGGTACGTATGGGATGAAAATGGGATATGTATGGATGCGTACGGATGCTTACAAACGTTGTCAACATTCGTATCTTCAAATACAAATTGAATATTTGTACAAATAGATATGAATGTATTTGAATTGGTTCGAATTTGAACACATTCGTTTTTCTCTATTAATATGAATTTGAATCGAATCCAAAAATTGCATTCGTGCACAACCCTGCTGCTGACAGGTTGAGCAGTACGGAAAGCCAGATGGTTTGTCTGAGCTTTAGCAAGGTTGTCCTTGGGTCCTGCAAAGTTTCACAAGCTTGTCTTTAAGCAGTGCTCATAGAGTGATTGATTGCTTCCAGTAGATGAAATTCAAATTTCTCATCAGCGCTACTCATAGGCATATTTGGACTGTGTTGTTTGCGGCGTGTATTGCTCCTACATCATATTTCATGTCTTGCAAATAAAAGTCTGCATCAAGAGACTGGTCAGAAGAAGAAGAAGAAGAAGAAGAAGAAGAAGAAGAAGAAGAAGAAGAAGAAGCTATGCCTGCAAAGATAATCTTTGCAAGTGATGGAACTGGGTGCTCAACACAAACTGATTTGCAAGAAAAGGATAAATGAGCTGTCAAGAGGAGCAAATCAGGGCTTTCTTCTTCCTTCTGCAATGTGAATTTACAGATTTTGCTTTTAGAACCAAAGCACAGATAACGTTTGCAACACATGTGTGTGTACATGTGCGTGCACGCATGTGTGTGTGTGTGCATATACATGTGTGTGTGTGTGTGTGTGTGTGTTAAGGATGTGCCCAAATGTTTTTTGGCATTTGAGTCGAATCAAATCAAATGTTCAAAAATCCATATTTGTACAAATAGATCACATTCGAATGCAGTAAAATTCTATTTGCTACGAATGTATTTGTACGTATTCATACGAACATTTGATACCTTTCTGGTACAAATAGATACATATCTGATACGGTTCCCTAGCTTAACGAATGTCCAAACTATTCGTAGGAATATCCAGAAACAGCTGCATTTGTTCGAATCTTAGCATACGAATATTGTAACATTCAATTCGAGTTCAAATGTCCAAATTTGTCCGAATTTGTCCGAATTTTGAATGTTGCAAATATTCATGCACAGCCCTGGTATGTGTGTGCATATGTGTGTATGTGTGTTCATTCACCCATTGAAAAACATGTTTCACAGGTTCTTGATGTGCCCCAGAGTTAAATCCGTGCCCTTTTTCTGAAACGGAGAGAATGAACTTCGGCGGATTTTGATTCCACGTCTTAAGACAATTTTGTCTTGTTTAGCACTACCTGCCCCGTTGTCTCAACTAATGTTGTTACAATTGCTGTTCTATGTATTGGGATGCCATCCAGTATCATTGCTGAATCAAGCATGGTGTAGGGGGAACTACATTTCCTTGGAGAACCTCATGTGCCACACCCAGCTCCATTCTGGCAGGATTTCCACATATTCATGAACTGTCTTTGCTTCAGCTTGGCTGTGGCCACACCTAAGGTTTAATCCAGCTTCAGTCCATCTTCAGAGCGAGAGAACACATCGGCAAAGTGAGCAGTCATTTTCTTTCCACATTATCTACTTAACGCCGAAAGGAAACAGCTTGCCACTTCACTGAGGTATTGTTTCGCTCTGAAAGCGGACTGAAGCTGGACTAAACCTTAAGTGTGACCACAGCCTTTGAAACAGAATTCTGTTGGAGCCTTGTGAACCTCCTCACCTGAATTACAATCAAGGATCTGGAATTAATCTCTCATAAATGAAAGTTCTGTCACATACACCCTCTCTCTCTCTCCACCTTTCTCCCTCCCTCTCACCCCATTTTCCATCTTCCTTTTTTCTTCTTTTGCTCCCTTTCTCCCATTTTGATTTCAGGTACGCAACAGCAAAGCCAGCGGCTACTGCTTGGATCAGGGAGCAGAAGACGATGACAAAGCAATACTCTATCCCTGCCACGGAATGTCCTCACAGGTAGGTTCAAGGGTAACTTTGCCCAACACGGGCATTCTGCCACATTCAGATAAGCGAACATCTTGGCCCAGAGTGAGATGTTGCTGTTTAGCTTCTGGAGGTATGTAGGCTAAACCCACGGAGTCTGATGTTTCGGCTGGTGGATCCCTGGCACTGTGCGCTACAACAAGGCATATCTTTCATGATAACACGGAGAGGGGGATCAGAGCATAAAAGGGGAGGGAACAGGGTTCCCCACCCACATCCAGGAGCCAAAAGCAAGACTCCTCCCTCCCCTCTCTCTGTGAGCCCGTTTGGTTTAGTGCTAAGCGTGCAGGACTCATATCTCGCAGTCACAGGGTTTGATACTGCACTCCTCCATGAAGCCAGCGGGTTGGCCCTGGGCTAACCACAGCTCCCTTTCTGAGCTCTCACAGCCACACCAAACTCAACAGCTGTCTGTTGTGGGGAGAAGAACAGAAGGTTTTCCAGGAGCTTTGAGTCAGATTAAGACTCAAAGAAAGCTGTTTGCCAGGAGCTTTGAGTCAGCACCCATTTGAGTCAGATGGGTGAGAAAAGCTGGGTATAAAAGCCAACTCTTCTTCTTCTTCTTCTTCTTCTTCTTCTTCTTCTTCTTCTTCTTCTTCTTCTTCTTCTTCTTCTTCTTCTACAGAAAATCCGGATTAAAGTCTGAGATGTATACATATGATCCGGATTTCCCCAGCGGCAGTGGAAATAAATGTGTCCCAAATGGGTGCCGTGGTGGAAATGGGGTCATCTGGCTCACACCCAAATGGGTCCTTAATGGGTGCAAAAATGGGTACTTTCCGACAGTGGAAAAACACCCTGGGTTGCTTCTTTTTTTCTTCCTTTTCTCTTCCTCCTTCATTCCATATGGTATTCTGCATTTTGCCTTTAACTACTCCATAATGTTATCTTTTGGCTCCTTGCGCCTTGAAGGCTTAAAGCGAAATCTCTTCTGATTGTGCTTCTATCATTTTTTTAAATGAAAGTCAGCCAGCACTTAACATCCTACACGTCTCCTCTTAATGTCAGTTTTAGTGCTTGTTGGTGTGGCATCCAAATTGGAACGGCATTAATGAATTGTCACTCACACACGCATGCATAAGTGATGCTGACCTTCTCACCCAGCCATACAGTTACCTGGAGTTTCCCCCATCCCTGTTATTGGGTCTGATTAGGATGCCAGCTTAATCTTTCACACTGGAAGCGACGCTCGCAAAATATTATCTCCCGTTCTTAATTGCTGCAGCTGAAGTGTCACGGCCTGATGTGATTCATGCCAAAAAGTCCATCCTGGGTGAGCTTTTGGTGCATTGCCCACTCGACACTTCCTGCCATAAATTTGTCCCCTGGTGGATGCTGGATCACTTAATTACATGCAAATGGCACGCGCATGCAAACTTCTATGGAATGGGGCACCAAAGCAAATTTGCCCCACATTCCGTGTAACGATGGGCACAAATGTTCATCACCTTCAAAATTCAGACAAATTCAGACATTTGTATTCGAATCGAATCTTGGGAAATTCAAAGACTGACATTCAAATTCGAATAGAACACTTCAGTGCATTCGTACGAAGCTTTGTTACATTTGTGAAACTGGGGAGGTGGGAAAGCAGCTGCCCAGTCCCATCTGCGATGGGTCCAGAGTGGATTCAAAGCAGAATCAAAGTGGATTGAGAACAGATTTGACACATTCGGAGGGGATACGTAGGGGATTCGTAGGCAATTCATAGCTGGGATTCAAATCGGATTCGTATCAAACATTTATATCGAATCTGAATCCGTCCACATTTGAATGGGATCTGTTTGAACGAATACACATTTTTTTTGCATTCGATTCAATACAGATCAAAAATGAAAAAAAAACCATTTGTGAACACCCCTAATTCCGTGATTTTTGCTATCCAGCTTTTGGAGGAACACAAGGAAGAGGGCAATTGTTTTACTGAGGATCTACCAGCTTGCCAGTAGTAGTAAACTCATTGCTTGCTTGGAACAGCTGTAGTGCACTTAGGCTAGGACACACAGGGAAGCTTTCCCCATTCATACGTAAGCAGGTAAGGAATGTGTCTCCATGTGTTCCTACCTGCCTACGTGCGAATGGGGACAGTGTCCTTCCCTGGGTTCTAGCCAATCAGAGCAGCCAGTGCGTGCAGGCACACCCAGCTCACCATTTTGGGACCCAGAGAGGATGAAGTAAATGCCTCTCATGCACGCACGTCCCCACGTAGACCCAGGCCGGGGAGGGTGGGTGCCCACGTGGGGTCCTGTGGGCCCTAGGGGACCTGATCTGGTCCCCTAGAACCCCAAGAACCCAGAGAAAGGACCAGACAGGCCTGAGTGCCCGTGGGTCCAGCTGGACTTAATACGGGCAGGCCTGGGGTGGGGCCTGCAGCTGTCAGGTAGGGAGCGTGCAAACGGTCTCTCCCCTGAACAGCTTTGGGATGGCCCCAAATGACCTGGGCCAGGTGTAGAGCACAATTAAGTGCTCTATACCTGGAACACATCTAGAATGCCTTGGGACAGGCTGGGCAGTTCCAAATGGAACCACCCGCCCAGTGCATCCTTCACATGTTTTGACAGCTTTCATGCGAATAGGTCTCTGGTCTAGCTTGTTCTAGACCAAGTATAGACAGTGTTGGTGACAGTGAAAGGGCAGGGAGGCCAGCCATCCCAGACTGACACTGGCAGGATTGCAGGGGAACCATAGCTGTTCTGGTCCACACATCTGACTCCCTACTAGAGATGTGTATGAATATTCCTAACATGCAAAATTCATACGAATTTAGCCAAATTTGGACATTTGAATTTGAATCGAAAGTTGATACAGTTGACGACTGACATTCGAATTCTAATAGAATGTTCTGATACATTTGTATGAAGTTTCGTATGGGATTTGTATGTGATTTGTGTGGGATTCATATAGGATTCATATGCGTTTGCATGCATTTGTATGGGATTCGTATGGGATTGAACATTTGTATCAAATTTGAATCCTATTACATTTGAAGGATATCTAAGTGAACGAATACTAATTTTCTTGCATTCAAATCGAATACAAAAAAACCACCCGAATTGAATACAAAGAAACAATATTTGTGCATGTCCCTACTCCCTCCCAAGGCATCACCCAACTCTGCCAGTGTCCAGCCCCATCGCTTGTATGTCATGTCTGATGCACAAAGGTGGGCCAGAACAGAACAGGTTGCAAAGGTGGCATGCCTACCTCCATGCTGGGATTTCAGAAATGGTCTTCAGAGCTTGCATCACCTTCAAAGATGCCATAGTGTTTTCTTTGTTCTGGACCAGGTGTGGAAGCCCTGAAGCCTGGACCAGAGAGAGACGGGTCTCCAGCTAATCCAGAAGAGGAACCTCTTGGGACAGTTCTGAGCCAAAATAGCACTAATTCTAGGGGAACAAAATGTATTTAGCCATCACTTGGTCGAGCCTACTGACCAAGTGCAGAAACAGCCTTAACTTTTGCCAGTTTCCCAACACTTCATCATGGCCGGACATGATCTCTCTTTGTCATATACAAACACAAAGAAACATTTTGTGTATAGAATCGTACAGCAATTACTTATCTCACATTACAAAGATGTGAACCAAGATTAAACTGACATTTAAGCTTATCTGAATGTGCTGTACAATTCTGTCCCTGAAAACTGCTAACAGAGTTAGTGTCTTTGGCATAGCCACACCCAAAATATCTATATTCCTTCCTTCCTTCCTTCCTTCCTTCCTTCCTTCCTTCCTTCCTTCCACTCTCTTTCTCTCCTGTTTTATTTCTTCCTCCCTCCCTCTCTTCCTCCCTCCCTCCTTCCCTCCTTCCTTCTGCCATCCCTCTTGCCTCCCTCCCTCCAGTCTGGTCTAGAGAAAAGCAGGGTAGAAAAGCCAACTCTTCTTCCTTCCTTCCTTCCTTCCTTCCTTCCTTCCTTCCTTCCTTCCTTCCTTCCTTTTGCCCTCCCTCACCTCTTCCCTCTCACCCCCTTGCTTCCTCCCCCTCTTTTAAGTTTACATAGCGCTTGTGTTCTGAAACTTTACCACTTCATTCTTTGTTTCTCCTTTGGGCGCAGCTTGTCCGCTACAGTTCTGAAGGGCTCCTTCAGCTGGGTCCTCTGGGATCCACAGCCTTCCTACCCGACTCAAAGTGTCTCATAGATGACGGGAAGGGACGGACGCCCACTTTGAAAAAATGTGAAGACACCTTAAGGCCTGCACAGCGGCTCTGGGATTTCACACAGGTATTGCAGCCAGGTGATGTGTGGATCACCTGTTTTTAATTCTTTTGCCCTGCTTTCCCTCCAAAGGACTCAAAGCTACCTTCTCCTCCCTATTTTCTCCTCACAATAGCTCTGTGAAGACTGAGAAGCTGTGGCCGGCCTAGAATGTCCACAACCCTATACTGGACTCTTCTGCCTTTAATTATTATGCAGGAGAGAAAATTCCAGCCAAGCACAATAGAATACATTTTAGTTAAGGTCACATATTAGGACAAGGACTTGCAGGAGGAGGAGATAAAAAATGCAATGACTGCATTTAGAAAAGAAAGCATAAGACATTATGTAAAGTGCCTATTATACACAAGAATTGTGCCACCTGGAGCATAGGCGTATGCATGAGTGCAATTTTCAACATTCGATTTGATTCAAATTGAATATTCAAATGTCCAAATTTGTAGGAATAGAAAAAAAAGAATGTATTAAAATTTCAACCGATTCAGATACATTTGCATCTATTCGTACAACTATTCAATACGAATTTGATGATACGAATGTCGACGACATTCGTATGTGTCCGTACGCATCTATACACATCCTGTTTTTATCCCGTTTTCATTCCGTACGTATCTGAATATGTACGGATACGAATAAGATGCATACGGATACCTATGTAATGTGTACGTCTCCGTACAAAAGAAGACTGAGAGGAGACATGATAGCTGTCTACAAATACCTCAAGGGTTGTCACAAGGCAGAGGGATCAGCCCTGTTCTCACTCTCTCAAGGAAGGACTAGAAACAATGGGGTGAAACTGCAGGGGAAAAGATTTAGTTTAGATGTTAGGAAAAAATTTCTAACAGTAAGAGTGATCAACCAGTGGAACAGGCTGCCATGGGAGGTGGTTGGTTCCCCTTCGATGGAGGTCTTCAAGCAGAGACTGGACAGCCATCTGTCTGAGATGGTTTAGGAGATCCTGCCTTGAGCAGGGGGTTGGACTCGATGACCCAGGAGGTCCCCTCCAACTCTACCATTCTATGATTCTATAAATGTCCGAATGAGTTGAACGAATGATTAGAAAGATTTGTATTTGTTTGAATATTAAAAAATGAACGTCTGGACGTTCAATTTGAATTCCAATGTCTGAATTTGGCTGAATTTGATTGAATAACGAATATTTCAAATATTCTTGCACATCCGTACTGGAGCATCAATTAACTGCAACCCAACCATTACTAAGCTGATGGGGACATTACAGGTTCCTAAGCCTAATGGCCACATGTCTTCTGAGAGGTGGCCATCAGAGGTCATGAAAGCCTCTGAAGGCAAGCTTCTGAGAAACAGAGGTTCAAAATAGTGGTTTGGCTCAGTTTTAATTCAAACCTTTTCAAACAAGTTCAATCAAACCTCAAACCTGTTTGGACAAAAAAGTCACTTCCCCTCCTTTAAAATGCCCTTTTAAGATACAAAATAACACTGAAAACAAACTGGTTCATCTCAAACCTACCAGACTCCCCTTGGTTCCATTTGAGTTCAGACCAGCCACCCCCCAAAACCATGAGCAGAACAGGTACTGTGCACATAACCCCTGCTTGTGGACTTCGTAAGCCAGTTTAGTCTTGTGATTAGGGTGCCACTGGGAATCACTGGATTTCATTCTGCACTTCTCCATGAAGCTAACTGGGTGGCCTTGGGCTAGTCACAGCTCTCTTTCTGAGCTGTCATAGCCCCATCTACCCTACAGGGTGCCTATGGTGGGGAGAACAGAAGGTTTGTCAGCTGCTTTGAGTCCCCTTTAATGGGTGTAGAAGCCAACTCTTCTTTTCCTTCTTCTATGGTACCAGTTGCTACTATGTGGCCTGCTGGACTGTACGGGTCACAGATCCCATTCAGCAGTGGCACCTCCATTCCTATGATCTCAGGCAGTGATGGTGTCTCTCCTGTTGCCATGTTGGACCCACAGATTAGATTTATTCCATGAAGCACTTGGTATTTGCTCTCTTCCTGGTTTTTGCTTATGGTGGCATGGTTTGCTATTCCAGTTACTACAAAACTGATCTTGATACTGTATTTTAATTTGCCATATTGTTTAATACTTTTTAAGGGGGGGAGGGACTATAATGTTTTATTCTTATGTTTTTATTATATTTATTGTTGTTAACCGCCTGGTTTGGTTCACCACAGGGCGGTATACAAATAAATATTATTATTATTATTATTATTATTATTATTATTATTATTATTATTATTATTATTATTATTATTATTATTATTATTATTATTATTATTATTATTATTATTATTATTATTATTCTCTTTCCCACCCCAATAGAGTGGTCCGATAATTAGCCGTGACACAGGCCGGTGTCTAGAAGTAGAAATGTCCAAGGATGCTAACTTTGGGCTACGGTTAGTGGTTCAAAGATGCTCGGGGCAAAAATGGATTATCAGAAACTGGATCAAACATGGCCGGCATTGATTTCAGTCTGGGAAGATGGCCATTTTATCTTGTTTGGAGTCTTCGGACATCTGTGTGGACAACCCTTCAAGATCATCAGCACCGGCTAAGATGCAGACTGGCTTGTCAAAGGCAAAAGAGAACAAGGGTTGTTCCTTATTATTGGACACATTTTGGAGGGGAACTGAAAATAAGGATGGAGGCTGGCACCCCGTCTATGCCCAAAGAGGTGTGAGATACCTGTGTTTGGAAGGGAATGCCCAATGAACTGAATATCCTCTTTTAAAATCAATCAATCAATTAAACTCCTCCACGTTGAAAACTAGCATGGCAAAGGGGAATACTAGTCTAAAACATGGTTCCTTGACATCTACATTCACATCACATTTGCAAGGAGGGGAGTTCAGTCAGACAGGCCCAGCTCCAACACAGGTTGACCATATCCATTAAGAACTGGGCCTTATCTAGCCTCATATCATGGGATAAGCCTAAAGGGACTAGGGTATGTTTCTTGGTTTTGGGGGACTCAGTTTGAGATTGAACCCCAGAGCCATATTCTGGTTCTGCTGCTCACCAAGAAGACTGGAGCGTAGACATGTTGGTGTGGGACTTGCTGGACAAGATCGGTTTCATGACTCAATCAAGATGCTGCTGTGGTGGAAAGATTTGTTAGCTTTAAATTCCTGAGTGATGCACAACTTTTATGGTGAACAGAACCATGTGCCTTTTCTACTTTACTTCCTATCCAAGTGGGCTTGGTTTAAAAAACAACAACAACCATCTTCTCTTCAGCATGTCTGATCAACTATTCTGAAGAATACCAACAACCAGGAGAACCGCAAAATGTCCTGTAAATAAATTACACCACACACACACACACACACACACACACAAAAACAACTAAAATATTTGCTGTATCCAGCGTGTTTACCTGTGAGGCCCCATTCACACCAAAACTCTACTAAAGTCACGGTGACGTTACACACAACATTGAAAGAACTATGGTGGAGCAAAGTTCATGCCTGCTTTCTTCTCCAGAGACAAATTAAGAAAAAAATAAAAATTAAAAAAAAATCCACCTGTTTCTGGAGGAGATTTCTTAAATTGTAAGCCACTTCAAGGGCAATTTGGAACACACAGAATAGAATGACCATTGGAAAAAAACCCATCAAGATCAGCTGAGGGATTCTTTGGGTTTTGCAGTCTGGAACATAGTCATTTTCAGCAACCATAGAGCAAAGGTGATTAGCCTATACATGCTGAATTAGAAATCCAACACATTCAAACTTGCTGTTCCATTCACACAGGAAAATAAAAGCTTAGCCAGTCTGACCTCAAGGTCTGATAATCCCTGTTCAGTATATACAAGACTTCCATAGCCTTATTTCATGTTGACTGACACTTTTGTCTTACATAGCAGCAGGTGAAGGAGAGGATGAACATGCACTGTTTTGTTTGTTTGTTTGTTTGCTTGCTTGCTTGCTTGCTTGCTTGCTTGCTTGCTTGCTTGCTTGCTTGCTTGCTTGCTTGCTTGCATGGATGGATGGATGGATGGATGGATGGATGGATGGATGGATGGATGGATGGATGGATGGATGGATGGATGGATGGATGGATGCATGGATGGATGCATGGATGGATGGATGGATGGATGCATGGATGCATGGATGCATGGATGCATGGATGCATGGATGGATGGATGACTTTGAAGGGTGAAAGAACAAACTGAAAATGGGTCATCTAGTGTAGAGCCTGGAAAGGTAATTTTTCATATTTTGTACAAATGTGCCTTTTTGCTGATTCACACAATTTAGAGATTTGCAGTTTCATAAGGACACATTTTTGTGCACATACTTATCAATTATGCACATATATACATAGCCAGTCCTGAAAGCTAGACTGGGAAGTTTAAGACCTGGGAAGACAATGGCTCACCATTTCTATACACAGGTGTCAGAAGCCAAGCTCAAATGAGCAAGTTCTTAATCTTTACCTTAGACAATATATGAAAGGGTATGGAAACTCATAGCAAGGAATTCATATGCATCCATATGCTTCCATTCAGGAAAAGATACAGCATTCCATGGCAAATGGAATAAATGAAGACTATTCTAGAAAAACTAGAGGTCAATTTGCACTTGGGCTCATTGTTCACAATAGGTGAACACCTGGGCAAGTGCATCTGCACTTCACCGCCTGCCTTCCCAGATATTCACCTATCATGAACTAACTGTGGTGCACAAAATTGTGCACCACAAGTTCACCAATCCTTACCCCTCATGACCAGAACTTACCTGCCAGCATCCAGCTGGGAACCATTCACACCTCTGCTGACTGGGGAGGTCATTGGAGCTGCCGTGCAAGTACGTGACTGTGCAAGTGGTTAGCATTGCTGTAGCAACAGCACTGGAAGCATGTGTAGTCATGCGGGGCACCACACCTAAGATGGCAGTGCCCTGCAGTGGAGCAGCCAAGTGATCAAACATAGGTAAGTGCTCAATCACATGTGGGCTGGACTATCATCGACGAGCAAGTGCGAGCACTAGTCAACATTGGTTCATCGCACACCTTTCCCGCCAACAGGACAGGAAGAGAAGTGTGAAATTACCAATGGAAATGGCAAGAGTATATCATGAACATGGTCCTGAACTTGGAGTATATCATGAACGTGGTCCTGAACTTGGCCAGTCTGTCAGTAGCAACTGCAGCTGAAAGTTTCCAGAAGGGACATACATAGATTCACCCCCATCCAGGGATTCTGGGAACTTGCACCTGCAGGGAGTGGACCAGAAAAATTATTCTCAAGGAGACTACTTGTACCCATGGCCACTAGAAATTCCATGCTCTGTAGCAAAAGAAAGAGAGGGGGGGGGAGGAAGAAAAGAAATGAAAGAAATTCATGTCTGTAGACATATTTAGATATAGGACAAGAAAAGGAAGGAAGGAAGGAAGGAAGGAAGGAAGGAAGGAAGGAAGGAAGGAAGGAAGGAAGGAAGGAAGGAAGGAAGGAAGGAAGGAAGATCTCATGATTGTCCTTTTGGGAACACCCATCCCAAGAAAGTAAGCCAATATCCCATAAAACTGCCATGGACGGGAAATCCAGCAACCATGCTTGGGTTTCCTGTAATTCTTCCCTTGGATATCTGCTGGGAACTTTTGAAATAAAGTTGAATTGTATAACCAGAAGATCACCAAGCTCACGGAAGATAACTGAGGAAGTGTGGCAGACTCTTGGCTGGCTTTCCAGTTATAAAATTTGACTTCATTTTGGCAACTCCCAACTCTTGTCCAGTAAGGAGAACTAAGCCTGTGTTGTTGTTGTTGTTGTTGTTGTTGTTTGGGGGGGTGTTCATCTGCCAGGGATAGCAAGAGGCAATCATAGTTTCCTTCTCTCGATCCCACAATGCCTGTAATTGTCTGCGGACAACCCGTGTGTACTCAACAGAGAAAGACCATTTCAGACAGCTTCTTAGCAAGCAAGGTCCTTCTTTGCTACACTCCCCTGAAGGAAGGCCACATCTTTTGTTTCTTCCAAAAAACTTCAGTGGGGTTGCTTCTGTGGCCTTTGAAGTTGCAGGAGAGTGAAGCTGAGTGAGAAATATCAGGAAGAAATTCTGGGTCAATGGCAGAGCAAGAGAAGAACCTCAGAATTGTTTTCAAGGAAAAAAACTGGGGGGAAAAAGACAAATCACTACTTGGTTGTGAATCTACTCAAGTGACCTTGGGATTCTGCCTCTCAGGGTGGTTGTGAAGATAAAATGACTCATTCTTTCCACTCCTCTTGAGTTCCTTGGGGAAATGGGAAGACAAGAATGTAAAAATAAGCGGAACTCGCATATGTAGCTGAAACAGCAATCCTGGTCAACACAGGAAAACACAGTCCGCTTTGTCCTTGGTGGGTTTTTCAGGAACACGCACACACATACACCAATGAAAAGAACAAAAGAGCCAACAGCGCATATATTGGGATTGAAGCTGCAGGTCTTAAGGTCTGCAAGCCCTCTGCTTCCAAACCACAAAGCATCTGCCCAGGCCTGGCCTGCAGAGATCTCAACAGCAAAAGAGTCAATGGGGAAGAATGCTCTTCCCTGTTGCCTCTTCCTATCACTGTTCCTAATCAATATTCCACACAGCTTAGGACACTTAGGGGCATTATGGAGTTTAAGAACCAATGTATTCCATCAGCAGCAGTGAGGAGGTAGTGTTCTTCCCACGCTGAATTGTTCTTCATACACCAGCATGCTGGATGCCCTCCGGTGGAAAATACTGTCTGATATTAGCAAATGAGCATGTTTTTTAACAGATGAGGATCTATTAAATGTGTAGAAAAGATTAAGGAGTAGAGATGCACAGGAATATTTGACTACATTCAAAATTCAATCAAATGCATCTGAATTTGGACATTCAGATTCAAACCGAATGTCTATACGTTCATTACTTATCATTCAAATGAATTTTCAATCTTTCAGATCATCCGTACGAATTATTCAGACATTCGTATGTGTATGGATATGTGCGCATTACATACATATCTGTACGTGACTTATTCATATCCATAGATATCTAATTCATCTCCATATGCATTTGTATCCGTACAGGATGAAAACCGGATGCATATGGGATAAAAACGGGATGTGTACGGACACGTATGAATCTTGTGGACATTCGTGTCTTCTAATACAAATAGAACATTCATACAAATAGA
Organism: Aspidoscelis tigris stejnegeri; assembly: GCA_023333525.1. Lineage (NCBI taxonomy): Eukaryota > Metazoa > Chordata > Lepidosauria > Squamata > Teiidae > Aspidoscelis > Aspidoscelis tigris. The sequence goes on along the minus strand of JALMGA010000022.1, from coordinate 1,132,333 downwards.
TGCAAATGTATTCGAATCTAATAAAAAATATTTTAAACACTCAAATTGATTCGTATCTTCAGATATTCAATTTGAATCAAGTCAAATGACAAAAATTGCACTTGCACATAGCCCCATGAAGGAATTCTTGGCTGACCAATAAGACAAGGGTTACACATTTGGAGAATGTCACTCTTTTTACTCTATGGGATTCCAATCTGAGAACTGTACAATTAGAAATATGGGAAGTTTCAGGCATCATTCCATGGGATGACCACTGTTACAGACCTACCGATATAACCTGCATTAAGATTTTCCTCCAGTAGAAGGACAATATCCTTCTTAGGTAATGTTGATAGGTTGTAGGGGCACCCCTATAATTTTGAATACTAGACTGCTGTCCCTCTTCTTCACTAACATATCCTCCCTGTTCATAATAACTAGGGCTCCACTCTAATCAATGCTTGATGATGGAACCCACACAGTCCATCAACATTAGTTAAGAAGGACACAAGAACGTTGCCTTTAAGGCAGGTTCTGTTGGTAGGTCCTAACTGAAGTTCAGTCGTGTCGTTTCCGATTCTTTGTGACCCCACGGACCGGGGACCTCTGTCCTCCAATGTCTCCCAAAGTTTGCCCAAGCTCATGTTGGTTGCCTCCATGACACCATCTACCCATCTCATCCTCTGCTACCCCCTTCTCCTTTTGCCCTCTGTCTTTATTAGCATCAGGGCCTTTTCCAAGGAGTCCTGTCTTCTCATTATCTGGTCAAAGCATATGAGCATCAGCTTCAGTATTTGTCCTACCAATGAACAGTCAGGGTTGATTTCCTTTTGTATCAACTGATTTGATCTCCTTGAAGTCCAAGGGACTCTCAAGAGTCTTCTCCAACATTACATTTCAAAAGCATTGATTCTTCAGCTTTCAGTCTTCCTTATGGTCCACTTCCAACAACCACATATTACTAATGTCATTACACAATTTTCATTTATGAGCATTGAATTTATGAACATTGAATAATTGTCATATAAGGTGAACCAATGGGGCACCTTTCCAATCAAGAATTACTGTACACAAATGTATTTTTGACATTCGAATCTGAGTAGATTCGAATGTCAAAAAATCCAATTCAATTTGGATATTTAAGATCCAAATGTCATAAAGTCCGATTCGAACCTGTAACATTTGAATCTGTAGATTCAGATGTTAGATCCATACTTAAAGATACGGATGTCGACAACATTCATATCTACTATATGTATCTGTGCGCATTTCATAACAATCCGTACGCATCCCATATTATCCCGCATGCATCCCATTTTAATCCCATATTTTAAGTGCAAGATACGTACAATTTTTGTGCAGATTCGTATACAATGGATACAAATCTACACATTCGAATTATCCGAAAATCCGAAACCCAATTTGAGTTCAAATGTTGACATTCGGATTTTCGAAAATCCAATTCTGGTTTGAATGTCAACATTTGACAGATTCAAATCAGATATTCAAATTTTTTAATATCCGTGGACCTCCCTAGTCTAAATAAAGTCTTAATTAATGCTGGGCTGCTCCAGTTTGGTCTAGTGGTTAAGGAGCTGGACTCTTATCTGGGAATACCAGGTTCGATTCTGCTCTCCCCCATGAAGCCAGCTGGGTGACCTTGGGCTAGTCACAGCTCTCTTCTGAGCTCTCACAGCCCCACCTACCTCACAGGGTGTTCTGTTGTGGGGAGAAGAATAGAAAAGCTTTGTCAGCTGCTTTGAGTCTCCTGAAATGAGTGAGAAAAGCGGGGTAGAAAAGCCAACTCCTCCTCCTCCTCCTCCTCCTCCTCTTCCTCCATCCATGATCAGGCTTTCCTCCCAACCTGCTCTTGAATTCTCTCTCCCAGTTTGCCTTTAGCTCTGCCTTAGCTATTCAATCCTGATTACTAAAATTGTCACATACCCAGGTTTCTAGGTCACCTTTCCCTGCTTCCCTTGGCCTATCCTTGATGAAACATTATTGGACTTCAAGTTCCACAAGTTCCCTGCTTATTTAGCCAATCTTAGCCATTCTGTTCATTTCCACTGAATTAACAAGGTACTCCTGGCTCAGCGTCCTGTGGCCTGGGTCTCATTAACAAACTCTCTCACTCCTTGGAAGTCAAAGGTTAGAACTCAACTGGCTGTAGGTATCTCCATGACTGAGATACATTTCAACTCTGGTTGTCTCTAGGCCAGCAGGAAGTCAATGATTCATGGGATAGAAGTTATCCAAGTTTACTCTTTAGTCTTTAGAATTTTAATTAAGGGTCCAGAAAGGTGAATGGATGAGAGAGAAGTCACTGGATAGAATAATAACATTTCAAAACTCATATTCTTCCTCTGAACCTGGATGCTGCTCATGTTTTAATAATACCTTCCTGTTGTAGATAACATTCTAAATGCCATGTACCCTGTGAATATTGATTTGTTTGCTTTAGAAATTGCTTTCTCCCTCGGAGAGCGTTGTAAGAAAGACTCAGCCATGACTGGAATGGTCAAAGACAAACTCTGATTAAATTAACTGATAGTAAATTAATTTTTCCCCTTGTGTCAAAATCCACTCTTTCAGGAGAGCCTGCTTCCTCCCCTGGGATTCAGAGGAAGATGCTTCAAATACAGCCCAAAATTAGGGTGATTTTTAACAGAACTGAGGGGGGGAAATTTTTCTTTGCCAAGGGAGCATTATATGGGGAAAATTGGGATATGAGAAGTGGGGAACCTGGCTGCTGTTTTAAACAGAACATTCAGAAGGTTCTTGAAAATGCACTTCATCCAGGCCTTTGATGTAGTGGAAGCTGATCAAAAACATCACCCAAATAGATCCGCTAGGGGCTCCAAGGCTAGGGACTTTCATTCCTAGACCTTGGAGCCCTCAGGGTCCAGTTCTGAAGTCATCCAAACTGCTGTTGAAAACCACATCTTGTTCTAGGAAATCCCAAAGCTCATCATTGTCATTCTTCAGTTCTTCAGTTGACTCTTTGTCACCCCATAGACCAGAGCAGATGACCAGGCCCCTCTGTCCTTTTCTGTCTCCAGAGTTTGCCAGGTCTTTTCCCATTGAGTCCTGTCTTCTCATTATGTGGCCAACATATCTGAGCTTCACCTTCATATCTGAGCTCCTGTTTGGTCTCTATGCACTATGTGAGAAATTCATTTCAAAGGCACCCTTTGGTTTGACCAGAAACCACTGAAAACCAAAACGGAGCTGTTCCAGAAACAAGCTGAAGTTCAGCCCTTTCTCCTTATGTGTTCCTATCAATTATTTCAGCTGAAGTTTAGCACTAATAATTAGGCTTTCACTGAAAGTTTAAACCTCATACTGTGCTTTGTTGCAACAATAACTTTTGGTCTTTGGGGCTTTTCAACCCAGTCACAGGGTAGTCATTTTCTTGTATGGAGACATTTGAAATTTCACCAGAGCAAAAGAGGTCTTTCAAAGGAACGCCTTCACTTTGACATAATGGGGTTCCATGAAGTTTCCAGCAATTCATAAATGAACAAAAGAGTTCATTTCTCAGCTGCGTTCTACTGCAATGTTTATAGCATTCTTTAAGGTTAATAACGAAAGTTATGGGCTATGAGCTAGTTTAGTCTAGTAGTTAAGGAGCCAGACTCTTATCTGGGAATACCGGGTTCGATTCCGCCCTCCCCCATGAAGCCGGCTGGGTGACCTTGGGCTAGTCACAGCTCTCTTTTGAGCTCTCACAGCCCCTCCTACCTCACAGGGTGTCTGTTGTGGGGAGAAGAATAGAAAAGCTTTGTCAGCTGCTTTGAGTCCCCTTAATTGGGTGAGAAAAGCAGGGTAAAAAAACCACCAACTCTAGGCTGAAAGCTAACTGGGTAACTTTGAGCTAGTCGTTTCCACTCACTTCCTCTCAGCTTAGCCTACCTCACAGGGCTGTTGTGAGGATCAAATGAAACTTCTAAACCATTTCAGAGCCATGTAGATTTGAAACGAAAACTGCAAACTGATGCTTGTTAGGGGTTAGCTTTAGCCTGCACTCACTCGGACCATTCCTACTGGTATCATGAAATCATGTATTGACACAATACAATAAAAGAAACAAGCATCTATTCCCAGATTTTATTTTTGTCATTCTACTTAAAATTTCAGCAGATGGCAGCATCAAGCTGACATCAGCTGATCTCAAAAGGATAAAAAGGGCTGGACCTAACCAGAACCCCAGGGCTGTTAGTTAACAAGGACATGCAAAATTCTGTTCACACTGGTGAATTTTCACGTTAAACCAAACATGTGGTTGTTCAGATATCTAGAAGTATGAATTGATATTCTACCTATGTTTCTGGGTAGATTATAATAAAACCAAAATAAAACCACACATGAGAGTGGGGTGTGTCTCCATTTTTAATTCAGTGTGGTGGGGTGAAGAATGAATTAGGCACCAATAGCCTAAGAACATGCTGTTCCAGAGTACCTTCTGGCTCCAGGATCAAAACAAACAAACAAACAAACAGGGGTGTTAAACTACCATTGAGCAAAGCTCAGATTTTTCACAGGGAATCAGGAGGCAAAGCATTGGAGCTTTTGGCTGGCTGCTGAGCTTGGTGGTTTTTTTTTGTTTTTTGTTTTTTTACTGCTCTCTGTACATGGTTTTGGTCTCAGTGTGAATCATAAGAGGAGCGTGGTGTTTTCTTTGCCAAGGAAACATGCTGCCCTAGATAGATCCTTAGTCTCTTCCCTACCACCCAAAGGCTGATCAAATGAACAGTAAGAGAAAGGATTCTTTTTTGAGAGGTGCAGTGAGTGAAAACAACAGTACCTTGGAGAGCTCCATATAGGATTTCTGTATAAAATTCCATTGGCACTGAGTGAGATATTGCTCCAATCCCAGATAGATTCAGACTGAGCCTTAAGTAGGAACAGTTAAGCCCCAAAGACTACATCTGTGACCGCTAGAAGGGCACACTGATTGAGTAAGGAGGACTATAGTGCCATTATAAGCTTCTACAGTGCCTAGGATTGGAAGAGCACAAGTACGGAAGTAATTTGAGCAAAACTAGGTCCAGAAAGCAAAAGGTAGCCCTTTGAGAGCCATTGGCTAGCTGTCACGCTCAATTTATATCTGTTACTGTTATGTCCACATAGGTTGGAGTTGGGGTGTGCATGAAAAATCATTTTTCTCAAGTGATTTAACAGAAAAACTGGATTTCCACATTCATGTTCAAACTTTTTTTGCAAAGAAAAATGCCATTTTTTTCATTAAAATATCCCGTTTATGACAAAAACAGAAATTGCAAGCAAGAGACAGATTTGTTTTGATCTAAGTTCAAGATATGCGAAAAAACTGGGTTTTTCATTCCGCTGCTAATGTTTGTGAATACGAAGTATTCAATCCAATTTGCAAGTGAAGGTCAAATTTTACACATCCATAGCTAGCAGGGGGCACAGAGGCTGGGGGAAGGGATGTGCACAAATGTGTGTTTTTATTTGATTTGTATCAAATAGAATGCAAGAAAATTAATGTTTGCTTTGAATGTGATAGGATTCGTATTTGATACGAATGTTCAATCCCATACAAATCCCATATGAATAGCATATGAATGAATCCCATACAAATCCCATATAAAGCTTCATACAAAGCTTCATAAAAATGTATGAAAACATTCAATTTGAATTTGAATGCCAGTCTTTGAATGTGCCAACATTAAATTCAAATGTCTGAATTTGGTTAAATTTGTACTAATTTCAAATGTGAGCCAGTTTGGTCTAGTGATTAGGGAGCTGGACTCTTATCTGGGAATACCGGGTTCTATTCTGCTCTCCCCCATGAAGCCAGCTGGGTGACCTTGGGCTAGTCACAGCTCTCTTCTGAGCTCTCACAGCCCCACCTACCTCACAGGGTGTTCTGTTGTGGGGAGAAGAATAGAAGCTTTGTCAGCCATTTTGAGTCCCCTTAAATGGGTGAGAAAAGTGGGATAGAAAAGCCAACGCTGCTGCTGCTTCTTACAAATATTCATGCACGTCCCTATTTGGGGGGCACACATATTGTCTGCTTTGCTGAGGTCCTGTTCCACATTCATAAAGGAAGGAAGGAAGGAAGGAAGGAAGGAAGGAAGGAAGGAAGGAAGGAAGGAAGGAAGGAAGGAAGGAAGGAAGGAAGGAAGGAAGGAAGGAAGGAAGGAAGGAAGGAAGGAAGGAAGGATGGATGGATGGATGGATGGATGGATGGATGGATGGATGGATGGATGGATGGATGGATGGATGGATGGATGGATGGATGGATGGATGGATGGATGGAAATAGTTTGTGTGATGATGAATGAAGGCCTTCCTTGTTCAGAAAAAGACAAATGAAATGAACTTCATCTTGATATTTAAAGTTTTTTAAGCTCCATTCCTTTGTTCATAACAGGAGGGAAACTAGGTTGAACAAACCCTGTGATCTGATTTAAAAGGAAAAGGGGGTGAGAGAAAAACCATCCAAAGAATCGGAAAACTGAACCATCTATTCCTTTCCCATCAACATATTTTATTTTTTAACTGTGGAATAGCTTTCCACTGTGTCCCATGCATAATACAGTTGCTTTATGGTTCAGTGATATCAATTTCTTCTGATTAGCAGCCCCCCAAGAACAAGCTGACAATCTTATTTCACTCAAAAGCCAGAATACAATTATGGGCCCTTTAAAAAATAAAGTAAAATAATAAAAGGTATGCAGCAAATTCGAAGAGGGATCTGTGTGCAAGGATATAAGACACTGCCACAGAGCATTTCAGGATGAGCAACAGCATGAAACTTGTTTCATTCCCCTTTTTAAAAAGATAAAGGCTTTCATAGCCCCTGAATATGTTATGCTAAAAGCAATAGCAATTGTGCAGTAGAATCCTAGGAACTGAACAGAAAAGCTTACAAGGGAGTCAAAAGGATTGTTTTAATGGCCCACAGATTTGTAAAAGAGAAGTTCCTAGGCTTGATCTACCAGGAAAACAATCTCATTGGTGAACCATCATGATCCATTCATGGAATTAGGTGCAAGATTTAAATCAGTGTTCTAAATTACGTAGCGAAGGGTTCAAGCATGTCCACTCAAGCACTCCCAACAAAGGAGAGATGGAAATTCATAAAGGATCACTTAGAAACGTAAATTAAATTTGCATTTTCTGAAGCAACATCCACACTGCTCTTAGGAATTTGTGACAATTTAGGCAGGAAGTTGCCAGGATAAGTTAGTAGATTGCATAGTAAGCAACATTCACAAATCATGCACCGAGGATACTCCTCCACGGGTAGTGGGAGGGGGGCTTCTTGTAGTGGGCGATTCAATTATCAGGAATATAGAGAGCCGGGTTTGTGATGGGCGTGTTGACCGCATGGTGACTTGCCTGCCTGGTGCAAAGGTTGCGGACATCACGCGACATCTAGATAGGTTAGGAGACAGTGCTGGGGAGGAGCCAGTCGTCATGGTACATGTCGGTACCAATGATGTTGGGAAGGCAAGACGGAGCGTCCTGGAAGCCAAATTTAGGTTGTTAGGTAGAAGACTAAAGTCCAGGACCTCTAGGGTCGCATTCTCAGAAATGCTACCTGTTCCACGTGCAGGGCCAGCTAGACAGGCAGAGCTCAGGAGCCTCAATGCGTGGATGAGGCAGTGGTGTCGCGAGGAGGGGTTTAGATTTGTAAGGAACTGGGGAACTTTTTGGGACAAGCCAAACCTGTACAAGAGGGACGGGTTACACTTGAACCAGGAGGGAACCAGATTGCTGGCGATTAACATTAAAAAGGTTGCAGAGCAGCTTTTAAACTGATCCCTGGGGGAAAGCCGACAGGAGCTGGGCAGCATCCGGTTCGGGAGAGCGCACCCTCAAGTGAGGAGGGCTGGAAACATGCAGAAAATGCTGAGCTAAGTGCGGGATTAGTTTCACATGTTCCTCGACGGCAGAATTTGGTCAAAAGGAGTGAATATAAATGTATATATGCAAACGCCAGGAGCCTTCGAGCCAAAATAGGGGAGCTAGAAAGCTTAGTTATGGAAAATAGGATTGATATTATTGGCATAACTGAAACCTGGTGGACCAGCGAAAACCAATGGGATACAGTCATCCCAGGATACAAACTGTACAGGAAAGACAGGGAAGGGCGACATGGAGGTGGTGTAGCCTTGTATATTAAAGAAGAGATAGAATCTTATGAACTGGAATGTCCAAGTGAGTCTGGCTCTTCCACAGAAGCAGTGTGGATAAAAATACCAAGCCAAAAAGGAAGTCTAACAATAGGGACATGCTACCGTCCTCCCAACCATACGTCCGAAGGAGATGAACAATTGGAGAAGGAGGTAAAGGAGGTAGCCCATAAAGATAGGGTAGTTATAATGGGGGACTTCAATTATCCTCACATAGATTGGGTGAACTCCTGTTCAACTCAGGAAAGAGAGAGAAAATTCCTAGACCTGCTAAATGACTGTTCCATGGAACAAATGGTCATGGAACCAACCAGGGGAAATGCAGTCCTGGACTTGATCCTAAGTAATGCTCAGGACCTGGTAAAGGACGTCACTGTAGCTGATCCAATTGGGAACAGTGACCACAATGCAATAACCTTCAACTTAAATACAGGGAGTAAGTTCTTAATAAAGTCTAACACAGAGACCTTAAACTTTCACAAGGGAAACTTCCCCAAAATGAGGAAATTAGTGAAAAGGAAATTGAAAGGGAAAGTCAAAAGAGTTAAATCACTTCAAAATGCATGGAGACTACTTAAAAACACAATAACGGAAGTGCAACTAGAATGCATTCCTAAAAGAAGAAAGGGGACTTCTAGGTCCAAGAAGAAACCAATGTGGCTCACAAATGCAGTAGATGAAGTCATTAAAAACAAGAAGAGTTCATTTAGGAAATGGAAGGCTTGTCCAAATGAGGAGAACAGGAGGGAACATAGACACTGGCAACACGAATGCAAGACGGCCATTAGGAAAGCTAAGAAAGATTTTGAGGAGCACATTGCTAAAAACATCAAAAGAAATAACAAGAACTTCTTTAAGTATATCAGAAGTAGGAATCCAACCAGGAGAGCAGTTGGACCACTAGATAGTAAAGGAGAGAAAGGGGTAATTAAAGAAGACACGGAGATTGCAGAGAGACTAAACGAATTTTTTGCTTCCGTATTCACGGAGGAAGACAGAAGACACATGCCAGTAGCTGAGCCTGTGTTTTCTGAAGAGTTAAACTGTACAGAAATAACCAAGGAAGAGGTCCTGGCATGTCTTAATAAACTAAATGTGAACAAGTCACCGGGACCAGATGGTATTCATCCAAGAGTCCTTAAGGAACTCAAATGCGAAATTGCCGACCTTCTAGCAAAAATATATAATCTTTCCCTAACATCAGGCTCCGTACCTGAGGACTGGAGGGTAGCAAATGTAACACCAATATTCAAAAAAGGATCCAGGGGTGATCCAGGCAACTACAGACCAGTTAGCTTAACGTCAGTTCCGTGTAAGGTGATGGAAACCATTATTAAAGACAAAATTAGTGTGCATATGGAGCAGCAGGCATTGCTGAACAAAAGCCAGCATGGCTTCTGCAAAGGTAAATCATGCCTCACAAATTTGTTGGAATTCTTTGAGAGTGTCAATAAACACGTGGATAAAGGTGAACCAGTAGACATTGTCTATCTGGACTTTCAGAAGGCTTTTGACAAAGTCCCACATCAAAGGCTACTGAGTACACTCACCAGCCATGGAATAAAAGGACAGGTTCTGTCCTGGATTTGTGACTGGCTTAAGGGCAGAAAGCAGAGAGTAGTAGTAAACGGCAATTTCTCAGGGTGGAAAGAAGTAAAAAGTGGGGTCCCTCAAGGCTCAGTACTGGGACCAATGCTTTTTAATTTATTCATCAATGATCTAGAAAAAGGGGGTACATAGTAAAATAGCAAAGTTTGCTGATGATACTAAATTATTTAGGGTAGTAAAATCTGAAAGAGATTGCCAAGAGCTCCAGAGGGATCTCTTAGCATTGGGTGAGTGGGCAACCAAGTGGCAAATGTGCTTTAATCTTAACAAGTGTAAAGTAATGCACATTGGGGCCAAGAATCCAAATTACATCTATAAACTGATGGGGTCTGAGCTTTCTGCAACACGCCAGGAAAGGGATCTCGGGGTTTTGGTGGACAGTTCAATGAAGGTGTCAACCCAGTGTGCGGCAGCAGCAAAAAAAGCAAATTCAATGCTGGGAATAATTAGGAAGGGAATAGAAAATAAGTCAGCAAGTGTCATTTTGCCCCTTTATAAATCTATAGTGAGGCCACATTTGGAATACTGTGTACAATTCTGGTCACCACACCTCAAAAAGGATATTGTGGAACTAGAGAAGGTGCAGAGAAGGGCAACCAGAATGATTAAGGGTCTGGAACACCTCCCTTACGAAACCAGGCTGCAACGTCTAGGCCTCTTCAGTCTGGAGAGACGGCGTTTGAGAGGGGACCTGATTGAAGTATATAAAATTATGCACGGCATAGAAAAGGTGGATAGAGAAAATTTCTTTTCTCTATCGCACAACACTAGAACCAGGGGGCACTCTATGAAGCTGATGGGTAGGAGCGTAAGGTCTGACAGGGGGAAGTATTTCTTCACACAGAGGGTCATCGGCCTATGGAATGTGCTGCCAGAAGAGGTGGTGACAGCTACCAGTCTCGATGGCTTTAAGGTAGGGTTAGACAAATTTATGGATGACAGATGTATCAATGGCTACTAGAACGAATGCCTAGGTGCATCTTACAGGCTGAGGGGGGGGGGAGGAAATGGGGCGCTTCTAGGGCCATCTGCTGGGACTTGAGAGCAGGAAAAGGTTTGTCCTTGTCTCTGCTTGAGATGCCCATGAGCATTTGGTGGGCCACTGTGTGTGACAGGATGCTGGACTAGATGGGCTGTGGCCTGATCCAGCAAGGCTTCTCTTATGTTCTTATGTTCTTATGTTCTTATGTACGTGGGATTATATTTGGGACAATCAGCCCGTTTCCTAGCAACAGCCTGGATTCATAGGGGATTTGTTGGGTGATACGTAGGGGATTCAAAGTGGGGATTTGAATCAGATTTGTATCAAACATTTTTGTTGAATTCGAATGCTACCACATTTGAACAAATATGATTTTTGCTATTCGATTCAGTGTGTCTGGCTATAGGTTGGGGACCACACCATGGGGGTAATCAGGGTTAAGATCTTTCTCGTGTAGTCCTTCTTCGGGGTCTTGCCATCTCTTTATCTCTTCTGCTTCTGTTAAGTCCCTACTATGTCTGTCTTTGAACATGCCAATGTTTGTGTGAAACATTCCCCTGATATCTCATTTTCTTCAAGATCTCTCTTGCCTTTTCCACTCCTTTGTTTTCTTCTGTTTGTTTGCACTGCTCATTAGCGTCTGTGAAAACAAACAATTGCTGTATTCAATGACTGTCTCCTTTTCCCTATAACACATATTCTGCTTTCCTCCTTCTGTTATTTTTTTTTCTCTCTCCAAGCCTTCTGGGAATGTGATTAGCAACAATGGCTGATTTCCCAGCTCATCAAACAGAAAATCTAGCTGGTGTTCTTGGCCTTCTCCATCCTTAGAGTGATACCTCTATCTTGCATTCAGAGGGTTTTTTTCCCCTACAAAACAAAACAAAACATGGAATAGGGGTTGAGGCACACATTTTGACAACCCCCCACCTTCAGAAGCAGAGTCCCCCAAGCCAAGCTCACACACCTATTGCCACACACTTGCCTGAACAGACAAAGCCCTAGCAGGGAATGGTTTGCTCAAAACACCATCCAGCTGTTAAAGGTAGAAAAGCCCTGCTGCTGAGCCCAACAGGTGATGCTTTCTCTGCCATTCCATCACAAAGGCCCAAAGCTTCTCCTGTTGAATTTCCGCTTGTCACGACCTGATAAAAGTGCAGAACTATTGATGGGTTAACGAGCATCTGCTTGCAAGGAGGCATCTGCTGCCCAGCCAGGAATTGGTTTCTTTTTTTTCTTTTTCTTTTTTTGCAATCACAAACTCTGCACACATCTGAAGGCCTCCTTTGCTCTCATTGCTCTCTTGGCTCCCTTTTCAATCCTCCTCTTTATGTTACTAGTCCCTGTGGATATAACTCCAATTATTTTAAAAGGCGTCTTTATCTAGGCATTATCATAATACAAAAACTCAGGAGGAACGCCATTCCTTTATATGTCCTTTAAAAAAAAAAAGAAAAAAAAGAATAATAATAAATATTAAAACTCATAGTCCTACCAGGAGGCCTTTTCTGGGAAAGAAGAGGAAAGGATTAAGGGGCACTGTAACATTTCACCAAAACAAGTCTTCGCATTCACTGAAAGCACAATGGGGCTTGTTAAATTTGGAGCATTTTCCAGAGTCCTTACTGCCCTTCGATTCCCACAATAGTGTTATCTCTCTTTAACAAAAAATTATAAAAAAAGCTGCGGTGATGAAAATGAGAAATGCTCCTTAGGGAGTTGTATGGGCCTGCATCATTAATTGCTTCTCTGGGAGAATCTGCAGAAACGAGATTAGAGGAAAGGGTGCAAGGTGTGTTTCAGATCCTGGGCAGGTAAGGTGCTGAATGAAGAGCTACCATCATCAGTTGGGTACCAGGTGAGTAGGTCCTATTAGCTTCGCCCCCAGCTAGCTCTAACTTTTAAAACACCTTTGATCAGGCTCTGGAGGGAAAAGGACACACACAGAAAAGCCGCAAGCCTTTTTCCTTCCACGTTATCTCTCTCACGTGTGGATTGACTGAAAAGCGAATTTTAAAAAAATTGGAAAACTTTAGCTTTCTTTTCTGCCACTAAATCAGGTTAATTTTTATTTTTTGCCAGTGACTGGACAGTTTCGGAGTTGTGGATGGTGAGCCAGTTTGGTCCTGTGGTTAGGGTGCCAGACTCTTAGCTGGTAGTCTCCCGGTTCAGTTCTGCACTCCTCTACGAAACCACCTGAATTTTGAATGTGAACTAGACTTTTAACATCTCTATCAAAAGCAGTTTGTCATTGACTTCTTCTAGGAAAACTCCTGGGGTTGAGGCTGGGACCTTATACATGCAAAACATATGTTCTTCTCCTGAATTATAGCCATTTCCTTCCTGTACTATATTATAACTGTCTTCTTAATTATATAAGTCAATGGATAGTATAAATCAGAGCTGAAGGATCTGAATTAGCCAGAATATAATTCCAGCCCCTTTGGACCATCTGGATAATGCTGTTTAATAAAGTTCTATGGAAATCAGCAGGGTCTGAAACAAAGAGAATCCATCATATTCTACAAAGTGTGATGCTCTGAATTAAGCAATGCCAGATGTTTCTCTCTCCAAAAAGCTGCCTTGCTCCTTATTCATTTATTTCTAAATAGATACTGGAATTATTCATTATGAATCATTTCTATTCCAAACTTACACCTTCTCTCTAGTGACAAAGAGCTTCGTTGACAGCACTCCGGTCAGGAGCAGATAGCAAACCGTTTATTCGGGATACTTTTGGAGAAATCTTTATACATCCAAGCTGATGTATTTGCCAGCAGTGCTGGGTCATAGCATTAAGGGCAGGGTTTTGCATTGGTGCACTGAGGAAAATCACATGCATCTGCAGCCAGCAGCTACCCAGGCTGTAGATGCGATCTTAAAGCTATAACATGTCACTGGCCTTTGCTTTAATCTGAGGCCTTTTTGCACTTACGTTCCTAGTGTATTGTGAACTAAGGCTGGTACACTCCAGATGTAGGAGGACCATATGCATTTCTGGAGGGAGGGACGCACCTCGTTGCCCAGAAATGCAAATGGTCCTCCTGTACCTGGAGTATACCAGCCCATACTACTGCCTCATACACTGGGAGTCCCACTTCCTCACTGCCACAATTGGTCCTGTCACATATTTTATGATCTGCTGGCTAGTAGGTTGATCCAGAGGGATCAATTTGACTCAGTCAGATGTCGGGGCACTGTGCCTTGCCGCCCCCTACAGGTTCATGCTGGCCACTGCTGCAGTGAGAGAGTGGTACAGTGCCAATGGAGGTACGCCCCCAGGGCAATGACAGGCACTGCAGAGGTCCCCGCTGCCCGCCACTGTGGCAGAAGGGCAGCATGGTGCCAATACAGGGGGTGGCAAGGCACAATGCCCCACTGGGTCGAATCAATTTCCCCCACCCCCAGATCGGCCTTCCAGCCAGCACATCATGGGACATGTGATATGGCTGGCTGTTGCGGTTGTACTCTGCAACCAGAAATCTTGGCTCTGGGAAACCTGGTTGGAGGCAGCCTATGGCTACCTCGATCTTGGCTGCAGTCCTGAAAACCACAGCGATGCTTGGTTAAAACCCAAGGGCTGTAACGATGCTTGGTACCAGGGTTACTGGTATGATCCATCAGGTGTTGCAGAAGTAAATCCCTTATTCGCCACCGGCATGCTGTAAGAGATCACCATGTGCTCCTATGGTGAGTTAAAGACAGAGAGCACAGGGGAAAGAAGTCAGTCAGGAGACAGGATGAGCTAGAAAGAGAGACAGAGTTTAATTTTCCCGGGCTTAAATACAGCAGTCAATGGAGGTGTGGCAGGAACGATGTAAAGGCACAATCCAGGGAGGTGATAGGTGGAGCCGTGTCAGGTGAGCAGGTCAGAAGTCCTTCTGATGTCACATCCTGTGGTGGGAGGCAGGGAGGATCCTCCAACAGGAAGAGAAGTGTTGTTCTCGATGGGGAACATGTGACAGGGGAGCCATTATGCACCAAGGCTAAGAGTCCAGCAACCTGCTGGTGCCGAATGTGTACTGCAAGCTTATGAGACAGAAAATTAGTTGTTACTCTTAAGGCTTCTCTTCTTGGTCAGCAAGGGGCTTGGAGGCTGGAAGGGAAACTTAGGGAAACTTGAGCAGCTTTTTGTGATTACAACAGCTGTCAGTGGCCAATCGCGGCACTGAGGAGGCAGGACTCCTACAGCACGCCGGATGTAAATTTGTTGCAGAAGACCCATGGCCAACAGCAGCAGTTCTCAGGTTGAAATCACTGTTGGAACTAGAGATGTGTCAAGCCCGTTTGGGATCAAACTGGTTCAAAAGATCCAAGTTCAAACTGAACATGCTGCCCGTTTAAAAGGAGAGTTTTAATTCAAACTGTGTTCAAAACAAACCTACCAAGCATACCCCAGTCAATCCAAGCTCAAAAGGGTTTGAAGGTGTTCAGATAGAACTGAAGAAGACCATGCCTGTTTTCAGGGAAGAAAAAACTGAACTTGAACCAAACGAAGTCTGAATTTAATTGAATGACAAAAAGAAGTTCTTGCAATTCTGTAGTCTTGGACGTCTGTCAGTTGTTAAAGTGAAGATGCTGGAAAGCCCAGGATTTAAGTCTGATCTTACACCCTTCTTCACACTTTTTTTAAAAATTCAGAGTCAACTAATATGTGTGCATCAGCTATTTTGTTCCGTGGGGTCCGTTTGGGGACAGATTTGCATATAATGGAGCCTCAACAGTGTCTCAGGTACCATCAGCTCTCCTCATTCTGAGCTCTGGTAGCCGTTCTTTTTAGTTGCTTTGCCCTTTGCCTGGCCAGTACCAACGGGCACGAGCCAAGAAAGATCACCTCTGGTCTTCATCTCCACAGGCACAATTTCATCTCAGTAATGCTTTACAGTTTGGCTAAGCAGCATTCAGCAGCACTGAGAGACATGCGTGACAGACCACTCAGTGTGGACTCAGATGGGAGCTTTTTGGATCACATCGCTTGCAAAGCAACCTGCAGCACAGGGCACCAAATGAAAATTAATCAATTCTGCCTCAGGGAAATACAGAGAAGGGCAGGAGATGCTTTTAACTAGGGCAGATGAGGTCGATTTGTATTCTGATCCCTGTTGCTGGAGAGGAAAACTGCAGTAAACGGGGGGGGGGGGGGGAGGTCCCTTTCCCCCCAGCCAGCTTTCTCTCTGGTGACCCGTAAATGACACACCAGCAGCAGCAGTGCAAATGTGTGAAATTAAAAATAAATAATGAGTGTGAGAGCAATCAAGGCAGAAGCAAGGTCAGCTAAGCAAATGTAGTAGGAAGGGATCCTTGCTGGATATTTGCATATTAAAAATATTCCTTCGTTGTGCTCAGATTGGAGAGGGGTACCATACAGTAATCTAGGAGCCAGTATATCTTGCTTAATCCCAAGCAGCAAAGAGTGGACTAGGGATTAGTGCAAGATTATCCGAAACATTTGAAATTTAATCAAATTCGATCAAATTCGGGCATTCAAATTCGAATTCAATGTCTATACATTACAAATTTAACATTCACATTCTCTGCTGCCAACTCTTTTGCTCCTTCTTGCTAAAACCAAAACAAGACCCCTCTTCTATACTTTTGGTCCTGTGAGGAGCCAGTTTGGTTGAGTGGTCAGGGAGCCAGACTCTTGTCTGGGAATACCAGGTTTGATTCCGCCCTCCCCCATGAAGCCAGCTGGGTGACCTTGGGCTAGTCACAGCTCTCTTCTGAGCTCTCACAGCCCCAACTACCTCACAGGGTGTCTATTGGGGGGGAGAAGAACAGAAGGTAGAAAAGCCGACTCTTCTCCATCTCCTTCTGCTTCTTCTCCTTCTAGTTTGCATTCTGAGGTTCCTTTCCATGACTCCAAAGCTGCTGCCAAGCAGGGCATCCCAGTGTGGACACCCTTGTTCCACACCAGGAGTAATCCATCCTAGCTTGCAATAATTTCCAACCCAGACAAACGAGGGACACATAAATAGTATATTTTGAATTATAAAATTAAGGATAGTTAATTTTGTAAATATATTACTTTGCAGGTTTATTAGTTGCTGTTAAATTTTATTGTTATTGCTATTGATTCTGTTTTATTGATGTTATTGAATTCATTCAATTTAAATAAAGCATTCTTTTGTTGGGGGGGGGGATGAGGGAGATGGCAAAATTAAACAAACATGACCTATCTAGATGTTTCCTCAGATAAAAAGCATTTAGCTTTTGTTGCTTTTTGTATTAAAGTAGATTTATGATCACAGTGAAAAATAGTCATGGCTTATGACTGATATCATAATAGCATTCATGGCTAACTTAATTTTTTTAAAAAATCTACTCCTTTAAAGATATTTTTAGCTCTCCTAACTCCTCAATTTGTGGTTCGTTTTCTCTATCAATGCTCTCTATAAAATTCACAACCATGCTCAGTACTTCTAATGAAAACATTTTCCTGTTTATAGCTGGAAATCAATTTAAATGGCACTCCCTTTCCTCAGTTTAAGCCTGTTTTGTTAGCCATTAACCTGGAATCTCTGCTATCTCTCATGAAGAAAATAATAATAATCAAACTGCTTCTTGGCATGCTTCAAATTCTGTGACTGAAGTTCAAGATTTCTTGACCTCTAAACTGTGTGGATTTTAATGTGATATAAAGTTGAATATCTTTTCGGGGTGTGCACAAATGTGGGTGTTTTTTTTCTTTTTTGCATTCACATTTGAGGTGAATCGAATGCCAAAACATTCCATTTGATTCGAATGTTTAAAATCCGAATGCAACAAAAACTTATTCGAATCTATTACTTTCAAATCTATTCGTTCGAATGATGGATTCGAATTTAAAGAGGCAACACAAAAGATCTCTCACCAAAAGAGAAACAAGGGGTGTTTTTCCACCGCATTCCCTTAATCTGGATCTAAGAAGATCCGGATCTAGGGAATGGGTACTTCCCTTAACCTGGATCTAGTAGATCCGGATTAAGGGAAGTAACCAATGTGTTTCCATGGGGGGTCTAGCACCCAATAGCAATGGGTGCTAGCCTCCCTGCCATGGAAACACCAGAGCACCCATTTGGAAATCCAGATCTACCCACGAGGGGTCTTCCTGTCACCCCAGGTGTTTGGGGGGACAGGGGGTGCAATCTCCAAAGCGGCTCCGATGTCACTTCGAAGTCATTGACTTCGAAGTTCACTCTGAAGATCAGCACAGACTTCAAAGACGCTCTGGAGCTATTTTGCACAGACTTTGAAGTGACTTCAAAATGACTTCAAAGCTTAGGTTTTGGGGCTCCCCCCCCCAAGGGTGCTCCCTCCCCCTAGCCTCATCTAGACCCCATTGCCAAACTAATGTGGATACAGGCTCCCTTTAATCTGGATTAATGGGGTCTACAGAAAATCCGGATTAAAGCCCAAAAAGTACCCATATGATCCGGATTTCCTGAAGCATGGTGGAAACAAATGCGTCCCTAATGGGTGCCGTGGTGGAAATGGGGTCATCCGGCTCTCACCCAAATGGGTCTTTAATGGGTGCTAAAATGGGTACTAAGTGACCGTGGAAAAACACCTAATGTGGACTTTTTTCATTTAATAGCTTGAGGTCCCCCAGTTTTTTGATGCCATTAATCAAATCATTAATTGCTTAATTCTTTTCCGAGAAACCTTTCTAATTCGTATTAAACGTTCATTTTTTTTATTTCAGTGCAATCAATTCAGAGGAACCTCAAGGAGTTAATTCACTATCTCTGCTCTGTCAGATCAGTTTTTTTAAAAAAAGAATTACAACTCTTCATGTCCAATAAATTTCATTCAGAATCTGAACGGGGAGAGGAAGTCTTGCAATCTTACCATCTTTAATCTGTTCCTATGTTTCAACTGACCCGTGCATGCTGGGTTCTCAATCGAATTATTCAGTCTCTCAAATTCTGCTTCCATCTTTTAAACTTATCTGGAGTGTCTTTCCCTGTTATTGTGCAAACCTCTTTCAGTTCTGATAATTAACTTTATTCTGTCTACCAGTCAGTCCCAGTGATAACTCACTCTGTATTTTTCTCTTCTTTTTATTATAGACTTTCTGACCCTTCTATCCAATATCTTCTCCTCTATTCTGCCTCAAACAGACTTTGATTTGGTATGCAAACTCTAGAAACCTCTTTAATTCCATGGCAAAAAGGAAAGAAAAGTCATTAAAAAACAGAAAGAAAAATGCTTAGTTTTGTCCTTGTCCTTCTGGACTCCAGCTGGCTTCCTTCTGTAAGCACCCTGCTGGGTACAGTCTGGCTAACTGGTTGATAGCATGGGCACCTCCCGCATTTTTCTTGGCAGAGGTACAGACGTGGTTTGTCATTTTAAACTTCTAATTTTTAAAATCCGGCTTTTCAAAAATCCGATCTGAATCTGGATTATCTGAATTCCGTACATTGGAAAATACGATTTGAATCCAAAAATACGAATGCTGGCAAAATACGTATCCGATTTTAGAATTTGCATGCATCCCATTTTTGTTCTGTATGCATCCTGTTTTCATCCTGCATTATAAGCGTAAATGCACATTATATGCGGGCGAGATATATGCGGATCTGCTCATTTGAATTGGTTGAAAATCCGTATCGGATTTCAGAAAATCCAAAATTGGTTCAAATGTATAAATTCAGATTTTGAAAAATCCAATTCAAATTAAAAGTCGATATTCAATGGATTCAAATCGGACTTTTGAATTTTTGAATATCCGTACACACCCCTACCAGGGAGACGCTGGGGATCAAACCGGCAACCCTCCTCTTTCCAGGCTGTTTGCTTTATCACTGAGCTACAGAGACTCCCAGACTCCATGAGCAACTCCATGAAGTTTCCTTGGCAGAGATATAGAAGCGGGGATGTGCACAGATGTTCTAAATGTGCAAAATTTGATCAAATTTGATCGAATGCGGATGTTCGAACTCCAATAGAATGTCTACACATTTGAATTTGAACATTCAGATGAATTTCAAATGTTCCAAAACATTTGTTCAAATGATTTGAAACATTTGAATGTCCAGATACGAATGTACACTGATGTTGTTGACATCCGTATCTTCAAAAATGAATGCTGTCAACAATTCGTATCTTCAGATTCGAATCTCCCATTCGAATGAATAGATTCGAATGTATTCGATTTGGATCGGGTTTAGTTGCATTCGGATTCTAAACATTCGAATTGGATTGATTGTTTTGACATTCAATTCAAATCGAATTCGGATGCAAAACAACCATTCGTGGTTTGTGATTGCCGACGTCTGGGGAAGGTCTGTGGATCAAAATGGCGCCCTTTGCCTTCCAGACAGTTTGCTCTGAGCTACTACATGCCCTATATGGGGACAGACCCAACAGTTGCTTATACAGATGCTAAGCGATCCACAACGAATATTAATAACATTTGATATTCATACGAATATGTACAAATACAGACATCTGTACATGAACAGAATGTTATGACATTCACACACTGACAGTCGTTCAAACACAAATGTTTCGGAAGATTCGTATGAAGCTTGTGAACATTCCTGAAATGGGAAGGTGGCAAAGCGGCTGCACAGTCACATCTGCAATGGATCCAGAGTGAATTCGACATGGCTTGTGAGCGGATTCAAAATGGATTCAGGGCAGATTTGATTTCTTACATTCGACTTGGCCGCCCACCCACCTCCCATTTGCCCTCTTACCTTTTGGAAGGCCTCTGTTGGCATCCTGGGCCTATTTTGGTGCCCTCCAGAGGATGAAATACATCTTCCAGAGGCCGGAAAAGCACTCCTGGTTCTGGGGGCCCTTACCATATGAATATCTGTGCACGAATTTGAAGCCCACCACACTCGTGGGGGTGGGATTTGGCCTAGGTTGAATTTTTCCACATTAGATGCACACGGAATCCAATGTGAGAAAAGGCTTCATGCACACCCCTAGTGAGAAAAGCAGAATACAAAAGCCAACTTCTCCTCCTCTTCCTCCTCCTCCTCCTCCTTCCCTTCTGCTCTGGTTTCTAATTCCGGGACTCTGCCTCCTGTTCCCCCAAAATAGCTGCCTGTTGCTCATTTCAAATATCAGGAATCCCTACTGCCTAGATTTGAGAGCCAGACCTTTGCCACATGGCCACAACTCAAAGCTTAAATGCAGGAGTGGATGGCCACAGGTCTTTCCATCTGTTGCTGGACCACATTACCTCCCACTGGCTGTGCTGATCGGATGCCCATATTCCATTGGCATCTACTGGAGAGTTGTATGTTTGCCTTTGCTCCAGATCAGCATCTGACCACATCCACCGCAAGCCTTGAACTCCAAGGATTAAGCCTGCCACTGCAGGAAGCCGATCCAAAAACTTAACAGAGCAAAAAAGTTTTTTTAAAAAGAAAAGAACCATTCCAGGCTTGTTCTAAAGACCTTGGATATTGACCCAAATGATACATTTTCTATGTGCTTCTCTTTCTTTGTAATTAATCACCTCTCTAGTTAGTAAAACATTATGAGCTTGATTTTGCTCCCAGAGTCTCCAGTTGTTTGATCTTAATTATAACGGGACTCAACACACAGCCTCCGTTTAATTGCCATCATTTTTGCCAATACTTCAAGGTGTGTGATCAATAGACTTAACTTCTTAAAAGTGCTCTCGGACTTGCTTGTGATACCTCAGACCATGTAATTAAGTGGCTACTGGTCAATGCCACGTAACCTGCAGAGAGGCAAACTCTGTTACGGTGGCCCAGATCTCTTCCCTGTGCCAGCAGGAGGGACATTGACACCCGTGTAAGGTATAGCTGGCAGCAAATATGGGGGGGGTAGAGGACTCTACTCCACATGCACGGGCACTGGCATGGACACGCACCCACCCAACCACCCACCCAAAGAGATGTGTTGGGAGAGCCAGGGTTGCAAACAGAGCAAAATGTAGTGTAGCCGAGTCAAACCACATGTAAGGTTCCTATTTTATTTTATTTTATTTGCTTGCATTTATTTGGTCTAGTGAGCCAGTTTGGTCTAGTACGGTGATGGCCAACCTATGACACGCATGTCACAAATGACACACCAAGCCCTTTTGGGTGACACACCTGGCCACCCTGGCACCTGGACGTGTAGTGCTTGCTTGTTCTTGAGGTGTACAAAATACCAACTTTCAATTGAAGATTTAGCAAAAAAAGTCACTAATGTAAAGAATTATTTGTTTTTGCTTTTAATAAAATACATATATGTCATAAAAGGCTATAGCAGTTCGTAATCAGCGAGGAGTGTATATTCGGAATTTAACCAAACAAGCACACCGAGAAAATAAGGGACCAGATCTGGATTTACAGTTCATTTATTAAATCAATTTTAACATACAATCAAACAGAGGGATCCCATTCACTCACTACACACATCCATTCCATACTCACGAGCCTACTCCCGATTTGGTTGATCAGTCCAATCGTAGAGGCGATGGGCAGTCCGGTACAGCTGTCCCCGAAAAGCAAAGCCATTGTCCAAAAAGCCTTGTTTATATATTCTTTTAACAGGGTATATGCGACGCATGCTCAGATATGTTGGTTTCCTCATTCTGCTGAGCTTGGTCTTGTCCTGTTATTCATTTACCCAATCATTGGGGTCTTTCCAACCTTATCAGTCCTCATTCCAGGGGTCACGTACGTTTCTCCATCTCTTATCACTGTTAATGACTCCTTCGGCCTTGCCACCTCGCAGTTTCGGCACTCCTTACTTTCAGTGGCAAAGTTAAGTCAAAGTCCTGTTGTAATTCCACAGTCTTCGCTTTCAAATGCCAAATCGCCATTTTATCATGCATTGCGAATCCTTGGTTTCGGCTCTCACTCATGCTCACTATCATGCCATCACACATTCCCCTCCGTGATATTTAAATTTCACAAATTTAAAAATCATTCAATTTCAATTTGAATATAATAAAGTGAATTTGGCATATTAATATAGCATTAAACAAGATCCCCTTCTTCCTTACACATTATATCAACCTTCTAATTCCATCGAATTCCTTCCTTATTAATTGGAACTCTTGGCAGAATTTATATAATTTCCGTAACATAACAATAATCCATATTACTATAACAATCAATATTATCATAATGATTACAATTGGATGTATTAATACCTTCAAGAATGCAGATGCTTTTGGTGAATATCCCCAAAAGATGTCATACCAATGATGTTCTGTCAATTTGCTTTCTTCATCAGCAATCCGTGGAAACTCACCATTCTGCATCTGTATCCTTACAAATTGCTTTTTATTTGTTCATTCCTCATAATTAGTTCGTTTAATCTGTTAAAATCTACTCCAATGCTTTCATTTATTCTTTCATATTCAAGTGTTAGATTAACGATAGTACTCATTTGATGGATAGGAAAATATATAGTGTTATTCACTTGTACATATATGTTACACTTTGTCATTATATCACCCCTTTCTTGCATCTGTCCATTAGACCAAATCAATGTCTCATTAGCTATTGTTGTTATACAACCTATCCCATTATCAATTAAAAGTGTTTTTAATGGCATTTTCTGTAATCTGCAAATCGCATCAGTGACATTATCTCTACATGTTTTAATTTGTCTAACATCCTTTGGACATACATACCCAAATTCCCATCTTTCACATTTCTTCAAATTTACTGTACTTTTTACGTTTTCTAATTCTTTTCCCTCATGTTTACATAACATCTTTTCATCAGACAATAATGTTGGCTGCCATAAAACGTCTCCCCAAAAAAAATGGAATAGCTACTGCTTCACATATCCAATTTTCCTCCGTAATCCTTGTTATTACCAGCGTTTCTGCTTTTATATCCCACATTTCCAGATTCAATTTTATTTCCCTTATTCCCAAATATTTTCTTAATTTTCCTGTATGAATAAACATCTCGCCATGTTTTCCAAGCAATGCTATTTCCATTTCGTTTCTCCATTGTAACTTTCCCCATCAACGTTGACAATCTGGTTGCTTGTATTTCAATACCCCAAAAATTCTTTAATCCAACTCTAGTTCCGAATTTCACTTTTTTTTTTTCCCATCAAAATCTAAAATTGTAGCAGGCTTCATCCTTGTGATATTGAAATCTGTCATATTCAATTCCATATCCAAATATGTGTTCACAAGTTTGGGAGTGTGTCACATTATAGTGTCATTTGTACAATTTATCTTATAATACTTATTTACAGTATTTATACCACTAACAACAAGAAACAAGGAAATTATAACATCCCCATTTTTTCTTTGGTACCCTGATCCAGATTCGTTCTTGAGTAATTGATACTGTATAAACTCCCCCTATACGTTGCTCGTCTCAATGCTTTCTTCTTTTATTCCAAAGAGAAGTTCTTTTACCTAGTTAAAACTCAAAGTATCAAGAGGAGCAAAAATAGTCTCACAAAGTCTACTGTAGTGCTTGAATTTTATCCTGGAAAAATGAAACACCCAATAAATTAATCAATATTCTTATACAATCTATTTTTCCCCATGTTCAATAAAATAACTTGTATAGGATTTTGTCCAGTGGATCTCAAAGCATGTTTCTTTTCTGGGTCTAGATATAAATTTCTACCTATGTATGTCCCAAGTTCATTTGCTATCTCATTCATTTTAAAACCAGCTTCTATTTTCAATGCTTCTTCTTTGGCTTTCATGTTGTTCAGTATTCAAGGCCCAAACTGTTACTCTTACTCCTTTATTCCACCAAGAAAACCCCATTTGTAAAATAAACATTATCCTCTTTCTTGAGTTCATTCAGCGAAACCAA
This sequence comes from Aspidoscelis tigris stejnegeri, assembly GCA_023333525.1. Classification (NCBI taxonomy): domain Eukaryota; kingdom Metazoa; phylum Chordata; class Lepidosauria; order Squamata; family Teiidae; genus Aspidoscelis; species Aspidoscelis tigris. The sequence continues at coordinate 1,107,843 of JALMGA010000022.1, read as the reverse complement.
AAATTTATTTTGCTAAATCAGTACCTCATCACCCATAATTCTCCACTGGGTTAAGAATTTATACCAGTAATTCAGGATTCTGCAATGTCTGGAACCCTATCCCTTTTTGATGCAATTTCACTGTTCATTGGGTTAATTTAGTAGAACTCAAGGAAGGAGCTTTTCCTTGTAATATATATATATATATATATATTTAAACCCCATATACAATTTGAACCCTGTCAGATATTCCCATAATTGTAATGTTCACATAGTGGCATAAGCTTCCCTCTATTCCAAAACTTCCACGTAGGTGTAAGATGATTTCCACTGCTAGCACGATTCATTCCACTATAGGTTCCACTTTCCCAATCAACTTGTGTATATCCCCAAATATTGCATTAATTGTCATGTTTGCAGTGCCTGTATAATTATTTATAACCTTTGGACAATTATGTTTCCAGTTATTAAATATCCCAACAGAATTTCCCCTCTGCCAATTCATCTGTGGCCTTCTTATATTCATACATACCCAGTACCAACTTCAAACTTGTTTTCATTTAACCTTCATACCAACAGAATGTTAGAAAGAGGATGAAAACCAAACATGCACAATGATCCTCATCTCATTCATTCTTCCATCCTGTTTCTTAAAACAAAACAAAAATTGTTAATTTTCCTTTACAGTTTTCCACAATTTAATTTGGTTTCAGTGAACCCATATTTTTCCCATATTGATCAATTTGGTAACGTGGTTAAACAATTCATACAAAATTGCTCAAACAAATATTTTGTATTCTTTACTCATATTCACCCCCTCTCTGGGGCTGGAAATTCTTCTAGAGATTCCAGCACCTTCAATACAGCTACTTTAAACTGCTTGCCAAGTTCATTCTATTGACATTGGTCTTAAAATAAATAAATAAATAAATAAATAAAATACAGCAGTCTTCTCCTATTTCCGGACTAATTGCTTTCAGCAGTCAGTACATAGTCCACTTAAACACAGACGGACAGATATGGACACAGACAAACACGGAGAAAGACAAACAATTTACCTGTACACACATAGATTTGTAAATACACAGAACAAACACTCCCCATCTCAAGGGAAGTTAGACAAACAACCATTTAATCAGAAGTACAGTTTTCAAACAATTCTGTCCTTAACTTTCTTAGCTTGCAAAGACAATGAGAATGAGAGAGATCAAGTGACGATCGTCCACACACACACATACACACAGATTTCACTTCACGCCGGCTCCAAAAGTTTTCACTATAGTCTGCCCTACATCCACAGGCAGAATTCCTAGATTTTCTGCTATTTCCAAAAGTTCAACTTGTGTCGTTGGTTCTGTTGTTTCAACCATGGTCCTTTGTGCAACTCCTGGTATTCTGTGGGTGATTATGATTTTCCTATATGCTTTTACCTTGTTAGCTGTTATGGGGTCACAAGCTGGATCAAATCTGCATTCGTGAAATTGTCTGGTTCCCCAATTGTCGGAACCATGTGGGAGGAGCAGTTTATTTTAACTGGTTCCCACTTATTCATCAGCCTCCCGGCTGTCGAGGCTGTACAGGACAAGCAGTTTATTTTAACTGGGTCCTGTTCATCCTTCCCTTTTATTAATTTTTGTAACATTCCTACTTGTTCCCTTAATTTGTTGCTTTCCTCCACAAGTTCATCACTGCCCCAAATTTCGGCTGTCAGGCATTTTATCCAATGGGCCATTTCCCCTTTCTATTGTTCTCCTTTTACAGCATCTTGTATACGGATCAGATTTTCAACTGTTAAAGTTGAGATCTTTAAATCCTGATCCGTAAGCAGCCTCTGCATTTGTTTCATTTTTTTCTTCCATTTGTATGATGGTTTCTAATGCTAGTGCCAGGCAAAAGATTGTCTGGTCTTCAGTTATATTTCCTTTAAATAGCATGGTATGCATTCCCAAAACACATCTTCCTATTTGACTCTCATCTGGACTCTCCTTACAATCCAGAATTAGTGCTTTTCCTTTCTCAAAAGCTTTAGCTTTTCCCTCAGTGTCCAAAACCCTCCGTTTTAGACCATATATCCATTCCTTAGCTTTTTTTCCACCCCATCCCCTCTCACTGGATGGGTCAGTTATTTCTCCCTTCTCATTCCACAAAGGGGGAAACCAGTGTAAGATTGTCAGTGTAAGACTGTATTTGTCCCCATCCCCTCTCACTGGATGGGTCAGTTATTTCTCCCTTCTCATTCCACAAAGGGAGAAACCAGTGTAAGATTGTCATTTGCTGACTTCTAACATTTTTCATTTTTCCTTGTGCCTGGGCCCTCCTGGCACTCCACTCTTATTCTCTCCCCCTGTCTGGCAAGTCCCGAATCACTCTCGTGAATCCTGCTCACAGCGCCAATTATGTCATAAAAGGCTATAGCAGTTCGTAATCAGCGAGGAGTGTATATTCGGAATTTAACCAAACAAGCACACCGAGAAAATAAGGGACCAGATCTGGATTTACAGTTCATTTATTAAATCAATTTTAACATACAATCAAACAGAGGGATCCCATTCACTCACTACACACATCCATTCCATACTCACGAGCCTACTCCCGATTTGGTTGATCAGTCCAATCGTAGAGGCGATGGGCAGTCCGGTACAGCTGTCCCCGAAAAGCAAAGCCATTGTCCAAAAAGCCTTGTTTATATATTCTTTTAACAGGGTGTATCCGACGCATGCTCAGATATGTTGGTTTCCTCATTCTGCTGAGCTTGGTCTTGTCCTGTTATTCATTTACCCAATCATTGGGGTCTTTCCAACCTTATCAGTCCTCATTCCAGGGGTCACGTACGTTTCTCCATCTCTTATCACTGTTAATGACTCCTTCGGCCTTGCCACCTCGCAGTTTCGGCACTCCTTACTTTCAGTGGCAAAGTTAAGTCAAAGTCCTGTTGTAATTCCACAGTCTTCGCTTTCAAATGCCAAATCGCCATTTTATCATGCATTGCGAATCCTTGGTTTCGGCTCTCACTCATGCTCACTATCATGCCATCACATATATCAAAAATATAACTTTTTTACTAGAGCCACAAACATCACAAAATTATGGATATTTCTAGAAGTGACACAGCACCCGAGTTAAGTTAGGTTTTCTTGCGAATTTTGACACACCGAGCTCAAAAGGTTCACCATCACTGGTCTAGTAGTTAGGGAGCCGGACTCTTATCTGGGAATACCTGGTTCGATTCCACCCTCGCCCATGAAGCCATCTGGGTGACCTTGGGCTAGTCACAGCTCTCTTCTGAGCTCTCACAGCCCCACCTACCTCACAGGGTGTCTGTTGTGGGGAGAAGAACAGAAGGTCTGACAGCCACTTTGAGTCCCCTTAAGTGAGTGAGAAAAGCGGGGTAGAAAAGCCAACTCTTTCTTCTTCTTCTTCTTCTTCTTCTTCTTCTTCTTCTTCTTCTTCTTCTTCTTCTTCTAGATTTTCACTGTACTTCAATAAACACAATACAGACACAGAAAGCAATACTCCAGAATCAAAACAATTGCATATTTGCTACCCCCCAAAAGTTCCATAAATATCATAGAACCATAGTTGGAAAGGACCTCCAAGGTCATCCAGTCCAACCCCTGCTCAGTGCAGGATTTTCAAAACCATCCCATAAAGATGTCCATCCAGCCTCTGCTCAGAGACCTCCAGTGAAGGAGAGCCTATTCCGTTGACTGATCATCTCACTGGGTTCCTGGCAAAACTCTTCGTACTTTCAGAAAGCCTTCCTTCAACGGTGTGCATGAATGCAATTTTTAGGATTTGAATCGAATATCCAAAAATTCAATTCGAATCTTTAAAAATCGAATTTGATTCAAATTAAGCAAACCTGAATCTATTTGTTCGAGTTTCTTATTCAAATTTGCACTTACAAATGTCGACAACATTCATATGTGCTCCATATACATCTGTATGCATCCCATAATTATCCCATACGCAACTTGTTTTTGTCCCGTACGGATCCGTACAAATGTGTACGGATGCGGGAAAGATGTGCACACGCAAGGACACATTGTGCACTTTCCTGTACACAAACAGATTCAAAAATTCAAAATTCATTTGAATGCTTAAATTCGAATTTATAGACATTCAATTCAAATTCAAATGTTTTAAATATCTGGGCACATCCCTAATGGGAAGGGAAGAGTAGTTCAGCATGGTGGCTCAACTAACGTCTGAACACGAGTTCGATCAATCATTGCTAGGACCTCATCACAACATGGTAGAATACATTAAACTTTATTGATTAGTCGCTTGACCATATCAAGTATCAAGTGTACAAAGATAACACCATAGAAGAATAAAATCAGTATAAACAAGAGTAAGATCAGGTCTGTCCATATGTTATAGTTACATATCCTCATCGCCCTTACAAGGCATCCATTAGACTCAATGAAAAGTTTCCTGAGCCGGGCTGCCTTAAGCAAGTACAAAGCAACCTTATATGTTGCCTGAGCGTTCTCTCCCTGCAAAAGGTAGTTCACTGTTTGCTCTGCATTCCAAAATGCCACATTTTGCAGAACGGGATCCAGACATGCTGTTCTTAATTGACAGTACAAGGGGCAGGTAAACAAAAGGTGTGTGAGGTTTTCAGCCTCTGTTGCCCCACAGATGCACAGTCTATCTTCATAAGGTATCTGAAGGTATCTACCATACTTCATCATGGAGTCAGTCAATTCAAATCGTGCATAAGTGAGTTGCAGTCTCAACGGATGGGGCATCTTATAAACCAGGTATTTTTCAGTTCAGAAAATAGATTTCATTCGCGCCAACCATTTTAATGATTTTATGTTGGAAAGGCTTGCAATATCATTTTGGGCACTGATGTCCTTTACTCACAGCTTAAAACATTCTTTTGCTATCTGACTGGTATGCCCTAGTGTTTGCAGGGACAGACCACAGTGAGAAATTTCACCGTGTATTTATGGGCCCATGTATAGGTGTTCTCATTCCTATATTGCTCTCCCAAGCACATTCTTCTATCCCACTACAGACTAAGGATGTGCAAGAATATTCAAAACATTTGAAATCCCATCAAATTTGTTTGAATTCGGACATTCGAATTCAAATCGAATGTCTATATATTCACTTTTTAGCATTCGAACAAATTTTCAATGTTTCGAATCTTATTCGTATCCATGCGCATTTGTATGCATACATACAGGATGAAAACGAGATACATACGGGATAAAAACGGGATGCATACACATGCGTACGGATGCGTACGGATGCATACAGACACATGCAAATGCTGTTGACATCCTTACCTTCAAATACTTATTGAATATTCATACAAATGGATACGACTATATTCAAATAAAAAAGAATGTGAATACATTCATATTTTAAACATTCGAATTGATCTGAAGTTTCAGATCTTCGATTTGAATCAAATGCCAAAAATTGCATTCTTGCAGACCCCTACTACAGACACCCACCATGGGACAGGTGATGGTTATTTTTGGCTCAATTTTATCTTTTTCCATCTCTCTCGTGTGGTTTCAGGGCATAAAATAAATTATTAGGAATAGCTGAAGCCTTCCACTCCAATAAGCATATTTTTTCTAAAACGAATTACCCTCTCAAAGAGCACTCAAGACTATTAAGCACCGACATTACATCTTACTTTCTAAACCAAATGGAATGTTTAAGTTCCAAGCGATTATTTTGACTTCATCCATCTCGGCACATTGACACACTAATGTTGCTTTAGGGGTAAGCCTGTCAATTATTTTGGAAAAAGTAATTCTATCTTCCAAGAGGAATAAAAACTCTCTATTAAAGGATATTTATAGCACAGCATAATTTTGTCTAACAGTAGCCATATTAGAGACACGTAGCTCAGACTTAACTCTAGCTGAGCAAAGTGTTTCCTAAAAAATATTAGAATTCTTTCTTTCTTTTTTTCAGATGCGTTGACACTTACCTGTTTTTTAAAAAACAAAAAATAGATACGAAGAATTATTATTATTTCAAGGATCTTACAACTCTTTACCATTATCAAGAAAAAAAATCCATTTTCATTAGAACAACTGGAATGAGGCATCTCCATGGACACCGCTATGCAGTTTTCTTAGCAGGGATTAAGAAGTGGTTTGTCATCACCTACTTGCTGGGAGAGGCTGGGAATTGAACTGGGAACCCTTTGCTTTCCAGGCAATCTTCTGTGCCACTGAACTTCAGCCACTCCCAGACTCTATGGGCATTACTATGCAGTTTTCTTGGCAGAGATACAGAAGTGGTTTGCCATTGCCTACTTGCAGGGAGAGGCTGAGGATAAAACTGGCAGCCCTTTGCTTTCCATGCCATTTTCTGTGCCACTGAACTTCAGCCATTCCCAGAGTCCATAGGCATTGCTATGCAGCTTTCTTGGTACTGATACAGAAGTGGTTTGCTGTAACCTACTTCTGGGAAGTGGCGGGGCTTGAACTGGTAACCCTCTGCTCTTCAGGCTGTTTGTTCTACCACTGTGCTACAGTTAACCCTATGTCATTGGGCCACATCTTCTTTCAGAATCCCTACCTAGAACATTACTACTGGAACCGGAGACGTTTTCGCACGGGGCTGAACGGGACGCGTGGGAGACAGCTGCGGACACGGCATCCGCATTGCCCGAGCGGGGCTTGCGCTCTGACGTGTCCGCAGCTGTCTTTCTCGCGTTCGAAATGTAGAGCACTTTAAAGTGCTCTACATGCGTTCGAACGCGGACGAGCCGCCCGCAGGCGTTCGGGACGAGAAGCATTCGCGCCTGCTTCTGTCTCCCGAACAGCTGCGGGCTCGCCTCCGACGCCGGCGCGGCTTCGACAATCAGCTGTTTGACAATCAGCTGATTGCCGATCTGCCTCCGCGGCTGTCTCCGCGCCCCTGGCCGGCCTTTGCCGGCTAAGACAGCTCCCGGCGCTTTGAGCATTCACACACAGACGCGCCGGAACGCGTTTACACGCGTTCTGGCGCGTCTGTGTGTGAAAGGTGAAAGCGCCGGGAGCTGTCTTAAGCTTTCCGCCTGAACGCGTTCCGTTTGGAACGCGTTGCAGTGCGGAAATCCCTCAGGTTAGCATGCAGTGCAGCTGGCAGAATCCAATGGAAAGTATGAGGCTCCAGCTGAAGTCCTGACTTGGATCTCCATGAACTAAAAATGTATTTATTTATTTATTTATTATTTACATTTATATTCCGCCCCATACGCGAAGGTCTCTGGGCGGGTTACAACCTTCAACAACAGATTAAAACAGAATATACATTTAAAAACTTTAAAAATTTAACAACTTTAAAACAATACACATTATGTTTAAAATGATAGCGTGTGGCCTGGGTGGGAAATATAATCAACTCAGCCAAAGGCCAGGGCAAAGAGGTGCGTCTTCACTGCCTTCCTAAATATATATAAGGAAGGGGCAAGACGCACCTCAAGGGGGAGGCTATTCCATAGTCTAGGGGCCATCACAGAGAAGGCTCTCTCCCGGGTGCCCACCAACCTCACTACTGAAGGTGGTGGGACAACCAGGAGGGCCTCACCACTCGATCTTAAGGCAGGGGCAGGTCGATACGGGAGTAGGCGTTCCTTCAGATATTTGGGGCCCAAGTCATTTAGGGTCTTATAAGTCAAAGTCAAAACCTTGAATTGGGCTCGGTAGTGAATTGGCAGCCAGTGCAATTCTTTTAGAACCGGCGTGATGTGCATCCGGCTAGATGTTCCGGTCAGCACTCTAGCGGCTGCATTTTGCACTAGCTGCAACTTCCGAACCGTCTTCAAGGGCAGCCCCATGTAGAGAGCATTACAGTAGTCCAATCTAGAGGTTACCAGAGCATGGATAACTGTGGCCAAGTCGTCTCTATCCAGAAGAGGCTTCAGTTGACGGACTAGTCGTAGTTGAGAATAGGCACTCCTGGCCACGGCCTCCACCTGAGCTTCAAGTGTTAGCGCAGAGTCCAGGAGTACCCCCAAGTTACACACCTGTCCCTTCCAGGGTATTGCAACCCCATCAAGGACAGGGTATCTCCCAACTACCCGGACCCAAGACCCTGTGACACACAGCACCTTTGTCTTGTCTGGATTCAGTTTCAATTTATTCACCCTCATCCAGCCCATTACTGCCTCCAGACACCTGTCAAGCACTTCAACCGCCTCTCCTGATTCAGATGGTACAGAGAGATAGAGCTGGGTGTCATCTGCATACTGATGACACCTCACTCCAAATCTCCGGATGACCTCTCCCAACGGCTTCATATAGATGTTAAATAGCATGGGAGATAAGACCGACCCCTGAGGAACCCCACAAGTGAGTTCTCAGGGTGTCGAAACAGTGTCTCCCATAGCCACTATCTGAGATCTGTTCTGGAGATAGGAGTAGAACCAGTGCCAAGCATTGCCTCCCACTCCTAAACTCCGTAGTCTCTCCAAAAGGATACCATGGTCAATGGTATCAAAAGCCGCTGAGAGGTCCAGGAGAACCAACAGGGTAGCGTTCCCCCTGTCTCTCTCCTGGATAAGGTCATCAACCAGGGCGACCAAGGCGGTTTCCATGCCATAACCGGGTCTGAAGCCAGATTGAAATGGGTCTACATAGTCAGCTTCTTCCAGGCATGCCTGCAGTTGAGCAGCGACAGCCCTCTCCAGAACCTTGCCTAAGAAAGGTATGTTGGCCACCGGGTGATAGTTGTTTAAATCTTCCAGATCCAGGGAGGCCCTCTTCAGGAGCGGGCGCACCACAGCCTGTTTCAGGGCCAGTGGAACCACCCCCTCCCTCAGAGAGGCATTCACTACCTCCTGGATCCACCCGGTCATGCCTTGTCAGCTAGTCTTTATCAGCCATGAGGGGCAGGGATCCAGAGAGCACGTCGTTGGCCGCACCCCTGCAAGCAGCTTGTCCACATCCTCAGGCTGCAGCAATTGAAACTGATCCAACCAAACAGGACCAGACAGTTCTCTGGATGCCTCATTTGGGCTATGTCCAATTGTGACATCTAATCCTCTACGAATCTGGGCGACTTTGTCCTCAAAGTGCTTAGCGAATTTGTCACAGCAGATATTACTTGGCCCTGGCTCATGCTTCTTTGAGCTTGGTTTTATGAGGCCATTCACTACTCTGAAAAGCTGTGCTGGATGGCTACTCGAGGACGCAATGGTGGCAGAGAAAAAAAAAATTTCGCTGCCATCACCGCCACATGGTAGGCACAATAGTGTGCTCTAACCTGTGTTCGGTCAGATTCACAGCCGGATTTACGCCACCTGCGCTCTAGCCATCGACCTTCCTGTTTCATAGCCTGTAGTTCCATGGAGTACCAAGGGGCTTTTCGGGCTCCACAAGCATACCGAGGGCACTTGGGAGTGATCATGTCAATAGCCCTGGTCATCTCCTGATTCCAGAGACAAACCAGGGCTTCGACAGGTGCGCCAGTCATACCAACCGGAAAATCCCCCAGAGCATTCAGGAATCGCTCAGATTCCATAAGTCTCCGGGGGCGGACCATTTCAATAGGTCCCACCCCACAGATGGGAGCTGCCATTGCAAGTCCAAACCTCACCAGCGAATGATCCGTCCATGACAACGGGTTGACAGTCAGCCCTCCTATCAACGGATACTCACCAGTCCGCTCTGATGCAAAAACCAAATCAAGGGTGTGACCTGCTATATGAGTCGGGTCAGATACAAGTTGAGACAGCCCCATGGTTGTCATGGAGGACATGAAGAACTGAGCTGGTCCTCCAAGCGTAGCCTCAGCGTGGACGTTGAAATCCCCCAACACCACCGTGGCAGGGGCTTCCAACACCACGTCCGAGACCACCTCAGCCAGCTCAGATAGGGAGGATGCTGGGCAGTGGGGTGAACGGTACACCAGCAGCATCCCTATCCTGTCTCTCTGACCCAACAGCATAAACAGGCCCTCAACCCCTGTTACAGTGCGAATTGGTCGTCTGGTGAGCATAATTTTGTGCATAATTTTTTTATATTCAATTCAATTCAATTCAATTCAAATATTCAAAAATCCAATTCGATTTGAATCTTTTAAATTCGAATTTAACAAGATTTGAATCGTACTTACCAAATTTGAATCTAATTGGTTCAAATTTTTGATTCAAATCTGCACATACGAATGTCGACAACATTCGTATGTGCGCATACACATCTTCCCCACATAAAAACATAAGAACATAAGAGAAGCCTTGCTGGATCAGGCCACAGCCCATCTAGTCCAGCATCCTGTCGCACACAGTGGCCCACCAAATGCTCATGGGCATCTCAAGCAGAGACAAAGACTAACTTTCTCCTGCTCTTGAGTCCCAGCAGATGGCCCTAGAAGCACCCCATTTCCTCCCCCACCCCAGCCTGAAAGATGCACCTAGGCATTCGTTCTAGTAGCCATTGATACATCTGTCATCCATAAATTTGTCTAACCCTACCTTAAAGCCATCCAGACTGGTAGCTGTCACCACCTCTTCCGGCAGCACATTCCATAAGCCGATGACCCTCTGGGTGAAGAAATACTTCCCCCTGTCAGGTGTGCACATCCGTATGCATCCCATAGTTATCCTGTATGCAACCCATTTTCATCCCGTACGGATCCATACAAATGCTGTGCAGATGCGGAAAAGATGTGGATCTTCAAGTACGCATCGTGTACAAACCCATACACATACAAGTGTCCGGATAATTCGAACAAATAGATCCGAAATTTGAAATTCGATTCAAATTTTTACATTTGAATTTCGGGACATTCTATTCGAGTTTAAATGTCAAAATTTGGCACCTATGATTGGATTTCAAATGCCTACGAATATTTCTGCACATGGCTACCATGAACTGCATTTTGGTTCTGGTGGAAACTTTCCTGAGCCAGACGGGCCGTGGTTAGGGCAAACAGTTATGCCCTTATCTTCCCCATGTGGATTAATAGCTCCAGGGTTTGTTCTCAGGCAACCGCCGGGTAAAAAAAACCAAACCAATCTCCCCAGTTGGAAGAAAAGATTTCCCTGATAAATATTCTGATGTATTGCTGACATTCTGTTTGACAGAGAGATTATCCTTTTGTGATTGCGGATGCTAATATGATCTCTGACTCGTCTTTGTCAACCGTTTGTCCCAAGGTGACTCTAAGCTGTGTATCAATTCCTTTTCTCTCTCTCTGTTCTTCAAAATGTCTTTGTCTAGCACCATTGATTTAAAATTTCTTTTTTTAAAAAAATGCCCTGCTGTTTATGAAAGCACCTGGAACTAAGGGTGTGCATGAATGCAACTTTCGGCATTCGATTCGATTTGACTCAAATACCTGAAGGTTTGAATCAATTCGAATGTTTAAAATTTGAATGTATTTGCATTAGAGTCAAATTGAACATATCTGTATCTATTCGTACGAGTATGCAATTCGCATTTGAGGATACAAATGTTGACAACACTTGTATGTGTCTGTACACAACTGTATGCATCCCGTTTTCTTCCCGTACATAGCTGTACAAATGTGTATGGATATGAATAAGATATATACAGCAACATATGTGATGGGTACGAATCCATAGACATAGGGTGTTTTTCCACTGTCACTAAAAGTACCCATTAAGTACCCATTAATGGGTACATAATGGCATTTTGTACCCATTAATGGGTACTTAATGGGCCCTTCTAGTGACAGTGGAAAAACACCCATAGATATGTCCAAATGATTTGTCCAAATGATTCAAAATATTCAAAATTTGTTCAGAGGTTTAAATTTGAATGTAGAGACATTCCGTTCATAAGAACAAAGGAGAAGCCCTGCTGGATCAGGCCGCAGCCCATCTAGTCCAGCATCCTGTCACACACAGTGGCCCACCACATGCTCATGGGCATCTCAAGCAGAGACCAGGACAAACCTATTCCTGCTCTTGAATCCCAGCAAATGGCCTTTGAAGCGCCCGGGTTCCCATACCACCCCGAGCCTGAAAGATGGACCTAGGCATTCATTCTAGTAGCCATTGATACATCTGTCATCCATAAATTTGTTAAGCCTTCCTTAAAGCCATCTAGACTGGTAGCTGTCACCACCTCTTCCAGCAGCACATTCCATAGACCAATGATCTTCTGGGTGAAGAAATGCTTCCCCTTGTCGGATCCGACTCTCCTACCCATCAGCTTCATAGACTGCCCCCTGGTTCTATTGTGTGATAGAGAAAAGAGATTTTCTCTATCCACCTTTTCCATACCATGCATAATTTTATATACTTAAATCAGGTCCCCTCTTAAACGCCGTCTCTCCAGACTGAAAAGGCTTAGATGTTGCAGCCTGGTTTCGTAAGGGAGGTGTTCCAGACCCTTAATCATTCTGGTTGCCCTTTCCTGCACCTTCTCTAGTTCCACAATATCCTTTTTGAGGTGTGGTGACCAGAATTGTACACAATATTCCAAATGTGGCCTCACCATAGATTTATAAAGAGGCAAAATGACACTTGCTGACTTATTTTCTACTCCCTTTCCTAATTATTCCCAGCACTGAATTAGCATTTTTCGCTGCTGCAGTGTACTGGGTTGAATTCGAATTCAAAGGTCCGAATTTGAACAAATTTGATTGAATTTTAAATGTTTCGAATATTCATGCGCATCCCTACCCAGAACAAACAACCATCTTGCCAGTGTGGTAGGAAGTTTGCTGAACAGAGGAATATTTCCCTTTCTTTTCCCATGATAGAGTTCTTTCACTGTTGATAGTGCATTTTTAATTTGCTTTTTTATTGTCTCTGATTGTAAATTGCTTTTATCTGTTTTTTATGTATTATATTTTGAGTCTTTAGACGGAAATAAATTCTGATTGATTGATTGATTGATTGAAATATTGGATACATTTAAAGACTGACATTTCAATGCAAAGCAAATGCTTTTGTGCATTTGTTTGATGCTTATATCCATGAAGGGAGGAAGGGAGCAAGACAGCTTCTCAATCACATCTGCAGTGGATGCAGAGTTGATTCAAAGTGGATTCAAAGCAGATTTGGAGGGGATTCGAAGGTGCGACTAGCAGCGGTGATTTGAAGAGCATTTGCAGCAGATTCTAATCCTACCACATTTGAAGTGGCTCTGTTCGCACGGATGCAAATTTCCTTTGCATTCGCTGCAAAGTAAAGAAAGTATGAGGAAAAATCTGTGCACATTCCATCAAGTCCAACTAGGACTTTCTTAAAACCAGTTTCCTTCCCTTCAGTGTCACTGTAGTACACAAACCCTCCTCCTTCCTCCTGGAGTATTTTGCTGGCTCCAATATGAACTTGTAAATCATACGAGGCTGTTTAATGCTCAAGGTGCTCGGTCGTCCTAGGCCTACTGATGCAAACCATAGATTTAATTTTCTGCAACAGAGCATTTCTGTAAACCTTCGCCTCGTGATCCCCTCCTCTGCTTTTTGGGTGCTTGTTTTTCTCTTTTAAAAAAAAATCGCTTCCTTTACTGCTCTGGATGGGCCATTAATTCTCCTCATTTGCTTTTATAGGAACAGTTAATTAGCCATGTGCTTTATTATTATTTTATTTTTTAACTTGAGGCATATTTATCGTAAGTGAACACTTTAAAAAGTTGGCTTCTTCTAAAGATCCTCCCCCACATCCATAAGCAAAATTTTAAGTATAATTTGTTCTCTTCTTCTAATGAGCCGATGAATAAATAACTGCCAGTCTTACTGGATAGAGCTATTGATCGTGCATTCCTGTGGAGCAGCTACACATGATATAAATATTGTCTTCCGAGAAAGGGAGATCAGTGGGAAATCCCATGTAGGAAAGAAGTATTTGGTCTAGTGGTTAAGGAGCCAGACTCTTATCTTGGAACACCGGGTTCGATTCCGTTCTCCCCCGTGAAAGCCAGCTGGGTGACCTTGGGCTATTCACAGCCATCTTTCTGATCTCTCATACCCCACCTACCTCACAGGGTGTTCTGTTGTGCGGAAAAGAACAGAAGCTTTATGAGCCGCTTTGAGTCCCCTTAAATGGGTGAGAAAGCAGGGTAGAAAGGCCAGCTCTTCTTCTTCTTCTTTCTGGGCACGTGATCTCTATCAGTCTCTTAGAAACGCACTGGAGGAAACCAATCCAGTTTCCTTCTCTCCTGTCAGCTTAACTATTAAGGCAAAATTCCATTGCAAACATCACAAATTATTGTATGCCATTTTATGACAAGCAGCATCTGGGCCTTGTCTGTGGAGCATTCGACACATTCAGTTGTGATGGAAAGAATGCATAACCTAGTAGTGAAAATGCTCGTATCTTATCCTAATTCTAGGTCACCAGGTGATTAGGATTAGCCCATAGGTTGGTAGTTCACACATGTTCATCCATCCAAGATAGTCATCTAATTGAATTATCAAGGCAGATGTTAACATTGGGTGTGAATGTTCTCACACAGGGTTAAAGTAACACTAACCCCTTTGCAGTTTGTATCTGAGGAGACCTGTTTCCCACAGAACCTAATTCTCAGTACACAAGGTGAAGTCTTAAGGCATTTTCTGGTTTACAAAATGACATTTGTTTAGTTCTACATGTGGCTGTTATAGCTAGTCCACTACATCTGGGTTTCATAGATCCAGCCGTTTATGTGATTTCTCAAGATGTGAAACCCCCTGGTCAGCTCTCTCTGCGGGCATGATCCAGAGGTGGGAAGGCATCCTGACTGCTCTGCTCTATCCCTCCACTCCCCCAGATGCATCGATCGGCCACCTGCCAGCAGCCAATGCATCACCAAATGCGTGATGCGTGCGGTGGCCAATCACGCCTGCCAGGGGGTGGGACTTCTGGCTTCCACGGCAGCAGTGCAGGCTGGTACAGATTAGGTGCAGGAGGACCTTTCTCATTCTGGCCAGGAAGGGACGCTTGGAGTACGTTTCCCTCTCAGGCCAATGTGAATGCCCCTCCAGTACCCAGCGTGTACCGGGCTTAGTACACGATCCATTACTGAGCCAAGTGCGAAAAGCCCCCATGTGTCTCATCAGAAGAAAGCAGTGGCAAACGCCTCTAATACTGTTGCCAAGAAAACTGCATGGAGGTCATATAGCCACCAAGCATGGAGTTCCACTTGAAGACTCCTGGAACTTAGTTAACTGAGAACCACCTATGACAAGATGTGAAGCCTGGAAATGGATTCACTTCCCTCATGCACAGTAGGAAGATTCTGGACAAAGAAACATCTGCAGGTTTTAGCACCTCATCTTGTGCAGCTCAAATTACAGCCCTTTTTTTTACGCCACTGGATGCTTTTTCTATGTTGAGAATTAATCCAATCTGACCTTTTGCTGGGAATCAGCAAACCAGCATCCAGCTTTGTCTCATTAAATGCCTGGTTTGAAGGTAGGAGTGATTACATCTGGGAACGTTTTCAAAATTAAGAAGATTAACACAGGAAGACTTGAGATGCTTTTAATTTTTCATACCCCCTTCAACAATTCTCTTGATGCAACTTCTTAAGAGGAGAAAAACAATGGTGGAAGAACTCCTATGGGCAGGAGACAAGAAGAAATTGCAGCTGCTCCAATTGCAACTTTTTTGGATTCACCTGATAGCAACACCCAAGACCTTTTCGCACACGCGGTTTTGGAACGCACAGAAGACAGCCCGGAACGCGGCATTCGCATTGCCGCGGCCGCGTTTCCATCCCAGCCCGTTCTGGGATGTCTTCCGCGCGTTCCAGATGTAGAGCACTTTAAAGTACTCTACATCCATTCCCACGCGTACCAAGTGTCCCCGGCCATTCCGGGAAGGGAAGCATTCGCACATGCTTCTCTCCCTGACAGCCACGGGCACGCCCCCCCCCCCCGGCAGCATTGGCCAAAATTCGGCCGAACAGCTGGCCGGAACCAGGTCCCCGGGGTGGGGGAGGGAGCTCTGTGGGGCTTAGCCACCCGATTGAGGTGCCGAAGCCCCGCAGAGCCCCCGCCCTCCTTTCCGCCCTGCAATCCAGGCAGAAGACACTTTTACTTCCGGTTCCAAGGTGGAACCAGGAGGAAAAGTGGGATCGGGTGGGGTGGGGGAGGGGCGAGGGGACCTCCATATCTCCTGCTCCTGGTAGGCTGTGGGGTGCCCACCTTGGAACCAGGAGTAAAAGCTTCTGATGCCGGGATTGGGTGGGGGGCAGGGGGAGCGAGCGTTCCTGCCTGCCTGTGTGTGAATGCTGAAAGCGTCCTGAAGTGACTTATCCCATGTGCTCTACATCCGTTCGGAATGTAGTGAAAAAGGCTTCCAGTTTGCTCTGGAAAAGGCAGAGGGGACTGGCAGGTCTTGAAAGAAAGCATTAGGTGATTGCTGAGACTAAAGATATGCACGAATATTCGTAACGTTAGAAATTTGTACAAATTTGGCTGATTTCGGACATTTGAATTTGAATAAACTGTTGGCACGTTCAAAGATTGGCATTCGAATTTGAATTGAATGTGTTGATACATTTGTAGATATGGGGTTCATATGGGATTTGTATGGGATTCATATGCTATTCATATGCATTTCTATGGGATTCGCATGGGACTGAACATTCATATCGAATACAAATCCTACCACATTTGAAGGGGATCTATTCTAATGAATACAAATTTTCTTGCATTTGATTTGATACAAACCAAATACACAAAAAAAATTGTGCACATACATCCCTAGCTGAGACACATCCATGGAGTCAAGCTTATCAAAGTGGTTTGCCAAAATCCACCCTGGGACTGCTCCACAAACAGAAGTAAAATGCAGCAAATACAGAGGTAACACACAGCAAATACAGAGGTAACACACAGCAAATACAGAAGTAAAATGCAGCGAATACAGAAGTAACACACAGCAAATACAGAAGTAGCATGCAACAAATACAGAGGTAACACACAGCAAATACAGAAGTAAAATGCAGCAAATACAAAAGTAACATACAGCAAATACAGAAGTATCACACAGCAAATACAGAAGTAACTCACAGCAAATACAGAGGTAACACACAGCAAATACAGAGGTAACACACAGCAAATACAGAAGTATCACACAGCAAATACAGAGGTAACAAACAGCAAATACAGAAGTATCATGCAGCAAATACAGAAGTAACATACAGCAAATACAGAGGTAACACACAGCAAATACAGAGGTAACATGGAGCATCTGGTAGCCCTCCTTTCCATCCTACACTCCTTCCTCCTCTTCCCCATCTCCAGGATTTCAGATCCACTTCTTTTCCCCTTCTCTTTTCAAAGTCTTTCTAAATTCTTTCAGTTCCTATTAGGCAAATCAAGAGGAAAAACCATTTGAGGCTAAAGCAGGTTGCTTCTAGGCCTTCAGACAAATGGATGATTTATTGACAAATGTCACCGGGAGTTGATCATTAGCTGTTAGCAAGGCTTGACTTTGCAACTTCAAACGCCATTAGGGACCCCCGCTATGGAGTTCCATAAATGAAATGCCTACTTTTTAGGCTGCGGGTGGGTGGGGGAGAGTGAATCAAATGTCTTTCAGCTTCTTCAGTGTTTGTTCCTCACATCTCCCCTCTTAGTGAAAACAGTTACATTTATGGGATATTGTATTAAATATGGAGGGTCATATTAAATATCTATATACAACAGGTATAAAAAGAGGTGACCAATAATCTCAGCTGCTTGCTAGAATGCCAAATAAAAGAGAACCATTTCCTGGGAGCTGCCCTTGTCTCTTCTGCTTGAGATGCCCAGAAGCAATTGGGGGACTATTGTGTAAGGCAGGGGGTGCATCCCCATAGGCACTTTAATCCGAATTCAATTTGAATTTGGGAAGGACCTTCTCCATGACTACTGTAATTAATCCGAATAGAATCCAAACTGAACACCCAGTGTCCCCATGCAATTAGGAATTTTATGCAATTAGGAATTCCCATGCAATTAGGAATTTTACTCCCGGATTTTATGAGGACTACCCTGCCTAAATCTGGAGGGGGAAAGTCCTGATGAAAACAGGACTCTGTCCCCTTTTTGGAACTGAGTCCACTTTTTTTCTCCCACATGGGGATGATACCGGGCTATTTAGGGTGGAGGTCTAGCCTTCTGGCCAATGGCATCCAGCTGTGGGTGTTTTTGTTTTGTTTTGTTTTTACAGATGCAAAGCTCCTCCCTCCCTTACCATGCTCGCAAAGCTAGGGCTCTGTATGAAAAAGGCAGAAAGAGGGGAGAGTTCTTGTCTTTTAAAGGGGCCTTTAAAACATTCTTGCTGGAAACATTTTGTATCTTTCTCAGAAGATACATGGGAAAAGCTTAGGAATGCTTTTAAATACTTGAAAAGCTTTGAAATGCTTTGCAAATAGATACATTTTATCACGCTGGGTTCAATGCCTGGCAGATCTGCTTGAGTGCACATTTGCTGGTAATCTCAAGAGGGAGACATATGAAATAGAAAGTAATTTTAAAAACTCCCTCCACATTTACGGGCAGGGTTTGCATGGAGGAGGGATTTAAAAGCCCTGTTTTTTATGTTTAAAAATAGTCCCAAAAATAGTCCAAGCAGGACTAACACAGAACTAAAAAAAACTGCATGGGGACAGTTATATTTGGTTTAATTGACAGGAACTCTATTCAAATTATAAACAGTCCCCAAAAATATTCCAAACAGTACTAAATCAGGACTAAAAAACCTGCATGGGGATGCACCCAGGATGTTGGACCAGATGGGCCTGATCCAGCAGAGCTCCTCTTATGACCTTATAGACAAATTCATGGAGGACATTTGCATCAATGGCTACTAAAATGTATGTTTAGGTACCACCTCCAAGTTCTTGACATAGGCAGGATGGCTTTGAAGGCCTTTGCAGGGAGTCAAGAGCAAGTGAAAGTTTTGCCCTTGTCTCCTGCTTGAGATGCCCAGAAGCGACTGGCAGGCCACTGTGTGAGATGGGATGCTGGACTAGATGGGCTGTGGCCTGATCCAGCAGGGCTTCTCTTAGAATAGATGACTAAGCAATGCCTCCAGGTTGGAGTCACAGGCAGATACCACTAAAGATCCATCTAATCCAGCATTCTTCAACTGCTCTGCAGTCCCTGCAAATGACCATTAGAAGCATCCTGCCTGTTTCCCCAACCTGAAGGCAGTACTTCAATCAAACCAAAGAAAGGTTTTTTTTACTTGTAATGGACTTCAAAGCCCTTGACAGACTGTCCATGGAGGTTTCAGTCCCATCTGATGTGTCTCACCCTGCTGTCTACATTTTTGGGGCTGGGTTCCTCTGGAAGGAGATTAATGGAAGGTAGTTAGACTTTGATTTGTTTATGTCTATACAGGCTGACAGGAGAACCTTCAAATACTGAGCATAAATGCAATGACAGATGTCCAGCGTGGAAGCCAGAACTCACAACATGGCATTAGTTTTCAGCAGGAGTTGAAAGGCCTACAGATCTTATGACCCTCAGCCAAATTTTGAGCATCGCTCTCAGATCTTTCTTTCTGAACACATCCCAGCATTTTTCCCCTTTCCTATATGTAGACAGCTTGATAATGATAACACCCTGAGCTCAACGGTACAAAAAAGAGGTATCAGACATTTGCAAGTCATTAATAATGCCAACTATAAAGAGCCATCATCAGCCCAGTTCATAGTTCCCATAGCAACTCAGCTCTTGTCTACCTGACAATGAAGGTATTATAGCATGGCAGGTGTAGAATTCTACAATTCTTCCTATACCTCAGTCTCCAAGCCAGTGGATCATGAGATATCAGGATTAGGCCATGTGAAGCACCCAATTTAAGAATCTGCCGATGTAAACAGGAATCTGAGTCCATCAAGGACGTTCCTTTGGGATGTTCCTTCTACAATGGGCTCCAAGATGAGCTCATGAATGATCTCTTGGGGTGTGATGTTCTAAATTACCTATCAGAAGATATGAGCTCTATAGTTACTGCTGCAGCAGTCAAATTCCTTTCATGAGCCACAAAAACTAGACACTTTGGTGGACCTCTAAAATCCAGATGATCCTAAGCTGGTACACCAGTAGTCTTCGATTGGGACTGGGTGATGCTCTGTCCTCTGCGGATGGAGCAAACCAGTGGTAGAAGGCCCTTTGTAGCTTCATCCAGACAACACTTACTTAATCTGCATTATTTGGATAATCTGGAATAAAGCATGGAGAATCCTCAATAAAATGTGTCTGAATGTGCTTTACACTGGATTATCTAAGTAATGTGAATTAAGAAAGTGTTGTCTGGATGAAGCTTGAGATCCACACAAGAGGACCAAGGAGGCTTTAAAGAAGTCCACCAGGAGATCCTGATACTAGGAATGTGCATGAATGTTTGATCACGTTTGATCAGAGGCATTTTCGCACTACACTCGTTCCATTTGGAACGGGTGTAGGACGGGAAGCCTAAGACACTTCAGGACGCTTTGACCATTCACACATAGGAGCGCAGGAACGCGTGTAAACACATTCCGGCGCGCCTGTGTGCGAATGCTCAAAGCATTCTGAAGTGCCTTAGCCGGCAAACGGCGGGGAGACGGCTGCCGAAGCTCCTGCAGCCGGCAAAGCGGGCAATCAGCTGATTGTCAGCCAGCGCCGGCGGGGGAGGTGAGCCCGCGGCTGTCAGGGAGAGAGAAACATGAGCGAATGCTTCTCTCCCCAAACGGCTGCGGGCGCTTCGTCTGCGCAGGAACAGATGTAGAGCACTTTAAAGTGCTCTACATCTCGAACGCGCGCAAGACAGCTCCGGACGCGTCGGAGCACAAGCCCCGCTGTGGCAATGCGTATGCCGCGTTCGAGGCTGTCTTGCACGCGTTCGAAAACCCCGTGTGCGAAAACGCCTCAGATTTGGACATTCAAACTCAAATAGAATCTCTCTATTCAAACAACTTTTTTGAATCTTTTTAATCATTTGGGCAAATTATTTGGACATTCGTATGCGTACAAATATGTACGCATTACATACACATCCATAAGCATCTTATTCGTATCTGGGATAAAAATTCCTATCTCCAAATATGAATTGAAAATTTGTAAGAATAGATTCAAATGCATTCTATTCGAATCGAATGTGAATACATTAGAATGTTAAACACTCAAATTGATTTGAATCTTTGGATATTTGATTCGAATGGAATCGAATCCCGAAAATTGCATTTGTGCACACCCCTACTTGCTACAGACAACTGCAGAAAGACGCTGAGTCTCTGGGCAGCTGGCTATTTTGGAGTCTACAGATAAGGCATAGAGGTGAAGAGGCAATGTATAAAAAACAGACAACAAAGGCGTAAACTGAGACTCCAGTCCTTTCTGCACTTATCTCAGTTAATCCATATTAGCTAAGTCTGGATCAACCACAGGCACCAATCTGCATTGAGTAGGCTTTACAAAGGGTGTTTTTCCACTGTCACTAGAAGTACCCATTAAGTACCCATTAATGGGTACTTAATGGGTTCTTTTAGTGACAGTGGAAAAACACCCAAAGACAAATGTGTGCTGAAGAGTGCTAGCACAGCAGACCACATCTATCTGGTCTACCACTAATCCAGATTAGTGAGTCCTTGGTGCAGTTCTAATCCAGATCTACTCTACTCCCAGGCAGATAATGTGTTTGTAGCAGCTCCTTGATTCAGAACTGCCGTGCAGACGATATGTTCAGTGAACCCATTTGGTCTTGTGATTAGAGTGCCAGATTCATATCTCTCGGTCATGAAGCCAACTGGGCTAGTCACAGCATTCTTCCTGAGCTCTCACAGCCCCACCTACCTCACAGGGTATCTGCTGTGGGGAGAAGAAGGTTTGTCAGCCGCTTTGAGCCCCCTTAAGGGTGAGGAAAGGGGGTATAAAAGCCAACCCCAACTCCTCTTCTCCTCGTTCACTCTCTCTAAGCTGTCACAGCCCCACCTACCTTACAGGGTATCTGTTGTGGGGAGAAGAACAGAAGGTTTGTCAGCTGCTCTGAGTCCCGTTGAGGGTGACAAAAGCCAACCAAGTCTAGTGGTTAGGGAGTCGGACTCTTATCTGGGAATGTTGGGTTTGATTCCACCCTCCCCCATGAAGACAGTTGGGTGACCTTGGGCTAGTCACAGCTCTCCTCTGAGCTCTCACAGCCCCACCTACCTCACAGAGTGTTCTGGTGTGGGGAGAAGAATAGAAAAGCTTTGCCAGCTGCTTTGAGTCCCCTTAAATGGGTGAGAAAAGCGGGGTAGAAAAGCCAACTCTTCTTCAGCTCTTCTTCTTCCTCTTCTTCTTAGCAGTTCCTTGATCCAGATTAACAAATTAGTACAGAAAGGGCCTCTTCTTATGAAACAAGAACTGTTTACAAGCATGTCCCTGTTTTTATGTGCCGAGTTCGAGATGCCTTTGAAGAACCTGAGAAAGATGAGGCCCTTCTGAAGAAGCAGATTGTTTACTTCCAGTCCCATTTGGGTAAGGTGCCCTCCAGTCATGGGTGCCATTTTGGCTTCAAACTGTTCCCTTGTTCTTATGGCGCTACCGTAACTTCAGCTGAAGGGCAGGGGGAAATGAATTATTTCCCTTTTGGTCTTGAGAGTGCTTCTTGTTATTAAAGTATTTCCCTCTGGTCAAAGAAAGTATTGAGGTGGATGCAAGATTCAGGGGGTGCTGTTTGTGGTTTTCTCTTTAAAGGAGCGGAAAATAAAATAAAACATACCCCACCCCAAAAAAAACCCACCCCTTTCCCCCCACAAGGACATACAGCTTTGCCCCCCCCTAAAAGAATCCTCAGCAGAATATCGCTGGAATCACCTCTGGTAATAAGTGAGCCGCTTAATTAATACCTGTAAATTCATAGGATATTGAAAGGGGAAAAGACTTTTATTAGCCTGTGTTCTTCGATGGCCGGATCTGTGGAAAGGCTGTTTTATAGAGCACATCATTTTTCACTTCTGAGAAGGTCCCTGCCTCACCTGACAGCTTCATAAATTACCTGCTCTGATGCTTCCTTAAGTGAAGAAAACCTTTTGGAGGTCTGGAGGTTGGAAAGCTAAAGGGAAAGGCTCTGGCCACCCGCCACAAAAATGGGGGACCTCCTCCTCCTCCTCACCAACCCCAGGAGATCGTCAAGGCAAGGAGAAGACCACCTTGGCCCCCAGTGAGGCCCAGTTCCTACTCCCTCCATGAAAAAGTTTCTCAGCTGTATCCTCCAGCTGAGAATGAGGAACTGCAGCGATATCAGGCTGGAATCAGGGGCAGGTGGCTTATAAAAAGAAAATAGGCAGAATCACACCACCCTGAGGGGTCAGAGCCTGTTGCAATTTAGGATTATCCGATGCATACCTCGTTGCCTTCAGTGGGACCCATTTTCGGGTGGATTTGCATAGAGCTTCAACATTCCATCACCTCACCTACCATTCCTCTGCTAATCCTGATTAGAGGTGTGCACAAATGCAATTTTCAGGATTCGATTCGAATCAAAGATTTGAAGATTCAAATCGATTTGAATGTTTAAAATTCGAAGGCATTCACCTTCGATTTGAATTGCACACATTTTTTATTTGTATTTGAAGACATGAATGTTGGCAACATTTGTACGTGTCTGTACGCATGCGTGCGTATCCATATGCATTCGTACACATCCTGTTTTTATCACATCTGCATCCCGTTTTCGGCCCGTACGTATCCATACAAATGCGTACGGATGCAAATAACATCCATATGGATAAGGATGTAATGCAAAAGTATCCGTACACATACGAATGTCTAAATGATTCGTATGAATAATTTATCTTAAATGAAACTTTGAAAAACAACACAAAAACCATTCTGGAAATATTTGTTCTTCTAGTACGGTTCTCAAAGAAAAATTAATATCATTTGAAAACCCCGCATAAGCAACTCATCTACGGTGGACCTCTGTTTAACATAAAGCAATTATCTGATTAGCTTTTAGAGGAACGACATTTGGATGAAGCATGCTGACAATTTTGTTAGTAAATTATTATGCCTAGCCCCTTCTTTATCCCCCCCACCTTAAAGATATGGCAATTTGGACAGTACTTTACATTTCTCAAAGAGCACAGCGATCGCTTGCAAAGTTGCTCTCCAAAAGTTCCTGCTGAAATATACTCTGTCAAGCAAGCTAATTGCACACAAAATTCCAAAAGGTTAGGGGTGGAAATGGAGATAAATTGGATACTTCAGAAATGTATTAATTCTCATAAGAGTGTAAGCAATCCTGGAAAATTAACAGGACTGGGGAGGGACATTTCTGTGTCGTGCCAGATGTGGCTTTCTAGAGGTAAGCAAAATTGCTCAGTGCTTTGAAAAGGAAAAACGGGGGTTATTTTATTGGCTCTGGTCACACTTAAGCTTTAATACAGCTTCAGTCCACTTTCAGAGCAGGAGAATAATTCAGCAAAGTGGCAAGCTGCTTTCTTTCAGCGTTAAATAACTCAGAAAATTCACCTTTGGGATAGATAATGTGGAAAGAAAATGACTGGTCAAAATCATTCCCAAAGGAGGGCAGTTTTATTGGTCTACCAACGAAGGCTGCAATTCAGGTAGTCATGGTGTTGGGGTGGAGGGATTCAGGAGGAAGAACCACATCTATATGGGATGACTAAAAGTGTTAAATCTAAAAAAGTGTCATATGAGGGAAATCACGCTCATCTAGTTCTGCAAGAGCAAAAGAACTTTAAAAGAGAAATGAGTCCTGCAGGGGATTAGACTGTAAGTGACATAGATAAGCTACTTAGTAAAGAGTGAACCCCTAATATCCCATCTGAAATTGAAAGGAGCTGAATTTCCAGTCCAGCTGTACTCTTTGGCTGCTGGGAGAGCTGTCAGCTGGACTCAGTGACAGTTTGGTCTAATGGTTAAGGAGCTGGACTCTTACCTGGGAACAGCGAGTTTGATTCTGTCCTCCTCTACAAAGCCATCTGGGTGATCCTGGGCTACTCACAGCTCTCTTCTGAGCTCTAACAGCCCCACCTACCTCACAGGGTGTCTGGTGTGGGGAGAAGAATAGAAAGCTTTGTCCGCCACTTTGAGTCCCCTTAAATGGGTGAGAAAAGCAGGGTAGAAAAGCCAACTCTTCTTCTTCTTCGATTAAATCAAACCCAACTGTCTAGAGTGGTTTGAATGGAACCGAACCAGCTCTGTTTGAAAGGGGCTGGCTCAATTTAAACCAAAGCAGCAATTCATTCATGAACACCAACAGTTTCACAAGGTGATCCACCAATTGTGTCTGGGCATCTCAAGCAGAAGGCAAAGGCAAAACCTCCATCTGTCCATGAACTCCCTGCAAATGACCTTTGGAGGCATCCTGCTTGTCTCTCCAAGCTGGAGGTGGTACCTAGGCATCAATTCTAAATGAGAACCTAAGAGGAGCCCTGCTGGATCAGGCCATAGCCCATCTAGTCCAGCATCCCATCCCACATAGTGGTCCACCAGTTGCTTCTGGGCATCTCAAGCAGAAGACAAAGGCAAAACCTCCATCTGCCCTTGACTCCCTGCAAATAGCCTTTGGGGGACGCCTGCCTGTCCCTGCAACCTAGAGAAAATACCTAGGCATCCACCCTAGTAGCCATAGACACACCTGCCCTCTATAAAACTGTCTCTAACCAATATAAGATCATAGGCAGACCCTTGCTGGATCAGGTCACAGCCCATCTAATCCAGCATCCCATCTCACACAGTGAACTATCAGTTGCTTCTGGGCGTCTCAATTAGAAGACTTGACTTCCTGCCAATGGCCTTTTGGGGCATCCTTCTTGTCTCCCCAGCCTGGAGGATGTACCTAGGTATCCATTCTAGCAGCCATTGATACACCTGTCCTCCATGAATTGAGAGAATCCCTGCTGGATCAGGCCACAGCCCATCTAGTCCAGCATCCCATCCTCTACAGGGACCCAGCAGTTGCTTCTGGCATCTCAAGCAGAAGACAAAGGCAACAACTGTATTTGCTCTCAACTCCCTTCAGATCACCTTCAAAGTCATCCTAAGAACATAAGAACATAACAGGAGCCCTGCTGGATCAGGCCACAGCCCATCATAGTCCACCATCCTGTCTCACACAGTGACCCACTGATTGCTTCTGGGCATCTCAAGCAGAAGGCAAAGGCAAAACCTTCACCTGCTCTTGAATCCCTGCAAATGGCCTTTAGCGGCATCCTGGCTGTCTTTCCGACCTGGAGGTGGAACCTAACGCATCAATTCCAGATAAGAACCTAAGAGCAGCCCTGCTGGATGAGGCCACAGCCCATCTAGTCCAGCATCCCATCTCACACCAGTTGCTTCTGGGCATCTCAAGCAGAAGCCAAGGACAAAATCGTCACCTGGGGCCTATTCGCACTTGGCCTTTTCCTGGAGTATATCTCAGGAGAGGGGGCTGTGGTCCACATGCTAATGCAGACTCTAGCAGACCTCACTTTGGGCCTGCTGAAACCTGCACTAGCATATGGACAGCAAATCTCTATTCCAGGATATATTCCAGAATAAAGCCAAGTGCAAATAGGCCCCTGCTCATCGCCCATGTTTTCTCATTGTGCTGATACATCTGGAACCACATCCCCATCCACCTAACCAGCCACGCTTTTCCCCAGGTAGCTGGAGACCTTCTCTGTAATCACACTGGGTCCTGTTCATTTGTATTCATCTCACTGGAAACTGAATATCACAAAATTGTTTTCAAAGGCTTGCAGCATTATTGGTTTTCTGAAACTCAGCCAGACTGTCTGGTTCGTGGCCTCAAGCCATTGGTTGGGACTGACTCTGGAGGAAGAGCCTTAGACTGCCTTAATCTCCGTATTTCCTTGTTAATACAAGTTTCTTTCCTTCTTTCTTTTTCAAAGGAAAGGGGGGGGGGAGAAAATTCAATTCTGAAAATGTGCCTAAGAGGAAGATGTGATTACAGAAGTTTAGCTTGGCAAAAGAGTAGAGCAAATTCAGCAGCTGACAATCTGATCTTTTTATTCTTATTTTTAAAGAAAAGGAAATGCTTTTGTTTGCTAATAGGGCACCAAGATTTAATTGCCGAAGGGAGGAATAGTTTCGTGGCTTTTTTGAGTCTTTGGGGCTAAGAGTGAGGAAAGTTGATGCTGTTTTGTATCACAGGGACTTTTGCACAATATTTGGAGAAGACATCAGAGTTGTTTGCCATTACCACCTTTTGGAGGGTTGCTGGGAATTGAACCAGTGACACTGTAGGGGTATGCCTTGAAACTGTACAGCGGTTCTGCCTCAGTACTGCATACTAAAAAAAGAATCATACTTTCTGAACTGGATTCAGCTGGGGTGCAGACTTTCCCTTTCAATACTGATTCAAGTAGCAAAACTCAGGGAGGAAAGAACAAAAAAGATTGTAATGACCAGCATTTTATCCTCTCCATTTTGCATTCACAACAATCTTATGAGGTAAGCAAGGCTGTGAGGCAGGAACTTGTCAGGTTGTGTAGTGGATTTGGACTGGAGTCAGATCACTTGTCAATCTCAGGGAATAGCTCGACAGTCATTCAGTCAAATAAATCCAAATACAAAGTATTTCTTTCCTCAGTGGAAGGTTCAGCAGCTTTATTTCAGAATCCTTTCTGATATAAACCTCTCTTTAAACAACAAGACAAAGACAAAAACTTTTACAACACAGAGCTACTTATATAGCCCACAAACTGCAAGTTATCATGAGGTTTTAGAATGATGTCATCTAATTACTGCTACAGCATGAGACTTGGAATCATAAGACTCTGAGTCATGAGTTGCTGACTCGCTGTGACTCTTTAGTTCCTGACTAACAATTAGAATTCTAAACTGTTTGACAGAACTGACCCAAGGTCAATCCAGGGAGCTTTCACTAGGAATTGAACTCAGGATCTCTGGAGCACCATCCCAACCATCCCAGCACTTTTACTTACTTACTTACTTACTTACTTACTTACTTACTTACTTACTTACTTACTTACTTACTTACTTACTTACTTACTTACTTACTTACTTACTCATTTGCATTTCGGAACCCCCAGGATGCAGTGGTGCCCAGTTAGCTGAGACCTTCAGGATGTCCTGTCCCTCTCAATAAGTAATAGCCAGAGCTGTGTGGAACTGGTTTGCAGTCTGCAGCAAACTGGGATGTTTGCACGGTTCACATGCGAACTGAAACACCCTACTGTTCAAAAAGCTGAACCCGGTCCGATTGAACCCGAACCAAGGGGAACTCTAATGAACCGGATGAACCATAGCAAACCAAGGTGGTTCACAGACAGCTTGCTGTGGTTTTCTTGGTTTACATGCAAACTGAACCACCCTTTTGCTCAGGGTGGAGGGAACCACATCAATCCAAACCAAACCAAGGGTAGTTTGGTTCAATTCAAACAGAACCAATTCGAATTTCAGCCCCATCAGCCTGTCCTCATAAGCACGTAAGCAGAGCCATCCATTTCCTTCTTTCCCATCCTCTGTGCACAGGTGGGCCAGCACCACTAAGAGGTCCTCGTCAGAAAACCTTCAAGCTGTGGCCACCTTAAATTGGTGGAACTCCGCGTGAATACACATTCTCCTGATTAAATTTCTCCCCTCCTTCCTCCAACCCCCCAGTTATACCAGCAACTTGCAAACAGGCTCCTGGGAATGTAAACACAAACATTAGCAACCGTTTGATAGATGAAAGTGGATGGTTCTGAGCTACCCCTCAAAAAAGCTTCCCCGGCTTGCATCATTTCTAATCAACAAAGGCTCTTCATCTGCCAAGGTGCTGTGAAAAGGAAAGCTTGAGAGTGAATGCCTTTTCAGGCATCTGCCAATATTTTCATCTCAGCCAAACAGGGAATTTGAATTATTATTGAGTCCTACTTTGCAAAGACAGCAAAGTGCACAGAAATTTGATTATACCCGGCTTCTAACTGGATAGCAAGGCACGGTAGCCCCAGTGGACTAATTCCATTAAGAGCAAAGCTATCCATCTTACATGTTGCTCATGAATACAGAGAAGGCACCAGATAGCTAAGCCCAGCTTCTAGGCTGGCAAAGCAGTTGCAAATCTAGGCGCTGCACAACGAAACCCAGCAGTATTTACAGAGGAAGGGGGCCGGTTTTTGTTTCATCTTTGTTTCGGGTTGAATATTAGGGCCTGCCTTTCATAGAGTAGCGATGTGCATGAATGTTCTAAACATTCGAAATGTTCCAAAACATTGGTTCGAATGATTCAAATCATTCGAGTGTACAAAAGCATGTATTACATACGTGTCTGTGCACACTTGCGCTTATAATAGGGAACAAAAGTGGGATGCAGATGGGATAAAACAGGATGTGTACAAAATGCGTACAGATACGTATAACAAATAAGACGCTTGTATTCTCAAATTCAAATCTAACATTCGAACAAATAGATTCAAATGTATTTGATTCGAATCGGATTTAGTTGCATTCGGATTTTAAACATTCAAATCGAATCTAATGTTTTGACATTTGATTCGACTCAAATTCAAATGCAAAAAAAAAAAAAAAGGCTCAAAGAAGAGAACATAATCAATGTGTCAATGTATAGGAACATGAGCCAGGTTTGAGAAATGTCTCTTCAGCCTTGAAAGGCAGTGTTTAAAAGGGGACCTGATCGACGTAAACAAAATCATGCATAGTATAGAAAAGGTAGATAGAGAAAAATATATTTTCTCTATTACACAACGCTAGAACCAGAGGTCCCTCTATGAAGCTGATGGGTAGGGGAGTCA
Organism: Aspidoscelis tigris stejnegeri; assembly: GCA_023333525.1. NCBI lineage: Eukaryota > Metazoa > Chordata > Lepidosauria > Squamata > Teiidae > Aspidoscelis > Aspidoscelis tigris. Next base: position 1,078,255 of record JALMGA010000022.1, on the reverse strand, counting down.
GATCAGACAAGGGGAAGGATTTCTTCAACTTGGTCTACAGAATTTGCTGCCAGAAGACATGGTGACAACAACCAGCCTAGATTGTTTTAAGAAACACAAATTCATGGAGGAAAGGTCTATCAATAGCTACTAGAATGGATGCTTAGGTGCTTCCTCCAGCTTGGGGAGGCAGGTTGGATGCCTCCAAAGGCCATTTGCAGGAACTGGAGAGCAAATGAAGTTCTTCTCTTGGTCTTCTGCTTGAGACACCCAGAAGCCATGAGTGGGGGCCACTGGGTGGGACAGGATGCTGAGGCCTTTTCGCACTACATCCAGAACGGATGTAGTGCACATGGGCTAAGTAACCTCGGGACGCTTTAGCCATTCACACACAGGAACGCAGGAACACATGTAAATGCATTCCTGAGCGCCTGTGTGCGAATGGCTAAAGCGTCCCAAAGTTACTTAGCCGGGAAAGGCTGGCCAGGGGCGGGAGAAGGCACGGGCCAAGCCTGGTAGACACCAGAGGGGACCCTGGTAGATGGCAGAGGGGACCCACCAATGTGTGGGTCCCCTGTCCCGTCGACTAGCGTTGCCCCACCTGCGCGATCACCACGCTAGCCCAGCCAGATTGGTGATCAGCGCGGCTTCAATCAGCTGTTGGAAAGTGTGCGAATGCTTCGCTCTCCGAATGGCCGGGGACGCTTCGTACGTGCGGGAGCACTTTAAAGTGCTCTACATCTCGAACGTGCGGAAAACACTCCGGAACGGGTTGGGATGCAAACCCAGCCCCGGCAATGCAAATGCCGCGTTCCAGGGTGTTTTCTGTGTGTACAAAAAACGCGTGTGCGAATAGGCCTCTGGACTAAATGGGCTGTGGCCTGATTCAGCAGGGCTCCTCTTATGTTCTTACCCCTTATTACCAGCGGTAAAGAGAGTTGCTCCTACCTCTCTGCATTTGTTGCCCTAGCATGCTGAGCACAAATCCAGAACGTGGGCTGAGTCAAAACCATGCCCTTACTCCAGTTCTCCACGCAGAAGGGAGTTTGTAGATTCCTTCCTGGATTGGCTTAAGAGAAAGGGCAGAATGATCCACAGACTACTTTAAAATGGCCACTGCAAGAGATGGGTTGCACCTTACAGGGGCAGGAAAGAATGTATTCGGGAAGCGCCTTGCTTCGGTTATTAGGAGAGCTTTAAACTAAAACAAAAGGGGAAGGGTAACAAAAAGTCAAGCAAAAATACTCAGTCAATCAAACCAGGCGATATTCTTACTCCCAGAAATAGTACCAATGAACAAACGCATACATTTTGTAAGGAAAACAGAGGAGGCAAGCTCGCAATAGATATCAATTACAAACTAAAATGCCTCTACACCAATGCCCAAAGCATGAGAAATAAAAAAGGGGAGCTGGAGATCCTGACCCAGGTAGATAAATATGATGTCATAGGTATTACGGAAACCTGGTGGGATAACACACATGAATGGAACACAAACATCGAAGGCTACAACTTGTTTCTGCGAAACAGACTTAACAAAAGAGGAGGGGGTGTTGCGCTGTATGTTAAAAAAGAAATTGTCTCCTCAGAGGTTCAAGTTTCAGAGAGTGGAAGCTCAGTAGAATCGGTATGGGTAAGAATTCAAGGAGAGAGCAACAGAAAGGATACCATTGTAGGAGTCTATTACAGGCCCCCTGGACAAACAGAAGATATGGATGACCTCTTCCTAGACCAGATGGCTAAACTTTCACGAAAGCATGACATAGTGATTATGGGAGACTTTAACTACCCAGACATTTGTTGGGAATCTCGCTCAGGAAAAAGTCACAAGTCTAATAAGTTCCTATCCTCTCTCGCTGACAATTTCATGTACCAAAAGGTGGTGGAGGAAACAAGAGGATTGGCTATCCTTGATCTAATTCTTACCAACAGAGAGGAAATGGTTGAGGATATCAGAGTTTCTGGCGCATTGGGAGGCAGCAATCATGTTATCCTTGAATTCTGAATAATAAGGGAAGGAAAGCATGAGAGGACTCAGACTTCAAATTTGGACTTCAGACGGGCAGATTTTGATGGACTCCGGAGGAGGTTAGGAGGGATCTCCCTATAATTCTTGCCCAGCCCAGTTCTAAAGGATAGAAACGTCCAAGAAGGATGGGATATTTTGAGAAATGCAATATTAGAAGTGCAATCATTAACAATTCCTCAAAGAAGGAAGAATGGAAAACATCTAAAGAGACCAGGGTGGATAAACCTAGAACTTAAAAACTTGATAAAAAAGAAAAAAGAAATGTTTAAGAAATGGAAGGAGGGATACATATCTAAGGAGGAATATAATGAAATCAGTACAATCTGCAGGGCAAGTATCAGAAAAGCTAAAGCTAAAAATGAATTGAGGCTTGCAAGAGAGACTAAAAACAATAAAAAAGGGTTTTGGGGATATGTCAACAGCAAAAGAAAAGCCAAAGAGGTTTTGGGAAGTCTGCAGGGAGAGAATGGAGAAGTGATCGAAAGTGATCTTGAGAAGGCAGAGATTCTGAACTCCTATTTTGCATCTGTTTTTTCCAAGAGGGATAATGTGCATGCAACAGTCCTTCACTGTACTGATGAAGGACTAGGAGAATCAAGACACAAAATCAACACTGAGAGAGTAAGGGAACGCTTAGCTAACTTAAACGAATTTAAGTCCCCAGGTCCAGATGGATTACATCCTAGGTTACTGAAGGAATTAGCAGAGGTAATTGCTGAACCACTTGCTGTAGTCTTTGAGAAGTCATGGAGAACAGGAGAAGTCCCAGACGATTGGAGAAGGGCAAACGTTGTTCCTATCTTCAAAAAAGGGAAGAAGGTAGACCCAGGGAACTACAGGCCTGTTAGCCTGACTTCAATACCAGGAAAGATTCTCGAACAAATTATTAAACAACACATATGTCAGCATTTGAATAGGAATTCAATAATTAACAGTAGTCAACATGGGTTTGTATCAAACAAGTCGTGTCAGACCAACTTGATTTCATTTTATGACAAAATCACTGAATGGGTTGATCAAGGAAATGCAGTAGACATAGTATTTCTTGATTTCAGCAAAGCATTTGACAAAGTATCTCATGCGATCCTCATTGAAAAATTGATCAAATATGGGTTTGACAAGGCAACTATAAGGTGGATTCAAAACTGGCTTAGTAATCGTACTCAAAGAGTGGCTTTAAATGGCTGCACATCCAAATGGAGGGAAGTGTCAAGTGGAGTACCACAAGGTTCTGTCCTGGGCCCAGTTATGTTTAATGTTTTTATAAACGATCTGGACAAGGGAGTTGAAGGGAAACTGATCAAATTTGCTGATGACACAAAGCTAGGGGGGATTGCAAACACCAGAGAAGAGAGAGAGAGGATTCAAAAAGATTTAGAGAAACTCGAACAATGGGCTGCAACTAATAAAATGGTATTTAACAAAGAAAAATGCAAGGTTCTGCACCTGGGCAAGAAAAATGAAAAAAGCACATATACAATGGGAGGAATTCGGCTGAGCAGCAGCACATGTGAAAAAGACTTGGGTGTCCTGGTAGATCATCAACTGAACATGAGTCAACAGTGCGAGGCAGCTGCAAAAAAGGCAAACGCAATCCTGGGGTGTATTAGGAGAAGCATAGAGTCCAGATCACGTGAAGTTATTATCCCCCTCTACTCTACCTTGGTCAGACCTCATCTGGAGTACTGTGTCCAGTTCTGGTCACCCCAGTTTTAAAAAGACACTGACAAGCTGGAGCAGGTTCAAAGGAGAGCTACCAAGATGGTGAACGGTCTGCAAACCATGTCCTATGAGGAACGGCTTAAGGAACTAGGAATGTTTAGTCTAACAAAAAGAAGACTGAGAGGAGACATGATAGCTGTCTACAAATACCTCAAGGGTTGTCACAAGGCAGAGGGATCAGCCCTGTTCTCACTCTCTCAAGGAAGGACTAGAAACAATGGGGTGAAACTGCAGGGGAAAAGATTTAGTTTAGATGTTAGGAAAAAATTTCTAACAGTAAGAGTGATCAACCAGTGGAACAGGCTGCCACGGGAGGTGGTTGGTTCCCCTTCGATGGAGGTGTTCAAGCAGAGACTGGACAGCCATCTGTCTGAGATGGTTTAGGAGATCCTGCCTTGAGCAGGGGGTTGGACTCGATGACCCAGGAGGTCCCCTCCAACTCTACCATTCTATGATTCTATGATTCTATGATTCTGCAACTGTGTTCTGCTGGGGACAGAAGCCACAACACCCGTTATTCTCCAGTGCAGTCTTCTTGCGTTTCTGGAAGAGGCACAGAGAATGAACGTGCCAAGTACATCAAATCAGAATTGGTTTGTGTTTCAGGAGAGGGAAAGAGACTTTCCCTTTCAGCTCTAACAATCCATGTGGGCTCCTCCCACAAGCTGCACACCAATCCTTGAAGCCATTAATGTGGATCAAAGGATAATTAGCCCTTGGCAGGTAGAACGAGGATTGATTTAATCTAACCCAACAGTTTCCCCACTATCTTAGAATATTAACAGCCTGTTGATCCAGGCTGCTGTGCTCAAGTTTACTTTGCTCTTGGCTAGCAAGCCTCAAATCCTGGGATGTTTCAAGCAAAAATGCGCTTTTCACTTCAAGGATCTGACCCAGTTCGTCACAGAAAGAGAGGGATTATTCACCATGCTGGTCCGCTGGATGGGAAAGGAGTGCAGTGAATCAACGTTGACTTGCACTTGGAGTGCTAGTCAACTTTGGCCATTCCCTCCCCCCAGGAGCAGATCCGGAGCTCGGCCCCCTGCTGGGCGCCGCCCTTTTGGCTGTGGTGCCCTCCGCTACAGCGCATGCATCAGCACTGTCGCCTTGATGATGCTGATGCTCTGCACATATGCAGTCGTGTCTATGGTCATCTGAGGTGCCAGCACTATTGTGGAATCCTGTTAAAATCTGAATATTTATTAATGAGAACACTGCACGCTGATCCCCTCCACTGCCACCTGCCATTTACCTTCCCCCTGCCCCTTTCCTTTGCTTGTCACTTTCTCCCACTGCTCCTCCCCACCCCTTTCCTCCACCTGTCACCCTTTCCCACTGCTCCCACTGCCCCTTCCTCCATCTGTTGGAGAACGATGGGGAAGGCAAGCAGCTGGATGATGACGAAAGACAGAGGAACAGGGCGGGGTGCATGTGTGTGAAATGGTCTTCCAATGCAGTCGGGACGGCTGCAAGGAGCCCTCAGTGCTGGTCAAAAAAAATCCAGGTTAAAACCTGTCGTATCCCTGGCAGGTGTGGGAAGTGAGGCAGAACACACACGCACACTTACAGCAGTCCTTTGAGAGCTCAAGAGTACTCAGCGTCAGTTCAGTATAAGTCAGGGGCGTCCAGAGATTCAGCAAGTATCAGCACGGTCAGTCAGTCCAGGGTCGAGGTTTCCAGAGGTTCAGGCATGGCGGGAGTTGCACCAGAGTTGTCTGCAACGCCGGCTCCGCGAGCGCTGCTCAATTAAGTAGGGGAAGCAGCACCACACCCTTGCTGGTGCAGCTGGGCCAAACGCTGTGATCGGCGCCTGATTTGCTTTTGCTGGTGAAGTAGTAGTGGGGAGGGGTGCTCTAGGGGGTTGTTGTCCAAATTTTCATCCCCGGAGGTGTCTGTGGTCTCCCCCAACTCTGGCTGCTGACTCAAAATGGCTGTGCTACTGTGTCCCGGATGCTACCCTGGCTTCTGTGCCATTGCAGGCACACCCTCATCTGAGGCTGGAGGCTGGACTGGCAAGACGGGGCATGACAAAACCTGGACTTTTTTTTTACCAGTCAAAACACATCCTTAGGAACCCCTTATTTCTGCAGTTCTCTGATCCCACAAGCCCTTGCAGACTGAACCAGCACCCTTCCTTTCCATTTTAGTTCACTTCCCAGATTATCGGCTTTCCATTTTCTGCACCAGCGTAGCATGGGTTTGGGCGGAGAAATTACCTTCCTAATGGCTTTCTAATCTTCCTTGTTTACTGCCCAAGCTTTGGGTTAGGAATCGTTACAAGCAGTTTTGGAAGTTTCTGAGTGTGATGCAGTTATTGAATTTTAAATGAAAACTAAATTGACTGCAGAAGAAGGGGGAGAGAAATATCTCATAATGCCGTAATTTTACCTCAGGGTACAGTTGCTACATTTTATTAGAAATAAGCAATTTTCATGGCATCTCCAAAATGCACGGAGCAGATCTCCAGGAAGACATTTGTCTACTGAAAGGCCTTTTTACATGCATTTAATGCTCAGGCAGCGTTTTTAAATCTGCATGTTCTTTCAGCATTGGTATTTATGAATTTTATGGAAGGAACATCTTGTCTAGGCCTGTTTCTCAAGATCCGCTGCCAGTCACAAACTACTGTTAATAAATAGCAAAAAGAAAAGAAAAAGCAGGGAAAGTACTAGATTTTTTTTATCTGGAAATGTCCTCCACTTCATTTCTGGCATTGATAGGGAAAGATACTCCCACTTTAGCAAAAGCGAATGGGACCTCTATGTTAGCAAAAAGAGGATTCCTGGGTGCGTCCCCATGATCAAAATACTGTAAGGCGAACCTGAGTTTGCCTTGGACCTTCCCCACAACAGCCTCTAATCTGGGCTACATTCAGGGCAAACAGCACAAATCTGCAAACGGTAAAAAAAAACCCACCCCTTTACAACTGTTCTCACTCCGAATTAGGAGGCAAGCACATATTATCTTGATTCATAGGGATGCTCCCGGGTTATTGGGGGAGGGGTTCGGCAATCGGGGCATTAGCGGGCAGGGTTTCACTGCGATTGCAACTGAATTTTGAAATGGTCAGAAGACTTTGATACCCAAGTCTTTTGGTTGCAGATCCTGTAAACTTCTTGTAATTTTATTGAAAGCTGCATCCTTGCTTACTTCAATAGTTCCCACGTATTTAAATATCAGCGCATAAAGAGCATGGTGAATGTACATATCCACAGCTTGTTTCATCAGATTCATCTGAGGCTCTTGCTTTGCAAGCATTCTAAGGTGGGAATCTCATACTGTATGTGTTATACGTATCTATAAGCATTTCGTACTTATACAGATACGTACAACACATATGTATGTGTACATTCATATTTGTATATTCGAATGTTTCAGATCATTCAAACAAATGTTCGAATGTATAAATTTGAATGGGTAGGCATTCTATTCGAATTCAAATGTCCACATTCAAGTCAGTGTGCTATTAGGGGTCGTGGCCTCTCTCCTCTGCTCCAGAGCATGGTAGAGGGTCAGAGGTTGGTCCCTAAGTGTGGAGAGGAGGAGGAGGAGGAGAATAATGTCAAAAGAAATTGAATGTTGCATTCGGATGTTCAAAATCTGGATGCAACAAAAACCGATCAAATCCAATGCATTTGAATCTATTCGTTCAAATGTCAGATACGAATTTGAACATAGGAATGTTGACAACATTCCTATGTGTTACACGTATCTGTACGCATTTCGTATGCATCCCATTTTATCCCGTGTGCATCCCGTTTTCATTCCGTATTATAAGCAGAAATGCATACAGATATGTATGATATTTGCACAGATACGTGTGTAATGCATACGTATCTGTACTTTCAAATGTTTTGAATCATTTGAATGAATGTTTTGGAACGTTTGAAATTCATTCAAATGTTTACATTCAAATGTGAAGACATTCTATTCGGATTCAAATCTCCACATTTGTTCGAATTCGATCGAATTTTGAATATTTAGAACATCTGTGCACATCCCTAGTTCACGGTAGCCTAATCAGGTAAGTGCAAAAAGGCTTCTGGGCTCTTTGCATCTGTAGCAGTGGTTCTCAACCTGGGGGTCATGACCCCTTTGAGGGTCAATCTAGTCTTTCAATGGGGTCATCTAAGACCATCAGGAAACACATAGGAACTGAGACCCTGCTCCTCTATCCATCTCCAGGCTGGTGCACCCACTTGTAGATACACCTACATACTGTACCTGGCGTGATGACATCATTGCACCAACCCCATCACATACACCCCATACAAACACAGTAGAGAGCAGCTACTGTTGTAGAAAGCAGCAGTATTGGAGTTAAAATGACACTTTTATATTCAGCTGTAGTTGATGTGAATATTATGCTTTAATTATGTTCAGTTTGTAACAATGAAAATGCATCCTGTGTATCAGATATTTGCATTATGAGTCATAACAGTAGCAAAATTATAGTTATGAAGTAGCAACTAAAATAATTTTATGTTGGGGGTTAGGGTTAGGTTGGGGGTCACCACAACATGAGGAACTGTATTAAAGGGTCGCGGCATTAGGAAGGTTGAGAACCATGGATCTATAGATCAGCTGTGCATGTGAAATACATACATCTCTCAGGCTTCACACTCAAATTGTACAGATGTCAGCAGTTATGAAATGCATGGAGAGGAAGAGCTGATGGAAACAGTGCTGTGCTCATCCAAGCTGGGAGCAAATTCTTCTAAGGCTTTTTCTTCTTTCTTCTTTTTGCCACCGAGCAATCCTTGTGAGGTGTGATTTAGTTCATCGCGCCACCTCTTTGGAAATCGAACCTGTAGTGACAGCAATCGCAGCTGGCAAATGGAATGCAGAGTACATAATGAAGCTCTCCTGCGTATGTCAGCCACAGTCTTGCAGACATAATTAGGACGTGACCGGTACAAGACCTCCTATGGGCCCACGGCAGCGTGGGGAAGCTGCCTTGCAAACAGCTGCTAGAGGGAAGAAACAGCTTTGCATCTTCCAGTCCAGCCTTGTTAAGGCACAAAGATGTGGGATTTTTCTCCCGGTGTATTGGGGAGAATGGTAAATCAGCAACCCCGCCCCACTTTCAGACAGACTGTTATTACTTTTAGAGGGTTCCACTGGTCCATTTTAATTTGTTTTTGACTTTTGTAGCTTTCCATAAGACTGTGAGGTACAGGGAAGGGTACAAATGCATAAAATCACACACTTTTTCCATTCAGCAGAATGATGTGATCAGATCTATAACTATATATCTATATCTATAATCTCTATCACCATCTCATATAGATATCTGTAAATCTTTTTTTCTTTATTATTTTACAGTACACCAAAACAAAACAAAACATGTACAAATCATATACATTACACCCTAAGTTTTAAATCCCTCCCACTGTTACATGGGCTCTAATTTTTGCTAAACCATCTTTCATTCTATCTGGTAGGGAGTCTTGATTGCTAGCTTCACATAGTCTCTTCCACAGATCCTAGGTGATAGGGGGCAACCCTGTTTAGTTCCTTGTCTAATTTCAATAATATGGGAGTCCATTCCATTAACTGTAACCACTGCTCTGTTCCTCTGATATATGTCCTGCATAAAGCTTCACCTATTCCAAAAGCACCTAAAATCCTGTCCAAGTAACGATGACTAACCGAATCAAATGCTTTATATACATCTAATTTCAATAATCCAAGCTTGTTATGATGTTTCTTTGCATGGTACATTACATTTAAGATATTTCTAATTGGATCTGCAATAAACCTCCCCTGTACAAACCCGTATCGATCAATATATCTGTAAATCTATATATTGATAATGGACCTGGAACAGGTGCAGAATGCAGCAACTTGACTGCTGACAGGAGTTTCTGGCTGGACTTGTATCACACAAGTGTTAAAGACTCTGCACTGGTTACCTATTTGTTACCGAGCCCAATTCAAGGTGTCGACACTAACGTAAAAAGCCCTAAACGGCTTGGGCCCTGGGTATCTGAAGGAGTGCCTTCTCCCATATAGACGTGCCCGTACACTGAGATCTCAGGGAGAGGGCCTTCTTGGAGTTCCTTATTTTGCAGAGGTACCAGGCATAGGGACATGCAAGAGGGCCTCCTCTGTGGTGGCCCCTAGACTTTGAAACAGCCTCCCTCTTGAGGTTTGCTAGATGCCTACATTATATACTTTACGGCGCCTGGTGGAAACTTATATTTTCAAACAGACTTTGCCGTCTAAATAGTTTCCTCAGGGTGCTGTCCTGTTAAAGAGGAAGGGTGGGGTGGGACAGAGGGAGGGGGTGGTACTTTTAATTATGTTTTAATATTTGATATGTTTTATTCTTATTCTAACCCACCCTGGGACCATTTGGTGAAGGGTGGGATATAAATTTAACATATATTCGGGATATGCAAGAATATTCAAAACATTCAAAATTTGATCAAATTCATTTGAATTCGGACATTGGAATTCAAATCTAATGTCTATACATTCGTTTTTAACATTCAGACAAATTTGAATGTTTCAAATCATTTGTACGAGTTATTCGGACATTCGTATCCGTACTTATCCATACTTATTACATACGGATCCGTACGCATCTTATTTGTACCTGTACGGATATGTACGGGATGAAAACAGGATGCACATGGGATAAAAACAGGATGCATACAGATGTGTACGGATCTGTACGGATGTGTACGGACACATAGGAATGATGTTGGCATTTGTATCTTCAAATACAAATCAAATATTCATACGAATAGATACAAATGAATTCGTTTGAATTTGGACATTTGAATATTCAATTCGAACTGAATTGATTCCGAAAACTCTATCCATTCACACCCCTATTCGCTCTCTTTATTTTTATCTCTCTATCGATCTCAATCTCTCAGTCTCTATCTCTCTATTCATATCTACCTCTACCTCTGCTTATAGATATACCGTATAGATATAAATCTTCATTTCATTTTATAGAAGAATTTGTGTTTTAAAAGTGCAAATACTCTCATCTGCTCACAGTTGTGTTCCTGCTAGTGACAGTATGACTCTCTCACAAATTCTTGTGAAATGGAAACAGAACCACTGCCATTAGGCCTTGTAAATGTACACTTTCCCTCGAAATGCGATGAATAATTACAGAAATCAATTCATAATCCATATTTCTCCATCCTGTTATTTACTTTTAAAAAGAAAACTATAATTTATAACTTTAAGCTATTCATGTTAATTATGTTCGTGCTCAAGTCTGGCTTGTTAAATGTAATTGCTTGGAATATAAACCCAGCCTGATGTACCATTAATCATATTCAGCCATTTCTCATAAAATCTGGATCGAGCGTAATTATAAAGGTGCCATTAACCAGTTTGTTTGTCCACAGAACATTTGGTGAGGACAGGAGGACCCCTTCATCTTATTTTGGAGCCTCAATCTCCCTATGTAGATGGAACCAATGTTTGTGGCTGCATTCACACCTGTTTTATTCCAGCTTCATTCCACTTTCGGAATTGGAAAACACACCAGCAAAATTACAAGCTGATTTCTTTCAGCAATATCTAACTCAGAATACCCACCTTTGATGAAAATAATGTGGAAAGAAAATGACTGTTCACTTTGCTTATGTGTTCTTCCATTGTGAAAGTGGACCGAAGCTGAATTAAAACTTAGGTGCGAACACAGGCAGGGACAAGGCAGTTCTGCTGCGTTCAGCCGTACTTCCTGAAGCCAAACTCCCAACTCTACAGCCTATTTTTCCAAAACATTATCAGCCCCTCCCCACAGATGGTGCTGCCCAAAGATCAACAGATTCACTTTTAGACCTCGATTCACCTTTAGCCAGGGCTTCTACAGAGACAAATGCTCGAGGCTGTAGGCTTTGCGGGTGGAAGCAGAGAACCTGCAGAAAGAGGTGGTGAAAGGTGAAAACTAGGTGCAACTAGGAAAGAGAAAAATAATTAACTGGATTTATTTGTTTGTTTGTTTAGTATTCATATCTCACCCTTTACCCAATGTATTCAAGAGAATTACAACAAAGTAGATTTCTTTTAAATATTGAAACAGGGTGGAAAGAAGAGAGAGAAGGAAGGAAAAGAAAGGAGAGAGGGAGGAAGGGAAGGAAGAGAAGAAGCAAGGAGGAAGAGAGGAAAGGGGGAACAGAAGAAAGGAAGGAAGGAAGGAAGGAAGGAAGGAGAGAGGGAGAATGGAAGGAAGCAAGGACAAATGGAAAGACAGAAGGGAAGGAGGGGGAAATGATGGATGGATGGATGGATGGATGGATGGATGGATGGATGGATGGATGGATGGATGGATGGATGGATGGATGGATGGATGGATGGATGGATGGATGGATACTGGAGACCATTTCAAGTGACCCTTGAGAGATAAGGAAGGAGATAAGGGAGAAAAATGGCAGAAAGCGGCAAGGAAGTGTAAACAAGGCGGCCTTTTAACTGGACTGAATGGAGTAGAGACTTGAGGTGCTTTAAGAATCCTGTGGAGTTCTGTTCCACTGGCAATTCACTGGCTGTGCCACATGCACCTTTCTCCATACATACAGAAGCCAAATGGAGTGATTGCTTCTTGAAGCATTAAACACTCAGGGGAGATGAAAGAAACACATTCCTGTCCACAGTAAATATATTGACTTGGAGTCTATTTGAGCTAAAAGGTCCAATTTTCTAAAAGCACCCTCTAATAACAAAAAGTCTGGGGAAAGTCAATTGAAACATAATTCTCTGGGTTATCTCCTCAAGGCAAAATACACAGATTCTGGGGGTGGGGGTAGGGTTCCATTCTTTTATGCTAATAAAGTTCATCTTCTGCTTCATTTTCTCAAGGAATGACCACTTGGCTCTGATGCGTGTGAGGCGTCTGTCCACTGGAGGGAGGCAATTGTCCCAGAGGAAAGCAGCCTGTTTGGAGAGTGGGGTGGCCAATTTGGGGGAGCTGTGAGAAGAAATACTGCCAGAATCATTATAGTAATGGTTCTGCTGCTGCTGTCACCCCCAGGGTGGAAGAGTGAGCTAGGGAGAAGGATACGCAATATATGGTGTGGGTCTATGGAATTTTCTGCTGGAAGAGGTGATGGCAGCAACCAGCCTACATAGCTTTAAGAAAAAGTTAGACAAATTCATGGAGGACAGGTGTTTCAATGCCTACTAGAATGCCTACAGCACCCGGTATTCCCAGACAGTCTCCCATCCAACTACTAACCAGGCCCGACCCTGCTTAGCTTCCCAGATCAGATGAGATCGGGCGTGTTCAGGGTGGTATGTTCCTGTTAATTTCTGCTTTTAACTGTATTGTATTGAAATGGCTACATGGCTGATCAAATAAAATCTATTTACTATTTGCCTCCTAGAATGGATGCCTAGGTGCCACCTCCAGGTTGGAGAAACAGGCAGGAAGCCTCTAAAGGTCATTTGCAGGAAGTCCAGGGCAGGTGAAGGTTTTGCTCTTGTTTTATGCTTGAGGTGCCCAGAAGCAAATAGTGTGAGACAGGATGGTGGACTAGATGAGCTGTGGCCCAATTCAGCAGGGTTCTTCTTAATTCATGGAGGACAGGTGTATCAATGACTACTAGAAGGGATGCCTAGGTACGTCCTCCAGGCTAGGCAATCTGCCTCTAAAGGCCATGTCCTGGGATCTGAGAGCAGGTGAAGGTTTAACCTGTGTCTTCTGCTTGAAGTGCCCATAAGCAATGGATGGGCCACTGAGTGAGATGATAAGCTGAACTAGATGGGCTGTGGCCCAATCCAGCAGGGCTCCTCTTATGTTCTTACGTATTGAGATTCCAAGGCTAATTATTGTTAAGTCTGTCTATTATGAAAGCCAAAAGATACATTGAGGGGGAAATGGCATGCTTCTAGATTTCAGTTGAATGTGGGAGTAACCCTGATGGAAATTTCTGCACAACAGAACCCTTGGGGTTCTCAAGAAAAGGCTGGATGGCCACTTCTTAAGAATAATTCCTTTGCTTTCTTAAAGATTGAAACAGGTTGCACAAGATGACTCTCTCCTGGTCCTCACCAACCCCACAGTTCTGTGACTCTGGGCGGTTACCACTGGTCTCACTAACCTACAAGCATTTATTTAAAACCCTGTAGTGACCAGTGGGACATCCTGGCGCATCATGTGCCTGTGCAGTCTGAAACATGGCCTAAATCACTGCTCAGTTGGATGCCAAGTCAGATCTAAGAGTGCTTGAAAATATATTTTGGATTTCCAAGATTAACAAATCTGCACGTGGTGTTTCTGGGTGTGTTTGCAGCCATCCTGTGTTAATGTTGGAATCCCCAGTGCTGTTTTCACTGTAAGAAAGTCCTACCTGAGTCCCCACCTTTCCCCACAGATCCCCCTCCTATAGTTCTTGGAATCAACACTTTGCACTCAGGAAGACTGCAACGGCTACGTCACATGAAAGCTGTTCTCTTTCTGGCCTGCATTATTGATCCGCGGGCGTCCTTGAGCTACACATCAATTCTGCTGCTCTGAATCTTCAAGGGCCTTGGCTACCATTAGCAGGCTGTAGGGCAGTGATGGCGAACCTTTTGAGCTCAGTGTGTCAAAATTTGCAAGAAAACCTAGCTTAACTCAGGTGCTGTGTCACATCTAGAAATATCCATAATTTTGTGATATTTATAGCTCTAGTAAAAAAGTTATATTTTTGATATATGTATTTTATTAAAAGCAAAAACAAATAATTCTTTACATTAGTGACTTTTGTTGCTAAATCTTCAATTGAAAGTTGGTATTTCGTACACTTCAAGAACAAGCAAGCACTACACGCCCAGGTGTCACGAGTGACCATGTGTGTCACCCAAAAGGGCTTGGCGTGTCACCCGTGACACGCGTGTCATAGGTTGGCCATCACCGCTGTAGGGCTTCCCAAACCAAAACCTCCCCAGCAATCCCCCAGCAGCTGGATGAAAGAAGCAGAATTTCAAGCAATGTGCAACGGAGCTTCGACTTTCCTTAGCCTAAGCGTTCATCATGATTAACACCACAGCAATCAGTTGATTGTTTGTCACTAATTATTATGCCACATTGGACAAAGCATTAACTTTTCATCAGAGCCTGAAAACAATCCGCTGGAGTTAATTGTCTCCTGCTTCAGATCCCACTAAAGTCTCTGTGTATATATATATATACACAGAGTGTATATATATATATATTTATATATACTCCAAAGCCTGTGCTGAAGTTAGTCTGTGAAGCTTTGGGTGCCAATTCATCAGTCTTCAGCTTGAATGAGGGGTTCTGGCCCACTGAGATGGGCACCCACCTGGTTGTAATCCTCCCTTTCAGCAGCAACACAGGTAGGGACCCAGGACGGGGCCTTCTCAGTGGTGGGCCTATCTCAACCCTGGGGTATAGCAGGCACCTTCATCTTATGTGTTCAAGAAACTTTAGTTAAGGAATACCTATCTAGCCTGGCCGCTCCCTGCTTTTAGGCACTGTTATTGGTTTAAGTAGGTTCATTTTTACATTTTGTTTTTTACTGCTGTAGCCTAAAGATGCAATAAACAAGCAAACAAATATCCCATCTTGGTTTGGCTGTTCACCTGAGATCAGATCCTCCTTTCTTTGTTCTTTTCCCAAAATGGGAAGTGGTCCTGCAAAGTGCATCTGGTCTACATGGGAGCAACCTACCTTCCCACTGAAGCAAAAGCGGAAAGGCCGTTCACTCAAGTCCTAGAAGTATGGTGGGCTTCCTGTCACTGGAAACTTTTGGGCCAAAGGTAGCCATTAGGGATGTGTGCAGAGATGTTTGTAACGTTCAGTATTCGTACAAATTTGGACATCCATATGCGAACTGAATGTTACAACATTCGTACATTGACATTCATATTTGCGTGAATGCTGTGGAATGTACAACATCTGCAACAGATCCAGAGTGTATTTGTCATGGATTGAAAGCAGATTTGAAGCGGAATCAGGGTGGATTCGATGCTTTCAGAGTCAATATGTTACAGGACACGTATCAGATACCTATGGATACGTATCGGATACGTATGAGTTCATATCAGATATTTGTATGAATTCGTATGAATACATTCATATCAAATACAATCCTACCACATTCAAGGGGGATCTATTCAAATGAATATGAATTTTCTTACATTCGATTTGATATGAACTGAATGCCAAACAAAGCCATCGGTAGCCATGCATGTCTTCTTTCCAGGTCCTGTTGACCTGTGTTTCAGCACCTTGGACAGCAGCCTCCATCTCATAGGAATCTCTCAGTAATAGAGACGTGCAGCGACGATCTGTGCATTCGGAATCTGGATGAATACATCCGAATTCCGAGATTCGTGAACGGATTGAATAGGTCCCTATTTGAAGGGCCCTATCTGTCCATGAATTGAATAATCCAGTATCCATAGAAGCTTTGAATGCCCCGGGGCCTCCCTCCCTCAGCCATCCTCCCCCCAAACCTCCCCCCAGGGCCTCCCCAGGGCCCCTTTATCTGCTTCGGTGGTGCCCTTGGCCTCTTTCTGGGCTCTCCAGAACAGCAAACATGCTTTCTGAAGGGCCCTGGAAGAGGTCCGGGGTGCCACTGGAGTGCTCCTGCCCGCTTCCCAGAGGCCCACTTACCTGGTTTACTGGAATGCCTGTATTTAGCTTCTGGAAAGCCTGTTTGCAGTTCCAGAAGACCCTGGAAGAGGTCCAGGGTGCCACTGGAGTACTCCCACATGCCCCTCCGGCACCCACTTACCTGGGGGGGGGGTGCTCCGGTAGCCCCCCAGGCCTCTTCCAGGGCCCTCCAGAATGCTGGAAGAAGGGGTGGCGGCAGCGGCAAGAAGAAGGTGGAGAAGGCATGAAGGTGGTGATGCGGTGTTCAAGAAAGTGAGGGAGGGTGAGAATGGAGGGGTGGGGGAAGGATTAATTTGTTCCGGGCACAGATATTCGATAGAATATCCATGCATGGATACAAATACCCCCACATCCATGGGGGGGGGTATTCAGTCGGAGGTGAATTTTCCCACATTCTATTCAACTCAAATAGAATGTGGAAAATGGCTCCATGTGCATCCCTACTCAGAAACTACTAGGACCTTCCTTCCTTCCTTCCTTCCTTCCTTCCTTCCTTCCTTCCTTCCTTCCTTCCTTCCTTCCTTCCTTCCTTCCTTCCTTCCTTCCTTCCTTCCTTCCTTCCTTCCTTCCTTCCTTCCTTCCTTGTGCTCTGCATTTCCTCTTCCTCGGCTCAAAATTACATCTGATGGCAGCTATTTATCACTCACCAGGCAAGGCTTGATGTTTGGAAAGAAACATTTTGATGAATTTACATTGCGCTACCCAGAAGTGATGACTCAACGGCAGCATTTCAAAGTATCAGGACGTCTTTGCTCTAAGCGTGATTGGTGGGCACAGCTACAAGCCATTTCCCCATCTCCAGTAAGCACCACTAAGTTATGACCATTTTCCAGGGACAATAATGTGGCAGGAATCTGGGCAGCCAATAAAAAGCGGGAAGAACCATGACTTCTGGATTTATCTCTCTGGGTAATGTAAGTAATATTTCTGGGCCCTCCTTCCCCTACCACCCGCCCCAGCTCCCCCAATGACAACATACCTGGCCTACATTCAGCAATTTCTCTTTGAAGCCATTGGTATGGCTAAGCTGGGGAGTGTGCAGCTATCCAAACATTGCTAGACTCTAACACTGCACTATAATTTGTTCTTGGAAATCACCATGTAGTGCAAAACTGTGTTATGTAGGTCTTTAAGGCCTATGGGAAGCTGGGAGTTGAGGAACCATCAAGACCCAGTCTGCCAATCTAAGTCAATAGCACCACCAAGAGGCAAGTCTCCTTACTGCACATTTCCAGGGGGGGTAGTGTTTCAATTTTAAAGACCCTGCAAATCCAAAACAATGCTGTACAATGACATACAATGAATGGGGGTACATTGTTTCTAACGATAAGCTGGGACTTGAACACCTAGGAAGGATACCGTTAGGATGGCAAAGGCTGCTGAACAGAGAACCTGCAGTGTTTAAGAGCTCTCTAGACTACAGCCCCATTCATAGGTGATGTTAGCTGGGAGACTTGGCCAGAGACAATGCATTCTTTTTTTTTCTCTGGATGGATGGGAGGAACGGGGGGAGGGGAAAAGAGAGAGAGAAGGAAGGAAGGAAGAGAGAGAGAGAAAGGAAGGAAGGAAGGAAGGAAGGAAGGAAGGATGTGAAAGAAAAAGAAGGAAAGAAGCTGGCTTTTCTATCATGCTTTTCTCGTCCATTTAAGGGGACTCAAAGCAGCTGACAAAGCTTTGTGTTCTTCTGCCCACAACAGACACCCTGTGAGGTAGGTGTGGCTGTGAGAGCTCAGAACAGAGCTGTGACTAGCCCAAGGTCACCCAGCTGGCTTCATGGAGGAGAGAGGAATCAAACCCGGTATTCCCAGATAAAAGTTCAGGGAGAAAGAAAGTGAAGAGAGAGGGAGAAGGGAAGGGAAGAGTTGATGGAGGGAGGGAAGGAGGGAAGGATCTCACGTCTCAACAAGACCCTCTAGGTTATGTAGAAATCATGGATAATACTTAAAATAAATAGAACTCTGGGCACACACAAATATGGCAGCACCAAAGTTTGTAAGAAGAAGCCAACTCTGAGCAGGATAAAAATGTACAGCTCTCTTTGTGAAGGCTTTGGAAGAGCAAGCACTGAAGAAAAATCACCTCCACCGAAGAAGAAACAAAACAAAGGTGAGAATTTCATAGAGATGGTCTGGTGCCAACTCAGATTAATGACCTTTTCACTCTGAGATGTGAAGCCGCCTATAATGCAGTTGTGCTTGAAGAACTTTGCACACACCCTTCCCCCAGGAGAGTTGTCCTGTTTATTCCTCCAGGGACTTGCTGGCTGCAGATGAAGATCTTTGATTCCGCAGTGCTAAGCAGTGATGCGCACATGATAGCATGCCGCTGCCCTTTCTGAAATTGAGATGAGTTGCCAGTAGGTCACCGTTGCATGCATACAGTTTTGATACCATGTTGTCTTCTTCTCCCCATGTGCCGCCACTACAATGTTGACAGAAGGTGGTTTGGAGTGTCATGCCAAGATTCGGTCATGCCTTGACGGTACATTCATTCAGGGCTCGTCCCCATGGGGCTGCCACTGCCTCGTGGTGGATTTGGAGCAGCCTTAATTTGAATCTTAATTCGCATTAAGAAGTCCCCATGGCAATGGAGGACAGGGCAGGTTCAAGGCGAACCCGCCCGTCCCCATGAAAACCGCGGTAAATCCCTGCATTGGGATGCTGTGGTTTTCTCCACCACCACCCCTTGCCTGAGCACTTAATCACCCAGCTAAGGGCTTGATTTACCCCAAACAATCACCTGACACCTGCCCTACAGTCAGCTGAGCAGCTGTCAGGAGGGTATAGGGGCTGTCAAGAGCACAAGGAGAGCTCCAGTAAGATGATTAAAACAGACACGAAAGCCACGTTTGTTTTAATCATTTCAGCAGAGCTCTGCTTGTGCGCATGACAGCTATACCTGCCTGACAGTTGCTCAGCTGACTGCTGGGCAGCTGTCAGGTGATTGTTTGGGGTAAATCAAGCCCTTACCTGGGCGATTAAGCACTCAGGTAAGGGGGGACAGTTGTGAAAGCAGCATTAGCGGCGGGGACAGTGAAAACCTGCCTGCTAAGGCTGAGATCATAACCCAGGAGTATCCCCATGCCCCCAGGATTTGGGGCAAGAATAGGTGTTTTCTTTTTTTGTTTCGATTTTGAGGATTTTGTCACTCATGTAGCCCGAATTAGGGCTTTGCATGGGGACTCTCGCAAGGCTTACTCAGGTTCCCCTTGCAGTATCCTTACCATGGGGATGCCCACTCAGACCTGCAGGATGAAAAAGTGCAAAAGTCCATCTTTCTCCTCCTTCTTCCTCCCCCTCCTTTTCTGCTTAGACAAAGTTTGTCACCCATGGCCTTCCACAGACCTCTCTTATGAAATCCACAAATTCTCTCCAAACCCTTGAACTGGACCATGTGGTGAAGGGCAGGATATAAACAAACAAGCCAACAAACTAGGATCCATTATAGATCAGTCAACCCTATACTGTGGTTGCAGACAAAGGCAAGACAGAAGCAGCAATGACAGATGTAGCAAGCCCAGATGATGGTCACATCAGGAAGGAAGAGTATGAGAAACTGGACAAATATCAGGAACTCAAAGAAGTGGAGACGATTTGCAAGGTAAAGGCAAAGAAGTCCTTGGTAGGGTTAGGAACACTCAGGACATGTGGGAGAACATAAGAATCCAGAAGGACATAAGAGGAGCCCTGCTAGATTGGGCCACAGCCCATCTAGTCCAGCATCCCATCTCACACAGTGGACCAGCAGCTGCTTCTGATCATGTCAAGGAGGAGACAAAGGCAAAACCTCCTCCTGCTCCCAAATCCTTGCAGATGGCCTTTGGAGGCATCCTGCCTGTCTCTTCAAGCTGGAGATGGTACCTAGGGATCCATTCTAGATAGGAACATAAGAGGGGGCCTGCTGGCTCAAGACACAGCCCATCTAGTCAGGCTGGGGGGACAAGCAGGATGCCATTTGCTGGGATTTGAGAGCAGGAGAAGTTGCCCTTGTCTCTGCTTGAGATGCCCATGGACAATTGGTGGACCACTGTGTGGGATAGGATGCTGGACTACATGGGCTGTGGCCTGATCCAGCAGGGCTCCTCTTAGGTTCTTAGGTTCTTATCCCATCTCACACCATGGCCTGCCAATTGCTTCTGAGCATACTAGTGAAGACTGTAGCTGAATCTGGACAGGGAATGTGGATGCCAGGCCCCTATTCCAAGATATAATCTGGAATAAAGCCCAGAGCAGAAAGGGCCATGTAGATTACACTATTATTTTCCAACTCTTATCCAAATCCATAGCTTCTGAGAAAGGCTCGTTTTCCTATTTTCTGCTCCACATCAATGCTTATGGTTGCCTTATAAAATATGGAATGCCTTCTCAGTAGTAAATGTCAACACGTCCCAGCAAAAATGAGTATTGATTAGGCATGAATTAATATTCTGATGAGTCACTGACATTTGCGGGAGATGTCCATGTTCATTGATATCTAATTTGCTGCAGTTAATTTGCTCAGTGCCAATTAAGCACAGGAACCTTCCTTATCGCCTCCTTCTATTATTATCCAAATCTCATTACACGTATCTTCTTCCCTGCTTATGTAACGATGGCTTAATTACATAGCAACTAAATTTACATCCTGCGTGCACTAACACTGTGTTCTGGGTGCCAGCTTCTTTCCAGTCACCAACAGAGGGTGGTGGTTTTCTGACTGTGGGCTTGGAATGAAATTAAAAATAATACAGCTTCCAGATGTGTCCAGGATGACTCTTCCACATCAAAAAAAAGGGGAGGGAGAGAGGAAGGAAGGAAGGAAGGAAGGAAGGAAGGAAGGAAGGAAGGAAGGAAGGAAGGAAGGAAGGAAGGAAGGAAGGAAGGAAGGAAGGAAGGAAGGAAGGAAGGAAGGAAGGAAGGAAGGAAGGAAGAACAGAGTGAAGATTGATCTAGATTTTGCCCATGGAAATTTATGCCCAACAGATTTAACTTTGAAATTATTACTATATACTAGGGCTGCACACAAAGGCAATTTTTGACATTCTATTCGAATAGACTATTCAAATGTGCAAATTCATACAAACAGAGAAAAAACAAATGCATTCACATCCGATCTGAATACATTTGTATCTATCTATTCATATGAATATTCAATTTGTATTTGATGATATGAATGTCGACAACATTTGTAAGTGTCCATATGTTCGTATGCATCCCATTTTTATCCAGTATGTATCCCGTTTTTGAGCCGTACCTATCTGTACAAACGCATATAGGTATGAGTAAGATGCGTACACATACGTATGTAATGCGTATGTATCCGTACACATACGATTGCCCGAATAATTCATTTGAATAATTCAAAACATCTGAATTTGTTCAAATGTTAAAAAACGAATGTATAGATATTCGATTTGAATTAGGATGTCCGAATTCAAACAAATTAAATTGAATTTTGAATGTTTTGCATATTCTTGCACATCCCTACTATATACAATACAAAATGATGCACCACGCCATAGTTGAGAATAATATGCCTGGTTCACCTAGGTGACCGTCCATTCTGCTGCTCAAGAGCTAAGCTTCAATGAGCCTCTTCAACACATCTTTCCAAACAGACAATGATTCTGATAGCCCTTCAAAACAGAGGTAGCTGACACTTGTCATGGGTAGCAGAGCAGAAAGCAAAGCAGCTTAAAAAATGGGTAGGAGAGGTCAGGTCAGGTAGCACTAGTATTATTTGAGACACTTCCCATGAAGTGCCCATTAGGGACCCATTAAGAACCCATTAGACTCAGAGCAGGAGGACCCGTTTCCACTGCAGACCCCATTAGAGCTACATTTGTTTGCATCTGCTCTAGGAAAATCCAGATTAAATGGGTCCTTCAGGATCTATAATCCAAATTTCCTGTAGACCCCATTAAAGTGGTCTAAAGGCATCAAATCTGGATTATACGGAGTGTGTTTCCACCATGATCAGATAATGGGGTCGGGGGGGGCTCCAGGGGGGTACACCCATGGGGGGGGGGGATGCCCCGAAACCCAAAGCCTGTGCACAATCTCCAAAGCTGGCTCCAAAGAATAGCACAGGCTCTGAAGAGGACCCCATGCACGAGCAATGCCAACCCTACGGCCCTTTGTCAAAGGCTCTGGAGAATCTTCAAAGTTCACGGCAGATCGCTCTGGAGAATCTCTGGAGCTTATTTGAAGAATCTCTGGCGCGTCTATGGAAATTGCACCCCCAGTCCCCCAAACAACCTGGGGTAATGGGTGGGCCCTATGTAGGTCGATCCAGATTCGCCACATGGGCACCCCAGCATTTCCACTGTGGGCAGGCTAGCACCCATTGCTATTGGGTGCTACACTGCCCATGGGGACGCATCGGGTACTTCCCTTAATCTGGATCTACTAGATCTGGATTATTTGAAGAACCATTCTTTAGACCTAGATCATCTTAGATCCGGATTAAGAGAGGTCAGTGGAAAAACCTCCAATATCCCAGAATAGGGACCTGCCAACTGCATGCTATCGTAGGCCCCAGGCAGGGTTTGCCATAGTCACCACTATTATCTGGATGGCAGGTCACTATTCCAAGATATAATCCACAAAAGTACCCAGTGCACAAAAGCCCATAGATAAGGCTGACACACATGAGAAAACTTACTCCATTGAACTTGGAGGACTAAAGAGACATGGACCACTCTTGATCTGGAATACGCATGAAACTCTAAGCTTCTAGCTGGGATGAGGCATAGTCCATTTTGTCCTTAGGAGTCCATTGACCCCATTCTAACTTTGCCTTCTGTTCCACATCCAAGGGATCCCTGGAGTTTCATTTCAACAGTACCCCTATACTATCTTATTTAAAGCCCCCCAGAATAGAAAACTGGGTCTAAAGCATATTAGCTCTATCCTTCTCCCTCTCCCTCCCTCCATCCATGATGCACACCTCTCTTGATCTGAATAACAATTAGCCCAGGGTTTCTGATAAATAGGGTAGCTGTAACCTATATTCCCTTCTGGACATGCGCACAATTTTTTTTTTTGACATTCTATTTGAATCGAGTCGAATACCCCAAAATCCTATTTGAACCTTTTAAATTTGAATTTAACAAGATTCGATTCGTATTTACCAAGTTCAACTCTATTCATTTGAATTTTTGATTTGAATCTGCGCATAAGCATGTTGACAACACTTGTATGTGCATGTACACATCTTCCCCACATCTGTACACATCTGTACGCATCTGTACACATCCATATGCATTCTGTAGTTATCCTGTATGCAACCCATACGGATCCGTACAAATGTCTACAGATGCGGGAAAGATGCACATACGAATGTCCAGATAATTCAAATGGATAGATCCAAAGTTTGAAATTCGATTTGAATGTTTACATTCAAATTCGGCACATTTGATCGGGTTTCAAATGCCTAGCCTACAAATATTCATGCATTGTCAGGCTGGCAAAGAATAACCACGAGACTCTTTCTTTAAAAAGATGAACAGTGATTTATTTCAGCTCAGTGTAAAGGCAGGCTTTGTTGGAAGCAGCTTTGAACAAAAAAGCCCAGCGTATTTATATGTTTCATAACTGGGCGGGGTTTGGCCTTCAACCAATCAACAATAACTATTTTTCAAAACTCAGTTTAAACTTGGAGCCAAAATGTATCACTCGACCCCAGCAGGGAGGGGCGGAGTCAACTGTCACTTCCAAACAACAGGCAGCTACTATATACATATATACAGAATCACATAGATGGCAGATATCTTACATTCAAATATTATGGCAGGCAGCTAGCCCAGCCTGACATGCATATCACTATTCCCTTCCCTTAGAATTCTTACTCAAGGGAGATCAGCCAATTCAGAAGGGCATTATTGACCAGCAAGCAAGCAAGCAAACACACCATCACTCACTCCAGCCAATTATCATCTGAATCATCACAATTGCAGTTGGGATCTTAGCATCAGTATTTGGCCTTGTTCATCACCTTGAATAGCTTTACGATTCCAGCTTCCCTCGTTTCATGGCCAAAGGACCGCAGCCTTGGAAAGGTGTTCAGCTGATCCTATCTGCAAGGCAGCTGGCATTCTCTTCAACCTGACATTTCCCTGGGTACAATGCAAATGTGATGTATACAAATTAAACTTTCAATAGCTAATCATGGCTGAATATCTGATCGCACAGAGGTTGGAAGGAGGCTGGCTCTCTGATAACCACTTTTCAGGAACGTCAGGATGTGTTCCGTCAAGGTGATTCAGAAGTTGCATTTATCATTCTCTATTGCTGTATTTTAAATTTTGTTTTGTTCACTGATATCGCTCGAGGCACCTTGGGGAGAACTTTATCCACCAAAGGCAAAATCAGAATTGATTAAATAATAAAGGGGGCAACGGTACGCAGATTGTCAACAAGCAAGGTTTCAGAGAGAAGTGGGGTTCTCTTTTTTTTCCCCCAATACCACATGCTTAAAAGCTTGCTTAAGACAAAAGGTCCTCCTGTAATTCCAGCTGAAACAATGGCCCTTTCTGCACTGGGCCTTATTCCAGATTCTATCTCAGTGTAGGGACCTGCCATCCACAGGCCGGTGCAGACTCAAGTAGACCCTCCCCAGGTCTTGCAGATGGCAGAAACCTATTGCAAGATACAATTCAGAATAAAGCTCTGTGCAGAAAGGGCTAATATTTGTAACATGTTCCATCAATGAGCCATCTTCTTGAAGCCGTACCCCTCTGCCACTTTTTAAAAGAGGTGGTGGAGGACGAATTTGAATAAAAGAAGATGTCCATGGTTTTTTCCCCCACCCAGACTCAAATCCACAAACACAATGGGTGAGGGTCCCCATCAACATAAAGTTCAGCTCAAACCCAGCTGTGTTTAGCCCTCTGCTTTGGCTGGTCTTGAGAAGAGAAGTCTGTCCAACAAGAACTTCCAATGGACTTGTGGCCACTTTGAGAGGAAGGTAAGAGAAATTGTTCTGATGCTATAGCACTGGTTAAGACTAGTGGCCATCTTGCTTCATTAGATTTAGGACCTCCTATGAACACCAAAGAAGGTAGTGGGATCCATACTTTTGTTCACTGGAAGGACAAACACTGAAGCAGAAACTCAAATATGCTGGCCACATAATGAGAAGAAGAAAAGTTTCTACCCTGCTTTTCTCACACATTTAAGGGAACTCAAAGAGGCTGACAAACCATCTATTCATCTCCCAACAACAGACATCCAGTGAGGCAGGTGGGGCTATGAGAGCTCAGAAGAGAGCTGTGACTAGCCCAAGCCAATCCAGCTGGCTTCGAGGAGGTGGGCGGAATCGAACCCGCTATTCCCAGATAAGAGTCCGGCTCCCTAACCACTAGACTGAACAGGACTCACTGGAAAAGGACCTGATGGTGGTAAAGATGGAAGGCAAAAGAAGAAAGGAATGGCAGAGAATGAGATGGACAGATAGTGTCAGGGAAGCCACCAATGTGAGCTTAAGCAAACCTTGGGTAACAGCAGAGGACAAAAGGGTCTTGCATACTGTACTCCATGAGGTCAGGAAGAGTCAGAAACAACTGAATGACTGAACAAGAACAACAAAATACCAGTTTGGTCTAGTGGTTAGGGAGCTGGACTCTTATCTGGGAATACTGGGTTCAATTCTGCCCTCCCCCATGAAGCCAGCTGGGTGACTTCGGGCTAGTCACAGCTCTCTTCTGAGCTCTCACAGCCCCACCTACCTCACAGGATGTCTGTTGTGGGGAGAAGAATAGAAAAGCTTTGCCAGCTGCTTTGAGTCCCCTTAAATGGGTGAGAAAAGCAGGGTAGAAAAGCCAACTCTTCTTCTTCTTGTTCTTCCTCTTCTTGGCTCAGCTGCAGCCTTCAAAGCCCTTCTTCCACAGGAGAAAATGGACAATTCATCACCAGCATCTTCTGTAGAGAAACACAGCTGTCTATGGGTCATTGCAGGGTGTGTGTTTTTTCCTTTTAAAGACCTGTTGGGATTGGAATATTTTCTTGTCCTCCTTGTCTTGCTGGAGATTTGCTTCAATTATGCCAGGGGAAATTACTTTCCAGTTTCCCCATGCCCCAACAAACACTGCCAGGGAAATTAAATAACTCAGACAAAACTATGGTGACAATCCTGCAAGGAGGACATCACCACCCCCACTGCATCTCCTGCGGAAGTATATTCTGCCCGCACTTAAGGTCCCATGTCTATTGACGTTGGCGATCATTTGTCTCCAATATAAGGACGCTGGAGGAGAATAAATTAGCTCCAGAAGGTAATGCGTGTAGTTTTTTTGCCAGGAGAGATTTCTCCAGTCCTCCCCTCTGCCTTTGTGATTTCATTAGTTAAGATTAAACATGCGAAGAACATAATGGATGCTAAGCAACAATGCATCAGTGGAACCGGTTTTTGGATGATGCATCGTTTATATACCATAGGGTAACGACTCCTGATCTATTGTGATTCCTAGAGATGAACCACTGAAGAAATCCCATTGCCGTTCCCCTGAACAAATCGGTCCACTAATAGAGGGCAAAACTCTCCATTGTGGCTGTGGATTTTCTTCAAGTTTATTCATTTATTATTTTATTTTTATTTATTATTTATATTTCTATCCCGCCCTATACCCAAAGGTCTCAGGGTGAGTAACAACCTTAAAATCCAGTATATCAAAAAAACTTATATTAAAAACAATAATAACCATCACAACATTTAAAATCCAACATGTTAAAAACAATGTAAAATGAATTTACATTCGATTTGAATAAAATACATTTGTATCTATTCGTATAAATGTTCAGTTCATATTTGATGATACAAATGTCAACAACGTTCATATGTGTTCGTACGCATCCTGTTTTTATCCTGTATCCATCCCGTTTTTGTCCCGTACGTATCCGTACAAATGCGCATGGAGGCAAATAAGATGCATACGGATATGTATGTGATGTCCATACGCATACGAATGTACGAATAATTTGTACGAATGATATGAAAGATTTGAAATTCGCTCAAAGGTTTAAATTTGAATGGAAAGACATTTGATTCAAATTCAAATGTCCAAATTTGAATGAATTCGATCAGCTTTTGAACGTTTCAAATATTCATGTACATCCCTAGTTGGATCACAGTTCACGATGGCCTGGTTTGCATGGGAACAGAACCTCCCTGTATTCACAAAGTCTTGGTTCTACCTGAAGCCAAACAATGGGGGTTCTGAGGAACCAATCAAAACATAGCAAACTAAGGACTATTTGCTGTGGTTCGGATGTGAACAGAACCACCTCGATGTTCGAAGAAACAGTTTAAATTGGATCTGAACCAAATCACTAAATTTCAGTTCATGTACATCATTCCCATGTGTTCCTAGACTTCCTCTGTCTCTTGCTAGTATGATTTCCACAGTCCCAAACCTCAGTTTGAGGCCAGAAAGTGGGAAGGTGCCACCATTAGCAGGAACGGCAGTCCCTTGGATAAGTTGGGGAAGAAATTTAGGGCTCACAGGACGCTTACCAGAACCCAGACATTTAAAGACACAGCTCAAAGGTAGGCTAGCCTGAGTTAATGGTCCCTGTGCAAAGAACATTGAAATTTTCATTCGCTGGCTGGGATCTCTGCACAAAACAAAAACTGTTAACTGCCCAAATAATGTCTGTTCTTGCATTTTAATGGCCCGTTGATTAGCCCAGGAAGCCCCTGAAAGGCAGGGTTCAGGGGGAGAATGCCAGGAGGGATCCTTGCTGCAAACAGATGGCATCTTCAAGGTGAGTAATTTTACAGTTTACGCCATGTGCGGTTCACCCAGGAGAGGCATGACTGCAAATTGAATGTTCAAAGCATGAATATAAGGTTTCTTCTATAAGTAAGTAAGTAAGTAAGTAAGTAAGTAAGTAAGTAAGTAAGTAAGTAAGTAAGTAAGTAAGTAAATAAATAAATAAATAAATAAATAAATAAATAAATAAATAAATAAATAAATAAATAAATAAATAAATAAATAAATAAAAAGGCAATGCACGTGATGGTCCTTAGTCTTTATCCACACAGCAGGCTTGTGTTTAAACTGAGGACCACCCAGACATGTAATAAATGCCAGCAAATTGCCACCATTCCACTGGGACTGGCAGGCAAGCTGAGCACTAAGTTTGGTCCAGCACCCCTGAAAGTCCAGGACCGCAATTCTGGAAATAATTTTTTTAACAAACCCACCTCCGCAGCCCCGCTGGAATTCTAGAACACTAAGTGTAGCCAAATTTCTGCTTTAGCAGCTACCATAAGAGAACAACCAGAGGCATTTCCGCACTGAATCGCGTTCGAAACCGAACGCGTTCAGGCGGAAAGCTTAAGCCAGCTTCGGGCGCTTTCCCCGTTCACACACAGACGCTCCGGAACGCGTGTAAACGCGTTCCGGAGCGTCTGGGTGCGAATGGTCAAAGCGCCCGAAGCTGGCTTAGCCGGCAAACGCCGGCCAGGGGCGCGCCGGCGGCCGCGGAGGCAGATCGACAATCAGCTGTTTGAAAAACAGCTGATTGTCAAAGCCGCGCGGCGTCGGAGGCGAGCCGGCAGGCGATCGGGAGACAGAAGCGGCGCGAACGCTTCTTCTCCCGAACGCCTGCGGACGGCTCGTCCGCGTTGGAACGCGTGTAGAGCACTTCGAAGTGCTCTACATTTCGAACGCGAAAGAGGCAGCTGCGGACACGTCGGGACGCAAGCCGCGCGCGGCCAATGCGGATGACGTGTCCGCAGCTGCCTTTTTCGCGTTCCGTTTTCGCCCGTGCGAAAACGTCTCAGTATTCTGTTTCATATACCCAAGGTCTGTTAAGAAAAAAAAAAGATCTTGAATTAATAATGTCCCTTTTATGTGCTCTTGATTTTGTTTTTATTGAGCTATTTTTATGTGAGCCTCAGGGCCATAATAAACTGGGACTGGAACATTCAAGCTGAGATTGGCCTCCTATGAAAGAAAAAAAGAAAGAGAAACTGGTGTGGAGTGCCTAGTTCTGATCCTAATACGACTCTGGCATTACAGCATGTTCACAGGTTTCTGTCCAGATTCAGCACAAGTTACTGCCACATCACTGGGCCCATTGCTGATAATGCAGCATGCCTGGGCTTGCTCTGCGTCTGCCCAGGTACGATAATACTGGATTCATTCCCGGGTCACGGCAAGATATGGATCAGGACAGAGGCCACATCTAGATGTTGAGAGGTAGGGATGTGCATGAATATTCGTAGGCATTCGAAATCCGATCGAACATGCCAAATTTCAACATTCAAACTCAAACAGAATGTAATTAAATTCAAAGGTAAACATTCAAATAAAATTTTGAATTTCGGATCTATTCGTTCGAATTATCCAGACAGGCATATGTGTACCGGTTCGTACACGATGCGTACTTGAAGATCCACATCTTTCCTTCATCCATGTGCATTTGTACAGATCATTACGGGATGAAAATGGGTTGCATACGGGATAACTACGAGAAGCATACAGATGTGTATGGATGCATACAGATGTGTGCGGATGTGGGGAAGATGTGTATGTGCACATACGAATGTTGTTGACATCCGTATGTGCAGATTCGAATTTGGTAAATTTGAATCGAATCTTGTTCAATTCAAATTTAAAAGATTTGAATTGGATTGGATTTTGGGGTATTCAATTCTATTTGAATAGAAAGTCAAAAAAACATTTGTGCACATCTCTAGTGAGAGGTTTTGCTATTGCCTCTGGACTCTCCTGCCGAACTTACCTGTCTGGATGCATGCTCCCACGACAGCATGGCGCATACTTCCAGGTATTCCAATGTGAGGAAATTAGGGATGCGCATGAATTTGTACGGATTTAGACATTCATATACGAATCAAATGCTATGGGGTTCATACATGGGCATTCGTACGAATACAAATGTTTCAGAATATTCGTATGAAGCTTTGGAACATTTGTGAAGCAGGGAGGTGGGAAAGCGGCTGGGCCAGTCACATCTGCAATGGCTCTAGAGTGAATTCGACATGGCTTGAGAGCAGATTCAAAGTAGATTCTGACGCTTTCAGAGCGGATGTGTTACAGGGTACGTATTGGATACATGGGGGGATACATACGCATTCGTACCGGATATTTGTACAAATGGATTCGTATCAAATAAAATCCTACCACATTCATAGAGGATCTATTCGAATTTTACAAATACAAATACAAATTTTACTACATTCAATTCAATACGAATCAAATGCAAAAAAAATCCCATTCGTGGACATCCCTAGACAAAATATCTGGAAATATCAGCCACGTCTAGCTGTCTTTTCCATCCCTTTTTCTGCACTGTGCATGAAAAAGCAAATGTGCAAACAAGTAAAGGCATATCACTGTTTGGGTAGTTTTGTAGATGTAAGGTGACCCCAGGAGGGTCCCCAAAAATGGTGCACGAGACAGGATCGTTCCAGGAAAGAATCAGCGTTTATTACCTGCAGGTCACGCAGTCATGATCATTCATAAAGTACTGCGTGGGCTCCATTTCCACTGGCAGTCTTTTATACAAATTCCAGATAGGTGTGTTTCTTCTTCATTATCAGATAAAAGCACTCAAATTAATATTATTTTCAATACACAACAAGTAGGTGGAGACAGGGCCAAAACCTCTGCCCTGCCCGTTTTCTATAGCTTAAATGTTGTGTCTTTTGCAAGTGCTTGTCACAGAACAGCAGAAAAGAGTTAACTGAGTAAATGTAACCTTGTTTGTTCCTGCCCTTTTCTGTAAGAACTGAGCTCTGTTCCAGTTTTGCTTCTGTAGTTAGTTGGCTGGTTGCTGTTCAACAGGAGAAGGAAAAAGCCATGTAGTGTAACAGAACAGAATAGGCAAACTGAGATGTATTGTTTTATATCCAAGTAACCCTACCTTGTTAGACTTAGTAAACTATAAGTTTTGAAGCTAACAAAACTTGTACACTCTATTGTTTGGTAACCAGATAGCTATTGTACTCTAGCATAGAAGTACAGCTCTGCAACTAGAAAAATTCTGCACACACATATCTTTATTCCCAACATTAAAACATACATTCCGAAAGATAAGCAATTCCTGATGTAAGCAGAAAGGAGAGCAAGGGAGACATAGTTTAAAACAACTTTTATCCCTTCTTATTGGCTTTTCCTATAACCAATATATTGCAAGCATTTATATTGTAATTCTTGCTCAAAGCAAAATACTTTTTCTATCCCAGCAATCTTGCTTTGAGACAGAGCTGGTCAGTCTCTTCTGTCACTCTGCTAGCCCTGAGTTTCTTGTACCTAGAGAGCCAGATATTCACACCTCGCTAATAATTAGCGCCTAGTCTTTGTCTGTCTTTAAAGATAAGGCACTTAAGGGGCGTTTTAGCCCAAATCATGGGGCGTATCTTACAGGACAGAGACAAGTGGCCCAAAACTGTTAGAGTAACGGTTAGCTAATATGCCGCCAGTTTTTACTCAAATACGTTTCTTAACATTTTAACTCACCCAAGCAAGCAGAGTAATACAAAAGCAAATTGCATAATTAAATTTCAAATTTCTTTAGCTTGCTTAATCGTCCTCAGTTTATGTATCCCATATAGCAGCAATGCAGAATTCCACCCCTTTTTTTGCAGGGCTATATTGGTATTGGTCACAGGTCTATGTCCTGATCCCAACGTATCCCAGGCCTAATCACACAGTTTGTGTGAGCCAGTTTGGTCTAGTGGTTAGGGAGCTGGACTCTTATCTGGGAATACTGGGTCCGATTCTGCCCTCCCCCATGAAGCCAGCTGGGTGACCTTGGGCTAGTCACAGCTCTCTTCTGAGCTCCCACAGCTCCACCTAACTCACAGGGTGTCTGTTGTGGGGGGGGGGGAGAACAGGTTTGTCAGCTGCCTTGAGTCCCCTGAAATGGGTGAGAAAAGCCAGCTCTTCTTCTTTGGGCCCTGTCTGCATGGGTCCTTTGTCTCCATGGTTCCAAGTTCCAAACTCAACCGAGTCAAGCTAATTAAATAGATTGGCGCAGAGTTATCGTAGCTTCCACCCACCACCCGCCCCCTCTCCGTTTCCGGAGCCGCAAAGCTTTCCCCTTGCGAAACCATTTTATTAAGGTTTTCAGGGCCTATTTGCTAATAAATAAGGCACAGAGATAAATTGAGACAGAACAATTAACAAACGTGATGATCCAAGCCCGCAAGCTTTTAAAGAGTTTATCTAATCTTTATGCACTATGCCAAGCGGTATTATATATCACGGTGGTGGCAGGTTAATTCAACCGTTTAGAACATTTAGGGTGCACCAGGCTCAAGATTGCTTTACACAGATTGCTTTTCCCTCTCCGTGTGGCATCCCTCGTACGCGGGGCAAATCCATTAAAACAGTTGCAGCAAGGAACCTCCGGAGACACACGCGACCCTCTGTTCCTGCACTGGGTTTACATGGCGGGGTCCATGGCCGATTTAACTCCCCACTTTTCCCCCACCCCGAAATGACCCTCCGCTCAACTGTGTTCTGGACTGCAGTCTCTGAACCTCACAATAATCAGGAGAAGAAGAGTTAGCTTTTCTACCCCACTTTTATTTATTCATTTTATTTTATTTAATACATTTATATCCCGCCCTTCAGCAAATGGTCCCAGAGCAGGTTACAATAAGAATACAACATATCAAAAGAAAAAACATAATCAAAAATATCACCCCCTCCCTCCCTAACAGGACGGCACCCTGAGGAAGCTACTTAGATGGCAAAAGCCTGTATGAAAAGATATGTTTTCACCAGGTGTCAAAAAGTATACAGTGTAGGCCCCTGGCGAACCTCAAGAGGGAGGCTGTTCCAAAGTCTAGGGGCCACCACAGAAAAGCCCTCTTGTCAACACCTTGAATTAGGCTTGGTAGCAAATAGGTAACCAGTGCAGAACCTTTAAGACCGGCGTGATACAAGTACAGCCAGAGATCCCTGTCAGCTGACGAGCTGCTGCATTCTGCACTAGTTCCAACTTCTGAACTGTTTTCAAGGGTAGCCCCACGCAGAGTGCATTACAGTAGTCACATTTAAGGGACTTCAAGTGGCTAATAAAGCTTGTCAGCCACTTTGAGTCCCCTTAAATGGGTGAGAAAAGTGGGGTAGAAAAGCCATCATCATCATCATCATAATCATAATACTTGGTAATGGCCCCCAGGTTATGGAATAGTCTTCCCCTTGAGTGGTGTCATGCCCCTTCTCTGTATACGTTCGGGAAGGCAGTGAAGATGCTCCTCTTTGCCCTGGCCTTTGGCTGGTGTGATTATACTCCCCCCCTACCCCCGCCTTGGCAGATACTATTATTTTAGTATTTTAATATGCTGGATCTTTTAAATGTTTTTTATGTATATTGTTTTTAATATATATCGGTTTGTAATTTATTGTTTTACTCACCCTGAGACCTTTGGGTATATAAATAATAAATAAATAAATAAATAACTAATAGTGATAGTGATAGTGATAGTGATAGTGATAGTGATAGTGATAGTGATAATAATAATAATAATAATAATAATAATAATAATAATAATAATAATAATAATAATAATAATAATAATAATAATAATAATAATAATAATAATAATTGGGAAGTTAAAAATGGTGTTCCTAAAACCTCCCTTGCAGAAGCTAATAGCGACCTTCACAAACCCAAGCAGCTTGGAAGGGAGCTTCCCCCCACCAATTCAGGTCTGCCCATTTGATTTGGGATGGTCAGCTGAGCCGCTATGGGCCCAGAGATCAATTGCCCCAGCAGCCACAACCAGGCACAGCCCCCATTCGCTTTCCCCACTGCATAAACTGAGGTTGATTAGAGTAGAATGTTTGCATTTGCAGCCATTAAGTTAATGTTAAACTGACTTGCTCTGCTGCCATTATGGTAACTGCTCTCACAGCTTTAATATATTCAACAAGCAGTGATAGTGCAAAGCTGTAACGTTAAGAGAAACTGGAATGAGAGCTTATCATTCCTTCAGTCGTTTGTACTTCCAGGAGCCAGGACAAGGCCTGGCAGTAGCAGCAACCTCTCCAACCCATTTCCCAAAATTCCACTCCCTTTCCCAATGGCCGTGATAAGAACATAGGGGGAGTCACTTTGCTGATGTATTCCCCAATGCTGAAGGTGGACCAAAGATGGGTTACAAAGATGGGTGCAGGTGGGCCCTCCAAGAGCGTTAAACCAACATCTGATGTGTTTTTCTTCAAAAACAGCTACAGCATTGCATACTTAGCCTCTCGTTAATAAATAATTTTCTGCCATACTGCCAGGTCTTGATACTCAAGGGGAATCTGGGATCCTAGACAGCCCAGGCTCCTCCCAGCTATGCAGAGAATTTTCTCTCTTTTTTTACAAGATATTTCTTTGCTGCGCTTTATTTGGGTCCCCCAATCTCACAGTGTTTTCAGCTAGAGCATAAGTTGTTTCAAACAATCAGATCCCAGAAGATTGTCCCCACCAAAGGCGTCTTGCTGAAAGGATGACTGGAGAAACATCTGACGAGAGAGTCATAAAAAGAGACTCAGCAGGCCCAGGGGTGACTAGGGTTAATTTGACAGATGGAACCAAGACAAAAACAGAAGGGTGGCATTTTCACATGCTTACAAATAATCCCAAACTGTAGCAAAATAAAGAACAGGCTGTATTTTTGAATATACACATAAGAACCTAAGAACCTAAGAGGAGCTCTGCTGGTCTCAGGCCACAGCCCATCTAGTCCAGCGTCCCGTCGCACACCGTGACCCACCAATTGCCCATGGGCATCTCAAGCAGAGACAAGGATGAACCTTTGCCTGCTCTTGAATCCCAGCAAATGGCCTTAGAAGTGCCCCACTCCCCCACCCCCAGCCTGATAGATGCACCTAGGCATTCATTCTAGTAGCCATTGATACACATAAGAGGAGCCTAGTGAAGCCACCTAGTGAAACATCCTGTCTCACAAGAATATTTGAAACATTCAAAACTCAGTCGAATTCCTTCCAATTTGAACATTCAAATTGTTGAGATGGAAGCCAACAGGAAATAGCTCACTCTGCGAAAACCCCATCAGTTGCCACTATATGAATCCCCTGTTTGGGATATTCTTCTTTTCCTTTGGTACACACCTTCCCTTCTGGCACTGCCCCACAAGCCTTGGGGCGTGCCATCTTTCAAATGACAGCTACATCCCATTGCGCCTATCTTCTCAACTCCAGCACAAAGAAGTCCAAATTGTTTTCTCTGCCCGCCTCGCAGAATCTATTCCCACTTGTGATACACTATCTGTTAATGGTTTTGCGACATTTTCAAAAGGATGGGAAAGGAACAGAGGGGAGGAGGCGTTTGGAGGTAGAATATGTGCTGCTTTTTAGCTGATTGCGATCTCCCTGCTTCCTTCTTTCCCTGGAGTGGGGAAAAGAACAGAGGAGGGCCGTGTTTTGAACAAGAAATGATAAGGAAGTGACAAGCGAATCGTGGGGGAATGAGAGCTTTTGAGACAGAAGAATATGAATCCCAAGAGAGAATTCATTTGTCCGTGTCATGCATTGACTTCCTTCAGCCCCATTTCTAAGACGTTCTATTTATGCAGAGTTAGGTGCCGAAGTGTTGCATTGTTGTAACTCTGCCAGCCTTCATTTAGCTCTAGTTATTCATTAGTCAAGCCCTCTGTGCGTGGAGAAATTTAGAGTGACGTCTACTCTCCTTGTGTGTGTTCAAGTGCCCTTCAACGCATATGCAGTGTAGGGATGTGGCATCCCGTATGAATCCCTTATGAACCCAAACATTGAATAGGGATGCGCATGAACATTCGAAGGCATTCGAAATCCAATCAAATGTGCTGAATTTTGACATTCAAACTCGAATAGAATGTCCCAAATTTGAATGCAAACATTCAAATTGAATTTTGAACTTTGGATCTATTTGTTCAAATTATCCAGACCAGTGGTTCCCAAAGTTGTCTGGGCTACGACCCATCTAATATAAGTTTACCAACTCGGGACCCACCTCTAGGAAATTTAACTGTTACCAATATGAATAAAGGACTTTTCAAATAACAAACAAAGTTTTAATACAATTTTTTTATTACTTAATTAAATAATTACATCAAAAAAGTTATTTCAAATACGGTTAAATTTCCTAGAGGTGGGTCCCGACCCACAGTTTGGGAAACCCTGATCCAGACATTTGTATGTGTATGGATTCATACACAACATGGACTTGAAGATCCACATCTTTCCTGCATCCGTATGCATTTGTACGGATCCGTATGGGCCGAAAACGGGTTGCATACGGGATAACTACGTGATGCATATGGTTGTGTACGGATGTGGGGAAGATGAATCCGTGCACATACAAATGTTGTTGACATTCATATGTGCAGAATGGAATCAAAAATTCAAAATAATAGATTAGAATTTGGCAAATACAAATCGAATCTTGTTAAATTTGAATTTAAAAGATTCAAAACGAATTGGGTTTTTGGGTATTTGATTTCATTTGAATAGAATGTCAAAAAAAATGTGCACATCCCTAGGATTGAACATTCGTATAGAATAAAAATAGGGATCTTCATGTATATTCAAAACATTCAAAATTCTATCGAATTTGTTCAAATTCGTACTTTCAAATTGAATGTTTATACATTCCAATTTAAACATTCAAACAAATTTTGAATCTTTTGAATCATTTGTACAAAAACAGGATGCATACAGGATAAAAATGGGATAGGGATACATACCAATGTTGCCAACATTTGTATCTTTAAATACAAATCAAATATTCACACGAAAAAATACGAATGTATTCGATTCAAATGGAACACGAATACATTTGAATTTTAAACATTCAAATCAATTCAAATCTTCAGATATTCTATTCAAATCAAATGCCAAAACTTGCATTGGTGCAACCGCCTAAATACAAACAGGATACAAATTTCCGCACATTCGATTCAGTACGTACGGGATTCGTATCAAATACAAATTGAATACAAAAAACATGCACATTAAGAATGTGCACAAATGTTCTAAACATTCAAAATTTGATCGAATTCCATCAAATGTGAACATTCAAATTCAAATAGAACGTCTTCCCATTTGAATTTAAACGTTTGAACGCTTGTATGTACGCATTTGAGCTTATAACACGGGACAGAAATGGGATGCATACGGGCTAAAACAGGATGTGTGGGAAATGCGTACAGATACGTATAAAACATATGAATGTTGTCGACATTCATATCTTCAGATTCGAACCTAATATTCCAATGAATAGGTCCAAAAGTATTCCATTCAGATTGATTTTTGCTGCATTTGGATTCTAAATATTCGATTCAGCTCGAATTCAAATGCAAAATAAAATAAAATAAAATAAATTCATGGAAATCCCTGTTAGCAAATGACTGGAAGGCAAAAGGAACCCAGGAGAAGCTAAAGAGTGAAAGCTTAACACCACCACCCTCCTTTCTTAGAAGCGGCCTTAGGATTAGCATGTTAAGCACTGCAATTGGTCACATTTGTCTTTCCTTCCCCATCTGGCCCACTGATTTCATGTATGTTGAGAATGCTCTTATGCTGGACTGACAAGAGCCATTTGCAGGAAGAGAGGGAGTTAATGATGGAAAGAACAGGCTTTGGTCTGCCTCATGTTCTTAGCTTGACCTTGAGCTGTTGTTCAGCAACACAGCTACCAATTTGGCTGCAAATTTGTCAGATCCTGCAGGTTGCCACGGAATATAAGCGCAGCATGGAATAGGGATGGGCACGAATGTTCTGAACATTCAAAATTCGATCGAATTCGTTCGAATGTGGATATTCAAATTCGAATAGAATGTCTTCACATTCAAGTTTAGACATTCGAATGAATTTTGAACGTTTAGAAACATTCGTTTGAATGATTCGAATCATTTGAATGTACAGATACGTATGTATTACACATGTATCTGTACGAATATTATACGTATCTGTACACATTTGTGCTTATAATGTATAATACGGAACAAAAAATGGGATGCTGATGGGAGAAAACGGGGTGCATATGAAATGCGTACAGATACGTATGACACACTCGTGCAAATGCTTACCCACGCTTGCCCTGTGATTTTTGCCCTGCCATTTGGTAAGCATAGCGAGAGGCAATTTCAGGCTCTGAGCAAGATGCCTGCATTTTGCTCTCTCTCTCTGGAGGCTGCCAAAGAGGCTGATGAAGAAGGCTGGCCATGTTGTCCCCAGACTATAAATAACATACCATCTGTGACAAATTTACATCAGGAGAGCATGGCTGGGGTCCTACCTGTTAATCAGAACCATCGCCTGACAATGGAGTACACCAGGTGACTTTTCCCCAGAAGCATGATTCAGCTTTCTGGAGGGAACCAAAGCTCACACTGAAGTAGCTGACGAGCATCGAAGTCCCCATCACCTCGTGACGCACCCTGCGGAGCAGGTAGTGGTAAAGGGAAAAGTAGCAGCAGCAACTGCAAGCGTTTGCGCTTTGTGCCCATTAATGAAGTGGAAAGAAACAAGATCTGTTTGTACAATTCAAGGCCGGAAGGAATAAAAAACCAGGCATTCTCAGCTTGCCCTGGTGAATGGGAGAGAAAGAGAGAGAAAGGCAGAGGAGCAGGAAGGGTGAGAGAGGTTGGAAGATAGAGGAGGAGGAGGAGGAGAAGAAGAAGAGTTGGCTTTTCTATCCATTCATTCATTTGTTTGTTCATTTGTTTGTTCGTTTACATTTCTATCCCACCCCATACCTGAAGGTCTCTGGGTGGGTAACAACAGATTTACCAACAGATTAAAAACAAGATATGCATTAAAACGAGATTCAGATTAAAAACACTTTAAAAATTCACTTAAGGTGAGGTGGGTGGGGGTGAGAGCTCAGAAGAGAGCTGTGACTAGCCCAAGGTCACCCAACTGGCTTCAGTGAGGAGGAAGAAGTAGAGTTGGCTTTTCTATCCTGCTTTTCTCAGGGCTCAAAGCAGCTGACAAAGCTTCTGTTCTTCTCCCCACAACAGAACACCCTGTGAGGTAGGTGGGGCTGTGAGAGCTCAGAAGAGAGCTGTGACTAGCCCAAGGTCACCCAACTGGCTTCAGTGAGGAGGAAGAAATAGATTTGGCTTTTCTATCCTGCTTTTCTCAGGACTCAAAGCAGCTGACAAAGCTTCTGTTCTTCTCCCCTACCTGTGAGGTAGGTGGAGCTGTGAGAGCACAGAAGAGAGCTGTGACTAGCCCAAGGTCACCCAGCTGGTTATGTGGGGGAGTGCAGAATCGAACCCAATATTCCCACATAAGAGTTCAGCTCCCTAACCACTAGACCATTGGCATTGTCTCACATTGGTTTGAAGATTTACTCAGCTTTACATCACCCAAAACAGAAGCAAGCAGCAGTTTGGCTGGCTAAGAGGAGGAAAAGCGTAATTAACAGGAAATCAAAAGCCCATTAGAGGTAAATGAATTTTAGGGGCGGAAAAAACTGCATGGGGAGAATATATTTGGGGGAGAAATGCAGTCATTACACAAGAAAATGGAAGAATGATTAAAGGATCAAATATTAAGACTAATAATCATTTTCATTTCTATACTTCAAGACAACTTGCAATTAAATGACAAATGAGCTTTTTCCCTAGCCACCCCCAGCTAAGTTATTTGAATTAGATTCCAGCTGTGGTGTCATTTAAAATAAAGATTATTTTCTTTTGGGGGGGAATAGAATTATGCCAGTTTATTCCCCACCTGAGATTTAATAGAAAGTTTTCTCCAAATCCAAATCCAAAAACTGTTCAGTCAAAACAGTGTTCTTCAGGTCACTGGGGACTCGGGTTGTACCATAAATTGGAAATGTGTGGCTGTGATGGAGGGACCCCAAGTTGCTTCTGAGCCCAGTTTAAGTATCAGTTAACATCCTAAACAACTTGGGGGGGGGGTGTCCTCTGAACTTTAGAAGGTGGCAGCGTATGAGACAGCCCTCTCAGTGGTAGCCCCCAGCGATGGAATAATCTCCCCTTGTGAGATGCATCTGAAATACAATGGAAGACACTCTCTGTTATTTGGACTTCCTAGGGATATGCACAAATATTCAAAGATGTTCAAAATTCAGTCAAATTCATCTGGATTTAAACATTCGAATTCGAATCAAATGTCCATAAATTCAAATTTAAACATTTGAACAATTTTTAAATTTTCAAATCTATTTGTTTGAATTATTCAGACATTCGTACGTGTACAGGTTCGTTACACGATGCATACTTGCACATACACATCTTTCATGCATTTGTGTGCATTTCTACAGATCCATACGGGATGAAAACAGGTTGCGTATGGGATAACTACGGGATGCATACAGACGTGTTCGGATGTGTACAGGATGCATAACAATGCATACGGGCACATATGAATATTGTCGACATTCATAAGTGAAAATTCAAATTGAAAATTCAAACAAATAGATTCAGATACGCCCAATTCAAATCAAATTTGGGTAAATTCGAATTTTAAAGATTTGAATCGAATCAAATTTTTGGATATTTGAGTCGAATTGAATCAAACCCCAAAAATTGCATTCATGCACCCCCGTAGAACTTAGGCTGTAGTCACACCTAAGGTTTAATCCAGCTTCAGTCCACCTTCAGAGCGAGGGAACACATCAGCAAAGTGATCAGTAATTTTCTTTCCACTTGATCTGTCCCAAAGGTGAATCTTCTGAGTTATTTAACATTGAAAGAAACCACCTTGGCACTGTGCTAATGCTTTCTCTCACTCTGAAAGTGGACTGAAGCTGGATTAAACCTTAAGTGTGACCACAGTCTAGGTCTTACAAAGATGTTCCTGTACACAATTACCAGTTTAGGTTCTCCGGCTTCCATTAGTGCTTTTAGCCTTGTTTTCTTTCTTTCTTGCTAGATTTATTGTTGCTGGATTGGGGCCTATTTTAATTGCTTTGTTAGATTTATTGTCTTCACACCGTCACTGGATTTTCACTTGTTTGAATGGTTTTGGCTTTGTTAACTTCCAGGGGACCACAGAATTGAGGGTTGGTTATAAAACTAAGGAAAGGAATGAAATAAATTCTATGTACAAATTAGAGGAATACGGGGAGGGAAAACCCATTATTTTTGACCTACCTTATTCTGCAGCTGTCAATCAAAGAAAGACTGGACATCCCAGGCCCCACTGTGATGCTTCTCATTCTCAGTTTGGTCTAGTGGCTAGGGAGCTGGACTCTTATCTGGGAATATGGGGTTTGATTCCACCCTCTTCCATGAAGACGGGTGACCTTGGGTGAGTCACAGCTCTCTGCTGAGCTCTCACAGCCCAGGGTGTTCTGTTGTGGGGAGAAGAACAGAAGGTTTGTCAGCTGTTTTGAGTCCCCTTAAATGGGTAAGGAAAGCGGGGTAGAAAAGCCAACTCTTCTTCTTCTTCTTCAAGGGCATACTGTAGCGTTAAAAGTACCCAGCAAGTATGTGGCATCCACCCCAATTCCTGAAAGCCTCTATGGCATAATGAGGCTAGGGATGTACATGAATGTTTTTCTTTAAATTCAATTCATACCATATAGAATGCAGGAAAATTCGTATTCGCTCAAATAGATCCCCTTAGAATGTGGCAGGATTAGAACTCAGTATGAATGTTTGCAACGAATATGATTCAAATATCCGAAATGAATCGTGTACGAATCTCATGCAAATCCCAGGCAAATCCCCCACGTATCCACTCCAAACGCATCAAATCCACCTGAATCCAGTTTTAATCCTCTCTCAATCCACTTCGAATCCGCTCTGGACCCGTTGTACATGTAACTGGGGTAGCCACTATCCCGCCTCCCCAGGTTCACAAATGTAACAAAGCTTCGTATGAGTGTTCTGAAACGTTCTATTCAAATTTGAATGTCAGTCTGTGAGCCAGTTTGGTCTAGTGGTTTGGGAGCCGGACTCTTATCTTGGAATACCGGGTTCGATTCCACCCTCCTCCATGAAGTCAGCTGGGTGACCTTGGGCTAGTCACAGCTCTCTTCTGAGCTCCCACAGCCCCACCTACCTCATAGGGTGTTATGTTGTGGGGAGAAGAACAGAAGCTTTGTCAGACGCTTTGAGTCCCCTTAAAAAAAGTGGGATAGAAAAGCCAACTCTTCATCTTCTTTTCTTCTTCAAATGTGCCAACGTTAGGTTCACATTCGAATGCCCGAATTTGGACGTATTTAGAATGTTATGAATATTTGTGCACATCCCTATACGAGACCCATGCCAAGTGAACCATCATTCACTTCTGCCTCTAGTCCTTCCCCATTCCCCCCACCCCTTATGGTTTACGATGTTATCTCAGGCCTGCCTCAATGGCTGCTTTGCAAAACAACCCTTCAGGGTTATTTCCCCCATAAAACATGGCCATAATAATGATTCCTCCCGTAAAAGCCACTGGCTCCTGCCGCCAGTGCAATTTCCATGCTGAAGCGATTTCCATGTGCGATTGATGGAGAGCAAATTGCCCACACGCAGATTCTTCCGGATGACAGAGGGGAGGGAGAGGAGACATTGGTCACCGGACTTAGCTGCTGCCCAGATGGCTCACTTGCTGTGAGAAGAAGAGTTGGCTTTTCCGCGCCACTTTTCTCACCCATCTAAGGGGACTCAAAGCAGCTGACAAAACTTCTGTTCTTCCCCCCCTAACAGAACACCCAGTGAGGTAGGTGGGGCTGTGAGAGCTCAGAAGAGAGCTGTGACTAGCCCAAGGTCACCCAGCTGGCTTCATGGAGGAGGGCGGAATCAAACCCGATATTCCCAGATAAGAGTCCAGCTCCCTAACCACTAGACCAAACTGGCTCACAGCTTTGACTCTAGATACGTGGCCACAACTAAGGATTAATCCAGCTTCAGTCCACCTTCAGAGTGAGAGAGCACATGAGCAAAGTGGCGAGTAATTTCCTTTCCACATTATCTATCCCAAAGGTGAATCTTCTGAGTTATTGAACACTGAGAGAAAAGAGCTAGCTGCGTTCAGAGCAGATACATAGCAGATACACAGTGGGTATGTATGGGATTTGTATGCGATTAGTATCGAACATTTGTATCAGATTCGAATCCTACCACATTTGAAGGAGATCTGTT
This sequence comes from Aspidoscelis tigris stejnegeri, assembly GCA_023333525.1. NCBI lineage: Eukaryota > Metazoa > Chordata > Lepidosauria > Squamata > Teiidae > Aspidoscelis > Aspidoscelis tigris. The sequence continues at coordinate 1,034,876 of JALMGA010000022.1, read as the reverse complement.
TGAACACAAAAAGACATCCATGCACATCCCTGCTAGAGACCCATGTTTTTCTCCTCTCTGCTTTGATCAGTTTGTACTACATTTTTGTAATAAAATCCACTGATTTAAAAAAAGAAGAAAGAAAAGCCATTTTTACACTGAAAGAAAAAGCTCTTTTAAAGGGCAGAAGAAAAAGCACATAGGGACAGATCCTAGTTTGGTTTGAATCTAGCTGAACTGGCTCGTTTGAACTCGATTTGGCGATTTGGTTCAAACTCAAACCTTTCATTTCCAGTTTGGGGAATCGAAGCCCTGAATGCTGAACAGAACCCTGCCCATCTCTACTCAGGGATCCCATTCCTCCACATGTGCCACAGGAGGGGTGTTTTTCTAGTGTCAATTGTACCCATTTTTGCACCCATTTTTGTACCTTTTGGCTGTGAGCCGGATGATCCCATTTCCACTACGGCACCCATTTTGAACCTGATTGTTTTCACTGCCGTGGGGTATATCCAGATCTTTTTGGCCTTTAATTCAGATTTTCTACAATGGGGTCTTCTGCCAGAAAATCCGGATTAAAGGGAGCCTGTTTCCACTGGAATTATTATAGTTTATTTATAAAGCGCTGTTCATGGAAACAGGCAATGGGGTCCAAAGGAGGCTAGGGGGAGGGGATGCATCTTTGACCTCCCCCCAACATTGACTTCGAAATCACTTCGAAGTCACTTCGAAGTCACTTCGAAGTTGCTTCAAAGACTGCCCCCCCTGCCTCCCAAAACACCTGGTGTAATGGACCGACCCCTTGTGGGTCAATCCAGATTCCCCAGATGGGTGCAAAGCTGTTTCCACAGCAGGGGTGTTAGCACCCATTCCTGTGGAAACACATTAGGTGCTTCCCTTAATCTGGATCTACTAGATCCGGATTAAGAAATGTACCCATTCCTTAGATCCGGATCTTCTTAGATCCAGATCTAAGGGCTGCAGTGGAAAAACACCCGAGGTCTGTGTATCCCTTGGAAAAAAGAGCAGGTGGCTCCAGAGACAGTCTTTGCTTCCTTTTTTCCCAGCCTTTCTGTGCAGTGGCTGCCGATTTACCTCCGAGCTTTTTCTTCCGGGATTCCACGGAGCAGCAGGCCTTGAGTTATTGGCATGCAACTTCCCTTTCGTCCTGGGCTTGCGTGGTGGGGTGTTTTTTTTTAGTTTGATTTGGTTTTTGTATCTCTCCGGTTGATCAGCACCCCAGCAGGGAAAGCAGCAGGAGAATCTCCATCTGTGAAGCTCGCAGGCAGATGCTGCCATTATACTGCTGTGAAAGTTAAACTCTCTCTTCCCCCCCCCCTTTCAGCTTGGGTTGGCTTGGAATTTGAACAAATTGCAACATGGGTCTGATGCACACAGTGGAGCATCCAAAGGCGAAGTAGAAAACACAGTAACTCCAAGCCAAAAAAAAAAGTCCTACCTGCTACATCAGGATTTGCCAGGAAAAGTCCACAGGTAAGGACTGTGTAGTGGTCAAAGCTGAGTGATGGAGCAAAGTCCCTGGAAAGCAAAGGGTCGCCAATCCGATCCCCAAGGTTTCCTTCGAACAAAGCAATGGCAAACAACTTTTACACCTTTGCTGGGAAAACTTCATGAAAAGTGGGCAATGCGGATTCCATTTCCATTTCCTTTTCCATTTTTTATTTATATGCCGCTTTTCCAAACATCACATTTGCTCACGGCGGTTTACAACAAATGGAAAAACAAAATACAATACAAATTCAATCATTACATCAAAGAAGTACAGCAAATAAGTATAATCAACCACTCAAATCAAAGACAAGTTTCGCCCAAGGCAGTTTACATGAATTAAAAATCCATTACATGTTATAACAACTAATACATTATATAGTAATAATAATAATTAGGGAAAAAGAGAAAACCTATAAAGCAGGTGGGACAGGTGGCTACTGAGCCTCCCTCCCCTTGTCCATGGCGGCGTTGGGGTGTTGGGCTGGGTGCTGCTGGGTTTTTGTAGTCCTTGCAGCAGGTGGAAACGGTTGAGCACTGATTCTCCCTCCTCGCCTCATCCATGGCAGCATTCAATCCCAGCAGAAGTAAAGGGAAGCCAAAAAAAGGTGCATGCAGAATTTGGTCCAAGCTCAAGGGGACCAAAGACCAGGGGCCTATTCAAACTACAGTCACCAGTGAAGAATTAGTGAACCTCTGGTGAAGATCATCCACATATGGAGTAGGTGGTTACAGCCTCCGAGCATGCCTGCCCTCACCAGAAGTTCACTAATTGTTGGTTAGGTGTGGAGCACAAAAGTGTGTGCGCCCCGAATTAGGATCCTGTCTTCCACTCACTGGCAAAGTCCAGGGCCGGTTCCACCCTCTTAGACCCTGCTCCCTTGGGTCAGCCATTGTGGAAGGGAGGCTCTTCCTGCCATCTCTACCCTGTTTCCCCGAAAATAAGATCTACCCTGAAAATAAGTCCTAGCATGATTTTTCAGGATGCTTGAAATAGAAGCCCTATACAAGTGTTATATAAAACATCCCAAAAGCTGTGTCCCCAAGCAATAAAAAGCCTGCTAAAACGTTTCTTTTGAGCACCCCCATGCCCGGCTTTTCTCTGAGCTTCCAGCGCCACAAAAGGAGGAAAATCTGTGGGGAAAAAAGTGCACTTTAAAGAAGACTACCAGCGCACTTTTTGGAAACCGTGGGTTTTCCTGGCAGCATTTACCATGGGGACGCTCTGTGGCAAAAGGGGCGGGGATTGCCGCTTGCACACACAGCCATAAAACAATTCATACATCTTCCAGAACTGCATCAGCTTCCCTTCCTTTCCCTTTCTAAAGCTCAGAACTTTCAAAGAGCCTGAATTGCGGAGAATTGTAACATTGTTATCAGGTGTGAAGTGGGTGGATTGCTACAGTCACCACTGCTGTACAGGGTGGATTTTGACAGTGATCAGAGGGAAAGTGTTGAGAGTGAATGAGCGAACCATCGCGTGGCCGATGGCTGCAGCCGCCGCCTTTGCCGGCACCGGAAGCCATTTCGGGGGGCAGAGATCTGGGAGACGAACAGAGAACCGATGGCTATTTTTCCTTTGGACTTGTCGGGGTTTTTTTCCTGGTTGTGACCGAGCAGAGCGCAGTCCCTCCCCATTCCCGCCGGCACCCTATCAACAAGAGAGGGGGCGGGGAGAAAAAATGCAGGCAAAGAAAACACGCCACCGTGGGGACGGTTGGTGCATTTTAAACACGTGTTTTGCTGAGCCCCATGCGGACGCTTATTCCGGAATTGAACAGCACTTTTAAAGTCCGCTGGAATAGAGGGACGGTAGAGGGAAACTAGAGAGGCAAATAAATTGCTTGGGTATGCAGCCCTAGTGCGTCTTTAAGAGCAAAAATTAATATAAGACCCTGTCTTGTTTTCAGGAAAACAAAGTAGTGCTATATCTCGGCCAATGTTGAAGACACCCAGTGAGTGAATTGGGCATCGCCCGACATAGTTTGCCCTGTCCTTTTTGGAAGGCTTTGCCCCCTGCAACCGTCAAATCCAAACCTTCTTTGCTTTAACTTAAATCCCCCATTGCACACCCTTGCCAAGGCTGGAAGGCTGGGGAGGAAAGAGCTCTGGGCTTCTGTTCCGTACTCGCACCCCTCCCTTTCCCACACATCCATCTTTGGCTTTTGATGCCATTTTCTGTGCAAGAGGAATATGCTATCCTGTCACCGTGGTGGCTTTTGAAAGCAGAGAAGCAGCGGGAACATTGCGAGGCCTCAGTAGAGCATGAAATGATGTGACTTGTCTCTTTGTCTGCCAGAGACACACCATTCATCACCCTTTCAAAGTGTGCCGAAGCTGGCCTGCCTTTCTGTCCACCAAAACGGCAACAGGAGGAGCTCAGAATAACGGTGCTGATTTCTAGCCTTTTAAAAAGTGGTTCTAACATGGAGTGCAAATTGATAAGCAGGAGGGAGACTAGGGCCACATCAGTGTGGCTTGCAGACCAGTTAGGAATGTTCAAAATTCGATCAAATTCCATTGAATTCAGATATTCAAGTTTGAATCAAATTTCTACACATTCAAATTTAACCTTTGAATGAATTTTCGATTCTTTTGAATCATTCGTATGAATTATTTGGACATTTGTATGTGTACCGATACATAGGCGTTATATGCGTATTGTATGCATTTGTACGGATAGATATGGGACAAAAACAGGATGCTTACAGGATAAAAATGGGATGCCTACAGATGAGTACGGACACATTCAAATATTGTCAACATTCGTATCTTCAAATATGAATTGAATATTCATACAAATAGATTTGAATGCATTTGATCTGAATCCAATGCAAATACATTCAAATTTTAAACATTCAAATCGATTCGAATCTTTGGATATTTGATTCGAATTGAATAGAATCCCGAAAATTGCTTTAGTGGGATATATTCACGTGGCCACCAGACATCCCTGGCTCAAACCTAACAACCACCACAAATCCAATGCAATACGTAAAAGGGAATTTGCATAGAATCCTATTTCCAGACGGGAAGCTCATGAGACTAGATATGCACACAAATGTGGGTTTTTTGACATTCTATTTGAATTGAACCCGAAAATCTGATTCAATTCAAATCTTTTAAAATCGAATTTAACAAGATTCGATTTGGATTAAGAAAATTCAAATCCATTGTTCAAATTTTTTACCCGAATCTGCACATACAAATGTCAACAACATTCGTATGTGCATGTACGCATCTCCCCTGCATCCATATGCATCCGTACACGTCCCATATGCATCCTGTAGTTATCACGTATGCAACCCGTTTTCATCCCATAGGGATCTGTACAAATGCGTACAGATGCGAGAAAGATGCGGATCTCCAAGTACGCATACGAATGTCTGGATAATTCAAACTAATAGACCCGAAATTAAAAATTGATTTGAATGTTTACATTTGAATTTTGGGAGATTCTATTCAAGTTCGAATATCAAAGTTCAGCACATTCAATCGGTTTTCTAACGCCTACGAATATCCGTGCAGATCCCTACATAAGATCTCACAATGTGGCTGGGATCCTATGTCCTTTCCTGCTATTTTCCTTTTTCTTCCCATGGCGAATCTCTTGGAGGCAACTCGTCATGCACCCTGGGAACAAATTTATCCATTCTTTATCCATAAAATTGGGTCTCTCCAATTTTACAAACTCATTACGCTTGCTTTTCCAGATGAGACGGAGGACAATAAGTAGAAATCTGAGCAGGACACAATGTGCACTCAGCATTAGAATATTCAGTGCCTTCTGCCATTCTCCCCTCTCATCCCTGAAGCCTAGCTATTATATTATGGGATAGCTGGCTAGCATGACAGCGTTTTCTATGTAAATATGGGATTACTGCCTGTAAACACAGATAAGAAAGGGAGATTTGTGTCAGTAAGGAAATTGATTAGCTTCTCGCCAGCCGGTTCTGAAATAATCTACCAAAAGGACCAAGATAATCCCAGCATGCAACAGTGTTCAAGAAGGAAATTGCTGTGTGTGATGTGGTTGAATTGTCCCTGGCTGAAGAGTGGACAAATTTGCCAAGAGTGGACAAATGTTCCCATGCCTTTCCAGTGGGGGCAGTAAATCTTTGCTCACTGGATCGCCACAGGCATAAACAGAGCCAAGGGAGGGGCTGTAGCTCAGTGGTAAAGCAAACCACCTGGGAAGCAGAGGGACGCCAGTTCAACTCCCAACTTCTCTCTGGAAGTAGAGAATGGCAAACCACTTCTATTTCCCTGCCAGGGAAACTGCACAGGGATGCGTAAGAGCATGGGAGTCTCTGTAGCTTAGTGGTAGAGCAAACCACCTCGGAAACAGGAGGTTGCCTGTTTGATCCCCCGCATCTCCTTAGAAGTAGGCAATGGAAAACCACTTCAGTATTGCTGCCAAGAAAACTTCATGGAGGTGCCCACAGAGTTTGGGAGTGAAAGTAACTCAGGGGTAGAGCAAAGTGCCTGGAGAGCAGAAGATTGCTCAAAAGTTTACTTTTGGGTAAATTTACATGATGATAAACCACAACGGTTATTAAAGTTAAAGATCAGGCAAAGAAGTAGTTTTCCAAAATCTGGGGAGGGTGTGTGTGTTAAAATTGGATTGAATTTCTTCGAATCTGGACATTCAAATTTAAACATCCAAACAAATTTTGGATTTTCAAATCTATTCGTTCTAATTGTTCGGACATCTGTATGCGTACAGGTACGGGTACTTACATGTACACATCTTTCCTGCATTTGTACGGAAACTGTGCATGGCTGTCTGTTTAAACAGAAACTCCCCCTACAGAGTTAGTGGACACACAGTGGTTCTGTTATCAAGGGGAAGAAAAACTTTCCTTCCTTATCTTTTCTTTATTTTTTTTTGGGGGGGGGGTCTGCTCTGTGAGAGAATCTGGGATACCGGGAGATATTTTTGCAATTATGCTGATTTGGAAAGTGTTTCTGCCATCTGTTCATCTGTGCAATTATAGATGCAAAAGAAGAAGGAGGGAAAGAAGAAGGAGGAAAGAAAAAAAATCCCTCCAAAGAATCATAATTCACAGGCACGTAATGTCGCTTTGAAAAAGGGAATGAGCAATTTAAATGCATATGCGTCCTGCCAAATTAATCTTTCTCATGCATCTTTTTCCTTACTTCAAAGATGTCATAGGACCACTGAGTCCCGAGCGAGTAGCTCCACAAAGGAGCATCGTGGGGCTGCCACCTGGAACATGACCAACAAGGCAACCATCTCTGGGGACCAAGGATGCCTGCTGGGAAGGGGCATCCGTCATCTCAGATAGACAAGGAGGACATTTTGCTCTGTGGTCTGTTTCAAAAATGGGGGATATGGGGGTGTGCATGAATATTCATCACATTCGAATTTCGTACAAGTTTGCCCAAATTTGGACATCCAAATTCAGATCAGATGTTGATAAACTTGAATATTGACATTCAAATTCAAATCGAATGCTTAGAAAGATTCATATGAACCTTCGTTACGTCCGTGAACCTCAGGAGGTGGGAAAGTGACTGTCAGTCTGAAATGGATCCAGTGTGGATTCGAAGTGAATTGAGAGCGGATTCAGGGCTGATTTGATGTGTTCAGCATAGGGATGTGCAAGAATATTCTAAACATTTGAAATTCAATTGAATTGGCTCGAATTCGGACATTCGAATTCAAATCAAATATCTATACATTAATTTTTTAACATAATGAATTTTGAATCTTTTGAACCATTCGTATGAATTTTTTGAACATTTATATGTGTGAGGATACATACACATTAAATGTGTATCAGTATGCATCTTATTTGTATCCATATGCATTTGTACTGATATGTACAGGATAAAAACGAGATGCACACATATGCATATGGGTGTGTACAGATGCGTACAGACACATCCAAGTGTTGTCGATATTCGTATCTTCAAATATGAATTGAATATTCGTACAAATGTATTTGAATTGAAGTGAATGTGAATATATTCGTATTTTAAACATTTGAATCGATTTGAATCTTCGGACATTTGATTTGAATCGGATCAAATGCCAAAAATTGCATTCGTGCACACCTCTAGTTCAGAGCGGCTACGTAAGGGATACATATCGGATATGTAAGGGATTAGTATCTAATTAGTATCGAACATTTGTACTGAATACGAATCCCACTACATTTGAAGGGGATCTATTAGAACGAATGTGAACTTCCTTGCATTTGATTTGATATGAATCGAACCACCCCACCCCCCAAAAAACCACATTTGTGCATAACCCCACATGGATACAGTTTACCTTGGCCAGTCCTTTGGGAGCTATGAGTCAACGGGAGATGTGGCCCAAATAAAAGGGTGCATGGCTATCCCACCACCTTTCATGGATCCACCTGCCCATCCACCCCACACAACCAGACCACACACAGGCCCCGATCCCATTACAAGCTTAAAACGGTTTTCCTAAACCGAAATAAAAGAAGCGGATGCAAACATGAATTTGCCTGATCCCATTACTTTCAACTTTAATTGTCTTCAATCCCGATTCTGAAAGCGCTTGAAAACTTCATTTGGGAAAGCGTATCTTTTTCTTCCACCCCCACCACCCCCGCCTGGGCGACCATCCTGAGGCGAGGCAAGAGGGTGGCACGCGATCCCCTCCCTCCATCCTTCCGGTGGCAGTGGCGGTGGCAACAGGGACCAAGCGAGGGTCAGCCGCCGCCACCACGCGGTCTCTCATTCTCCCGCCCTCCTTCCGGCAGCAGTGGCGACGGGAACCAAGCGAGGGTCAGCTGCCGCCACCGCCACATAGTCTCTCATTCTCCTGCCACTGCTTCCGCCACTCTGGCGCATGGACACCACCAAACCCCCCTCCCTCACAGATGTGCGTGTGCCCACACAAGGAAAGGCACCTGCCCATTGCCAGTCATGGTGCCCACCCCCTCTCTCTGATTGGGGTTCTTCCTGCTGCAAAATTTTTGATGTGACAAGGGTGGGGAGTTCCTAGAGTGCTATTGGGGAAGGGAAACGCTAAACACGCATTCTCATCCCACTACAACGGTACCATTCCCACAGTAAGAAATGTAAACCGTTTCAAATGCAAGAACCGGAGCGAGCCCTGTTGAAATGAGTGTTTTATTTACAACGCTTTGGAGTGACTTAGCACACGAAAAGCGTGTTAAGCCAACCTGACGTGGGGACTGTGAGGATCGAAACCGTTTCGAAACCGTTTTAAGCTAGTAATGGGAACGGCCTCATACTATGCTCTTCCGCATCCAGCACACATATCAACACCAAAAGTACTTCATACAAAACCTCCTGTTCCCTGCTTTGAAGGAACTGTTTGGCTTTTGTCTTCAAGTCCTGCTCTGATGTTTTTAAGCCCCTCCAAGAATCTTGCATTAATCCTATAATTTCCTACCTGCCTATTCATGGGTTCATTCATCGCTTGCCCGCGGCCTCCCCACTCCCACTCTTACGCTTACAAAAGGCTCCCAGGGCATCTTGCAAAATGAAATATGAAGCAAGTGCTGTTCATCAGGCTTCACGCTCTACAATGACACCATACAAAAAAGGAAAGGCGGAATGGGAGGGAAAGTCCGGTGGGTGGTAAGGGAGAAAGGGCCAGAGGCTCCATAATCTCCCTGTATGCCCTGTTGCCAGGTAATGGTATGGCTGCTCAGGTGGCAGCTGGAGGAGGATTTCTCCCTTTCTGCAAAGCAGAGGAGTTGGCTTTTCTAGCCCGCTTTTCTCACCCATTTGAAGGGACCGACAAAGCTTCTGTTGTTCTCCCCAACACAGACACCCTGTGAGGTAAGTGGGGCTGTGAGAGCATAGCAGAGAGCTGTGACTAGCCTAAGGTCACCTAGTTGGGTTCATGGAGGAAGAAGAAGAGTTGGCTTTTCTACCCTGCTTTTCTCAGCCACTTCAGGGGACTCAAAGCGTCTGACAAACCTTCTCTTCTTCTCCCCACCACAGACACCCTATGAGGTAAATGGGGCTGTCAGAGCTCAGCAAAGAGCTGTGACTAGCCCAAGGCCACCCAGCTGGCTTCATGAAGGAAGAAGAAGAGTTGGCTTTCCTACCCCACTTTTCTCACCCATTTAAGGGGACTCAAAGCGACTGACAAGCCTTCTATTCTTCTCCCTACAACAGACACCCTGTAAGGTAAGTGAGTGTCATGCCTCATGCCATCAGCCCCTCCTCCTCTGAGGATGAGGAGGGTGTCGGCCAAGCTAGACAAGCCGAGACAGGCTTCCCTGCCAGCCAGGGTGATGAAGGAGCACCTCAGGAGTCAAACATAAACAGTGGTCCTGTCTCCCAAGTTGGAGACAGCTCGAGCAAAGTCACTGAGCCGCAACCTTTGCAGAGCTTCCTCCGGCAACAGCGCAAACACCTGAGAAGCTCCCACCGGCTGCAAATCAAACAGCAGCTGTGCAAAGAGGGGCATGCCTCTCCCAGCTCTGCTTAAGAGATGCTCAGACTGAGCAGAAGCTGTTGCAGACAAAAGAATTGTAAATCTGTGACTCCCGGATCTTTCACCCTCCATCTTGAATTACTACTGACAATGCTAAATCTCTGATACCCTTTGACACCGGCTGACTTTGCTGAACTATTTAACACCCAACAGACTTTGGAACTTGACTGCTGGCTACTCCTCGTCCTGAGAGCATGTGTGTGTGCCTGAGAAACGACAGGGGGCTGTGATAGCTCAGCAGAGAGCTGTGACTAGCCCAAGGTCACCCAGCTGGCTTCACTGAGGAGTGCAAAATCAAACCTGGTGGTTCCCAGATAAGAGTTCGGCTCCCTAACCTCCAGATCAAACTGGCTCCGGAACAGGGGGTCACCCAGTGGAAGCAAATCCTGGACAAATCAGGAGCAACCAAAGGGTTTTTCTGTTTGTCTCATACAGGCTACCTTTTGAATTTCCTCCCACAATCTGTGGTTATTGGCTACTAGCTTAGATTGGAAAAAAAAAAAAAAGGTTTGGACCCATTTGTGGGAGTCAGCGCTATCAAGGTCTGCATCCAAACACCAGCTGCTTATTCCACTCTGTTTGGCTATTCTGGAATAAAGCATGGGTTGCCTCCAGACTTGCAGAATAAATCCACAGTTAAAGGTAAAATCACAGCAGTGACCAGCCATCCCGACTCGAGAAGCAGCTCTGTAGCTTCACTTCGGAAGCTGCAAGAGCTGAGCCGGCACGCACGGTCATACAGGGTGAGGCAGCCAATCACACTGAGCTTCCCTCCTGCTCTTGTTGTGTTGCTCTCACCGTTCTACCCGGACTGGCGGGAAAATTCAAATTTTATTTATACTGTGCAGCGAGCGTCCTTAGATCAGCATTCAGGTAAGTGCACAGCAATGGTAGGATAATGCGACGCCATGACAATGCATCGACTGTCGTGTGTGACACCCCGATCGTGACTGCGCATTCCACTGCGCAGTATAAACAAGACTGGGTGCAGCCATTGGTATTCTGGGAATTCCACGATTTACTGCAGAATATCCAAATATAGCAGAATAAATAAATTCTGGTCTCGCAGCCCCCAGGGTAGTCGGAGGTAGTTTTCCTCCAATTGGCACAGAGGAAGCTGCAATGTGCACCCATCGTTTCTGATTCCAATGTACCTGTGGCTCTAGAGAACAGGTCTAGATAGCCCAAGGCATGCTTTATGTCCCTGAATGCTGCTATCGCGACCACCACTTGGTCTGATAACTGCCACAGCGCTTTATGCTCCAGCTCCCAGCTTTCAGACGCTCATTCTGTTCCAGGGCTGTTTCATATGCTTCTTTATTGATCTCCCGTTTATTGGAACTGTGATTTTTCATCTGTTTTATTTCCTCTGCCACCCAGGGACTCTCTTTATTGGGAGACGGACAAATGATATGAATAAATAAATGCAACATTTCGGCATTTCCCATCCACCCTCGAAAGCATATCCGCCACACTAATGATCTGGGAAGAAGAAGGAGAAGAAGAAAGAGGAGGAGGAGGAGGAGGAGAAGTAGTTAGCTTTTCTAACCCGCATTTCTTACTCATTTGAGGGGACTCAAAAGTGGCTGACAAACCTTCTGTTCTTCTCCCCACAACAAAACACCCTGTGAGGTGGGTGGGGCTGTGAGAGCTCGGAAGAGAGCTGTGACTTGCCCAAGGTCACCAAGCTGGCTTCATGGGGGAGAGCCGAATTGAACCCGGTATTCCCAGATACCTAACTACTAGACCAAATGAGCTGCTGTCATTCCGGAAGGCGGAAGAGAGATACTGGGTCAAAGATCTAGATCTGTGGGTCTTGGAGAATTCGCCCACTGCTGTTTCTAACATGGGTAGGGAAGCAGAGGGTTGTCAGTCTGAGCACCAGGAATGGTCAACTGCTTCTCCCGTCATGGCTTCCGGTCAGACTAGCAGACCCTGCTGTAGGACCTCTGTAAACTGCCTGGGTTTTTTGGCCTGGGAGGTGGTAGCCATATAGGGTGCCAGACTCTCTGTATGGCATGCATCTCTCTCCTTGTCTCTGAAGATCCCAAGGTAATGCATGCCATTCTCCACTGTCCTGTTTTGCTTTATCCCTACAACAAGAGAAGCAGGCAGCAGGTGCAAGTGAACAAATTGCCTTTGTCTTCCACTTGCAAATGCTCAGGAGCAATTGGTGGCCAATGTGTGAGATGGGATGCAGGGCTAGATGGGCTGTGGCCATCTATAGAGTTGGACAAATTCATGTAGAATGTATCCAAATGAGGCCTGCTAAAATTGATGCCTAGGTACCACCTCCAGATTGGAAAGACAGAAGAATGCTGCTTAAGGCCATTTGCAGGGAGTTTCAGGTAGGTTACTGCTTGAGATGCTCAGAAGCAACCAGTGAGACAATGGGTGGGTGGGGGGGTTTCC